>JAFBJR010000129.1:184427-784427 GCA_016785285.1 Brachirus orientalis
GGGGGGGGGGGGGGGGGGGGGGGGGGGGGGGGGGGGGGGGGGGGGGGGGGGGGGGGGGGGAGACATGGACCTCCTTCAGAGTGACAGCTCTTCCAGGTAGAGGACAGCTGGGTGACAATGATGGAGGTGGAGTAGCTCCAATACACAGTGTCATCCAGTCCCTGTAACACAAATATTATTTGCTATCTTGCAGACTTTTAATAGCAATGAATCCCCAGGAGGGCTTGCAGGTTGGAGAAATAAAAGCAGATATAATACAGTGAGTATGCAGTAAGGATGGGACTACATACAGAATGATTTTATCATGCTTCCAGATGAAAAACCTCTCACATTAAGTTGATATTGGTGAAATCTACTTCATTATCTAGATAATGTTGACAGGGAGAAAAGAAAAATCATTAATATTTCACATGAGTGACTTAAAAATGTACCTCTGCAACATACAGCCCTAATGATTTATTTTGCCACAAGAGGAGTCAACATCTTTCCATACATAGAGATTATAATTCATATTCTTGTTTTTCACAAAACTCTTTTGTTTCTTGACACATTGTAAGATAGCCCTCAATTTCCAACCTGTTTAAGAAACATCTGAGCAGTTTTTTTTTTTTTTTTTATTACCACAATGACACCATGAATGAGAATTATTTTTGCAGATGCACAATGAAAAAAAAATCCACTGATACATCCTACCCCCTCTTGTAGATGATCTGGTCAAAGCTCCAACATAAATGACATGTTTTTGAATCATTACACTTTATATCATTTTGTGCAACAGATGTTGTTACCAAAAACATTGTTACCAATGCAAGATAAAGGGATCCCAGTGCATTTTAGCAGTAGTTTAAGTGCGTAAAGCACATGCATACAGTTAGCACAATCTTATCATGAATCACGGAATAATCTTCACATGCCTAATATGCATACTGTATTATATACTGGTGCTGCCCACATTAAGACATCCACAGTGAAAGCCAACAACAGCAGTAAACACTGGACACACACACCACTGCTCAGGCTGGATCTGGGTCACAAAGCATTAAATCCCCCTGTTCATCAGCTGCCCTCACACAAACACACACACGCAGACACACACACAGACACACTACAGTCCACTAACTGTCACCTCACCACATACCATCTGTCCTCCAAAAGCTTGCCCGTCAAATCCATCAGGGTCTGACAGGTCAACCTCCGCAGAGCCAGACACACGTCAGCTGTCCACCTGACAAAGTGCACATCTGTGCACAACACAGCACAACACAACACAACACAACACAACACAAGCAGGAGAAAATTCATCCATTTGTATATATATGCAGTACTTGAGTAGTAGACTTGTTTTAGATTGTTTATTCAGCTTTATTTTCAAAGTTTTCTGTTGTAACTGTTTTAAATTTTAATCTGAGTAAGAGGTTTGTCTAACACCACAGTAAGAATAAACAGCTTCTTTCCAACATGTTTACACATAACATAATACAACATATCTTGTTATGGACTGGTACTACTAATACCTAATGGTAAGTGATGTTACCAAAAGTTTTATCAATGTGGATGTGTGGAAAACATTAGTGGATGTATGTTCTCTTGATTTCACCCTAATCCTATTTCACTGTCGTCTTGATGTGCTGCTGCTATAGACCTAGACTGCAGGGGGATTTCCTGTGGTGCACTCACACTCACTCTTTCACACTCACTCTCTCACACTCAGGGTATGAATGTGACTTAATTATGTGTTTTTTTATCCTTCCCAAGTCTATGTCTGCTTCCTTCCATTCTCTCTCTCTCCCTCTGTCCTCATCTTGCAGACTGCAGGATCCAGATTCAGTTTTGATGATATTATTATTATTATTATTATTATTATTATTAGTAGTAGTAGTAGTAGTAGTAACAATAATACTGCTGTCATTATTACTATGCTCTGATTAAAAGTTCATCAGTATAGTTTCTTATCAATCATCTCTGCTGCTGCTTGTATAAATGACACTGTAGTTCTATAAACATGACATAACTGACTCTAAACTTGATACAACTGTTGTATATTTGCTCCTGGTCTCTCTCTTCTGTATCTCCCTCACCTCCCTCTTTTTCTTTCTCTCCCCCCCTTCTTTTGTGTCCCCCATTTTCCTCTCACCCCAACCGGTCGAGGCAGATGACCGCACATCTTTGAGTCTGGTTCTGTCAGAGATTTCTTCCTGTTAAAAGGGAGTTTTTTTCTCTCCACTGATGCCTAGTGCTTGCTCATTGTGTGAACTGTTGAGTTTCTTTTCTCTCTGTAATATTGTAAAGGTTTTGGTCTTACTATGTACAGAGCCTTGAGATAATGTATGTTGTGATTTGGCGCTATACAAATATCAGATGAATTGAATTGAATTGAATTGAATTGAATTGAATTGAATTGAATTGAATTGAATTGAATTGAATTGAATTGATGCATTGAAGCCAAGATATGAAAATCCAAGTCATCATCACATCACAAACACTACATTACCAAATGTGGAACGATTTTTTGGAAAAAAATCCATAGCTTTTCTTTTCTGGAGCAGGGCCAGCAGCTAGCATCCCAGGCTCTTCATCCTTCTCACTCACGCTGTCTACCAAGCTAATCTGTTAGCTGAACTCTAGCCAACAAAGGCCAACAAAACTGCACAGAGACCTCTGACTCCACCAGCTTACTCCCACCTTGAAGACATTCAGGTGCAGCTCAGCCAGCCTATAAAAATGCTCCAGCAAGCCGTGCAGATACGCCGGACAGCACCTATCCCTCATCTTGAGGCGTCACTGCATTAAAAACAGGCATGATTCTCTACTGGAGATCATTGCATGGGCTCAGGAAATTTTCCAGAAATCACTGTCTGTGAACACAGTTCACTGTGCAATGCACAAATGCAAGTTAAAGCTGTATCATGCAAAGGAGAAGCCATATGTGAACATGATCCAGAAACACCACCATTTTCTCTGGACCAAAGCTCATTTAAAGCAAAGGTCCGGCAAAATATTGAAATTCTTTTTGGAAACTATGGATGCTGTGTTATGCGGACGACAGAGGAGAGGTACCATCCAGCTTGTTATTAGCAGACAGTCCAAAAGCCTGCATCTCTGATGGTTTGGGGTTGCTTTAGTGCCTATGGTGTTGGCAGCTTACACATTTGCAAAGGCACCATCAATGCTGAAAAGTACATAGAGGTTTTAGAGCAACATATGCTCCCATGTAGACAACGTCTCTTTCAGGGAAGGTTTTCCATATTTCAGCAAGACAATGTTAAACCACATACTGCATCCATCACAACAGCATGGCTTCACAGGAAAAGAGTCCAGATGCTGAACTCTACTGTCTGCAGTCCAGGCCTTTCACCAATAGAAAATATTTGGTGCATCATGAAACGAAAAACTGGCAACAAAGACCCAGGACTGTTGAGCAGCTAGAATCCTGCATCAGACAAGAATGGGACAACATTTCTTTCCTAAAATTCCAGCAACTGGTCTCCTCAGTTCACAGATGTTTACAGACAGTTGTTAAAAGAAGAGGGGATGCTACACGATGGTAGATATTGCCCTGTTCCAACTTTTTTGAGATTTGTTGCTGCCTTAAAATTCAAAAGGACCGAATACTTTTCATGAAATTGTCTCAGTTTCAACATCTGATATGTTGTTTATGTTCTATTGAGAATAAAATAAGAGTTCATGAGATCCGCACATAATTGCATTCAATTTTTATTTACATTTCACACAGTGTCCCATGTTTTTTAGAAATGGGGTTGCAAAAGAATCAGTTTAATCCGAAATGTAAGTAACCATATTTGCATGCAGTAAGACAAAGTAGTAACAATCCATCCCTAATAAAGATCTACTGTATGATGGCTGCTTTATCTTACTGTAAGACACGCTTTACAGATTGTGATGACACAGGAAATGCTGGTCTTCTTCTACCTTATTCTACACGTTTGTGTCACTGAGGTTAACAAGAGCAAAGAATTTCAAACACAGAAGTCACAAAATAACACATATAAACTGGATCAACAACAACTCCTGTGTGCTGTAATGTAAAATCACCAAATTTTCTAGATGCCATTTGGTGCAGAGCGTGAGTGGCAAAAAAGGCAACATAAACTTACTGCTGGAAAAGGCTATTATATTTAGAATCAATTAAAAATTATATTTATATTGCAACTTTAAGAGAGCATGGATTTCGATTATAATGGATTGTTATTCATCACAAGCCTCTGAACTGTTTCAGCTATTTGTAATTATCCCTGGGCCATCCAAACCGCTGCTTACAACAATATGTTCATTCACACATCATTATGAAAAAAATACTCTTATCCTTGGAAAGAATTTTGTGTGGTGTTTTTTCCTCCCAAAGGTGTTTCTTCAAGGCAGCAGGACTGAACATGGTGCACCTTTTGAATCTAAATGCTAAAAGAGCAGTCAGCATCAGTATTTATGTATTTTTATGATATGAATGATATTCCTGGGTGGAATATCTTTATATTGCAGCCTTGCCATTTTTGGTCAAACTGCTTGTCAGGCAGACAGTGAAGCTAACTGATGGAAGTGACCATAAAAAGGAGTCTGAGAGACAGTGTTGGAGCGAGACATTGGAGGGGTGGAAGGCTTTCTGAAAAAAAAAAAAAAAATAGAATAAAGACCGTCTGGTGGCACAGAAGAAGATCAACAGAGATCAGCAGTGGAAAATAAAATAACCACGTTAGCTGAATTTTCAAAGAAAACTTCAGCCAGTGTTTTCTCAACCAGAGTCTACTGTCAAACTCCACCGTAAAATGCCTCAGTTATCCCGCTGTTCAATCTAACTGCAGAAAATCAATCAAGGGAGATGAGAAAACTGACGACCACTGCAAAACACAGAGGTTAAGACGAGTGCCAACAGACATTCTGCTCAGCCGAGCATGAGCTTGCATTTTATTGGTTATGTCAGGCCACAACTTTGACATCACCTGAACCATGGTGGAGCGTCCAAATCAAGGATAGATGGATGGATAGATAGACAAAAACATAGGTGTACTTTGTTTATCACAAAACTGGGAAATGTATGTATTACAGCAGCACAGTTGCAGGCAACTACTGAAATGTAAAATATAAAAAAGATATTAGAGGTGAAAGGTGAAATGAATAAATGTATCAAAATGTCAATATATAAACAAATAGCTCTATGAGGGGGAAGATAAATGCATTGTTTGTTTCAGTGTATGTTTAATGTGTTAAATGTGTTTAGAACTGAGCTGCCAGGCAGGAGGAAAATAGGAAGACCGCAGAGAAGGTTCAAGGATGTTTAGAAGGAGGATATGAGGACAGTTGGTGTAACAGAAGAGGACACAAGGGATGGGCAAGATGGAGGCAGATGATCTGAAGCCAAAAGAAGAAGTATGTTAAATGTGTTTCATGAAGTACCTTATTACATATGAAATACACCCAAATAAAACAAAATCCTTATTTTAGTATTTCTTCGTCTGTATGTTTTCTTTTGCCCTGTTTTGCCTTATCACCCCATCTTGCTATGTCAGATTATCTAAGTCCTGTAGAGTTTTACACTAAATTGGTAAATAAAAGGGCTATAAAAATAAAAACAAAAACAAATGCAAAATATAAGTGTTACACAAAGATATATAATATTAAAGAAGAACTTAACAGCTATACAAAGAAAGGGGATGTAATATTAGAATAAAATATTAATATCATAATAAAGTATATAAATAAAAATGAATACACGGTACATAATAATCAATCACTATATGGGATTACACATGAAACGACAGGCAGCATTTGTTCACCTAAACCATCACAGTTAACCCAGTTAACAGAGGTGGGACACAAAGCAGGAAAAATTGTTCTTTTAATAGTGCCACTTATAATAAAAAAAAAAGCAGTATAAACTGGCATGCACAATATAAGCTAATGTCTCCATATGAGCCTTGTAGTATGCCAACATACCAATGTACCAACATGTGCCTTGGTTTTTCCTCCCAAGGTTCAACTGTCCTTCTCTGTGTCTGGTATCAGCAGACGCCCGCAGTGTTCTTTCCCTCAACTACTGCACAGACTGCCTTCATGCTCTATGTTGTCTGTTCTTCCTGCAAGAAAAATAAAACTCACAAAAACAGCTGCTGCTCTTATGTCCTTATTTCTACACTCACCGTGGTCTTATCAAGATTTTGCCACAACACACTGCAGTTCCAGGCAGCAGCAGCACTTATAGAGACATAAACAAAGTGTGAAATCAATGCAATGAGTAAAACAAGGCAAATGAGTTGCTATGGTGCACAGACTGTAGTCATCTAGACTTCACTTTGCCAAAGTAAAAAAGTGATTTAGTGAACTCTTAAATAATGATTCTAATTATCAAAGTGGTGAGTCCTGGCTCCTTTTAACCCTACGACATACTGTTTGAGTCGAAATGTGCCCGTTCTGACATTTAATGACAGAAAAATTCACCTTACACGTCATGTAAAATTCAATTACTCTATTGAAGTGACTCAACATTAACAAAAAATGTACACTGTGGGAACAACTGTCTTCAGTACACAGATCTGTGCTATGTGCTAGCTTTTTGTCTGTTTCGACTTAAACAAACATTGGATGTCTGGATAACCAGAATTATAAAGCTCGATAACAACTAGCCTGGGTTTAGCTATATTAAACTGAACGTGAAGATCAACAGTGAATACACAAAAACAGAGAGACTAAGCAAATAACAAAGTTAAAAAAAAAAAAAAAATTTAAATCATCAGCTCTGACAGGAATCAATTAATATTGCTCCATAAAAGGAAGAGATAATATTTTATTTATCTTGTATTGCTGTAAATTAGCATGATAAACTGTCAAAAGCTGTCTTAAAACCAGAATGGAAATGTAGAAAGTCAAAATATTCTCTCATTTTCAAAATAATCTCACCTGATCTTTACTTTTTCTCACTATACCATAAAACCAGTGGCCTGTGTCGAGGTCCTGTCAGAATCTGAATGATGATCTGGCTTCAGTTCAGTTCACTGTACTGTATATTAGTTTGGCATCTAGTATCGTTTGATTTTGTATTTCCCAGCACCACATTTTGTTCTTCAGCCTTCACGTAAGTCAGACTCATACTCTGTACTCTGTATACTCAAAAACATGTAACTTGACTTGAGCGAGTCTCTTGAAGAGACCTGAGCTGAGTTTGCCCACTTTATTCAGAGAAATTGACATTAAAGGCAATTTGCTTTTATTGCTTTTTATTGCTTTTTTGTATATTTTGCCCCTTACAGATGGGTGAAACACATTTTCACTGACCTGTGGGGCTGCTTTTATAATTATCACACGTGGATGCAATGAATATGTATCACCCTGGTTGTCCCAGAACATTACACATCTTAGGCAGTGGATCATTGTCAAACAGGATGAATTTGTATTCAACCACAAGAGGACATCAGGTAACAGGTCTCTCTTGAAAATGAGACCCGGTGTCTCAATGGGATAACCTGTATAAATAAAGATTTAAAAAAAAAAAACGAAACAATAAACAAGGTATTATTAAGACACAAACAATTACTCTTCCTAGGGACTTTCTTGCTCAGCAACATACAATACTATTATATTTTTAAGTACCACAATGAAACACATTTTATTTATAATGATCTTATTTAAGCATCTTGTTTTTCATTTTAAAATGTTTCACTTAAAGTATATATTCCATTTGCAGTGCAAAATAATAATAATAATAATAATAATAAAAGGTTTCTGACCAAGAAAGTAAGGTAAAGTGATTTCACTTATTTATTATTAGAGAGATGTTTTAAAAGAGATGTTTTAAAAGTTTCAAGCACATGTTTTATGTGAAGTAGCCATACACACACATGGGGTTTACAGTGAGGATCAGGTAGTGACAATTGGCCTTCTGGTCCAAAGCTCCAAACCCCAAATTACTGCATGGAAATTTTGTTCATAGTTACGCTAAATGTTTCTGTAACATTATATCTTGAAAAAAAAAGTGTTTTTTTTTTAGGTTTGATTGTTTGAACATTATCTACCTGTGCACACCTTCACGTCTAGATCTAAGTGGCTTCTGGTCATGATGTACCAAATTACAATTTGGCCACGACCATGTTGAGGTTTTGCAACCAGAAATTCACAGGTGACACATGCAACCAGGCTCCTATTGGATGATACCTGCTGTCAGTTACACTGGTGACCATATATTATACATCATTTACAACACTGATTTCCTGTTCTATTAAAGAAGTTCTAAAACTAGCAAGTGAAACTCCTCAGTACAATGTCTACTGATGTGATAAAGGTAAATTTAGAAGCTCGTTTTCCTACAGACTTCCTCTCAGCAAACAGTGGCGTCGCCAACCTGGTGGTTATTCAATATATTTTCACCTCCATGTTGGCATCCTCAGGAGAACTGGCAGACTCGGTCTACATTTTGTATGTGGCCTAAGCATCAAACACTCACATGTAACAAGATTCTGAAATAATGACACATCACACACTAAAAAGGATTGCAGTTACTGCAGCAGAGGGAGCAACGCACCACCTCGTGTCATCTCCATGGCGTGGACAGAAAACAAATTTCACCTAGCTGCCACTGCAGAGGTTTGTTTCAAGGTCGCCATTTCCAAAATCTTGACTCATCTGACGTCGGTTCTGCTCAAGAAATATTAAATCACCCTGATTATGTTTTAACATATTTTCCCTGGCCATCTTGCCTTTAACTGAATGGACAGATTAGGAGGGGAAATGGTACACACTCACACAGCAAAGGGCCACCAGAGGGAACTGAACCCTGGTCGATGCAGAAGGCCATAGTCTCAGGGGCACCAGCTCCATATGGCGAGATATCTGCTGCCCATAAATCATCCTGATTTAAATCCTAAATATCAAGCATGTTTCATAATCACTTGGACAGCCCTGTCCTCATGGGTACGACCACCAGCTCTGCCTGCTTCATCTGCACAGCGAAACACAATCGCAAACACAGAACGAGAACACCGACTACTACCAAATATAATCAAACAGCAATTAGCCTGCGCACAGCGCTGCTTGACCTCGGCTGCCTTCGCAGCTGATGAATAAAATTCCCTCCACACACGCAGCAGAGACTGACTGCTGCAGATGAGTGATGATGTGTTATATCGCGATGCCCGGAGGAGCTCACCTGTCACACCGCTGCAGTTCACCGCACTCAGCTGTGATAATTGCAGAGGCAGCCAGTGGAAATCCACAGGAACGCATATCAATCAGCTCGGCTGTAAGCTCTCAAGGAGAGGATGCAGTTTGGCCCAAATGTTTGCCAGCACTTATGACAGGGTGGATATATATATATATATATATATATATATTTGGATAAAAGTCCATCTCTTTTTCACTGGAAACTATTTTTCATGAAAATAAAAGTTATTTGAAGCCTTTATAAGGCTTCTAAAAGGTGACTCACTACACCCGGAGATAGGGACTGTGCTATTTAAAAATTGAAATGGTTCGAACCTTTCATTGTCCAATATGAGAAAACAGGACTTTTTTTTTTAATTAAGAGGTAGCTATGGACTTTTTGAATCAAGAATGAAAACTTTCCTGTTCACAAGTAGCAATTTTATAAAACCTCACATCAAACCATCACTATCTGTTCTATTTTATGATTTTAAATAATTTGTATTTATTTTATATGCATATTTTTTTGGAGGTCCAGCGAATCCAGCCTTTTATTTATTTATTTATTTTTTTTACTATTCTGTAAGTTATTGAACAACGTAACCAAACTACTTCCTTATGTACAAACACAGCTCTAAAGAGACAAAATATAACGCAAAGACTAGTATCAGCATCAGTTCTGGTGAAACACAACCAGTGTCTCTGTCACGTTCTAATCCTTCACGATCTACTGTCATATAACTCACCCCTACAACACACTCAAAGGGAGAGAGTCATTTTGGCTCAAATTTGTGTCTACTTTTTCACTTCAGGTGCAAATCTTTCCTATAAGTGTACAATCACTTTATTATTGTAACAGATTGTGCTCCAAGTCTTTAGTATTCATAGTAAGAGAAGTTCAAAGAAGTTCTTTGACTGTGTTTCAGAAAAAAAAAAAAAAAAGTGATTCTGCCCTCCAGCCTGCCCTAGGTTAATGTGAGTGTAGGAGTTTATATTCATGCACATTCATTAGGATTCAGACAGGTTAATTAGGAAGAGAAGCAGCACCTCTGTGTCCATGCCTGTGTCTTCAGAACATCAAAGTGGCCCTGGCCCACTTGGTGGACAGCCATCTTACTTTTCACTTTCTTCACCCACGTGTTGTCGAGCGACATCACTCTTTAATCAGCTTTGCATCTGGGGAACGTTCTGCCCCACAGACCTCAAATGCAAATGAGCCCACCCCTCTTTGATGAAGGCCTAATGCATTCTGGTGGTCCAGCACTCTGCACTCCATCATTATATAAGATTGAATTTGTGCAGGCCTGAGCCAAGGCAGTGCTGCTTTTCCTGCAGTCTCACAGGAACAAAAAAAAAAAAAAGTTTACCTCTTAACCCTCAATTCCATTTTGGCGAGAATCAAGTTGTTTATGTGGGCTTCCAGATGGTTGGAGCTGGAAAGTGATCTTTCCTTTAGGCTCATGGGAGCTGTGGGTGTGCACCTGGGTCACTGAATGCATCTCTGCTGGCTACATTCAGCACAGATTCTTCAATAAAGTCTTGGTGGTCGATATGAATAAATCCCAGTTGAATATGAGAGTTCTTAACCTCTGCTGGCCATGTTTCCAAACTCTATATGTGAGACTTTAATTGCTTAACAACAAACATGGGTTTAAATATTAACAACAGTGTAACCAAACTAGTTTATTAGCACTTTTCTAATTTAATTGTGTCTGAAATTGACCATGACTTTATATTTATGACAAATGCTTGACATTTTATCTGTAGATGAAATTATATGTATGTTCTTGCCTGTGTTTGTGTTAAGACCTTTATTATCTGTAAGGTATCATATACATAAAACTAAGTATTATTATTATTATTATTATAATTATTATTATTACTACATTTAGTTGCAAAATGTTTCCAGCTTGTTTATCTTGCTAAGAACTGAAAAAGTGACAGCATCCTTTGACCTGGCTGAGGAAATATGGAGCAAATCCTGAGCCACTGCCCAAGGTTTTTTGGGAAAGGTTTGCTACCTCCAGCAGCTGGACACAGAAGCAGCACTGCATCCATCAACTGAAGTGGCGAATGCTGCCAGGAAGCATATTTCTATTCAGAAAGCAGCTGAGCAGCTGCAGCCTCAAAGAGCATGATCCAAAGAGACAACAGGCCGACTCAGAGCAGGGCTGACTGACAGCTTCGGGGCCTGGACAGGCGGCTCCAGCTTCCTGACATTATTACACCAACATGAGGCCTGATGTGGTCCTACTGGCTGTTCCCCGAGAAGATAAAGAGGCTGCTTTCTCTGCAAGACACACACAGCTGCCAGGGCATCACAGGCTGCTCAGAGAGCCTCCAGACAGAAGGTCACAAAGCAATGCCATCGTCAGGATCATGTGCTGCACAAAGTATGTTTCTGCAAACTATAGATAAGTGGTGTCAGACATTCAATAATGTTACTTATTTACTTCTACAGAAGTTTTTAACAGCTTTTGGTTGAAATACGGAAAGGACCTACTGATCGCTTAGTGATCCCAAGTTAGTATATACAGTATGTGATATGTGGCAATGCATCTTTAACCTTGATGCCCCTTCAACCATAATACTGGCTATACTGGTGGGAATACCAAGACTCTTTCTTTGAACTAAAACTTACTTAAAGATACTTGTATACTTTCATTACAATTTTAATAGTTTAACATATTCCTGTGCCTCGAACAGCAATGATTAAGAATTAATCAATTCAGAAAAACTAATTTAATCCAGTGTTAGAGGGATACATGCACATGTGTATTTTTTTTATATTTAAATGTATGCATTTATATAAAATACTGAGAACAATAGATCAACATGAGGGAGCACAGGCAAATAGATTTTTTATTTTAAAACATTTCAGCTTTTTTTTTTTTTTCATTAATTCATCGTCGTTCTAACGTAAATTATGTTGCATCCGAGAATAAATGTTCCCCTCCTTTAACAATGACAGTTTGAGTTTGGAGGGAAAAAAAATATTTCTCCATTTCAGAGGAAGCTGTATTTTGTCTGACACTGCTGTAAAATAATGACATGTGTCTGCAAACATTCTGCCGCAAACCTGCTCGTGTGACAGCTGTGTGTTACTGCGGAACAACATATTTCGCTTCCTGACATTGAAACCTGACATTGAATGGTTTATCTCTGAAACTTGTTTAAACCCAGTGGAGAGCTGAGCAGAGTCACTTTGGCATCATCATGTGTTTTCGGGATTCACTGTGTCACTGTTTAAGGACAAGCAGAGTTGGCTACGGCTGATCACATGATTTCTTGCTTATGAGAACGACTGTCCATGCTCATCACTTTTCCGTCTTTCTCTTTCATTCCCATACTTTGTAGCACAGCATGCAGATAAAGGAAGCGCATATACTGTATATTCTGACAAAATCTTTTACCTTTCTGTAAATGCAAGGAAGCAGATGCTCTACTCTGTAGCCATAACGAAGGAAAACCTGGAATATTCACAGACCCCTGTGAGTCATGTTAAACAAGGCTGTCAGTTTTCACTGCTGTTTACTTCCATATTATGTGTTACACCTCAGGTGTCACTCACATTCCAGGGCAAAACAACATGGGCCGTTGCCAGTAGCTGGCGCTATGATTCTGCATGATTATTGGCAGGTGCCCATCTTAGCTTGGCTGACACTTTGGAGTAAAGATTGGACCAGATCAAAATATAATAAAACTATAAATTTAACATAAATCTTTTTTTTTTGTATATCAGATGTTAACATAATCATGAATGATCCATAAAAGTTAAACACATTTGTCTCAGTTGGAGTCAGTGGGGGAATTTTGCATTCTCTGATTAAGGTTAAACAGCACAGCATCACATTTGCATGACTGTGATATGAGTTACTGGTGCTTGTTCATCATAACTGTAGCGACTTTGGAGAAAAAAGGAGTTGCTGAGGGGCTGAGGCTGGGCCTGATTGGCCGATGCACTGAATAAAAGAATTCACTGAGATTTCAAAGTAAGTTTAACCCTTGTAATGTCCTCCCGATACACCTTTTGTCCTCTGGGGTAAAAATGATTTTGCCTGGTTTGACTGTTATTTAAAGCATGCAGTATAAATTGTCAATCAATTCTGTGTTACACCTTTAATCTTACTTCAGTCTTGTTTACATAAAGTGCAACCTGTTTTTGAGTTAAAATCAAATGAAACAATTCATTATTTCGACCATATCTATTATTTTGACTATTTGACCAATCACAGAGTGGTATATGTCAAAGTTTAGTAAGTCAAGAATGACCCCATCAGGTTTGACTGTTTATAAAGCTTAAAGTATAAATTATTACCCACCTCCGTATTTTAGCTTCGTAGACAACTTTATTTCAACTCATTATCTGTCATAAAACATGTCAACATTAATTTTCAAATCTTTGTTTTCCTCAAATTTACTGACACCTTTAATCCTTGGAGATTTGGCCCCAGGAATTTACACCTCAACGTCAATTTTTATAATTAGAATTATTTCCCAAGTTTTCAGTTTATTTTCTACTTCTTAATTAGAGTTTCAACACTGCTGATTGGCATTCTCTATCCCTTGGATCCCTTTTTATATCATTTTCCTGTTTTATAAACTTTCGACCTCTTGCATTACACCAACTGTCCTCCTTCACAACATCCATGAACTCTCCCTGTGGTCTTCCTCTGCTCTTCCTGCCCGGCAGCTCCATCTTCAACAATCTTTGTCCAGTATAATCACTAACCCTCTTCTGCAGGTGACCAAATCATCTGAACCTTGCCTTTCTTAATTTATTTTGCCAAACCGCTCAATCAGAGCTGTCCCTTGAATGCGCTCATTTCTAATCCTGTCTATCTTGGTCAGTCACAACAAAAATTTCAGCAATCTGTCACCTCCAGCTTCACTTCCTGTCTTTTTTTGGCAGTGCTGTTGTCCCCAAGCCATACACATAGCAGACTCTCTACTGTCTTATAGAGCTTCCCTTCCACTTTTTCTGCTGTCCTTCAGTCACATATCCCCCACTACCATTATAATTATAAAACTATATATAAATGGTATCTGAGTTGCCTCATCTAAACATATGTTATAAATGCTGCACTGGTCAGTTTCACAAATATTGTCATCAGGGTTTACAAAAATCTCCGGTTCATACTTTATTTATTCCAGCTGCATTTAGATTTTATTAATTTAAATGTGCATCAATTTAAATGTGCTGGAAGTCAAAGTTGTTGTACTGTATGTGAGAAGTTGACATGTGGAAACTGTTTCCTGCAGATTTCATCCATATCATTTGTGTCCCATTACGACGACAATCACACAGCGTGTCATTTAGATGAAATTACGGACAGCTGAATGAAATTTTAGATTTTCCAATTTGGAGCGATGGCTACTGCGATGAAATGTGGCTCATTCACTCCCAGGAGGCAGTAGAGAACCGTACAGTGATATCCAGTGAGTGACTAGAACTGCTAATCCAACAACGACAGCTCTGTCAGCTCTGTCAGCTCCACAATAACAAATCAACTCTGACACACGCTTGTCAAAGATTAAAAGCTAATGCAACTATCTTTGCTGTAATTCCGCTGCACTTAGGCACCTCTGATTTAGATGCATTGTGAATATAACATTTATGTGTGGCTGTGTGTTTTTTGTTTTGTTGAAGTAACCATTTGAACAAGCAGTTTGCAGTTCCCCTTTCATTATCCCCCAGACGTGCTTTGCTATTTTAAAAAGGGGCAAAATGAGCCCACCATCTCTGTAATTGCTGCAAATTAATTTGCAATGTGCAATTGTCTTTGCTATTCTTGGCTAACAACAACATTTATTCATAAAAAAAAAAAAGTTTATCACATTCATCTGACACATTCTCTGAGGAAAACAGGCCAGGGGAAGAAGGCTGTCAAGGCCGTTTGTGTGGCTGCAGTCACGATCTATGGCTAGTGAGGTGACCAGTACAAATTCAACCATTACAGGTTTAGATTATTAGCATTTTTAGCCTGTTACACTGAGACACTGTTTTTAATTTGAAAAACATCACAGCTGCAACTGTTATGCCCTCTGTCTGCACTACTCCTACACGAGTCCCAACTGGAAGCAATGTTTTCACATGCCTGTCTTATGATGGTTGTCAGCACAGGGGGCCAGCACGGCTCAGGCAACATTGACTGTGGCCATAATATTCTATTCTGATTAAAAAAAAAAACCAGGCAAAACCAGAAAGGTTTGGAAACAATGACACATTAATCCACCTTCAGTTCCAGGATGTTTCTTATCAAAAAAAAAAAAAAAAAAAAAAAAAAAAGCTTGGATAAAATGTATTTTCAATTTAAGTTTCACCTCATCACCAGTCTAATTAAAGACATTACTGTTTACAGAAGTACACTCATGCACAGTGCACTTTAATGGTCATATGAAAACTCTTCTATATGCTGTTTTCAAATGAAAACATAGATTTATGGATATAGCCTGTATGTCATTGCATCAGCTTCTCCGGCAGAAATGGAAGAGAATACACAAACTTCCGCATGAATATCAATAAACTTTGGTTTTTGTTTGGAATCATAATGAAGGCTGAGCGCAGAGCTGTGACAACACTGACCTTTACAAGCCAGGTTTGCTCAGAAAACACAGAGGCCAGGTTTATGTAACAAGAAACTTTCCAACTAGTTATAAAAGCAAACACGGTGAGGTAAGATAAAGATACCACAGTGAAAGCACTGGGCTTCCCATAGGAGCTATTGTAATGGAACAGACACATTTTGAGTGATTTGCTGTATTTCAGAGTAACCAGGTAAATTCATACCAAATTCATGGCACTCATGTCTCTGGGTGTACATAACAATGTCATGACCACTTGTGGTGCTTTTGGTATATTGAGTAAATTATGTTGAGGATAAATTTAAACAACATATATTATGTTACTGAAGGAAAAGCTTGTGTTTTTTTTCCTCATGGTGTCAAAATATCCTTTCTATAAAATGTCATCTGAATGTCCTCACTGCACTAAAACGTGAACCGGTCTTGGACTGTGTCTAGCGCTAAATGCTTGTCCAAACATCACATTTAGATATGTGTTTCTATAATGACTAAGGCTAAGTGACTTCAGAAGCACTGATATGCACCCCATTATTTGAAGAAAACGCAATACGACAGTGTGACAATTAGACACCACATATGTCCATTGTGCACTCACAAACGTGTAACGTAAAACCACACCTGGTGTAACTGCATCGAATGTAACAAAACCACAAAGCTTAGTTGGATCGTTTTTTGAGACACAGCATAAAACTGAGCTGTTTGTGTTAGTTTTACTCAGTCATATGGCAGAAGCAGTGGTTGATATCATGTACATTTGCCACAAACCGCTATCTGGTGTATCTATGTATAACTGCAGCTCCAAAAAAAAAAAAGGATTTCATTTTGTTGTGCCTTTATATGGAGTCTAGCTTGTTAGTGGCCTCTGTAGTCGCTGGAGGGCAGCTACTCCACCTCCCAGCAGCCTCTTCTTTCTCTTTCTTCATGAGTTACACATGTGTGCAAGGGCATCTGTGGCTATGAGGACCAACAATAACAACACGTGACAAGTGAGAGAGATACGTGTCATTGCTGTAACCATCTCGGAACAATCGGCGGAGGCAGATATCCACCCCGGCCGTGAGTCAGAGAATGAGGTGACGGCTGCTGGCGTGACACAGAAAGGCAAAGGGCAGCAGCAGCTGCAGCACAGACCCTGCTGCAGGGAAAAAGGGGAAAAGACGTCGGGCGAAACATGCTTTTCTATTTGACGTACGGGCAAGGGTAACTAGCGAAAGAGGGTGAGCGCAGTCATCTGTCGCTTTGGCAGGACAGTCATTAACATGACAAATGGTGATCTGTTTGTGCTTTTGACAATGTTTGCCACCGTCACCATCCTGAATCATCAGCAGTGTCCACGCGCTGCCGACATGTGACAGCATTGTTTCCCTAGTGATTCAGGATGAAAGTTCAAAACTTTGCTTACTTTAAGTCTGATTCTTACACTTATGGACAAAATCTCACCTGAAACACAGGTATGGTGGTTGTGCTTGTGTTCAGCAGATTAATCGACGCTGTTGGGTTCTGGCTTGAGTGTGTCTGCTGCCTGATGAATCCAATATACTCAACCTGCTCAGCAACACGGATGAAGAAAAATAGCACCATTTTCAAATCTATTAAAGGTTGAATGTGTTTAATTTGTGATTTAAATTTACACTAAACAAGATATCTTATGCACTTATAATGAATAAGGTGAAATGGCTGACATGCTGAGCTGAGGCAATTTCCTTGCTTTTCTCCAAAAGCAAAGCAGCAACACAATTCCAACAGGAAGTCATCATTAGTCATGTCATGTGTGGCCACAATGGGCAGTAGAGGGGGGGGTTAGAGCCATGTGCCTCTGACAGATCCCAGAGCGGTGTAATGAAGCTCACCATCACTCTGGCTCATGTGACAGCCACCGAAAGCCAGGTGGCACTCAGTCTTATCTGTGAGACCTCATCCTGGCACCTCCACTATCACTGCTGGAACCAAAATCTGTACAGACTGACTGCCCAGTGCAGGCTACAACCTGTGGGCCCCAAAGAGGGTAACCTAGATCATGGCTTAGTTGATGTATGATGCTGCAGATTTTAATGACTGTCTCAGCATGTGTTGGCCTTGAAAGGTCGAACTCATGGCTCCTCGTGCCCTAAGATTTGTGCAGCATTGTCAATTCAGTATAAGAGTAATCTTCGATAATGCATCATGCATTTTCCTCTGCTAATACTCTTTCTGCTCGTGGTTACCTTAAAAAGCAGCACTTGGGCTTGGATGGAAAACCTTGTTAGGGTTTTGTGGCTATCGATACTGATACTTTTCACAAATACTAATGCTTATGTTGATACGGCAGCCGGCCACTGATAATGAGGAAGCTGCTTTAGCTTGCCATTGGACGGCCTTTTCCAACTGGATACAGAAAATTTGTGTCGCTTTGTATGCCGTTGACTCCCCGCACCAAAGTGCTTAGGACAATTCATGGCACAAAGGAATTGGTGCTCACTTGCCGCCTCCATTGGCAACTTCAAGTGTCTCATTTTGTGAGTTCAGTGTTTGAAATCCTTAGTTTGGATTTACCCAAGTGACCAAAGGAGGCAGCAGAAGAGCAGCAGGTCCTGTGCTCCCACAAGCTAAAAATGTGGAATGTGGTGCGGCAGTTTTCAGTTGGAAAAGGCTGTCTAATAATGAGATAAATTGGCAAATATATTCTTAAGATATCATCCACTTAAGCTGACAGATTTTTACCAATTTATCAGTATTCTGTTTTACTGTTATACTATTATTTACTATTAAATTTAAATGTTAGAGAGTAATACGCAAGGCTGTAAATAATTAAGAATGAGCAGGTAACTTCAGCTGCCTTTTCACTCACTGTATCACTCTATACTATTCGTGCAGCGTTACAGTGGTGATTTTGCGGAATGTGAGAAGAGTGAAAGAGTGTAAGTAATACACCCACAGTAATCCAACAGGGTGTGTGAGGCTGAAGCCTCTCACTTGACTCACATTGCTCCTCTTCTACCAGCCTGCCTACACAAACATTAGTGTCTCTGTCTGCCAAGCTCACTTCCCCTCACAGAATAATTATTTAATAATAAATAATAATACCAATAATAATAGCAATAATGATAATAATACATTTTATTTATAAGAATTTATTGATAACACTCGAGGACACTACAGAAACTAAACAGTACAATAAAACAACAGAGAAGGACAACAGAGAGTGAGCTATTTTGAACAGGTGAGTTTTGAATCTGGATTTGAAGAAGGCGATAAGATGTCTGCTTCAGCCCAGCTTCACACTCACTGCACCAGATGTCATTGCACGTTAGCACCTTGCCTTCAGCAGCTGGAGGTATCTGTTTGAATCATATGAAGTGCAACACCGAGACAGTTTGTAAGGTGAGGAGACTGCTGTGTCTGTTTTATGGACATTTAGCAGATGTTCAGCAGTGTCCTTATTCTGTGTTTAAATGCCTTCTAAATTTCCAAAAACAAATAAAAAAAAAAAAGCTGCCAACTTAATTGTAGAATTAAAAAAAAAATGCTAGCACGTTACATACTTCAACTTTGCTACTTAGCGAAGCAAATATTTTTCTGCAAATAATTAAATGCAACCTGGCTTTGATTTTTTTCAACATTATTTAAATGGGTTTGTTGCCACCATCTCTAAAGCTACTGTTCATTTTTGCTACCACGTTCTCAGTCTGTGGAATATTATATCACCAACTGATCATCACAGGTTTTCTATGTTACTAATAACTGATTTTGGCCTGAGAGATATAGGACAACATAACACAAAAAATTACAAATGAAGTCAGAAATGTTGGTGTAGCCAAGGCAATTACAAAAGAGGCCCCCTGCCAACCTTAAAACACAGCAAACCAGAAGGATGTGAGTTTAAATATGACACAGAACAGCATGCATTTACTTTCAATCGGCTATACTATAAAAGTGTCTTTACTGTTTCGGTGAAAAATAAATCAGACAGAGCCAGAGTCTTCAAGAACAAACCAAGAAAGTGGATCACATTACAATGGGCCTTAAATCACTACATAGTTTTTTAAACCCCATTACTTGTCCATAAAGACCTAAATGGTCCTGGGCTTCAATAAGTCTGTGAGTGGTCATTCAGGTCATTTAGGTTTGCTTGGTGTTCCCAAATAAAAAACACGCAAAGTAAAGCAGGTTTTATCTCCTCCACTTCACTTCACATCACATCACTTCACATCACAAGAATGGTTTAAAACCTCATCAGGGCAGTGTGTGTCATAGCCGTTAAATTTGGTTCAGCCAACTCTTCAATACCTTGATTTTGATTTAGTCTTTTGAATCTTTTGTGTTCTTGTTTTTTAATCATTCCGTGTCTTTGTCAAGCTATTTTGCCATGTCCCAAAAGATAAGCCTGCTTTCCTTTTGAATTTTGTATTTCATATTGGTTTTTTGTCTTACATTATTCTTCTTACTTTCATCTAAATTTCCTTTAATTTGTGTTAATGAAAGCTGCATTTCTTCTTCACATTAAAATCTTGCCACAAGGGAACCAGTGGGGTGCTTTTATTATCAAGCAGCTGCAGTGCAGGATATACAAAGTGTTTGTGGCCAAGTTCACAGAACTCAGTTGGCTGTGCTGTTGTTCAAACACATATGGTCACACTCAGCTCTGTTTATTCACTGTACTGCTGTTAAACATTGTTGGCATTGTGTAATTGATGTTTTGTGGGGCCCCAGGACAAAATTCAATCTGGGTCCCCATCTCACTCAACTTTTTAGAAAGATATACTCAGTGCGAGCCAAAGTGAAAAACAGAGCATCTGAGTTCTGTTCCGAATGTAAAAAAAAATGTGAATTTCAGTCAGTAGAGCCCACAACTCTGCCATTGTCCAGCATCACTGTTGAAATCAACCAACTTCTGAAACCACACTTTTATCAAGATCGGCACTTAAAATTGAAGGGGTTCTGGTTCCCCGTTGGGCAGAGGGCCTATTTGCAGTGACCCAGGTTCGATTCCACCTGTGTAGGAAGTCCCCTCTCCCCCACCAAATGGCCCTGTCCAATAAAGGCAAAATAACTGTTGCACTACAAAAATTAACAAGCCTACTGCGACTTGTTATATGGCAATAGTTTTCATCTGTCTCCATGGTAACCAACTACACACAATCCTCCAGCCAGCGTTTCCTGATAAGTTTAACCTTCTGTCCACTTTTTATTTGCATGTACATGTACAGTATGTGTGCTGCTTTATCTTTATTTTTAATAATGGATAAATTTTGATGAAGTTGTTGACAATTTTGTGGAGAAAGATTTTGAATTTACATGACAATGACAGCACAAAAAATGGTGGTGATCAGCGTGATGGCTGAAACAATGAAGACGGCAAGAGAGAAATGTTTTGGTCTGACTGTGGAGGATCAGACACCTGCATGAAGAAAGTGTCAAGCACATTTAAAAGAGTGGGGGTAAAATCGGGCTTCAGACTGTTTTTAAATAACAGATCAGCCACTGAGACTGCAGTGGATGTGTGGGTGCAATAGTCTAAGGTATAAATTAGACTGCAGAGTCACAATAATACTGCCTTTTACACCATTTTATTGCAAGAAACTAATAATTATATTATTTTTTCACAGCAGACATAAGCAGGACCAGGCTCAGAGTTACTGGAGCACTGGTTTCTGTTGGACCTCCCTGTAGAACCGCTCCAGATGCCGACAGTCAAGCATCTGTGTGTGAAGCAGCTGCAAGGTTAGTACATATATATATATGCTTCTAATATCTATTGGATCAAGACTGAAAGAAATTATGGAAAATTGATGTGAAATAGTTGTAATATGGTGGAATAATTCATTTATTTATATTTATTATATTTATTAAACTATTAAACTGATTTGGTCATGGCTAAGTTTTGTCACACTGCCTGTTCTAGGTACATGCAGTGTAGAGAAGGGTGTGTTTTCACATACGCATATGCATCCTAACAAGACTTCCAAGTCGTCACCCTGCTCTGCTCATCTTCCTCTGTTGTCTCCTTCTGTATTCTCATCTATATTCCCTTTCTCTCTTCCTCTGCCTTTTTTTTTTTCCTCTCCGCAGTGCACATGTTTCCAGAACACCTTCTCCCTGCGGCTCTCAGGGAACTAAATATAGGGACTGGTGCAGACAGCTCGGTCTTATAACAAATGGTAAGCAGAGCAGAGTAGCAGCGGCGGCGGTGGTTACAATGAACTGTGGCTTCACTTCAACACACAATGAACAACAGGCAACGGCGGAGAGACCACATTAAATTATTCGCTGCAAACAATAAAAAGGGAACAGAAATTTGCCTGCTGCACCAAGATAAGTGTAGCATCACTGCACAGCTATTAATCAGGGCTAAATCTGTAAAAGTACCTTTTCAGTGAAATATGACCACATAAGTGTACTCAGTATCTAAGTGGTATCTAGACAAATATCATTAGCTTATACCTGAATATTGTGGGAACTCATTTTCTATACAAAGCAACAGATTTATTGTAAAGTATACAGAACAGGAAGCAATGCATTGAGTTGGCTTAGTTTTAAAGACAAAGTTTTGTATGGAGCGCTCATAAAAAAGTGTTCCACAATCTTGTAAAGTACACAAGTGTATGGCTATAGAACAACGGGCTTAATTTTTATTCATCTTAATTGGTATTTTTCTTTGTATGTCATTTTGAATTGCCATTACAAATAAACTTGGGGATCACTCTAACTGAAAAATTAAACAGATTTTAGCCATTTCACAAAAGACTTAGGTAATGCCATATTATGTCTATAATATATTAAAATATATTTTTACCTCATCATTAGACAGCCTTTTATGACTTACTCTTTCACATTAAAATCCATAGGAAATTTATTGTCTCTATCTCACAGGGACAAAGGAGCTGCTGGTCTACCGTTGCCGTGTTTCGTAAGTTTTCACCACTTAATTAATCCAAACGCAGGATTTCCAACTCCGAAATGACAAAAACGCGCTTTCTCTTTTTTGTACAAAATGTATTTGCTGTTGGGGTTTAGTTACACCACCCAACTATAAATTCATATTTAATTACAGTAAATCTTCTTCTAAATTCTAAATATATTTTTATATAGCAAGAAGTCCCGGGTTCGCAACCCGGTTGGAAGAAGGGACTTTTTGCATGGAGTTTGCATGGTCTCCCCGTGTGTGTGGGGATTTTCACCGGGTTCTCCTGCCTTCTCCCACAGTCCAAAAAACCAGCAGATTTGGCTGCATTGCCCATAGATGTGAATGGGAGAGTGAATGGTTGTTTCCCTCTATGTGGCCCTGTGATGGACTGGCGACCTGTCCAGGGTGTACCCCACCTCTTGCCCTGTGTCAGCTGGAGTTAGGCACCAGTGCCCCCACGACCCTCATGTGAAGGATAAAGCAGTAGAATATGAGTAATTGAGGAAATGTCACCACTTTCTCAAGTACTGGCACCATTATCATCAGTATCACAAATATTTCAAAACATCCCACAATAAAGCAGCTTTTGAGGCAGAAAATATTTACAAATAATGAAACTGGGTTCAATCAATCAGTCCAAAATGATCACCTGAAAATGTAAGATATTGCATTAGCCTCCTAACACAGTATGTGGTGTGGACTGAAGTGAGTGTATCTGAAGATGCAGAGGTGTAAAATGTGTGCTTTTGGTATGACAGCTGATTAGGATATTTAAAAAAAGGAGAACCGTGTTTCTACATGACAAACTGGAGCTGACATTGTTTACAACCACATAGCTTTTCCATCTCTCAAAGAGGAGGAACATCAGTTGAGAACCACATTTGTCAGTTTCTTCAAGAAGAATTTCAAGCTTGGCAACAGAGGATTCCCACTTCCTTTACACTTCACCTCAAAGAGCCTGACAGCACATCCAAACAAACTCAACTGCGTCATCCATTACATCACATTTGTTGCTTATATGCCATGATGATGCAACATTTCGCAGCTATGAGTCATGCTTTGTAAATCTGTTCCCGTGGGATGTATGTCTTGTAAGGTCATGGGTTAGGTGAGACTTCAGAGAGCGATACTGTATGTGTACAGAAGAGGAAAGGCATACAAGGCTCCAGCTAAGAAAGGAATTTCAATATAGAGGAGCTTAATTTTTTTCCATCAAAACATTTGATATTTTCAGCCACCTCTGAGAATTGTAGATATTCCTGGGCAACAAACATTCAAAACCACAAATTATATGTCAGAGATGCAAGATAAAATATCTGTGTGTGCCAGAAACTACTTTCATCCTTAAGATGCGGATAAAGTGAGATGCACATCAGTGTGGAGATGCAATCGAGGCTGACTGATATTTGCTGCGGAATGAGCCAAGTAATGAAAAAGGGCAAGAATGTAAGATGGTGGGAACTTCATGACTCTGTTCAATTATAAAATGACTGCCAATGCCTGTCAGTGCATCAGAATAATAATCTTTATAGTCTTTCCTGAGGAAACCAGGCGAATACCTCAACAGCAATGCATTAAAATATAATCAATTCTATGTTTTTTCTTAAAAAATGTATGCATTGATAAGACAATATTAAGTACTACTAACTCTACTCTGCTAGTTATATACTTTTGTTAGTTCTCATAATTCTGAGATATTTGTTGTTGTTCTTTATTTTCCACTTATTAATTTTCCTGCAAATTCATAATAGTTTAAGAGAGCATTGCACTGCATCCTAGAATCAATTTTTCCCAACCTCTTTAATTTGTATGCACTTTTCTCATGCTGTGTGGGCCATTCAAGGCTGAAGTGAAATATCTGAACTCTTTGTTAAAAATGCAGAAAATGAAAAAGCGCCTCCTACACTGCATTTACTAACTGATAAGCACTGGGAAAACGCACATAATAGCTGGAGGTGATGAAATCCAACAAACCAGACACACAATCAAGGCCAAGAATGATGCATCACACATCTCTGCTAAAGTGTGAATCAACTTACTTGATTATAAATATGCTTTACGTAAGAATGATATCAGAGAGCCATTATAACATTCATGCCATATGTCATGTCATTCTATTTAAATGCATCAAAGATTTACAAAGGCATTTAAGAAATATAAGCTCAAAGCAAATGTTGCAGCTTTCCACAAGCAGCCAACTGGTGAAACAGTGGGACCCAATTAGTCATTGAGTCAATCACTGAATCAATAATTAACTTTCTGATTCAGTTAGCCTCCTCCAAACTAATTAAAAACACAGATAGGTGGACTCACCCAGAACCCCGAGTCGGTAGTTGATTGTGATGACGATGACATTCCCGTAGCTCGCCAGGATGCTGCCGTCAATCATGTTCCCGGTTCCTTCCATGTAGGAGCCTCCGTGGATGTAAACCATGACTGGCTTTAACCCATTCTCATCATGGATATCTGCAAGGAACAACAAGAAAACAAGAATGAATCTTTACATTTCCCCCCAACATTATTCCTTTAACTCACGCATGGTGACTTTAAAGTAGTGTGTAAAATTGTGCAGCATTTATTAGTGAAGTTGCACTTTGCAGCTGAATTTGTTTCGTCTCACTCTTCCCTTCCAAGTGTGTTGGAGAGCCTATGTAGCCTTCAGTTAGCATCAAAACTGAAAAGAATATGGTGGTCCAAAATGGAGGCCTCCTGAGTCTCATTCTAGGGTAATGAAAAACAACAACTTCCTCTTCTGCTCGCTGTGAGCATGTCTCAAAGCGACGATTCACCTCTGCTGTCTCTCTAGATCTGTGGGGATCCGGTAAAATGTTCTCCCATTAGCCTGACTCTGACTGTTTTGGTATCAACACATCTAGCGACTATCTTCACTTTAATGATGAAAACAGCCGGTGAAGAGACAAGTTTTCTGACATGTTACCTGATTTATGTGCTGTTTACTGTATACATCTAGGTGATGAACCTCATTGTTTCGGGGGGGTGTGTCAGTCACCTGACATTCCAGAGCACTAAATCAGAATACACTGGATTTATACAGTATATATATATCCAAATACTCACATGCAAATGTCACTTTAGTTACTATAGCTGCTTAAGTGATGTGATATGATGCTGGCTACTGTTGCTTGCATTCTGTACAATAAAAGAAAATGGCAAAGTGAAGAATGGCCTTGTACAAGAGCTGCATATGGATCGTTTGAGCTAAAAACAATAAATGTGATTTGATTGGCAAACATCTGTGTTTGAACACTGAAGGATACGTGATCATATTGATTGGCTGGTGTTTGAGCTGCCGCTTGGAAAGCAGAATATTTCTCAAGCAGAATATTTCTGCCACACACAAATAATGTACTATGTATTATGTACTGTACATTTGAGTGCAGCATAAATGGATAAATTAGCAAAAAAAAAACAAAATGCAAAGCATCTACCCACAAACATCAAGGGCCCCAAAGGCCCTATAGGTTTTCTGAGTGGCAATCCAATTAACTGCACTTGTTTGAAAGAGTGTACTGCATCAAAGTCAAAGACTTTACAGCCACACCTACAGTATATTTTAATGATATATAGTGACCCAGTGTCTAAATCTACTTTGATCACTAAAATATTTCACTCAATATTTTACATCTATAGTGCATTTTCTTACATTATTTAGCATTTAATCAAATCACATTATGAACTTCTATGGTGCAGGAGAGTGAGCTGTTAACAAGGTTTAATTTCCAAAAACCTGTCCAACAGTGAGATAAAGTGATGCAGAACATGACCTAATCATAGACTTCAGCAGGCAAAAATTTTACTAGGTGAGCCCTTTGTTCTTGAGTCTTTGCTGGATAATTCCTGGGTGACTGCCTTTTATTTGTTCAATTAGATTTTTGTGTTTATTTCTAAGTTATATCTACTGTTTGCTGGGGAAGAGAGCTTATCACTCCGTGCTTTGGTTTTAAAGAGGATTCCTGCTGCTCACACCAATTATTGTTTCTCTCCCAGTTGCTGCAGGCCATGACGAATGGAAAACTAGTTGTAGTGTGTGTTGTGAATGTTGCACCTAAGCAGGCTTGGCAGGAAGCAACACGGCCAGTAAGGCAGGCAGACATGGGGCAGGTGGAGTGTATCATTCACCACCACCATGAAGCAAAACAGTAGTGGGAGTCAAAAGAAAGTCTAAGGAGAGGGTTATTCATCACTTTGTCCTTTGACAATTGTGCCTTGGCTTTAATTATGCCCCTGCATCTATTTCACAACTCCTCTACTGCAACCAGTCATGGGCATGAGGGGTAAACGGTCAGTTTGAGGAAGATATGACCACCCTAGACCTACATCTGACAAATCTATTCTAAACCTGTGAATTACAGAGAGGGATGACAAGATGGTGTCACTAAGGTGCTCTTTGTTATTTGGTTAAATGTTCAAAGATGTCTGGTGGACCCATGCAGGAAAGATGGAAAACAACCTTGAATAGGCAGATGCACATAGAACATGACCACTGCCATTAAGTTGTCATAGTTTCAAAATGATACACATCTAATGGCCGCTGCAGGCATTTGTGGGCTCACAAACAACTGCTCAGCTGGCGCTCCATCAAACAAAAAGCCTAATTGACTGTTACCACCCATCTATTTTGGTTAGTACTGAGGAGGTGAGGGAGAGAGGGACTCTTTTATCCAACAGAAGCATCCCCTGCAGATTTCAAGCCATACTTTATAGTTGTAGGAGGAGAGGGTGGTCTCCAGGCATAGTGTCCCAATCCTGTCAGCAAGGAATGCACTTAAAGCTATAGAAATCGAACTACTTCCCCTCTCTTTCCCCCAAAATCTAACTACTACTTTCCCCTCTCTTTCCCTTACTACCAGAGTGTCTCTCGCTCTCTTTGCTCTCTGGGGCCTGTGGAGCTGCCTGGGTGACTGTGAGACAAGTTCATCCCAGACATTCATCACTGACACCCGAGCCAAAGGGATAATATATTCTTCCACCGGCAGAGTGGCGTTGCACGCATTACTCATTTTACATGGGTGAGGGGGTGGGATGGAATAGTGCGATGGTGGTGGGGGGTGGCAATTTGAATTTTCCTTTGCCTAAGTGTTGTCTATTGTTAACGGAACAAATACAGATGGCAGTTAGGCGAAGTAAAACAAGCACCCCTGTCCTCCCCACTGCAACTCCACCACTATCATTGCTATCACCACTGTCTGTCCCATCATGCCCTCCACTCAATGCACTCTACTTCCTGTTCAATACAGTTCCACTTGTATGCCAAAATACAGACGGCCTCTTCTCTCCAGAGCCACAGAAAGTCATTATTCGGCCGAGAGCCAAACAAAAATCTGTCAGGAACAGCTAAAGAGCCACTGAAAAACAGTGTGAGGAGCGTTATGTATTGCAACACTACAAACAAATCAAATTTGTGGTCCTTCAGAAGTATACACATAAGAATAATGGGGTCATTCTCATACCCTTGTGTGATAAAAGAGTCTTTTTTTTATTTACAAATCGCAGGAATGTCATTTTTGTGTCCATCACCAAATTGTTTGAAAAAGCAAAGTAGATTTAACCTTTTGCCCAGAACAGGCCTCAGACATGGATGCTCACTTTTACTGGCCAGAGGGGGACAAGGAAAAACTGATTTTTTTAGGCTTTAAATAAAAAGCTTGCCATGTAAAATCTGCTCCTGCTTAAGTCTTCACTATCTTATGTGAGAATATGTTTTCCACTTCATTAATCTATTAAACAGCCTTTTCCTACTTCAAACAGACATTTGTGAACTGATCTCTCCTCTTACGAAATTCCATAGAGGAAATTAACATTTTAGCCCACTGGGAAACAGGAGCCACTGGTCTACTGCAAAAATCTGTGACACGTACTGTAGATGTTTGAGCCAATTCAGATGAATGACGGACTTTATTTACCAAAGTCTCTAAATAACACTTTCAAACTTACTGATGGAGGCAGCAGAGCACTGACAAGTCCTGTTTGCCCTGATTTAAAGTTGTTGCTTTTCTCTATGAACTTTGGTGTGGGGGAACAAGAGGTCTGTACAAAGCAACACAAACTTCAGTTTCCAGTGAGAGATGTAGGAGGTTAGATTACATTAGGTGTGAGAGAAGCCATCTGCAGTGCTGCCAGATTTCTCTGCAGCAGCCACTGAGGTATAGGTGGAACCACAGGGGAGCCACAGAAGTAATTCATTGCCACTGCAGATGTTCAAACAGTCAGAGTGTATAGATTCTGCACACTTTCCTGAAAACTCAGGCAGTGACTGCACATTCTCTACCAAGATATCTTTCTGTATACAGATGTTTTCTCTGGGTGCACACCTATTTCTGTAGTTATAGAAACTAAGACCTCAGAAGCCACTACTCTTCTTCTACTCTTGTAGCTTTCATCTTCATCTCTGTTATACTAAAAGCAGACTGGGAACATCTCAGTGAGAGCACTAATGCCAACATAATCAAAGGCTTTGGATGTTATGCAGCAATTCCATTGTGGATATTGAATTTTCCCCACACCTGCTGTAGACAGATCTTCTGATATAAGGTAAGCCCATGCCGCATAAGTTCAATGCAAATTGAATATACAAAACAATAGGGTAGTTAGAAAACCGTTTATTTGCCATTTTGTCAATACTAGTACAAAAGGTTGTACTGCTTACAGTGCATTTTTGTTTTGATAAAAAACATTCAGAATAAGTTGATTGTGGTGAATTGCTGATACTGACATAATCTATAAAAACACTGTTATATGATAACAAATTTTCTAATGTTTCATTTTGAGATGTCTTTTGTTGCTTTGCAACCAATCCCTCTTATGTAGGTAAGAATTTTTCCTTGCATCTTTAGTTTTTCTGTGACACCATGATGTTTTTTAAAAATTGGCTCCAAATCTGTGACGGGTAGTGATAGGACCCAATTACAGTACACTGAACCACAGAATTAGTTGGACATGTCCTTGATTCTTGATGGCAATAGGATAAGCCTCACACAGGCAAATAATGACAAAGTTTAATTTCTTTCAACAGGTTCAGAGTCTGTTGGGTCTTCTGGAGGCCAAAGAGGAAAACCCGGGGGGGGGGGGGGGGGGCTTGGGGGGGGGGGTGGCTTGAGACGAAAAGTCTATGGAGAAGTCTGCCATGGTCTGAGTTCCCAGACATAGACTCATCAGCCACTGGGTGGCGCCAACCTCAGAGAAACTGAAGCCAAAAACCTTGTGTATTTTAGAGACAAATGACAGTAATGACCCACAGCTGGAATATGTGGAGTGAGTGCGGGACCCAAGGCAAATTCTCCCCCCCTCTTGGAACTGATGAAGGAGGACATCAGATTTGATATTGGTTGGTAGTGGGGGAGAAGTTAAACTGGGTGAAGAATAAAGACCAACCGGCCTGCAGGGAGTTCAACCTCTCAGGAAATTGAATGTACTCGAGGTTCTTGTGGTCACTCCACACCAGAAACAGAAGCTTGGATTCCTCTAGACAGTGGCACCACTCTTGCAAAGCCAACTTAACTGCCAGCAGCTCCTGATTGCCAATGTCATACTTCCTGTCAGAAGGGGACAGATGATGGGAGAAGCCCCCCCCCCGCAGTGGTGAAGCTTCTGCTCAGAGGCCATCCCCTACTACTACATCAGAGATGGTGGTATTTCTTGGCCTCAATGAAGAGAGAGTTCTAGAGGAGGTGCTGCAGGACAGACTGGACATATTCTTCCAGGAACTTGAAGATGAGGATGTCGTCAAGGTAGACAAAGAAATAGTGTTTCAGTGTGTCCCATAGAACATGGTTCTCCGGTGCCTGGAATATCACAGGGGCATTTTTTTCAAGCTGAAGGGTACTCATCAGGTACTCACACAAAGGTCTATACATGGGTTTCTCACCTACTAGGTGAGCCCTAGCTTTTACTAGGAAAAAGGCAACAGAATCAGTTTCCCTTGCTTCAGCCCTGGAGAGGAGATAGAACTGGTGACAACAGAGCCTCCCCAAGGGCAGAATAGTGCATGAGTGGTCTCGCCCTGCCTCTTCTCTGTTCTCCGTGCTTGGATGCGGAGATCAATCCTAATAGCCAACTCAATCAGACTATCCAGCGAAGCAGGAAGTTCATAGCGTAACCTTAATGTAGTCTGCCAAACCACGGTGAAAGGCATCCCACAGGCTGGAGAGTGTCTCTCCCACTCAGCAGCTCCACAGAGGCAGGCTTTACCATTGAGAAAGTTGATGGTGAATGCCACCACACATGAAGGGTTGAGGGGCAAACAGCAGTTTGTGAGAAAAGGATTGCAGCCCTACGAATCCCCAGCATAGCATTAAGGGGTTCTTTCCCAAGGGTCTGATAAAGGTCCTTGACAGAAGTGAAGGTGGCACCTGAGGCAAAAGAGATGAGGCGGGTGCTGGCATTGCTACCTGAGTCAAGGCAGCCACCATTTGCTGGACCTGGGAGGCTAGCTCAGTAAGCACTTGCTGCTGTGCTGCAGCCGAACACCTTGCTTTGTAGGAGATAGCGTCATTGTTTTTGTTGCTGGAGGATTCCCTCAATCCTCTCCAAGTGGTTGTGCAGAGGGGTGTGTGCTGGGTTTAACATAGGCCAAATTGTACTATGACAGGGTAGTGATGGGACCCAATTGCAGTGCACTGAACCAAAGAATTAGTTGGAAATGTCCTTTATTGTTGAAGGCAACAGGATAAGCCACACAAAGACAGGCAATGGCAAAGTCCTGTTCTTTAAACAGGTTCAGAGTCTCTTGAGCTTCCTGAAAGTTTAAAGGGGCCAGAGGAAAACACAATACTATGGTATTGGTACATGGTATGGGTACTGTAGGTTTACCATGGAGCAGGCAGAGGAGACAGGTTGGCAACAAGTAAGCAGACCAAGAGTGAATGCTGGAGAGTCGTGTATAATCCAAAGAAGCAATATGGCAATGAGTGACTGGGCTGAGGAGGTTATATGTAGCAGGCTGATTGATAATGAGAGGCTTGAAAAAGGGGGGGAGTGGCAGCAGTCCAGGAGTGGGAAAAACAGGTGAGTGGAAAAATACAAGGATGGAGAGACTGGAGGCTAAGCTGATGAGGTGGGTATGAAGTAGGGGCAGGGCAGGTGAGTGCAGACTGTGACAAAGTCCATATTCCTGCAGCTATTTAGCTAATGCTAAGTTGTGAACAGGATGAGGATTACATTCAATATCCCCCTCTGGAGGAAGACCTATAAAAACTGCCCATAAGAATGTGTTTCAGAAATGTCACTGCTTCCTCTGGCACTTGAGTGCCTGCTTTTCCCAGAAGACAAATGTCGTCTAATAAAAATGTCTTCTGTGGCAGGTTCAGCAATAGAGTTCCCAGCAAGGAAAAAAAAGGAAACTGCACAATTTCAAATCATGCAGAGGAGTGAGATGTTCATTTGAAAGGGGAGAAAAGTGGCAAAAAATGTCCAGGTGCCACTGATGAACAAATTTCTACTGTCAAAACTACATAGGTTACTGCTCATGCCTCACGGAGTGATGAAGGAAGAAAAAAAAGAAATACAGAAAAGAGAAAAGGAGGACATGATCATTTAAAAAAATTAATTCATAAGAGGAGGCAAAAGAACATTCAGATCACATTTGATTGGTAAAAAAAAAAAAAAAACAGGTGAGAAAAGAAGAACTGGGACCTCCTGTCTCAGAAAAGACAAAGATGAAAAATTCCGAGCTGAGAGGAGAAGTGTTTCGCAAAAGCACTTTAAGGGGAGGGGAAAAAATAGCAGGGGATTTAAAGGGGTCAAATGAAGTTGATTAAAAAAGGTCTGTAAGTTTGCTGTCATGCATCAGTGCCAGGCTCTTCTTGGGTTGGTCAAAAAAGGGGGATAAGATAGAAAATACCTTTATTGTGGCCACCATTACTGCTGAAATCTGCGGCTTGACTGTTTGCTCCTGGTGTCGAGGAGAAAAGTAGAATAAAGGGGAGACATTTAAAAAAGAGAGAAGAAAAAATCTGATCTGAGCTGAAAAAAAAAAAAAAACAAGGAAGGAAGGAAAAAAAAAATATGAAAAAGGTCAGGTTCCTATGAGAGAAAAACACAGTGAGCCAACCAAGCTGTGGCATAATCAAGAACACAGCAGCAGCCTGGCAGGGTCAAAACAGCAATTTTTGACAGTACAATAATCGGAAACAAATCTGCCACTGGTGGGACAAACACACTCACATTAACTGCACAGACAGTGTGCTGCAGCAAAGGAGGAGAATCAGTCATGAAGAGCTTGTGCTTCATAAGGGTATTGTATTTCCCATTCAGATAATAAGAAAAAAACAAGTGGCTGCAAATATATTGTCAAACACATCTCCAACTTTTTCCTAACAAACACTAATTCCTTTCCAAATATGTTTAGTCCCATTATAATCATGTGCTCATGTAATTATGCCATGAAAGAAGTATCTAACCCAACCAACCATGATATTACATTATTCAAACATGGAGCATGGAGCAAACATCAGCATGGAAAACTTATTTTAGTCTTGTAACAAGAGGTTCACCTCAGAAAATCTACACTCACTTAAATTCGTATGTTATGTTCACTGCTTTATCTCACCCTAGACAGCCTTAACCGACTGGAAACAAGTTTTTAAACCACTCTCTCTACAACACCAAAGTTAAATCCAAGCCTATGGGACAGATGACCTATATGGTTGTTTTTTTAGTGTTCGAGATGGAGGACGTGTTGCTATGCCAGCTGGTGTCTTGCCAGCTAAACATTAACGGCAGCCAAAAAGCTGAGCCAACAACAATATACAAGACAACAGCTTTTAAAACGATGACAAAAGTTTAGATTTTTGTCATTTGTCATTGATAGAAAGATCTCTTCTCCTTCAGTCTCTTCTCTTGTCACATAGCACTGACATGTAGAAGAAGAACTGGCAGCAGCCACCAGTGATGGTCTACTGTCACCTTTGAGGGTAGGATGTACCCAGACTAGGAAAAACACTTCTTCCTGTCATAATGTTTTATTGTTGAGTTGCGATTTTAAATGGCTTTTAGCTCAGGCTGCTTTCATTTCTTTATTAGGGGTGTTGCAACTGGCAAGGCAAGGCAGGTATTTCTGAAAGTGGGTGATAACATGGTGCACTGCAATAACAATTTTGTGAGGAACTCTTGAAACTCTGTGATCAGCTGCAAAGAGGAGACAGCAACACCGCCATGGTCAGAAACACAATAAAGAGCCCGAATTCCGCTAGTTTCCAGGCATAAGCTTCATTGTCAACTTACGATGCATGACTTAATGGTCCAGTGTATACAGTAACAGCTAATAGGTTTTCATTGGCCATAATTCAACAAACAACCCATAGGTATGTTTGAAAAAGAGTATAGTCACTTTAAAGTAAAACAGTTTGTAGCCTAAGAATAGTCTTATACGGACTGGAGGCCGTCATCTTAAGCCACCATGTTTCTGTAGCAGCATGAACACACAAGCCAGTCACAGTGTACGTTTCATATTTTAAAGAGGAGACTTACTATGCAAGCTCAGAAAAAATTACATCTTTTCTGATCTGTGAAGGCCACAGTAGCTCTCTGAAATGCTTCTTAAAATATGGAGTGAGCACAAGAGTCCTTCGCTTAATTGTTACAATCTGCAGTCTCACCAATACGTCACTAATTCTTACAGACTGGCCCTTTAACATCAGTTTGGTGTGCAGACATCTGAGCTAGCAGGTAACTGGGAGTGTGCACAGTGGGAGACAAGGCTGCACCATTATACTGTCCAATCAGGTTTAACATCATCATAACAAAAATTTTTGGAAATAACAATTCAATCTATTATTATTATTATTATTATTATTATTGTTATTAGGTTGTTAATGATGCACATTGTGTTTTACCCCCATCAGTTAGCTCAATATTATTACTGCCTAGTGGAATAAACTGAGAAATAAATGCAGCCCATTATCCACGATACAACCCTCCTCAAGTTATTACACTGAGCAAAATCTATCATCTGTACATCCTAATTGTACTCTCACCTCCATGATGTGCACTGCAGCAGTCACTGATCAGCAAATAGTGGCCAATGGCTCTCAACAGGCACATAATGTGTTAGCATGGCCAGGGAAGTGGAGTGTTTGAACAATATAGGCGTTTAGTGAGAGAGCGAGCTGCACAAACATGGGCCAGTGCCATGTCAGTGTAACCCAGCCAAGCATGAACGGCCACATCTGCTCAGGCTGGTCGCACATAAATACACAAATTTATGTACAACATACAAGCTGCAATAAACCAAAATACATAAGCACACACGCACAGCCTTATGAAAACAGTATTCACGTGTCTTTTTTTTCTGTTCTTTTTTATATGAATCCACCGGGCCACATGGCAGGGTAGTGTCATAGTGTCACATTGTTGCTGTGCAGAAAAAACACCAGGGTTCTCAACCTGGTCCGAACAAGGGCTTTTCAGCGTGGAGTTTGCATGCTTTCACAGTGTGTGCTTAGGTTTCTCCAGTTTCCTCCCACAGTCCAAAAACATGCAGGAGTTTATTAAACACTCTATATTGCCTGTAGGTGTGAGTGTGACAGTAAATGGTTTGTCTCTGTGTGTTGCAATAGACTGGCTTATCGCTAAGATAATATGTGCAGTATGTTGGCATACGTTTTTGTAAAACCTCAGCTAAATGTGAGCTATTTTGAACTCAAAATCAAGTTATTTATTTACAGGGTTTACAGGGAAAGTTAAACTTTTCTTAAATTGTCACAAAGCAGATGACTGGCTTTTGAGATATGTGTCATCATTGTGTACAAGTTGTCCATTTCTTCTTTGTAATGTCTCTGCTTATGGGACTATAAAATATATCTGATGACATTTAAAGTCATCTCAGGACAGGTTTATTTGCTTCAGTGCATTGAAATGTTCTTTACTGTCCCTGCTTCCAGTAAAAATTTGAGCACATGTAAACAAGTGTACTTTAGCTTTTGTTACATTAGCTCTGCACCTAATGAACATTTGTCAAAAAATTGAAATTTTTGGAAGTCATTAGTAAATAATAATATGAAAGATGGGGATATGTCATCACACTGTGCATTTAAGTAATCAAGTTATTGCTGCACAATTACACAATTTCCTCAATGGCAGTTTTATGACATAAAACTAATGTTTCACATTGTGAGGACCATTTTCTTTTTCATTTTTTACTGCAGTCAAACACCTGGATGCTTTCAGGTTGAGCAGGACTGCCCCAAGGAGGGCCCAGGGCTTAACCCCCCAACCCCCCAGTTTATGCTTTTTTTCTTTTGTGAGATAGAAATGCTTCTTAAATTATTATGAAAAGAGTAATTGATTCTATTAATCTATCTGTGAAGCATGAGATAAATTATTTCACACTTAGCGGAAGAGAATAAGCTGTTAAATCCCATGTGCACTTCAGGTTCTGCTTGTTTAAAACGGAGTTAACTGCACTTTAAATATATGAAGCTGATGATGTTTAACTGTATTTCCTACAACACATCAGGCAGACTGTGAGTGTAGCACAGATCTGGATTCCTGGCTTCAACAAATCAAGCAAGAGGAAAGCGGAAGTGCTGACTTTACAACCGACAAAATTACATAATCCCTTGATGTGTTTGGCATCGAGGTAGCAGGTAAATAAAAGTAAACAGCGGTGGCTTCTGGGAAAATGCAGTCTTAGAGCAATTTTATCCCTCTGTTTCCCTCAGTTTACCTCATTTCATCTGTATAAAGAGCAGCAAAGACTATTTTAATTAAAGGAGCAGCTTTTTCCTAACACTGCACAAAAAAGCTGAGAAACGTCTTTGGTTTGCAAGCTTGGAATAAATCACTGCTGCTGCTGAGGCAATAAACTGCCTGTAGCACTTGTGGAAAGGTTATGTGGTGGAAACAGACGAATTTTACACTGAGCTGCGTCTTACATTTGAGCCAAGTATTGAGCAGCAAAACAAATTCAGGAGAGGTTGAGAATTAAAAATGGAGATGAGCATTGTCTCTCTCTCATCTTCACTCTTCAGCTGTATGTTACCCCCCCACCGCCACCCCCCCCACCCGAGTCAGTGTTCTGCTACTGCAGAATCAACAGCACACGTACAGTACAATCACAGAATCAACCCACAGTGGCGTCGCAGCCTCCACTAGTCTCACGATTCCATTGTGATTATCACGTCAACCGTTCTATTTGATTAAGCCATGCATTGAATCTTCAGTTTTACATTTCAATGCACATAGCACTTTTTTTAATCAGTCATTACAAGCAACAAACTAATATGAAATGAATGCTTCTTCATTTGAGCTGCAGCTTCCAGCAACTGGAGAATCAACAAGCTACGTGGCTCTCATCAATTATGTGCTGTTCAGTGCTTCAGTGCAGAATCGTCCATGTCCATGACACATTGCATCTAATGAACGATTTTTTTCACCACACCTGATGGTTTTTGGATGATGAATGACTCTTTTCAATATTTCTGCCAACAATTTCTTGGTGTAGTTTTAATACAATTATCCATATGTACACTAGGGGTGTAAAAAAAACATCTATACACTAGAACAACAATACTGTATTTAATGGCATGATACCATATTGATATTTGAAGCACTGTGAATTCTTGATAGTGTTTTTTTTAGCCAGCCTTTAGCCACCATTTACTATAACAGTTTTCAATACATTATATCATCTCCTTTGTATTGGGACAGCCCTAAAGTATATCCTGCTTTATCATCTGTTGGACTCTAACTGGGACATTATTTACGAAAGATGGGCAGAAACTAGCGATTAAGACTGTAAACCTTTTAGAAAATGTTATGAATGAAGTGAGAAGTAGGGCTAATTTCAACATAGACTTACAGAAAAAAAAAAACTGTTGAGTCTCCCCCTGGTGGAAACTGAAAGGCCATTTACATTATATACAGCCAAGTGACACTGAAACGGGTTGTGTATGTTTAGTTCACCGTGAACCACCAGTAAGATGAGATCAGACTCATTTTGTTATTTTCCATGTCTACAGGAATGATTAGGTCAGTAAAGGTTTAATGGCTGATCCAAACCAGCCTCACTATCCCTTCTTCCACCCTTTCTCTTTTTATGCAGACAAATGAAAAAAAGCTCTGGGGCATTTCATCTGCACAGGCAGCAGCAGCAGCAGCAGCACCTTGTCTGCTCAGCCAGGGGATTGAGCAGAGAATCTGAAAGGCTATGACAATGCAGTCGTTTGAGCACGCTCAGAGGAAGACATAATGGATTTCAACTTCAAATCAGATAATAGGCATCACTTAATCTGTCAGCCCGCTTGAGGTGCAGTAAAAACCATAAATCTGTCCCAGATCCTTGGCCGGCAGGATATTTTGACATTACACCAGATTTGTGAAAAGGCCAACATGGAGGATATAAAGATGATGGGCAGTGAGTGGAGCTCTAACTGTCTAAGTGGAACAGACATGTCACTCCCACTGAGCTCAGACTGTGGGGACATCTTACTGTGGCTCTTGTAGCCATTGCTCTGTATTCTTTTTGTTTCGCACCACCAGGAAATAATGTCACACATAAATGGGATGCAATTAGGGATGATGTGCACATTTTATCAAATAGTAATAATTTTAAAGCATTTCTTAAAACACTGTGTTGTACATGGTGATTTAACAGAACAAAGTCAATAAAACCTTGTGATCAAATGCACTTGCAATAATTTGATTGTGGTGAATTTCCATGACTGGGATAATTGTGAATATTTAATATTTTGTGTGAGTGACTTGATAATAATGTCTAGCTCTCAAACATACAGTCCTAGTGATTTATTCTACTATTTGTCGATCATTCCTAGAATCCATGTTTTAAAATGATTTTTTTTTGGAAGTTAGGATTCTCCATTTTTTTTATTTTTAAATAATCATAAAAAATATGTCTCATCTTTGAACTAAAAAAAACATTTTTTTTTTTTTTACCAAATTGTGAGTCATTTTAAAAGTTTAAGAGTTTAAAGCACATGTTGCAACTATCACAATAATATCTTGATGTTTTGTTTGTACTTTGTCATAGTGTCGCTGCTGTTGCTGATAGACATGGGACGATATGAAAAATTTATGTCACAATTATCCTGACCCAAAATAATTGCGATACTGAAAAAAAACTGCTTTAACCTACTGCTTTTTTTTTTTTTTTTAATTAAAATTTAAAAAACAATTCATCTTGAATCTTGAATTACAAAATTATAGATCATCAATACTGATAAAAAAAATGGCACAGGTCCCTTTGTTTGAGACATAGTATATTTTAATATACAGAATGTATATCTTTAAAGATTATGTATTATCATAAATTTAATTGTGCTTTTGGGATCTTTTAACGATTGTGTTCCATAAATTGTTTTTATTTTACTGTTTTTAATGCACTGTGAGTCTGGAATGAAATGTAAATTTCAATCATGAAGATCTTGGAGTTACAGGCTTCCCCTTGTGGCACTTTAAAAACAAATCACTAGGACTGTTTTCAAGTCCAACACATAACATAACTGATATCATATATTGTCTCATCCCTGTTGCTGTTTCTCTGAAAACACAGTGTAAGCCAGGGAAAGAAACCATGTGAGACTGGCTGCTATTGTGCATGCAGGACAGCAGCAGCAGGACGCTATAGTGCACATGGTCCTCATCTACTTTAATGGAAATGTACAGTATGTTATCACGGCACAGCTTGGCATGGACCACTAAAGGAAACAATGCAGGTCCATAGAAAAACCCATTACAGGCTGTGACTGCTATTGGTTATTGTTAAGTAAAATGCCCACAAAGCAGGCAGAAAAACAAATTGCATTATACCTAAAGGACTGTTACAGACCGATTTACTATTCTCACTGTAGAACAATAACTCTGCAGGGTTTTTTTGGAGATGCTAAATCATTTGAGAAAAGCCCCTGACCGTGAACCGACGTAGGATTGTGAGATTATCCCTCTTCAGCACTTTTTAATCTACCATGTACTCAAGAGCTCAAACTAAATTTAGCGCAGAGCTGTCAAAGATCTCTGCCAGACACAGAGGTTCATGTACTTCACTATTCTTCCAGAAGCCGTCCACGTTGACACACTGCGCCACCTGACCTCCAAACACTTACACGCGCACACTCATAGCTCGTTACAGGATGGATACATTGCCGAAGACAAGCCTGAGACATGGACGTTTACTGAAAAACATGGCTGCCAGCAGGGACATAAGGAGGATCAGCCCTTAACAAAAAGGTCACCAGATAAAATATATGCTTAAGTCTGCAACATCATAAGAATATGGTGCTTCTCACACAGCCATTTCGGACAAGACAAACCACTGACTCTCCTGCACCAAACTCCAAAGAGAAAATCTGTGTTTTTGGCTCACAGGGACACAGGAGCTGCTGGTCCACTGCTGCCTCATTTGGTAAGTTTGTGTCACTGAGGTAAATCTGAACAAAAGATTTCAAACATCAAAGTCACAAAATAGCATAATTTGATTTTATTGCTAGAGGCAGCGGTGGATCAACGATCGCTGTGTGCCATAATGTAAAATCAATACATTTCTCTATGAATCTCTTTGGTGTGGCAGAGTAAATGCTTTACAAAGTTACACAAACTCTGGATTCCAATTGGAAAAGGCTGTGTAACAGTAAGCTATTAAGGTATTGTAGACTTAAGCAAGTTTAGAGTTTAGTACCTTTTGGTAATCTCTCAGCACAGTGCAGTCAAAGTGAAATTTGTGTGAGTACCTCGCACGGACACAGACACAGACACAGACACAGACACAAGCATATTAAAAAACAGTGTAAATTAAATTGTATCTATTTTAAGCATGTTTAACATGCACTTTTGTAGTGTGAAATAAAATGCCCCATGCTTATTAGCCTTGTAAATCATATTAATATTAATATCAGATAACGACCCCTATGTTGACGGATCAGGTATCGGACTATGAGGCTGATCTATGATGCCAATCAATTCACTTAAATTCTATTTTTGCTAATGTGACAGAAGAACACTCACTCACATGAAGCGAGTGACAAAAAAAAATCAGGTGTTCAGAAGTATTTTATGCTTGCTACGCCAACAAGGTAAATGCTAGGAGAGCACATCCAAAAACTTAATGCTAAAGAGCACATGTTCATGGAAAAAAAACAAAAAAATAACCTAAGGACACAAGACGACAAAGCAGCTGACTTTAGCGGATGCACTGTAAAGATGGGGAAAAAGCACCTCTAGCCAAAAGTGTGAAAGCGACACTAGTGCAGAAAGGGAGAGAATGTTTAGCACAGTCTCCAATATTGTGGATGAGAAAAGAAAAAGGCTCACACCAGAGGGAGAGAACAAAAACGCTTGTTATCATGAGAAAGAACCTGCCATTGATGGTTAAGTGAACATTCTGGATATCAACAGGTCACTGAATTAATATGAGACTGGACTAAAGGTTTACCAATAAGTTTGATTTCGGGTGATTGTATGTGTTTGACTTAGTTAAGCTACTTATTTGTTCTCGGTTCCAGTTACATTTTTTTAAACCGGATTTTATTTCATGTTTGCACCAAATGTTTATTAAAAAAAAAGTTAGATTTCTGTTTGTGTGTTTGACTTGGTTAAGCTATACATAACTATCAGCTGCATAATTTTATAATATCGTGTTTTGATTTCCTCTTTGCACGACATGCTTACAAATAAGTTTGATTCCTCTCTATTTTGAATGCTGTCTAAGTTGCTGCTGCTATTTTAATAAATGATTCAGTTCATGTATGGGTTAATTTGTTGCATTTAGTTTTATAAAGTTAGGAAAGTAATGTTTAAGTTGAGCCTAATGCCTTCAGTCTCTTCCACATTCACACATTTTTGTATCATCCCCTCACAGACAAAGTGCATGAGCTGCCACTGAACTATAGCACACACAAGAGCTTAGAAATAATGCCAATTCAAACAATTAAATATGTGTTCAAACAGAGGCTAAAATAGAATATCAAAAAATATTCCATCAAGCAGAGAAGTTCAATGCAATAAAATGACGGCAAGACTTTAATGTATAGCCTCAGAGTTTGGGGTAGATCTGCACAAGCAAGTGCAGGAAAAAAGAGTGGACTGTATAAAAATAAAAAAAAAAAATGAGAAGACAGAGACAGGTGACCTACCGTCCTCTGTTGGGACATAGATGTTCAGGTACAGGCAGTCCTCGCTCTGCTCCTGCACGTAGGTTACCAGAGTATCCAGGTTGGCTGTGAACCACACAGGGAGCATGTCATTGAGTAAAAAGCGATCCTCTAAGAACTGAGGACAAACTGGAGCAAACTGAGTAGCATTCCTGATGCCCGGCCAGGACATCGGTGGCTCCGGTGGCTGGAACCTGCGCTCTCCCGTTGGCGGCAACGCGTACGGGATCCCCAAATACTGCTCCACTGGTCCCAGGATTTCGTTAGGTAGCGTAACCTTCACTCCCCGCAATTTCCCATAATTGGTAGTGACCACTGGGTGCTGCTGGGCCTGAACTGTGGCCGCACAGATGGACGTCAGGCCTACCCACAGCAGGAGGTTGGCCTTGGCTGTGGGACGACGCATCCATGAAGGGCCACTGAGCAGTGACATACTCCTGATGTTCTGAGCCCGAGCCTGGCAGGTCGTGGTTGTTGGATCCTTGGCACACCCTCTACCCCCCTGCCCCTCCACCTAATCGGTCCTTCTGCTCCTCCTCAGCCGAGCAGAACAGCTTTCTCAAAGCTCCCCATCCTGAGAGGCTGCACAAAGATTGACTGCTGCTGCTGCTGGATGACTCCCAGGTCCAGAACGGGAGAGATCCTGGAGTGGGCTGAGGTTACCTAGACTCCAGCTTGATTGAAATTCCTGAAAGAAAAAACAGAAAGCAAACAGAGCTGATATAAAATGGCATTATGGGTAATGATATTAAGCCATTCAGTGGTTGATCAGCAGATTTAGTTGTGCTATGTATCGCATCAGCAGAGATTAGATGTGAATCTAACGTTGGTTCACAAATATCATCAAACCCAGTTATCCTAGTAGATATTAGGACACAGTTTGCAGGAAGTATTGTTTGTCCCACCTCATTTAGTGGTTTCTCTCTACATTTACTCAAAACAAAGCATTCTATCAAAATTGTGCCAAATAAACAAAGAAAAACTGACATCTTAATTGGAAAATACCATGAAAAAAGGCAACAAGCTGTCTTTACAGTCACTCTGTCAAGACATAAGAGCTACAAAAAAATAACTGGAACAATGTTAAACCTACCTACATATAATTTGAAAACCTGCACACAGACATAAAGCTATAACTGCATGTTATAAGCACTATAATGTTTCAGACCTTTGCCTGAGGAAATTCTCTCCTGAAAATGTTATTTCATTTTTACATATAAAAACATATAGGTTAATTTGTCATTTATCATTCGTTAAAGATGCAGTTTTGAGAAATTACAGTTATGGTTATGGGATATGGTGACATCTTGTGATTGGTTGAAATAGGTTAATAATTCTTCAGCTAATCATTGTGAGAGCTCCAATTTAAAATCTGCCTTGTGGGCATGGAAGGAACCTCATGGTCATTTGTGTCAAAACCAAATTCAATTTATTGTTGGAGTGCTCACCCCATTCCACGGACACGAGGTCTGAAGACATTTCAAATGCTTTTTTAAAAAATATTTTAATTTGATATATTGAAGAAAATCCCACACTAGACTACATCAATTTGAAATTGTTGATGATCTGTTCCCTTATTTAAATAAAGAATAAACATATGTAAAAACACTGTAAGACATAAAGCCTTTCATATATCAAATATGAAAGAACTGCATGAATACATGTGTACTAATAGAGTGGAGGAACAGGCAAATCTTGGCAAATAATAGTTTATATTGTAGTTAAAAAAACAAAACAAAAACTAACCCTGCTGACTTTTATGCTATGCTCTACTACTTTATTTGACACCATCCTTCACTATCTGCCCCAAACACCCAAATCTACTGTAAATTGTGTGTACTGACCCTTTAAAACCTAAATGATTTTCCATCCAACCTGCGGCAGTGTTTCCATGGTAACAATCAATACCACCTTGCTGACAACTTTACCAAAACCTGAAGCAAAAAAAAATAAAAAATATGTGTAATACATTTTGCTTTGCTAACAATGTTGTGTCACTGGCAATGAGGAGGAGAGAAGACTCCAGCAAACCATCTCCGAAAAACATTTTGGAGAAGAAATTCTCTTCATGTCTGAGTTTCCCTGAGAAAACATCTTGTCATTGGGTGAAAAAGACAGAGCACTGCGGCCACAGGCTCAAAAGGGAGGATACCCATAATACACTGCAGGCTGTGTAGCTCAGAATAGGTTTTAGACACATTTACGAGGGAGGAAATTTATAATATTACACCAGAGGCAAAGTGTGGTTATGAGTCGGGGCATATGGGCAACATCATGAGACATGAAGTAGTCGACCCCGGTGGTTAAAAGACTCAGCTCCCACCATCATCATCATTCAGGGTTGGTAAAAGGTATCATATTAAGCCAACAGTATAAAATCATCTTTTTATCATGATGCATTCTAAAATGACGTGAGGTTGTGTCTATCTTGAAGTCTGAAACAGGTTTTTGTAATATTAAGACATTTTTTGTTATCCTTAGCAATCTTCTTTGTAACATTAGTGAAACAGGTTTATCCGTTGGATGTAAATGCGAAAGCTTCAAGAAGAATGGAAGCAGTTTTCCATTTTAAAATCTCAACATTACACAAAAACACTCTTTTTATCAAAATGCAAGGCAAAGTTATTTCAGTCTGATTCTGAACAATTTCAGGAGCAGCAACAAGACTGTGAGTTCTGATAATGGGTATGGGACATTTTTAGATCCTCCAGTGTCTACACATATTGTGCACATGTCACATTTTAGTGTGAATGAAAACTCCCGGGTTGTTTGAACTTGTGCAAACATGATACGAGTCCAAGTCACGGTCTGAAACACAGATAATGGAAAAGTGTCACTGTAGCTGCCAGACAGACTTGTTCACTTATTGATTTAAGTGACTGTGACGTTACAGTCAATATCCCTGCTGATTTTTTTTTTTTTTTTTTGCCCAGGAAAACACAGTCACTGTTGACATTTGAGAGTCGCTGGGATCCGACTTTAGTTGACAGTTATGTCCTGGTGATCCCGAATCATTCTCTCTGTGATTGATCAGTTTACTATCCATTCATCATATTTTCAGTTTGTCTGTATATCCAGCTCCTTGTGAACATGATGTATCACAATCACAAACACAGCACAGGCAGTGACTTCTACGTGGACTAGTTCTGATAAGATAGTTCGTTTTTTTTTTTTTTAAATGTGTGATTGCACTTTGTGCTTGTAGTTGATGGACTAGAGTATCTCAATCTCATTAGATCTATGAGGTTTACTTTATGAGGTACATCTCTTCAACTGCTTATTAACGCAAATATATCAGCCACTCACTCAGCAGCAACGCGGTGCATTTGGTCACATAGACAAGGTCAAAACACGCTGCTTCAGTTGAAACTGAGCATCAGGGTGGAGAAGGAGGGTGATTTCTTTTAAAAATCCAATTACTATTATTATTTTTAATATTTAGGAATGTTATTGTAATAGATATAAACAACCAGGGAGGGAATATTAAAGGTCCAGTGTGTAAAATTTAGGTGATATTATTTTCATTTGGTAGAAATTGAAGATAAATTATTACACTTACCGTGTAAACCAATAATAAACTGTGAATCTTCATATTCACCCCACAGCTTTTCCTCTCTGCACTTATTATAACACATTTGCATATTAATAAAGAAAATTAATTTATACGCACACATTTTTTTTTTTCATTTCGGCTTCTCTCTGTCTAGAGTCACCACAGCGGATGATCCGCATACATGATTTGGCAGATTCTTACGCCGGATGCTCTTCCTGATGCAACCCACTTGGATTATATGATTATATGTATACACACAAAGTGTAGTAATACTATATCATTATGTAGCCTCTGTAACTGACTGTATGAAAAGGAATCCCATGTTTATTTATTCTACATATACAGTATATACTGGCAAACACAAGTGACTTGTGCAGGCAACCGTGTGGCATTTTAACACCACTGCAGGCTGTTCTTCATTGGCTGTTAAGTGTGTATGTTAAAATGATACAACTCACTATAGTACGGACTGAGAATGCAGTCACCTCACATGGCCGCAGAACAGAAACAGTATAAAGCATGCAATTCTTTGCCAAGTGAAATGGTTGCACAAGGTTATGCGCTTGTAAATGTTTCTGCAATAAACCGACACAGTATTTGTCCTAATGTGGCATTTTATGATAAACTGTCCTTCATTCTGCTCGGGCTGAACACACGCTGCCACGCTCCCGTGCAGAAGCACAGGGAAGATTGCGAACATTGTTCTGGCTCTTAATGATTATAGGATATAACTGTCATGAATACCAATGAAGGTGCTCACCGACATTTGCATTTCAATCATTATAAAATGATCCTGTCAGAGGCAGCCTGTCCTCTTTACGACAAAATGTCACACACACTGAACCACTGCAGCTCATAATGAGCTACATATATATATATACACACACACAGTATATTTAACATAAATGGTGTGTTGTGTTTATTTCAGGATGAAAAAGATTGTGATCATTTGAATAATTAAATTAATTATACATTGAGCACATAACTGACAGGGCCTTGCTTTGTATTTTACTGAATTATTGATAAATAGTCTAAATTGTACTTGTTACATGTGCTCCCTCAGTGGACTATCTGCTCAAAAATAAAAACAATATTCTTTCTCAAGCTTTTCAACTGGATACTGAGGTTTAAAAACGGCTCTCTCTCCTGTTCCAAAGTCCATAGAGAATATCAATGTTTTTAGCTCACAGCGACATAGGAGGTGCTGGACTGTTGCTGCCACATTTGTTAAACTTGTGTCACTTGGATAAATCTAAATTAAATATTTCAAACACAAGTTAGTTTGAAGTTAGTTACGGAGGAGCTCCTGTGTGCCATGACATAAAATCGCTGATTTTCCCTAGGGACTTTTTTTGGAGGGAGAGAGAACATTTTACAAAGCAAAACAAACGCCATTTCCAGTCAGAAAAGGCTTCTTAATGGTGAGAGAAAGTGGGTAACATGTTCTTGCACTCTCTCACAAAAGACCACAAAAGGTCCGTGGAACGTTTTTCAGTGACTGGTGAAAAATGAGGATCATTTGAAGTGGGAAAGGACTTCACAGGGCTCCAGAGATCTGTTGTAGATCTGAGTAAAGATGGAGGCCAGCTGGGCAGAGCAGACTTTGAGACAGCAGGGTGAAACACCGTCTGTGCCTGGTGCTTCTCTGCTCGTCTGTCTCTGGAAGAGCTGACACACTCATTCTGCACAGACCTTGAGTGAAGGTGGGGTGTCAGTGGGAAGGGATGAGGCGATCGCAGGAGGTGCAGTTAGTGAATGTGAATTGGTCAAATCTACAGTAAACCTCATTCAAGTTGTCATTCAAGCCTGTTGATGTTGCTCCTCAGTGTATATGTTGAGCCAGATTCTTCAACATGTGTGAACCCACGTGCCCATTAAAGACCATCTCCTCAGCTAATGTCCTCTGACTGCAGTTGCACAATAAATGAATAATGGAAGTATTTTTTTTTTCACTTTCTTTGTGTCCATAAACCACAATATGAACAATTACGAAGACCTGATTTTTTTCCAACGTTAATAAAATATTTTTTTCATGTTAATGCAGCACCTACTCCTGACTCTCTTCTCTGTTTGTTACTTTCTCTCTGATAGACCTTGAGCTTGGAGGCAACAATTAAAAGCAAGCAGGCCCATTTATAATATAAGAAAAATTAATTTATCCAAAGCCTATAGATAATAATCATATATCTTTTTTAATGCCACCTAATGTGTTGATGTAGTCTTATCTATAAAGTATTTAAGGTTGAGTGTGTTACATTTATTGGCTGCAGTATAAATGTATAATCCCTTCAAAATAAAAAAAATACTGATATCCAAATATCATATAGGTGGTTTTTGAAGCATTGGAGTAAGCCTTCAGTGTGAAGTGTAGGCCATGCTTTATATAAGGCTTCATTTTGCACTACCATGTTTCTACAGCAGCTTGAAAGAACAAACCAGCCATAGGATACATTATGAAGGAGAAGCTTATTATGAAAACACAAAAGAAAAAATATATACTTTTTGTTATACCAAGGCCACCGTAGTTCCCTTAAGTGCTTGGGGGAAAGATATCAACATATAAACCTATTTACTGAAGAAAAGTATATTGCAGTTAAGAATGCTATTGAATTATTACCAGTCAAACTGTAGTGTCCCTGTTTCTCACACACATGCAAAAAAATGTGTTTGTGGTTCACTAATCATTTTAGCTCTTGGCAATGAGTGGTTTACCTATTCAAAAACAGTAAAATTAAGTTTTACAGAAATGTAGTGCGCTAGCCCAGGCAGTCAATTCAAACTGCACCACATACACATGACACACCTCACTCACCACAGTACATATCAAACACACCCTTCCAAGCTGGCGGCCTATTTAAACTGCATCACCTCCCATCCATCTCTCTCTCTCTCTCTCTGCCTGTCATTTCCATTTGCTGCCTCACTCCAGTATGTGTGCCCATACGTCCGCTCCACCATCACCCAGCATCCACCTGTAGGTTCCAACTTGAGGGTTATTTGCTCAGATATTTGCACCATGTGCGGGGAGTGAGGAGATCAGAGCATAGACACAAAAGGCAAAATATGTTTTCCCACAATAAATATTTTAAATGTGAGCTGTTGTGAGATTGTGCACACATCTAAAGATAATATATATATATACATATATAGTAACAAAAGCTTGTTACAATGTTTTTTTTTTAATCTTTAAACAAATATCCTCACTGGAGTAATGTACTGTATGTCTGAGATAGCAGATTCGTTACACACAACTCCTGCTGTTTTGATCTATTCATCGTGTGTGTGTGTACATATGGTCTGGACAGATCAACAAATAGCTGCCTGCTCAGCACAAGCATGTCTTCACTTCACCGACCTGTCAGATGAACATGTTGATCTACTGCAGAATCATTTGATGAGGCCTGACTTAAAGAGAAAATATCACGTGTCTGTGACATATCAGTAAGAGTCATACCCTCCTTTGTGAGAACTACCAGTGTGACAGTGAAGACTGGGGTCAGCGTTAACATCCATGGAATGAAAAATGAGATCTAAAAAAAGAATAAAAACAATTTCCTGCATTTGTCCCCTGACATGTAGTTTCTAGGAATCTGTAATATTTGGAACATGCAGGAGGAGTGGATTATGGAGGGATGCACGTTGTTAATGTTTGACTTTCATTTTGATGGACACTGCTTTGGATGAAATCCTGGATGAAAGTGTGCAGTGTGTCAAAAGCGGCTGAGAATATTGCAGGACAATCACAAACACTAGAGCTGTGATTATAACAGGATTTTTGACTGACCAGACAGAGAGCTGCAGTGTACAAGGTGGACATGTCCATTTCTCTTAGCTTCATGTTTGCACTGAGGGTAAATCTAATTTGTTTTCTCTTAAATCTGATTAATTGCAGGGGATCAAATCGCATTTGCTTTTCCAGAAGTGGGCAACCTATCTGAGTGGGCATGACGTGTAGCATGTATGTGCATGTCTTTTAAATAAAAGTTGCAGGAAAAACTGTGCTGCATCATTTTGCTCTTTGCTCTTGAAACAATTGTCCTATCAAGCCACTGGGCAGAACTACTGCGTTGCATAAGAAAAACTCAGCGTTGGAGGAGGGTGACTACTTCTGGCACCCATTATGTCATCCCTACTTTTTGTCGTATTTAGAGTGACGCAAAAGACAATTTGAAATCAGATTTGAAAGCAGCCAGAGCATTCAGAATGAGACACTGTTGACTGTAGAAATCTGATATGAATCACATTTCAAACCACTTTGAATTTATACCTGTCTGGTCACTGTTTTCGCTTTGTGAACTGTTCACTCTCCCTGCACCGAAGTCCATAGAAAAAAAATCTGTAATTATACATCATGGCACAGTTGTTGACCATAAGTGAGTTTAAATCTGTTATTTTGTGACTTTAATGTTTAAAATCCTTAATTCTGACAAAGCAGCATTAGACCAGCAGCTCCTGTGTCCCTGTTGGTTGAAAAGTATTATTTTCACTTTTAACTTTGGTGAGGAAGAGTGCGCGGCTTACAAACTTCCGTTTCTTATTGGAAAATGCGAGATAAAATACTGTATACTTTATAAGTTGAAGTGTAAAATAAGTTATTTCTTGTATCCCTGTGCTGGCAGCCATGTTTTCAGACAGAGGAGCCTCAGAGTCTCAGGCCAGTTCTTGGGCCAGGTGATGTCAGTGTGTCAAGCAACCTTAAAAAAAAAAAAAAAACTGAATGATCCCTTAAAAATGTTGAGAAACAATTTCCATGGACATTACTCTGATTATCAGTAATTACCAAACAGCAGCACAGACTGCCATCACCTTTTTTTAAAGCAGACAAACACCCACACATGAATCAGAATAAATCTTGAATCTTCAGCTGACTTTGTATTGTGTGTCCTTCATGGACAAGAGCCTAAAATAACCAGTGTGGGCAACACAATTTCATCTTCAGGTGCATGTGCATGACAAAAAATACAAGGTCATCTTATGTTAAAGCAGCAGCCTGTGTGTGTGTGTGTGTGTGTAGCTGCAGTATGAGAGAATACCACCCATTGTGAACACAAGCTTCAAAAATCACAGCAACAGCAGCAGCAGCAGCAATGTGCCTGTAAAAATTCATGCCAGGCACCAGAACCCCACTCAACACCCCCACTCTCCTCTTTCCTCCCCCTTAAAATTCCACATCCAGATATCCACACCACCATCTTGTGGCTGCCTGGATAGAGATGTGCGCACAGAGAGACACAGACAGAGAAGAGAGATGCTGAAGACGCTGCACCTCAGACACACAAGAGTTGCAGGTGTGAAATGGTTTTCAAACGCTGTTGGTATCTGGAGGGAGGAAAGTGCTTTGGTGCTGTTGTGATCAGGAGAACAGCTCCATTTCATTCCGCCCTGTTGCGTTAAAGTAAAAAAAAAAAGCTGTTGCTTTTGGCACAGAGTTTAGTACAAGACGCGTCACAATCACTGATTTACATACACAATGAAAGGCGTGATGTGAGATTTGACTCTCTTCTGTTTGCGTGTGTGTGATCAGCATCTCTACTGCAGTACCCCCCCCCCAATCATTCATCAATATTTAGAAATGAAGTGCGCTAGGATGATTTAAAGCCACTGCGCCTTTTAAAAAATAAACTCCTCATTGCGCCCGTTTCATGATGTTTTCCCGACAAATGAAAACGTTTACATTAGGAAGGAAAACAATAAACGTTTATGGATGACATTCCCACAGGATTCATCCAGCGCGACCGGACAAGACAGAGACAGACGTGGAGGAAGAAAAAAAAAAGAGGAGGAGGAGGAGGAGCAGGGCGCGCAGAGGAATTGTTTATACATGACGGATGGAAATGCATCACACGCACTTACCTCTCAGTCTGAATCCTCCTCTGTGCGACACTTAAATGTAAGTCCCCACTTCAGGCAAAACAACTCTCACCACATATGGAAAAAAAGGGCAATAAAGTCCACGGTCCAGACTGATGCTGCTCCGCAAATCCAAACTCCCGATGCGCTGAAACTGAAAGGCAGCTCCAAACTATCCGTGTGTGTCTGTCTCTCTCTCTCTCTCTCTCTCTCTCTCTCTCTCTGTGTGTGTGTGTGTGTGTGTGTGTGGTGTGAGGCAGAATAAAGATGCGGCTTTATCAGCGCAGAAAATGTTTCAGTGAGTCATTGCAGAGGCTCCAGAAACGAAGCTGAATCTAATTGCTCTCATAGAAGGAGAGTGTTGCGAGGACAAGATTAGTGATACAGAAACCAGGTCTCTCTCTCTCTCTCTCTCTCTCTCTCTTGCCATTGGACTACACAGAAATTTACTAAGCCTGCAGCCAATGGATTGCCGCATTCTCTCCATCACCCTAAAGCAGGCTCTGTTGTGGCAGCTGTGGAGCCGGCACCGGCTGCTTTTTCCAAACCAGTGTAGCTCCACACCACGTGTCTCCACTACATAATCTAAAGTGGGAAATTGTTTTAATAATTTTGTTTTATTTACTTGTCATCCAGGGCCAGACTGGCACAATAAATGGTCCCAGGACAAACTGTAATGGGAACCTGTTACTTAGGCCTTATCCGCAGGGAAACGCAATAATCCCTAAATGACTTGTTACTTTTATGCCAATTGGAAAAGTTTCCGTAAACACAGCACCAATGGTTTCCAAATGCTGTAGTATGTGTCAGGCCTGTCAGGTAGTGTAACACATGATCACATCAAAAACAAAGACATGGAGCATGCGCATAAAGCTTGACATAAAGCATGACAATGGTAAATATGGTGCCAGCAAATGCAACAGTAACAGAGAGGTGGGTCTATTTCCTAAAGTTTCATTTTGAAGATTGGCTTTTTGAGATTTTTGTCACTCAGGGACCTGTTTTCCCAAAATAGTCTTTTAGGGCTCCCAAAACACGTTTTCCATGTGGATAAAAAAACCAATACAAAATAATAATTTGGCACTTTGGTGCATATGGGAACTCTACTTACTGTATGTTTCCACCAAGCGGTAACCAATTGTGACATCCCACATAGGAATCACAATACCTAATTCAGTGCCATGTATATTGACATTCTGCAAACGTGACTTCAGAGGTGTCACCTGCAACCATGCTGTATGCCAGTATGCTAAACAGCATTTTCAAGTCACCTGCATGAAATATCCCCATTTATAATTATCCTGATAAAGAAAATTCAGAACAAGCAACTTATAGCATGTGCTTTTTCTTACAATGCATGTAAATCAGCATATGATGTTAAATTTGAAGTGGCTCTTGCTGATCACCCTCAATATCTACTGTATATAAAAAAAAATATGTACACTTTAAGCAATATTCATGAAAATCACCAATTGACATAATGATACAGCAACATTAGTTTCTTAACTCAACCAATTTTTGTCTTAATTTCAAACCAAACTAGTTGTATGAATTTCTAACCAAGCACAGTCGAAGTACATTATTGGATGCAATCAAAAGAAGCATAGTATCCAATTTGGCTCGGGAAACGATTTACCAGATTGCATGAGCTGACCATTCAGCCTGACCTTTTTAATTAAAGCTATTGTGATGCTTTAACACTGTCACACTAAAGTGTTTATGACAAATGGGTGTATCAAACACTAGTATATAGCATGCATTTTCATTTAATAGAGCATATTAGGATGCTCAGTGAAGCAAGTAGACATTGGAAGTTGTTAATAAAGCATTTTATGCCCGTCCTTAAAGAATAGTTCTTTTTTTAGATGTAATTTTATGAGGTACACATAGTCAATACTGACTACCAATGTGTGCCACCTGCACCATGAACCACCATAAACCACAGACGCTCACTGATGCCCGTTTTTTCTCACCAACAGCCAGAGACAAAAGTGATTGTCTTCTTGAAAACCTGCAACAAAGTCCATATAGAAAATCAACAATTTTACATCACTGCACATTGAAGTTGTTGATCCACTGCTGCCACTGGGAAGTTCAAATGTGTTATTTTGAGAATTTAGTATTTGAAAAAAAATAAAATAAATAAATAAAAATGACCAAATGAGGCAACAGTAAACCAGCAGTTCCTGCTTCATCAGAAGATGATAATGTATGTTGTGATTTGGTGCTATACAAATAAAATTGAATTGAATTGAATTGAATAGAAGATAAAAACACAGATTTTCTGCATGGAGTTTGGTGCAGGAGAGTGAGCTATATACAACCTTCAGTTCTCAGTCTTGACAGAATAGTTAGCATTTTTACATTGTAAAGTTAGGCAGATATTGATTTTATTAGATGAGATTTTGTTTTATTTATCCTAGAATCAGTCCCTGCTGGCAGTTATATTTTTGTGAGACCAAGGCTCAATGTCTCAGTCTGAAGTTAAGTGCACGGACACACACAGAGCATTTGTTAGTACCTCACACCAACTCTGAACAGTATTTAGGTTATCCTACTCTAATAAGATGCTTTCTCTGCTACTATCTACTGGTAAACTTATTAAGTCCTATGTAGCAAAGAAGGGCGATGCCTCCTTAATTCAACACATTACATTTATAAATAAATATGATAAATGATAAAGATGTGAATTAATTCTGAACCTGTTACAGTTGTAGCAGTATTCCCTGTGATCTTGAAGGAGGGCATGAATAAAGACAGTGGCTGTCATCACTGTGATGTCAGTGAAAACAGGTTTACAGCAGGGTCGTAACAGTGGAGTGTGACCCTGAGGAGGAGGCAGACTGAGAGCTGCACAGAAGCCAAGTCTCTCCTTGATGCCGTCATCATTTATTCCCTCTCCCCACATCCTCGATCAGTAGACGGGGGTTTCCGCCACACCTTTGAGGTATTGGCTGCAGTTGACAGCTTGGCCCAGATTGACTTGAGCGACTTTAATGAGAGTGATGAAGGACTGTGACTACTGCCCAGCTGAAGCCAAATTAAATGTTCAGCAGGGTTACAAATGCACCTGTAACCTGTGGCAGCAAACCTCTGAATGTGATACATTTGACCTTTCTCCAAGTGTATTAACAGGCATGCTGCATGATGGAACTGTCAGCAGCAGTTTCATCAAACCAACTGCAACCTCAGTGGCTGTTTTAATAAAAAAATAGAGAAGGTACAATCTGTGATTTTACTGCACACTGCGATTAAAAGCACAATAAGTTGATTGTGGTGAATTTTCCAGTATTGGTAAAATTGTAAACGAAGAGAATGGCTAATATTTAACATGAGAGACTTGAAAGTGCTGTCTAGTTCATCAGCACACAGTCCTAGTAATTTGTTTTGAAGTGCCATAAGTTGGAGTTACTTACAAAATAAACCAACCGTCACTCACACTTAATATCATTTATTTTTTTAGTAATAATATTAGCATTTCTGGTAACATTACAATATATTATGATATTTTTTTGTAACTTAATCAATGTTCACAATAGTATAACTTAAAGTAAAATCAACAACAGTTACATGTTTTAAATGAAAAGTAATAGTAAATTAAATAAAACAGGGCTAATTCAAAAGCATTTGTTGAGCATAAATCTGATCCTGGTTTAAAGACAGACTCAAAATGCTTGTTTTGTTGTGCTGTCCTATTTGCGGCAAAGTGTCTTGCAGAGGAGATTCGAAATATCTCTTTTTATTACTCCATGAATCAGGAAATGCTGTCAACAGCCATAAGAAATCTACTGTCACAATGTACAATTTAGAAATAAAATGTTCAATAACTCATAAGGTGGATGACCTAAATGCAAAATATATACAAAGCCCAATTCCAAGGAATACATTTCAGAGAAAATATATTAAATGTTTAAAGTGATAAACTTAGTTTTTTGCAAATACTGTCTTGAAGTTTGGATGGGGAAAAAAAAGAATTGGGAAAGTTGAGGAATGCTCAAACAACATCTGTTTGGAACAGGTGAACATGTAGATTGGAAAAGGTGAGTATAAAGACTTGGTGTAAAAGGCGCATCCCCGAAAGGCTCAGTCGTTCACAAGCAAGGGTGGTGCAAACTGTGTGACCAAATAGTCCAAAAGTTTAAGAACAATGTTTCTCAACATACAAGAAAATTTTTTCTCAACATACAATTGCAAGGAATTTAGATATCCCATTATCTGCAGTCCATAGTATCATCAAAATATTCAGGGAATCCAGAGAAGTCTCTACACATAAGTGGCAAGGCTGAAAACAAACATTGAAAGTCTGTGACCTTTGATCTCTCTGGGGACTTTGCAATAAAAACAGGATTTTACCATGTGGGCTCATCTGTGATGGTATGGGGGTGTGTTAGTACCCATAGCATGGGTAACTTGCACGTCTGTGAAGACACCATTAGTGCCGGAAGGTCGCATTGAAAATGTGGTACATTATGAGACTGTTGAAAAACTGAGTCATATATCAAGCAAAAACGGAAAAGAATTCCACCTACAAAGCTTCAATAATTATTGTTCTCAATTCCCAAACACTTACCCCATTGTTTTAGAAATATGTAGCAGACAATAATTTCAAGATGAACAAATATTTGCAAAATAAAGAAAAGAAAACAATAAAGTTGATCTTGTCTTTGTAGTGTATTCAATTTAACATAGCTCCAAAATAATTTGCAAACCATTGTATTCAATGTCAATATATATATATATATATATATATATATATATATAATAATTGTGAATTAAGGTTTATTATATTATATTATATTATATTATATTATATTATATTATATTATATTATATTATTGTGCTCACACGTTCCTATTTAAGGAATTGAGAATGCCAATCAGCAGTCCAAAAGTGTAGCAACAAAAAGGCAACTGGACTTAGTTGAATTTCTGTAAGACATTTCACCTCTCATCCAAGAGGCTTCTTCAGAACTGCCTTTTTGTTTCTACACTTTTGGATACCATGACCTAGATGACTGAGTATGTTCACAGCCAATCAGCAGTGTTCAAACTCCAATTAAGAAGTAGAAAATAAGGGACTCTGTTGAAATCAAACCATAGACAGGTAGACCAAACAAACTGCCAGGAAAATTCTTTGGCATGGAAAGAAAAACCCACAAATAAATCTCTGAAAAATGTGGTGTGGCTGTTTCAAGATGCACAATAAGGAGACACCTGAAGAAAAATGGGCTCCATTGTCGAGTTACCTGAAGAAAACCATTACTACACCAATGCCACAAAGCAGCCCACTTAAAATACGCCAAACAGCACGGAGATCTGTCTCAAAAATTCTGGAACAAAATTTGGAGTGATGAGAACACAATTAAAGTTTTTGGCCATAAAGCATAAACACTACATTTAGAGAGCAGTCAACAAGGCCTATGATGATAAGTCCACCATTCCTACTGTGAAACATTGAAGTGGATCACTTACACTTTGGAGATGTGTGAACTATAAAGGCACAGGAAACTTGGCCCAAATTGATGGCAAGATGAATGCAGCATGTTATCAGAAATAACTGGAGAATAATATGCACTCATCAGCCCAGAAGCTGCACATGGATCGTCAATATCATTGAGCCACTTTGGATGTGTGCAGTACATGCAAGACATCTCAAGCATCTGCAGGAACTGGAGTGGGCAGCTTTACCATCTGAGAAAATAAAGTTCATCATCCACAACTACCATAAAATACTGACATTGATGTTAAAGGGGTCAATGCACAGTATTAAGAACTAGGGTGTGTTTATATATATATATATACATATATATATATATATGTATATATATATATTAACAGTGACTAATTGTAGTTTCTACAATTAGTCACTGTTATATAATCTAGAGCAGGGGCGGGCAATTATGAATGAAAAGAGGAGATGCATTCCCCTGTGAAATATAATTTATTGCATTTATTTACCTGGTATTTGCGAAACAAAATCACCGAAGTTAAACACACACACACACTAAGGCTAATAGATGCGCTAACGGACGCAGTGCGAATCTTTGACCAGCGACTTCACATACAATAGTGACAGAGCTTTGCTGTTTAGAAAATAAAATAATAAACAGGGAAGGTAATCATGTTGACACTGTTCTTACTGTGGTCATTTGATATAAGCTGCACATGTTGTGTTGATAGAAGGAGCAGACAAATCAGCTGATCTCTGTGTGTGTAAAAGAGAGAGAGAGAGAGAGCTGCAAGGCAAGGAGATGAATGAACGGAACAATATTATACATGAGCGTTGATTCTGTCACCACGCATCGATCAGTGTATGGGACACTCAGGAAACATTAGGTGCACTCCAGAGCCCTGTTATTTACCTTTATTATTTTAATTAACCTCACGCGGGCCAGTCAGGGAGGGCGGAAGGGCCACATATGGCCCGTGGGCCATATAATGCCCAGTTCTGATCTAGACAAAGATGTTAGGGCGGGACATATAGGGAAGGGAACCAATCAGAAGAGAAGAATGTTAGGAAGAGATCCAATCAGAACTAATCTCAATGCAAGGTAAGAAGGTTAGGTTGATCAAGCCGGATGTAAACAGGAAGGAGGAGGACACGCGAGGAAGATAAGGTCTATCTGCAGACCGCAGAGACGGGGAAGACACACCCCGTCAAAGGGCACAACATGCCTACTTAACACTGATTGGTTCACAGAAGAGATTGCGTCTGAAACGTGAACTGAAACTTTATTTATTTCACTGTTCATTTCATTGACAAGAGACTTTTACCCCAGTGTTTGACAGTAATAGTGAAGGATATAATACTCGTGTTTACGATCACAGAAATGTACTCTGTATGCATTTTATGAATATTTAAACTCACTGAAAACGATCATTTGTAATAGCCAAACTGCTATGCTAATATAAAAGCCGAGATGTATAATCAAAAATGTAACATTTGTGAGTAATTTAATTTGTTTTTGCAAACTTCAAACGTCATGGCAACTTGTAGGATAAAAGGTGTAGGCCTATATATTTTTAATGTCTTATCAGTCTGTAGTTAGTAAACTGGACAGAACAATTAGAATTAATAAAAGTCTATGCTTTACACGACATTAGGTTCAACTACTGAATTAAATCACTATCTACAAAAACAACAACAAACAAAACTATTCTAACGAGTTGGTGAAACTAGACAAAGGTATATGAAATACGAAGGATGACTGTGATTTATTGTCAGCAGTTTTACTGTAAGTATTTTCATAATATTTGTCATGATGCAAATAACATTGCTGCAGTTGCAAAATGCTTGCTCCTTCTTGGCCCAGGGAGACACAGTGTCGCCTGTGATGATTTTTCTTCAAATAGATAAGTAGGTTTAAATAGATAGGACAAACAGAAATACCATAGTTTCATAATATGTAAGGCTTTACTCATGGGGAAATTGCGGCCATTCAGCAATGAAATGAAAAAAAATATATAATATAGATAGACTTAGCACCATACTCAACTTTCTGTAGCCCTGCAGATGAGCTGCAAGCTTTAGGTATGGCAAAACAGACACTCAAAAGTGTCTGAGTTGCATCTCTTCCTCAGGGCCTGCTCCATTGGCAAAAGTAGTGTTGCTCTATAGGACAATTAAATAACAATTTTGTTTGTATTTTCAACATAGGATTTTTTTTTTAATCCACAACCAAGCAGTAATTATCTGGATTGCATTCACCCAATAGACTTTTTCCTGTCCTGAAAAATATGAAGGTGAACTGAAATGACTAAAATCAAATCTTTTAACAATTCTTAACATTTGTAGAGGTCACACGTTTTCAAATTAGCAACCTGTGTGCAACTTCTCCGGGTCATTAAAAGATTAAAAAGATTAAAACAAAATAACATAAATAAAAAGCATATAGTTTATCTTTTACGTTTCTTGGTGTGAAAACACTGCGGCTTACTTGCTATTACAATGGTTACCATTGCAGTATGCCATTATTTTTTGTAGCTTAGCAAGGCAAACTTAATTCATTTAATGTATAAAAATAACTTCTCATACAGTGTTCAAAATCGAAATTTGTTTTTTTATCCATTCTTACTTTATCCAAATGTGCATTCTCCGTCATTGTGAATGAGTAACAAGGTCTCAAGTTATCCCTGTTCTTCCTTCTTCTTTGCCGACTTAAATGTCATCACTTTTCAGAAGCAGTCTTTTCTGTGACCCAGTCAGTGTCAAGAAGGCATTCTGGAGGCGTGTGCTGCCCTGGGAGAGGCGTGTCGTTCCCTGAGGAGCATGTCTTACCCTGTGTCTGTGGTCTGCCGATAGACCTACTTGGAGAGGAAAGCGCATAAGGGAACGCGGCAGACTGATGGTGTTAGAATTAGGAATAAAGAGATGAGATGACATATGGTGTAATTTCACGTACAATGTTACGCAGGACAAAAACACTTTGTAAACCACGCAAAGCCAAACTGAAAAGAAAATTATCACAAATCCGAAGCGACATTTGTAGACGACTCAGGCAGAAATACACGCAAAGGTTCAGTAAAACACACACAGGTTATTTTATCAGCTCAGTTGCTGTGGTGTCACTAAATTTATAATGTAGTTCAAAATAAAATGAACCACCAATGCTAATAATTTTGGATTGTAAATAAAAACACTAACTGACATGCTGTAGATAATAAATCCGAATGTAGAGTTACACTATCGTCAAACTGAAACAAATATGTAACAGAAAAAAAAAAAGCATTTTAAGAAATCTTTTATGACTAATGTTAGATATGGGTCAAATCAAAGTGGAATACACTGTAGATATGTTTAGAGTGGAAGAAAAGAGCAGAAATGAAGTTGTGGCAAAAGTATAAATAAGAGAGCAAAATCAAAACTTGATTCTCCCCCCATTCAATCCTATGGATTCAGAAGTCATCTGATGTCAAGGTGAAACTCAAACTGGTGCATCCCAGCAAACTACTTCTGCCTCCCTTGTAAGTGCTTCAAAGTGCAAAACTGACTCAAGGGAACAGCAGACCAAGGAAGCGGCGATAGCAAAATGGATTGGACACACAGGATTACACAATCACAACTGTTGAAGATGAGGACCTTGTCCAAATGATGGAAACAGTAGATAGGAAGCTTACGGTTTCAAAGAAAACTAAAATTAACAATCTGATGGACAATCACTTTGAAGAGGAAAGACAGAAATTCAAATTAAATTGGCTGCTGCCAGGAGAGTATCTATCAGTCTTGTGGACAAAAACAGGATTGACTGCTTTGTGCCTCGTGATAAGTTTGTGCTTCTTCTGTGTTGAGCAAAATAAACCCAAACACATATTGCTCGACCAAGTATGCCATCCACACACTGCACAGTCAATTAAGGCATGTGTAGACAAATGTATGCAAGAGTGGGACACACCAAAGGAGAAGATCCTTACTGTAATAACAGACAATGGGGGTAATATGGTGGCAGACTTCTTCTTCCTACAGTCCTGCCAAATCAGAAGAAACCAGCACTGAGGATAACTGCTCTGGTAACATGATGGAAAGTGACTCTGTGGCTGAAGTTGATGACCTGCAGTGAGCCTTTATTGTTTTATGTTTATTATTATTGTTTACATGAAAGACACTGATGGCATGAATATGATACTGATGTTGGTACTGTCTGCTCTTGTGGTGTTTTTTTTTGTTTTCCCCCCCTCACTGTATTTGTAATCTCATTTAAGAGAATTTTCATAGTTAGGAGAGTGAAAAGAGAATATCAAGTTCCTATTTTTCAGCCATGCTTCCTGTCAGAATTTGTATTAGCAGACACTGTAATCTGCCATTTTGTTGTCAGATTGAAGCTTGTATAGTTCACGTTTATTAAGCTGTGTTCCTCTGGTTAGGTAACACCATGGCGACATGGATATGGACTGGACATCATGTGTAGTGCATACTTTACAACTTGTGGTTCACATGCTGCAGAAGGAGGCAAGTGTCAAAAGAGTCCTTGAGAAAGTGAGGTCAGTGGTGAAGCTCTTTCACAAGGCCTCCGTTGCTACACAGAGAGTAATGGACAATTGTGGCTTTATTGTTGTAAATGACTGCCCCACACACTGGTCATGCACATTTAACGTGATCACACCACTCCTCAAAGTGAAAGACTGTGTGGCAAAAGCTTACTTCATTACATGACCTTCTGCTGCCTTTTGCACAACATACTAAAACCCTCCAGAGTGACACCATGTTCATGTCCCTCATGATCCCTGCTCTCCTTGATCTGCTCAGCCACCATCTGACTATCTACAGGACACTCACTGCCGAGAGCTGCCACTCTTTCACAGAAAATGAAAGTGAATCTGAACCAGGGTTTTGCTTCATTCTTAGATCCAAATCTACTGTCTGTGAAACCCTAGTTGGTGTGGCTGATGACAGGAACTGCTGAAACAAGCAGAGGAGTGTATGTGGCACAGACAATAATGCAAACATGGTGGAGAATGAAAAAACCAGAAGCTGTAGCAGCAGAAGCACAATCTTCATCAAAGCAAACTGTCTTCAAGTTTCTTTCAGAAAGCCGCAAAAGGTCAAAACAAGGTACCACCACAACCAACATCAGGCAGCGGGTCAATTAATATAAGGAAGAGCTTTCACAATCCCAACAGGAACGGACTTTTGGCTGGCAGAGAGTGACACTTTTTACCACAGGTTAAAACCCTTTGTTTTGGACTTGTGGGCTGTGCCAACTTCTCAAGCATTTGCAGAGAGAGTATCCAGTGTCACAGGTGACCTCACCAGGGGACGGTGCAACAGAGGAAAGAGCACATCAGTGCGAAGTGCTTTTCTTGAAATGAATTGAAAAAATGAAAGTGTTGTATTTTGAGGAAAGTATGACCTTAACAAACACTTACATCAGCATTTTGACAGGTGTTATCAGCAGCGAAATAATTCTTTCATTTCATAAAGTTGTTGATAAAGTACAGTCAAAACATTTAACACAGTGGCAGAGAATAAGAATAAATTAAAATAAGAAGTGTGTGTATGTGTGTGTGAGTGTGTTTCTTCACATCACGCTTGATGTGCATGGGAGGCTGCGTTACTTTTTGCATCCAAATCATTCACACTTTCGTCCTGCCAAGTGTTCAAAGACCTTGACGATATGTGCTTTCGCCTCAGAGTCTCCAAAAGTCTCTAATAACATCATAAAAAGACATCTGTCACTAGTCGCTTTTTTTTTTTTAAAAAAAAAAGAGAGTTGCTAGAGGGGCCTGAATACTTGCTATATATAGCAACAAAAACGTTGCTGTTTGCAACATGGAAACAGCTGCAAAAAATGTGTTTCACCAATCAGTGTCCTTCTGTACAGAGCCCTGTCCCTCCAAATTGCCTGGTAATCTTAAAAGTCCCTGGTTGAGAGTAGGTACTTCTTTCCCCAAGTAATTTTGATGGAAACGCGCCGAGGATTTTCAAAATTGCAAGTAAATGAGAAAAGTTCCTGTGGTGAAAATTGGCCTTATGACACATACCATATATTGGTAAGGTTGAAAGCATTTTCAAGTCATTCACATGAAAAAATTTGCGATTTTATCCACTTATCCACTTATTTTATCCACACATGAAAAATTCACCCCGATCCACTTGCTGTGAGAGCTTTTTATTATGACGCACATTAAAATTGTCCCTTTCCACATAAGGTGTGCAGCTGAATAAAAACCACCGTCAGACCTGCTGACATACAGCAGCGCCTTGAGATAAGGGCAAGAACTGTGGCGTTTGGTACTTCACAGAGGACAAGCTCGCCTGTGATGATTTAGACAAACAGTGGCAGCAACCACATGCAGAGAGACAGAGACAGAGGACGATCTGAGACCACGATGACTCCCCTCTTCCTCTGTGTTTAAGCACAGATGATTCCTGTCGCCTCAGGGTAGCAAACAGATACATAAAGGCAGTAAGGAGGCCACTGAGGCACAATGATGGGATTCTTCAGGAGCAGCCAGCTCGCTGGTGTTGACATGTGAAGTTAAACAATACAGGTCTCTTTAGTGAATACTTAGCAACAAGTGCGGTTTGCCTGTCATTATTAGTTTTTTGACATGGACTAGTCTGTGTGTTGATGCTTTTGGTTTCTCCTTCAATTTAATCCTAAAATGAACAGAAATCAGTCGGACTTCTTTCTGTTGACACAGAGAGTCTGTGTGTTTGCTTTGTGCTCTCAGGACACAGGTAAGAGCCCACGCTCCACAAATGCCCGATCAAACTCACCTCAATTTTACTTTAGTGACCAGCCTGGCCTCCCTCAACAATGTTGGTATTTTACTTTTTTTGCTCACCATCAGCAGTTTTATTTAAATGTTATGTTTTGGCAACAGAAGTGATGTAGTTCACAAGTATTTGAGGCCAAATTATCACCAGGAGGAGATGTGGCTGCCGAAATGACAGGTCTAGGTCTAAGTGGTTTTCTTACCCACTAGGAAAAGAGCCGTAGTACAGAAAATGTACTATGTACTATGTCATTATTTGACAAGTTGAACTCGAAAAGTTGAAGTCGTCTATTTCAGCTTTAACATCACCAGTAACCATGGAGATAGATTTGGTGATGTGGGTGGTTTTGGACACTGTCCTCACCTGAAATGGCCTGTGTTTAAATAACTGCATGGTCATCTGTTTATCTCCTCGTCACAGTGGAAGTCACATGATGTTATAATAATGTTTTCAGTGTCAGCGGAGAAAGGGAAGTGTGTTTTTTTTTTTTATGAGGTAAAGGTGCAGAGGTTGTCGGTTGGCTGGTGGATTGGTGCGTGGCACCTCCAGCTTCTGTGTTTTTATCATTTCAGGGGCTGACATTAAGTGTCTGTTTCCAGGTGCAGATGTAATAAAACATTGTTATTAAACACCAGGGTTTTATGGGCTCATCCAATATAAAACATTCTTGTCTGGTGGAAGGGTTGTGTTTAGTTAGTGTCTCACTCACACTGGGGGCCACTGGGTATGTTTCTGTATCTCACTTCTATTGAGCATAGCTAGTATTTTGCTGTATTTTAAGCCATCTTTCCCACAAGGGTCAGTGTGAATTGGTAAATCAGTAAACTTGCCCAATTTTAATGACAGTTATATGTGTTTTGGAAATTATTCAGCAATAACTTATTTTTATTATTTAATTGGCCGCTCTTGAAACTGGCGTTAAGACTAAAGAGTGTATATAAATAGTCAACCAGGAAGTTTTTTTCATGGCGATGATGGCGATGACTCCAGTGGTTTGTAAAGTCAATGGACATTTTTCTGAGGATTTTATGCTCTCATCCATCCGTTTCAGGTCTGTCAACATAACATGACATCCATTTTGCAATTGACATATTTAAAAGTAGTTTAAAAAAAAAAAAAAAAAAAGCACAGCATATATTTGGGCAGGGACATTGTGTGATTCACAGTTATAATTGTCCAATAGGTGGACATGGAGTGGACAAGCTTTTCAAAATATGGTTTCTTTTGGTTTAAAAAACCAAAATGACACAGGCCAAAATAAAAAACAGGAGTTCACAAACCATATGGTGACAATAATTGATTTAGACTGAAACTTACAAGACAAAATAATTTAGTGTTTTTTTTTTTTTAAACATAGCCCACAAGAGTTATGATGACGAGTAGAGAAATGGCAACAGTCCAGGAAGTTGTAAATGATCCAGTGAAACATTGACTGTCTGTAGGTCTCTGCTGCTTGTGTTATTTCACAGTGCAGTTATAAAACAAAGGCATAAATGTTCTGTTTACTAGTGAGCAGTCAGTTCCGCACACTCCTCCTGTCAAACAGGCATGGATGTCAGAGCCTCATGATTTCACCTGTCAACATCCTGTCTGATTGAACGCTGCACAAAGAGGAGGCGGCAGATCAATTCACAACAAGAAGAAAATGTGTCACGTTCTCTTCCCCATTCATGAAATAAATCTAGTCCAGTCAAACCGAGCCATAAAATACTCTTACAGGCTTTACGCATTGCAAATTTTGGGATATTACAACCCAGGTTTGACTGACTCCCAGGGTTACAACACTCACACCTGACATTTGCTGTACAAGCCTTGGGTTAAACTAATGTTTACATTCAAGAATGACACATCTCTTGGCTGCATTCTTATGAGCAGCATGAATGGCACCTTTGTCAGCCAGCCATGTGTTTAGTCAACGTTCAGTAGAAAACCCTGCAAACTTGTGGAGAACCCCAATTATATTATGGAACAACTGAGGGCTTAGTGGTGAAGGTAAAATACTGAGGGAGAAGGACTTGTGCTGCATTTCATGTGTGATAGAGGAAGCTGAATGGCTGAAAATCATATCCTTAAGGGAAAATCACCCAATACAAAATAATGGGTATTACCAGACTCCACCAAGACACAGTGAGATGGGTTCAGTAAACTGAAATGTGTGTTGGTAAATGTCAAGAAAATTATGGCACATTGACTCCCTTACTGTTTTTTTTTCATTTATATTTATATTTATTTGTCATATTCATATGGATGACTTACTATGGAGGTTATGGAGTGCTTTGTTTTGGAACCTAGTATCTAGACTATGTTTTATCAATGAACCAGGCTCTGTTACAGACAATTGAGTGTATATGGACATGCTGAACAAATGTCAGGTGAACGTGGTGCAAGAAAAGCACAGAAAAGGAAAAATATAAGAAAATAAAAGAACGAATGACAGCGAGGATTATATGATGGGACAGAAAAGCCAGTGATTAAGGCATCACTGAAGGCCAGGTTGTGAGAGGGTGAATCGTGAGTAACAGTGTCACAGTAAAACCAAAATCACGTCTGTCGTACTCAAACACACGTCTTATACTGAATATGCAGCATACTCTGACTGAGACGTACAACAAACACCAACTGCAGCAATGAAATACACACTTCACCTCAGACTTTTTGATAACCTGTACATATTGTGCTCCATGACACCTCCATCTGTTTGTCCGTACGTTCACAATGGCAGCTGCCATTTATGATTTGGATCAAAAGCCCAGCTGGTCAGTGAACGGGCTGGACATTTTTGGCAGTTCTAAGGTCAGGGACAAAACTGTGGGCTACATCAATCCAAATTCACCACAATCTCAAACGACACAAGACAGCTGCGAGGGGCACTTCTCTATTCAAGAAGCAGGGATCACCGACGGGTCAAGGAGAAGAGAGAGGCGACATATCACTGCAAAACAGAGACAGCGGAAGTTCCTTTGGCAAAGAAAAAAAAAAACAAAGTGAAGGTAAAAACATGAACAATGGTCAAAGTACACACCTAAATTATGTGCAATTCAAAATTCTTACTAAATGTAGATTGTTTTATAGTGGTTGTAGGAGGTCCTGGCCTAATATTGTCACAATGACAATATTAAAAAAAACTATGCCCGCTTAGGTCTGTGATATACATTATTAGACATTAGACAACAATTTATTTTGCCCTTAGACGGCCTTTCCTTTGCCTAAGCGTACACAGGAGTTCCAGGTCTACTGCTGTGTTGCTTAGTGAGTTTGTGTCACTAATGTAAATCAGAACAAAGGATTTCAATCACCCAAGCCACTAAATAACACCTTCAAACTGACTGATGGAGGCAGGAGTGGATCAACGCCTGTGAGTTGTGATGTGAAATTGCTCATTTTCCCTGTGGACTTTGGTGGGAGGAGTGAGCAGTTCTACAAAACAGAGCACAACCACTCAAATGAAGTGGTTAAAATAATTTTCTTGCAGATCAGCTGTCAGTCATGTTTTCAGTGAAAGTGAGCCTCCGTGTCTTAAATTAGTTCTTGGAGCAGGCTGCACAGTGTTGTCAACACTGAAAATGTTTGAACTATCCCTTTACCACTCATTTGGGATTCCCTTTTGCATAAAATTCTATTCATGTGGAAGGGAAGTGGAGGTTTAACACTGGTCATAGCAGCAGAGCAGCTCCCTCACCGCTGGAGGAGCCTGTATAATCTCAAACATGGCCCCAGTCCTCTATCAATCAGGTTAATTGGGGTGTAGTTGTAGGGGGTTAGTGGGTTTAGGTTGAATGAGAATGTTTTATCATCGAATACCCTGCTTTGATTTTCTTTCTCCAGAAAATAGTTTTCTCTCTGTGGTCTTTATGGCGGCTCTTCATTTTATGTCCGTAATTTCCTGTTATTCCCGAGAAGCTTGTCTGGAAATAACTGTAAGCCGTAAAACGTTAAACTTTCTGGCTTACACAAAAAAAATTCTGAATGCTCTAATTTCCTTATAGGTGAGATTCAAAAATATATTGTGCTTACAATGAATGTTATATTTACAGCATACATATCAGTTTGTCACACAATGATTCAATAATCATAATAATCTAATGTTGCCATATATAATAAAATTTCAGTCTTAGGGAACAAAAAATGTTCTACTAAATGTCCCTATTTTAAGTTTATCTAATTCTTATTCTTATTTTGGCACATTTTTCTTTTTTTTTTAGGAAAGCATGTGTGTGTGTGTGTGTTATTTCTCAGGTTATGATTAAAGGTTCTGCTGGCCAAGGTTTTGATTTCAGAATTGGGCTGCAACATTCTTTGGTTTAGGAACGGCTGACTTCAAGTATAAATTAGCAAATGAATGATAATGTTGCTTTTCTCCCTCTTGTGCACCTCATCCCTTCAGGATTGCGACAGAGGAAAATTCAAATTTGTGGGCCGAATCGTTTCCTCTCACCTTTCACAAATTTAAATATATTTATTTGAGTTTCTTTTTAACTGCAAAATAAGTTTCAGAAATAGATTATTGTGAATAATTTGCCCATGATGTTTCATCTCAGGTCTGGGTATCAAATCATACACCTCATGCTAAGGGAACAACCTCCTGATTTATAGCTACAAACACATCACAGTGCACGCTGCATCACAGATGATAAGATGTGTGACAGTGTACAGGTGAGATTTCAGTTCACTACCACATGCAGTAGAAACCAGGTTACAGACAGAAAATCCCAGGAGACACAGTGATAGTTTACAACAGAACACTTAAACACTTGGCACCAAAAAGCATCTGTCACCCCGACCCTTGACCTCTGCTTTCTGCTCACGGGATGCCCATCATTTATTTGGTGGTGGTGTGCATGCTGCAGTGCTCACTACCTGCTTTTAGGAATCTTGTTTAATCTCAAAAAAAAAAAATCATAATTTGCAGGCATTAATCCATGTAGTCACGCGTGGTTCTGAGCTGTGTGAGTCTGCAGCGTGACGAGGGAAACTACATTGTGTCAAGAATGTTCATTAGTGGCAGGACGGGAGGCAGCAAACACACAGATGCCATACTAGATTAAGACGGATTATTTGTCTGGCAAAAGCGTAATCCTGTGTGCCTGCTGATTGGCCAGAAATCGCATGCATTGTCATTGGTGCTTGCACTGAAAATGGTACCATTTCTTCTACAATCAGCTTTTTAACAGTACTTGTTTATTTCTATGTACAATGCTTGACTGACATTGTCTCTGGGATTATTTAGCACATCGGTAGTTCTCAAATAAGTTAAAATTGATGCAAACAGCATTTTGAGGAAGCAGGTGCACATTAAATCATCATCATCTTTAAATCAGAATCAACTGACAGCGGCTTTATCATCATTAAAGAACATTTGGATAGTAGAAAATGCCCTTTTTTCACATATGATAGTCATTGCATTTCTGCAACATTAAGCATTGTGAGCTTTTCCACCATGATGCTAAAGAGTAAACAATACAGCGGAATGTCAGCTCTAATCACATGTTGTTGCTATTTCTGTCATCACTTGATGACAGTGGGGGAGAGAAAAATCCTCAAGAAGTGGGCAGCATTTTTTTGACTCCCCAACAACTTTAAAGCAAAGTTGGAGCAAAGTTGACATATTTTGACAGAAACATATTGCTACTCCAGTACCAGACAATAAAGAACCACCTCAGTATTGGTTCTCATGACCCATCTTTAATCATGATCATGATTGAGAGGAAACAAGTCCGTCTCCAGCCTCGGTTTTACATTCACAGCGTGGTAGACAGAGGAAAATAGAAAATAGATGCGAAAATGGGAAATACAAGTTTTAAAGGCAAAAAAAAATAAATTTGTTCATTGGAGTTTTAACTATGAAGGTCTTCAAGAGGTAAACTCTTCCAGGTGTGTTTTCAGGGTCAAGAGGGCCAATTAAGAGAAATCCAAGAGAGAAGAGAGAGAGCTAGAGAAGTAATGCTTCTGGATGAAACTCCAGTTTAAAAATATTTTTGGCTCCTATGGAGAATTGCACTGCGGGTGCTTTCTCATTAGCATGAGTGATGGGAACTCCTTTTGATGGTTCAGTTGGCCTTGGATTAATTTTCACAGCCTGTCCACGTAAATTGTGTTCTCCGCCCCCGTGGAACTGCTCACAGAGACCTTTTTATGCATTTGCTAAAAAGCAGGAAGGGGTCTGCTGCAGGAGGACGGTGAAGAGTTTACAGCTCTGTACTGATGACTCCCACCACTAAACCACAACATGCACACACAAATACAAACAAATGACTCAGATTCACAACAGAGACAACAACGGTTACCTGCTGAGCAGCTCTGCATCTATGCCTCTTATGGTTGCATTAGTCTAAAAGGTAATGCCTAATTTCCCAGGCAAAAATAGCAAAGGGATTCTGCTTTACCATTCTTCCATATGCCATATCCCATAAGTCAAATATGAAATGAGGACTTGTACATGGAGACAAACTCTCAACCAGTAAAAATGCTTGCAGAGAGAAAGAGTAGAGTTTTCTTGGAATGGGCCTTTTATTGCTTTGATATTCTCAGTAGGTTTATGACCACTCTCCTAAACTCGAGTGGACTAACAAGCAGCAGACCACACAGCAGCTAGCTTCAGGAGTTTGGGGGCCTTCAATAAACATTTATTTATATTGGCCAAAATGATGCTGTTAAAAAATACATGGCAGAAGGAAAAACATCTCTGTTGGCCTGAGTGAATACTAAACACCCCATCTTCAGTCTGTGCATTTCCTCTCTACACAAAGTGATGGATTCCTTTTACCAGCTTTAATAATCAGGTAAATCCCACTGAGGCTCACATCAGCAACCAAATCTTCCACTTGTTTTCCACAGTACATTCTGTGCACTGTAAACACATCTTGCTTCTAAGTTCTTTTGGGCCATTATCTAGAGATCACAGCTTAATTAACACATTATGCAAACATACCAGATGGTGTTCACATCAAGTCTTTTGAGGGTTTAAATACTATTTTCCCCATTTCTCTAGCATTCAATTATGATGTTGTAATCAGCCAGGAGTTGGAGTTTTCTCATCATAAAAACAACTATGTCCAATTTTAAGCATTCATTAATTCATGGTGAATTTAAATAGAGGAAAGAAGAGACAGTCTTCAGGCAGAATTGATTTAAATAATGACATAAGTTTAATAAGGTTGAAAGGTAAGATGACTTTTTTAGTATGAGCATAAATTGTCAAGCATGGCTGCTATTTTTGTGGGTGAATAATTGAAGCAGAGACTGTAACATAAAGGCACAGTTTGGGCTTTTATGAGGCAATGACACATAGTCAGAGCTGTCAGCATTGACAGATTTTCACTCACCAAAGGTAAAGTCTGCATCCGCTTCACTGCTGGCTCCATCATTAAATTTTAATGTGTTTTTAGGGTCTTTGGTGTTTGTAACGTCTTTTTTCTATCTTAATGACATAAACTCACCAAAGGACGCAGCATTAGAGCATCGCCTTGTGTGTTCTTGTAAGCTAAAAACACTAATGTATCGCTCTGGACTTTGGGAGAGTGAGCAGGGAGCATTCTGTCTATCAGCAAGATAAAGTGGCAAAGGTCCAGTAAGAATTAGTAACGTCTTATGATGAGAGTGACAAATGGAGGACTCACAATCCCTTTCCAAAGACATATAAAAGGCTTATTCTATGACTATGAAAACCAAACAATTTCATTTTAAAGCAATTATACGCATGCAAATAGACATGAATTTGACCAGTAAATCTACCTTAATGATACACACTGGACCCTAAAGATAGGTGGGTGTAGATTTTAAGGGAGTAATTTTAATTCTGGTGACTCAGTGAGAAGCAGTGGAAACATAGGATGGTCATCCTTATAACGTTGAGCCTATAGCCTATAGCCTATAGCCTATATCACCTATAGCACTGATAAAGCACAGTAATGTTAATGCATACAAATGAAGGGGCAGTGCATTACAGTATGCCTGAAACCTCCCCAGAGGGAGAGACACTGTTGTTTCTGCTCTTTTATTTCTGTCTGCACTGAGCAATCTACAGCTAACTTGTCTGTCAAAGACAGTTTGGGAAAAATCGTCCAGAAACCGCCAGCATCACCACATTAACTCACACGCCATTCAATTGTTTCCTTGTAGTGAACCCCAGACAGCAAACAATCAGTGAGAACAAATTAAAGTGTAGTCTAGCTACAGCTGTATGTTCTGAAATGCCATCGCTCTTCAGTTCATTTCAAATGCCTCCATTTCATTCTAATGGCACTGTCGCTTTGAGAGCGAGGAAATAAATGTAAAAAAATAGCTAACTAAGAAAATTCAGTTCAATATTACAGCACATGCACTGCAAACAACAAAACAGAATGAAAGTAGCGCAGAGGATAATAATGTAGGTAACCTGACACGAGGTTCATCTCTTTCTTGCAGCATCTGGTTATGTTGCGAGAATGTTCAGCAGGATTCCTTAATTTTCTACAAGTGTTTTGTTTTTAATTCTTTTTGAATCCTCAGGGTTCTCAGTTCTCTGGGCCAATATAATAATATTAATTTGAATGTATATATAAAATATAAATGTACATATAGACCTGCAATATTTTTTCTATGGAATAGCTCTTACTCAGCTTGCAAACTGGAAACTGAGGTCTGTGTTGCTTTTTAAATGATTCACCAAAGTCCGAATCACAGATTTTATATCATGCCACACATGAGTTGTTGATCCCCTGCTGCCTCCATTAGTCAGTTAAAATCACTTATTTTGTAAATTCCAGGTTTCCTTCCTTCACTACAATTTGCTCAAGTAAGAAAAACTTAGCAAACAAGCTGCATAAACCTGAACATATCATTATATACACTGCCTGGCCAAAGAAAAGTCAAAAAAATCAAATCATTGGCATGCATCAAGCAGAGAAAACATCTAAGGAGATTGTAGACACTACTATAATTGGGTTAAGAACCGTCCAATGCATTATTAAAAACTGGAAGGATAGTGGGGAACCATCGTCTTTGAGGAAGAAATGTGGTCAGAAAAAAATCACTTAAATATTTGGTGAAATCAAATCATAGAAAAACAACAGTAGAACTCAGGGCTATGTTTAATAGTGAAAGTAAGAGCATTTCCACACACACAATGTGAAGGAAACTCAAGGGATTAGGGACTGAACAGCTGTGTAGCCTTAAGAAAACCACTAATCAGTGAGGCCAATAGGAAAAAAGACTTCAGTTTGTTAGGGAGCATAAAGATTGGACTCTGGAACAATGGAAGAAGGTCATGTGGTCTGATGAGTCCAGATTGACCCTGTTCCAGAGTGATGGGAGCATCAGGGTAAGAAGAGAGGCAGGTGAAGTGATGTACCCATCATGCCTAGTGTCTACTGTACAAGACTGTGGGGGCAGTGCAATGATCTGGGGTTGCTGCAGTTGGTCAGGTCTAGGTTCAGCGACGTTATGTGGCAAAAGAATGAGGTCAGCTGACTACCTGAATATACTGAATGACCAGGTTATTCCATCAAGGGATTTTTTCTTCCCTGATGGCACGGGCATATTCCAAGATGACAATGCCAGGATTCATTGGACTCAAATTGTGAAAGAGTGGTTCAGGGAGCATGAGACATCATTTTCTGACATGGATTGGCCACCACAGAGTCCAGAGCCCATTGAGAATCTTTGGGATGTGCTGGAGAAGGCTTTGCGCAGTGATCTGACTCTCCCATCATCAGTATAAGTGTAACAAAACTGGACTCACACTAACTGCCTCAGATCACTTCACCACTCCCTTGTCTTGCCAGCTCCTCTTCCTAATCATGTTTCATTCCCTCCACCTGTGATCCACGCCTCTTCCCAACACCTGCAGCTAATCAACTCCCCAGTACATATACCAGTCACTTTCACCTCCACTCTGCCAGACTGTCTTGTGTTCATTCTTCGTTCTGTTCGCAACTGTCCCTGGATTCCTGCCTGTTGATTCTGGTTCTGTTTGCACTGTCTGACTGCCTGCCCATTCTGCACCTGCTTGTCTGTTTGGCTTCTGGATTTCTGCTTGCTGTTCTGGTTCTGTTCACCTGATCTGACTGTCTTCCTGGTTTTGACCCTGCCTGCCTGATTCAAGTAAAGTGAGCTCTTACTGATCTGTCCATTGTCACTGCGTTGTGCTTTTGGGTTCACCTCTGCTGGGCTTACAACAAGCTCTTGGTGAAAAATTAATGCAACACTGGACAAAAATAAATCTTGTGACATTGCAGAAGCTTGTCGAAACAATGCCACAGGGAATGCGCCCACAAATAATCAAAGCTACCACTCTGCCAGACTGTCTTGTGTTCATTCTTTGTTCTGTTTGCAACTGTCCCTGGATTCCTGCTTGCTGTTCTGGTTCTGTTCACCTGATCTGACTGTCTTCCTGGTTTTGACCCTGCCTGCCAGATTCAAGTAAAGTGAGCTCTTACTGAACTGTCCGTTGTCACTGCGTTGTGCTTTTGGGTTCACCTCTGCTGGGCTTACAACAAGCTCTTGGTGAAAAATTAATGCAACACTGGACAAAAATAAATCTTGTGACATTGCAGAAGCTTGTCGAAACAATGCCACAGGGAATGCGCCCACAAATAATCAAAGCTAAAGGCAGTCCAACACTTTTGGTGGCAACTTTTTTTTTGGCCAGCAGGGTATATAAACAGGTTTGGTATAAAAAGCCACCTGAGCTTCTATCAAGAACCTGAACTTTCAATCTGTTCAGCCGAGTTTATAATAAATGTATGAAGTATTTTGTACAATAAGAGTGTGTTGTCTGCTGTATGTTTAATCTTCTTTTTCCACAAGAAAATGTCAGACTCATGGATTCATTCGTGACATTTCAGTCCCGAAAACCAAGCAGTTGCTGAGTGCATGACCCGTGCAATCACTGTTTTACAGCCAGTTTCTCAGAGTCGGTGAATGCACTGTGGGAGGGTATATTAAGGGAGTCAATGTAGTGGGGGAAGGGAATGGTGAGGGTTAATCAGACACAGTAAACAGGGCTCAGGGCAAACCATCAACGGCTTTCAGCTGCCCCCGTGCCTCCCATGTGAGTGGCATGCTGCAGCACTGGCCCACTTCTCTGACTGAGAGACCATTTATGGGCCACGTGGCGGGAGGAGGACATGCATAAAATAAGGCTGTGCCCCTGGGGTTAGTGTGTGTGTGGATGGGAAGCATGGGCGCAGAAAATTCACTGACAGAAAAAGCCTCTTACAAAAGCAGAAAGGACGAGCAGAGAGGCAAAGCACTGCCGGACACGTGGAGGGGATGACGAATTCGCCAGTGGGGTTTTCGATCCCGGGTTGAGAGACATCTACGGGTTCAAGAGCTTCTGATTAGTCCACAGCAAAGCATTATCTCACTGCTTTAATGAAAATGAAACGAATATTTTTAAATCAGAAAATCTATAAAGAAAATTACTACTTTAATTACGGTCTCCACAATAACAGATAACATTATACATTTTGTATGTTATACCCGCTTCTGTAATTTAATGCAACAGCTAGACAAATCTTTATTATGCTTTGTGTATTACGATGATATTCTGCAGCAAGGCTGTTTCCCATTGAATACAGTAATGACTCAGTTTAATTTCAATTCAATTTTCAATTCTTGACAGTAGTTGGACCAAAGAAATCAATCAATAATAGTTAAAAATCAAAACCCATATTTACTTATGAGCTACCTCCATGCAATATGAACCCAGTCAGTCCTACTTTATCAAAATGAATTGCTTTCCCTATTTAGAATGAATGCAAGCCTTTTATAATAGCTCTATTCTTTCCATGACAACCCTCCACTCGATCAGGGTTGACTCGGTCTCGGCTCGGAAATTGGTGACCAGGAGTCTCCGTCCAGACAAAAGTATTTATTGATATTGAGGTTAAATCTCATTATCCATTTACTCCAAAGGTTAGAAATAAAGGGAATAAAGACAGATGCAAGATGAGACACAGATAAAATCTCAGGGTCAAGGTGAGGTAAAAGAACCAATATAGACAGTGGTCTATCAAAGTCCACAAAAATTGTCCCAGGTGGAAAGATGCTGTGTCAGCAGGTTTCTTTGGCTGTTGGACAATGAAAAACACAGTTCTGAGAGAGTATACTGGCAGCTTTTCTGACCAGAATCCAAGGATTTAACCACTTTTTAAAGCCCGTCTACCTGGAAGGGAAAAAAACACTGATTTTCTGTGTGGATTTTGTTGAGGAAGAGTAAGCAGTTTAAAAAAAAAAAAACCTAGTCCTCAGATATAATAGGCTTGAGTGGGTGTAGATTTTATTGTGTGAGCCTTTTATGAAGTGGCTACAATCTATTTTGACTGCTATTTTTCCACTAAGTGTGTGCCTGCCTAGCTCGTGTGTGTTCTGGGCACAGAAGACATGTACATCTCAGTCAGCATCGACTGCGTGTCACCTGCAATCACCCTTAAAACAAGAACCTAAAGAATTCTGATTTTCAACACAAATGAATTGTACTTCTACAACAGTGTGTTGCACTGTTTGTCAGTACTGTGTCACAGCCTGTAGCTCTCTTGTTTGTTTCCAATAATGACCCCTGTCATCATACCATATGTGCATATTTCCATTCCCTCAGTCTGTATTTGTTCACATTTTCCTCTCTACATGTGTCAGCTTCTCTGATGTCCATCGCTCTGTTGACATCACAGACTCAGCAGGATCATGTGACAGCCACGTGGACTTCAAATTTGAAGGCCATGGTTGTCTTCAAGGGGAGGAAGAGAAAAACAGCTTTGTAACCGGAATTGCTGACAAATGCTTAGCCTGCCTTATGGCTATATGACCTATCGCAGTGGATTTGTCATTAGCCACCCAGGGAATCATGAGGGCTGAGTGGACTAGCTGCTGAATCCATTGGACATTTTCTAGGAATGGCTTGATGAGTTTTGGGGTGCAATCAATATACCCACTGCTTTCCATCCATCCGTAATGCCTGCTTTGCTACATCCCTCACGTCCAGGGATCTACATGTTTCCCAGTAACTGTTCTACATCTCCAGAATAAAGCTCTCCATTTAAACAGATTTTAACTTCCCCTCTGATAATGTAGAGACTGGGGAGATGCAAACACAGAGAGCTTTCTTCATTAAGCAGCCAGGGAATCTTAATCAAAAAGCTGTTTGTCCACCTGCAATTGATTTTTGTCTTGGTGCTTAGACATTACTGTGAAAATTCCCTCTACAATGGGTGTCCTTGTTTGCATTACCACCAATGAAAGAAAATATAGAGTCTAACTCCATACATAGAGAAATAACAAGTCAAGTTTCTCCCTGTTATTACACAAGAAATTGCCTCAAATGCATCAAGAAAATAGGCAATTTTGTGACTTGCTGATATTACTTCCCCTTTTCCATCATGAATGCAGTCAGATGTAATACATTTTCTGTGAACAGTTCTGCTCATTCTGCTGATATCTCACCAAGCTTTTTCTTTACTTCACTTTCAAGGTTACAGCAACATGTTAATCAATTTTTTCGGTTGACTATGAGAGAAACAACCCTTGGCTCTTTTTTGCTCAAATACTGTGTCAACTACACTTTGTATTTCTATACAAATAAACTACATGGCAAAATATTTTTTAGAGAAGAAATCTTCAGTTGAAAGCCAGTGGAGCTGAAAGTGGAATGGATTTAATTTTCTCTCCAGAGACCAGGGGCCTGTTGCACAAACTAGGATAAGAGATTAACCCGGGATATGTCAGTTATCCTGGCTGAACTTAGCCTCGAGCCAGTTGCATGAGAGCAGGGGCACGCAAGTTGTAATGCTGATTTATTCTGTGCAGTTAGCCTAAACAACCATTTGTTAATCCTGCTGCTTAATCTGTTCAGTCATCTGTCACTCTTATCTAAAATAAACATGTTTTACAGTTATTCATGATCTTCTGGATGTATTTTACCTCCATTTTACTGACCTGCATTAAAATATTACAGTGATTGCACAGTCGTTATTACTCTTATATGTCTTTCATGAACACTGGTGTTCGTTTTGCTGTCAGAGGTTGGATCCAAATGGTGTTTTAATCTAATATTATTGAATTTACTGAGATGATTAGAAATGGCGGTGGTTGCAAAGGTGGTTTCAGTCAAGTCACTGATGAGGGCAATAATACTAACCTGCATCACTACCTGTGATGGTATCCAAAATTCAGCAACACACAGCATAAGGCCGTGAACTCACAAAAGATGATCTGGCAGGCACTATGTTTTTTTTTTTATTAATAATATATAATATTAATAAGGAGCATTTTCTTATATTCAAATATGTGGAAAATCAAAATAAAGGTGCAATTTGCCACACAATCTGAACTGTATGTGATAAAGTCAGTGGCTCATGTATATGTGATGTCTTTAAATATCAATAAATGGGTGCAGAATCGTTATCTTTCATTCAGCTGACTTTAATGCACAATTCTTAAATAACTGTACCTGAGTATCATAGTGCCTTCTACTGGCCCTAAGCTGCTATAGCACACAAAAGTACCTCATAACAATATTATTCACCTTTGTCGCCACAGATTGTGCTACATTTAAAAAGATTGCCGGTATCATGAATTGCAAATTTCAAACATTGTCTTTTGAAAGAAAACGTAACTCAGCTCAAATTTTATTTATAGAGCACATTTTAAAACAACCAAGGTTTAGCCAAGTGCTGTACAGAATGGTGTCAATAAAAATCTGTGAAATAGAAGATATAAAGTCATAAAACAACATAAAAATTAAATTTGTATCAAAATACAGTTCATAGTAAAAGCACAAAAAAAAAAAAAACAATCATACGGAACTCCAGCTCAATCTGAATCAAACATCAAGGAGAAGTTTTTAAAGATTTAAAGATCTCAAGGATCTGGGCACATCTGATGTGCCGGGGCAGCGCATTCCAAAGCCGAGGAGCTGCCACTGCAAAGCCTTGGTCACATCTGGTCTTTAGCAGCTAATTAGCCAACCGAAGTGCTCGAACTGGAGCATGCAGTAGTAGATGTGCAGTAGCTCAAGAAGATACAGCGGTGCCGGCCCATTTAATGATTTTAAGGATTTCAAATTCAATCCTAAACTGGTAGCCAGTTGATTGTGGCCAGTATTGGCATGATATGTTCATGTTTACGCTTACCAGCAGCCTTTTGCACAAGCTGCATACAATGCATCAACAACTGGTCTATGCCAGAATACAATGAATTACAGTATTCCAGCTGTGAGGTTATAAAAACATGGATTACCCAGTCCAGATCTTTCAGGATGAGGAAGCCTTTGCCCTCAGCTAAAAGTCTAAGCAGATAAAAACTTTTCTTCATCACAGAATTTACTTGTGTATCGAATTTATAAGAAATAATCAAAAGTCACAAACAGGCAGATGTTAGAGGAAAAGGGGCCAAGAAGACCAGTGGGACAGTCAGGTGCCTTGTGTCCTTACATCTGTAAAGGGAGCCTTGTAGAACTACAATTCAAAAATTGTGAAGTGTCCCTTTAACTTTTAATTTCCACTTTTCCCCTCTACATTCCCAAATACAAAGACAGTAAAACTAACAAAGTTTCCAGCTCAGTTCTCCATTTTTAAGTTGTCATGTGCAGTCTCATTAATGATCTGTCAAATGATGCTTAAATAACAATGTTTTAAATATTTTATAGGGATTTTTTTAGTGTTATATCAAATCTACTATAAAAACATCTGAATATACTGTACTCAAAAAATGCCACAGGCTGAAAATCGTGACAAAATAATTTACATTAATTAATTCATCTGTGTTCAGAGTAGTCCCTATACAAATAAAACAATGTTCCTGTCCAGTGAAAACATGTCTGTTAGCTTTAAAATGGAAATGCAGACAGTGACTAAGTTTGACTGATGTACCATTTAAGACAGAAGAGAGGGAGGTTAAATTAGGTATTGAACCAGCCTTAGGCTGATATCATCTATCCTTTCACTTCACTCTGACAAGCCAGACTTCAAATGATACAAATGGCTCTATCATCCTTTTGCGTCTCATCCCTCAACAGCAACGCACTATTGACAAAGAGCTGAGCTGTCCAACTCCAAACTGAACTGTGCTTTAACATAAAATCTCCATAAATGGTGTTTATGGAGATTTAAAGGGATAGTTTGGGTTTTTTGTAGAGTGCATGTACAAGGCACTGACACATACTCTGCTCAGCAGTGTCTGAGCTGTGCACGCCCCCTGGTGGCTATTGCATCTAGAAAAAGCAGAACACAGAAAGGCACTTCCTATGTGAAATACTGGAATAAAGATATAGAGCCATTTAACAAAAGGCTCACTTGATAAAAATCTATCCTTACTTAATTCTACGATCTCTCAAGCATGTTTTTTTGACTGGAAATCCCACACCAAAGGGAAAATCCACAGAGAAAATCATCAATTTAATATCAGAGCACACTGGAGTTGCTGATCTATCAGCAAATTACAATTGATTATTAAGTGACTTCTGATTTTGATTTACCCAAGTGACAGAATTTTACCAAATGAGGCAACAAGAAACCAGCAGCTATTGTGTCCCCACAAGCTTTTTTTCTCTATTCAATTCAATTCAATTTTATTTGTATAGCGCCAAATCACAACATACATTATCTCAAGGCTCTGTACATAGTAAGGCCAAAACCTTTACAATATTACAGAGAGAAAAGAAACCCAACAGTTCACACAATGAGCAAGCACTAGGCATCAGTGGAGAGAAAAAAACTCCCTTTTAACAGGAAGAAATCTCTGACAGAACCAGACTCAAAGATGTGCGGTCATCTGCCTCGACCGGTTGGGGTGAGAGGAAAATGGGGGACAGAGGAGAGGTGGGGGACAGAAAGGGGGGAGAGAAAGAAAAAGAGGGAGGTGAGGGAGAGACAGAAGAGAGAGACCAGGAGCAAATATACAACAGTTGTATCAAGTTTAGAGTCAGTTATGTCATGTTTATAGAACTACAGTGTCATGTATACAAGCAGCAGCAGAGATGATTGATAAGAAACTATACTGATGAACTTTTAATCAGAGCATAGTAACAATGACAGCAGTATTATTGCTACTGATAATAATAATAATAACATCATCAAAACTGGATCTGGATCCTGCAGCCTGCAAGATGAGGACAGAGGGAGAGAGAGAATGGAAGGAAGCAGACATAGACTTGGGAAGGGAGAGAGAAAAAAAAGGTTAATGACACATAAGTAAACTCTGGTGGGAGGAGTGAATAGTGTACAGTTTTTTTTTTCACATTTGATCAGGCCTCCCCTTTTTGTAAAGAAAAAGAAACAACCTGAACTTACCATTAAGGCTTTGCACTTCATTTAGCCTCATCAAATATCCTTCAGCCTTATTGAGGTGGCACTCACATTCATGTATGAGAACTTTACTTTGAAGATCATGTTTTATTGTTTTTTTTTTTTCTAAAGAGCTCCCCTGCTTGAACGACTCTCCAATAAAATGCTCAGTTATCTGGTGACTGGTTCACACAAGCGTCACTGTCAGCCACTAATTAGAACATTAGATCCAGACTCACAGACATGTTAGATGACATTGATTAAGTGTCCTCTGCAGTTACACACTGCCGAGTCATCATGTTTGAGGAGAGCTGAGCCTCCCACGAAGAAAAGTACATTTATTTACAGCAGTCAAACAATACACAGCTCCATGATCTATGCTGCACTTGGCCATAACATATTCATAGTAAATGAAGTTGATGTGTTTATCAAAAGGATTAACATCCAGTCCACTGACCTGACATACTGTACATATAGTGAATTAAATCAACTGGATATAATGCTGTGCATGCCCCCTCTCCACTGAGCAAAAGTCTGACTGAGCAGAGTCACCACTACATGTCTTAAAAATATGGAAACTGAACTTTGTAAACTGCTCACTCTACCGTCCGTAGAGGAAAATCACATGGAAACAGGAGTTGTTGGTCTATTGCTGCCATGTTTGGTAAGTTTGTGCCACTTAGGAAAGTCCGAACAAAAGGTTTCAAACACCAAACCCATAAAATAACACATCTGAACTTAATAACAGATGGCAGAGCTGAATCAACAACTCCTGTGTGCCATGATCTGGAACTGCTGATTTTTTTTGACGGGCGTTGGTGCTGGGAGCAAGCAGTTTACAAAGCAACACAAACTTCAGTTTTATGAATCCATAAAAGTTACGGGGCAGATCAAAAGCTTGCTGCTATTTGCTGGTGTAAAATTGTGATGTGTGCACATGCAACGACCTGATAACAATGAATAGCAACCAAAGCAAAACAAGTGTAGCAAATTTGTTTTTAATGAGTTTTTAACTCATTAAAAAACTCATTGTTCTTATTCAGGTCAATCAGATTATTGCTGGGAAATTCTACTTTTTTATCATGCTTCAGTGTGGAAAAAGAGAGAAAATGCCAGAGGCTTTTGTATAGAAAGTTGCATCTTTTGTTATTAGAAATGGGCAAACTATTTATTTGTGATGGGTTTTAACATTTGTTGATGCTGCAAATCAAATACATGTGGCTGGCTTTGTTTCTTGGTTATAGTTTTGTTTTATGTAGTTTACTTTTCATCCTCTGGCAGATTTTCTTCCTCTGCCTCGCTGTATCACTTTTCCCAAAAGAGTTGTGTTCATTCTGTTGGATGATGTCCTTGTTTGGTTTAAACTGCTGTAACGTGATCAATAATCTAAGACAAAGTGTCGCAAAGAGACAGAGCATACAAAAAAATCAAATTTTCACAAATATCTATGGTTTTTATCTTAGTTAAAGTAGTAGTTGTGTTTTAAAGGCTCACATAATAAAATCTACTACTTAAGTCAACAATATCTATTATGCTCACAACTTTACTTCTCAATGAAATTTGAGACTTGGTAAACCACTCACTCTGTTCTCCAAAGTCCATAGAGAAAACCAGTGATTTCACATCACGGCACACAGGAGTTGATGCCTCAATTACTCACTTCAAATGTGTTATTTTGTGACATTGGTTTTTGAAATAATTTGCTGACTTTTACCTCAGTGACACAGAATTACCAAGAAAGATTGCAGTAGAGCAGCAGCTTCTGTATCCATGTGAGCTAAAAATGCACACTTTAACTATGGACATTCGTGTGGTTTAAAAACTTCAGTTTCCAGAAAAGGCTGTTTAACAGTGAGATAAAATCATGAACATATTCTCCAGCTAACTCCTGTGTGGGAATTTCTATTTGTTTGATGAAGTTTGTCGACAGAGTGTATGAATAATTTGTAAACACACAGAACCACCACACAAATGGAGGTCTTGAGCCTCTCAGGAGGAACCGAGCTCATCCTCCAAGTGCCACAATTCAGGTCAATTTCTGCTAATTTTCATCCGCACAATTAGTGCCAAATCAGTTTCAGTGCCACATTTATCCTGGGGTAATTGTGCACTGCTAATTGGCCCTGCAGCTGATTCCTGTCAGTCACTGTGGAGAGGAAGATATAGGGGTTTGGGTCGAGGGTGTGCGATTTGTGAAAAGGAGGAGGAGGAGGAGGAGGAAATCAGCAGGACCAGCTGCTGCATCGTCATCTCAACCCACTCTTGTAGTTGAAGTTCTTCTCAGTCAGAAAAGTGTGAATTACTTTGATGCCAAACGTGAGAAATAACTTCCCAGCAGGAAGGGTTGGTCACTTGAACTGTATTCGTGGTTGCTGATGAGGTTGCAAGGGCCGGATATGCCACAAGAAGCAGGGTCTCTCTGATGTACAGACCTGAGGTCGATCACTGCCTGAAGCACTGAACAGTATAAAGCTCCATGCCTCATATTGTGACGCTGTACAACCATATGTATTATTGAGCAGTAGAGTTGGACACATATACAATGTTGGGCTCATATTAAACAGTACATACTGTAATACTGAGGCACCTCTTTGACAGCTGCATCATAGAAAAGTCTGTTTATGCTACTTGAACTTAAAGTGATTTTCAGTTTTTAAATATAAGGAGACTCACTCTCACAGAAAACATGGCTGCCAGCATGGACAGCAGTATTTTTAGCGGAAGTGAACCATAACTGCACGAAAAAGTGTGATTTTGTTATAAATTGATCTCAGCACAACAATAGAAATCTATATTATACCAGGTTTTATTAAAAAAGAATGTAGTTGTATCTATTTTTTTTTTTGCCAGTAAATGAGCTGTATCGATGTGTATATGAGTGGATGCAACATGGATGATAACACTAGACATTTTACCATCTCGTGAAAAATATTAGCTCATTTTGAATTTGACAGCAGCAACACATCTCAAAAACAAAAGGCTGGAAAAGTAAATGGCACAAATCCAAAAGAATTGGAGAAAAAAATTGACAATTAATTAGGTTAACTGGCAATAGGTCACATGAATGGGTATAAAAGGAGCATTTCAGATGTAAAGATGGGGTTCATCAAGATGAGGTTCACCAATCTGCAACAAACTGCATCAAACGTTGTGGAATAGTTTCAGAAAAATGTTGTAAAATTGAATGTAAAATTGAGAAAACTTTGAAGATCCTATCATCTACTGTGTATAATATCATCAAAAGATTCAGAGAATAAGGAGTAATCTCTGTGTGCAAGGGACAAGGCTGAAGGTCAAACATAGATGCTCATGATCTTCGGACCCTGAGGCAGCACTGCATTAAAAACAGGCATGATTCTCTACTGGAAATCACTGCATGGGCTCAGGAAAACTTCCAGAAATCACTGTCTGTGAACACAGTTCACTGTGCAATCCACAAATGCAAGTTAAAGCTGTATCATGCAAAGAAGAAGCCATATGTGAACATGATCCAGAAACACCACCACCTATTCTGGACAAAAGCTCATTTAAAATGGTCTGAGGTAAAATGAAAAACTGTTCTGTGGTCAGATGAATCAAAATGTGAAATTATTTTTGGAAACCATGGACACAGTGTCCTGCAGACTAAAGAGGAGAGGGACCATCCAGCTTGTTATCAGCAGACAGTTCAAAAGTCTGCATCTCTGATGGTATGGAGTTGCATTAGTGTCTATGTTGTGGGCAGCTTACACATCTGAAAAGGCACCATCAATGCTGAAAAGTATATAGAGGTTTTAGAGCAACATATGCTCCCATCTAGACAACGTCTCTTTCAGGGAAGGTCTTGCATATTTCACAAAGACAATTTTAAACCACATACTGCGTCCATCACAACAGCATGGCCGTTCCACCCCTCTGAGCAAGAATCGAGGAATATTTGCTCAGTGGAGTCCAAGTTCAACCAGAATGGGGGACATCCTACACCAGGCCTGCAAGGATAGGTTTGGTGATATGACCTCCAGAGGACCACCCAAACAGAGAAGGGAAGGAGGGAAAAAAAGTTTGACCATCTTGTGCGAAGGCACCAGCAACTCGTAAGAACTGGAGAAAGGCAATGCTGACAGAGAAAGAAGGCCTGAAAGCCCTGTGGGAGGAGGTCAGACAAAGACTACCCTGTCTTTGCAGAGCTGAACGTATACACCAGGGAGAGCAACTGCAACTGCACGTTAAGGAACACCAGGATACGTGCCTTGGCTTGCACCTCTGACTGTTGATTTTAACATCATGCCCCCCAAGCTCAGTGAAATCAGGCAAGTCGTAAAGGCAAGTTCCTCATCAGCATGAGGCCCCAATGGAGTCTACCACCAGCTCTATAAGAACTACCCCACTAGTGCTGCTATGGTACCTTATGGGAACTGCTTAACAGCTAATCAAGGCCATGGAGTTCTTCCACGTGCCCTCATGCATCAACATCATGGTTACATCCAACTTCATTGACCTGCAGATGTGCTTTGCCCTCTTTTTCACCACTGGGTGGCAACAGTTAGAAGTAAGAATTGCTATGGGTTGTGCCATCTCTCCCATCCTGTTTGTAGCAGCCTTTGAGGTGATCCTCATTGGAGCAAGACAAATGCTTGGAGAGATCAAACTACCCCCAAGGAGGACCTAAATGGACGATGTCACCAGCTTCCTTCAGACAGCAGCATGAACACCAAGACTGCTGAAAAGAATGGACAAGTTGATGTTGTGAGCACGAAGATCAAGTCCTTAAAATCACGGAGCCTGTCTCTAAGAAGAGGAGTCCGCAATGACAGTACCATCTCATCGTAGGGGGAGAGAAAAACCAACTCCTCTCTGAGCAACCCATTAAAAACCTGGGGAGACCCTGATGAAACAGCCCTCGGAAGGCTTGGCAAAGATCCAGCAAAGCCAACGCCCTGGGAAGTACAAGATCTGGTGCTACCATGCCCTACAGGAGGGTGATGTGGCCGCTGAAACTGAGATACCCTCATTCACTACAAGTAAGATGGATATAAAAGCCAAATCATTTATCCCAAACTGTGCCTTTCTGAAACAGGCCTCTTTGAAATTAACATAGTCCAGCTGCAGTTACAATCCATCAGTTTGGGCTATATGCAGTTCACGAGTCCACTGACTAGACTGTAAGGAACTCAAACACCAAGGTTCCGACAGGCCTCTGCAACACCCTCAATGCAAGCCTAAAAAACATCTTGTCATGCTGTAAGATTGAGTTCTCCCAGGGACGCTACAGATGGGACCATGCCCTTGTCCTGAGAAAGTTAACCAAGGTACTGGAGGGGCATCGACTGGGCAGCAAAGGGTCACCACCAGCAGAGAATCACAACCACATTAGCTTTGTCACGAAAGGCGGGGGAATAAGAAACACCAGGCCTAGAGAAACACCAAAGCCTTTTTCCCCTAGCCAGGAGTGGGACATAAGGGTTGATCTTGACACACAGCTCAGTTTCCCAGCCGAGATCACCACAACATCTTTCTGCCCTGACATAGTGGTGTGGTCCATCAAGGCAAAATCTTTGCTCCTCAGTGAGCTCACAATACAATGGAGAAGGGGATTGAGGCCACCTATGAACGCAAGAAAGCCAAGTACTCAGAGCTGGCTGCCAAGTGCTGGGACACTGGTTGGAAGAATACTATCTATTCAGTGGAGGCTGGATGCCAAAGCTTAGTGGGAATGTCAATCATGCGCTTCTTGAGGAACGCATGAGTTACCAGAAGGAACTTAAAGAAGGCAACCGAAGAGCTATCAGAGGAAGCAGAGGGAAGAAGTTTTTCCATCTAACTGTACATTTAGTTAATTAAGCAGCATCTCAAATTTTTGGGAATTAGGGTTGTAGATAAATTACAAAAACACTTTGACTGCCATATCACTGCAGACCATTTAACATTTCTTTACCTTATACGGAGTTTTAATATCCAAATAAATCATTAAAAGTGAAGTTCCTATTTAAATCCTAGGAACCCGGGCTTTCATTCTGAAACTGCTCTCAGGAGGCCTGACCAAGATGGCAAGGCTTTGCTTCATGAACTTTGGTTCACACATTTCATTTTTGTTGTTATTAATATTTTTATTTTTTTAATGGCTCAAATGATCTCATTATTACCCAGAACTAAATTACATGCATTTAATTGGAGACTCATCTCTTTAACCCTGTGTCTGTCATTTTAGAGGTTCTTCATGAAGTCGGTGCCACAGCAGGGCACCAATTACTTAGCAGCAAATCGGAAAGGAATCTCAGATTATTACAAGTTGTGTTACATTCTATGATTATTGCAGAGAATTGCTCCAATTTCCTCACTGATACAGCAGCTCGGTGCACAGCTTCTTCAGCAGTGCATGCATTTTTTAATACTTTCCAGCACATCATCGTGGTATCTCATTAATGTTAACCTCTGCTCTGAGGAGGGGCTTGCAAGAGCAACACTGTGCTGTTTCTGGAGTTCTAAAAGAGAGCTAGGGGCTGATCAATGAGTGTGCTCTCACCCAGGCAAAAAAAAAGAGACTTAACGCCTTTGTCCACTGATGCGATCAGCTGCAGATTTTATGACCTGAAGTGTGAATCTCTGAACTAATGCTAAAACCATGTAGGGTTAATTGATGCAGTAAAAAGAAGCTGCTCTAATGGCTTCATCACGTTGGACAGAAAGAGCCTTCATAAATAATTGAAGAATTATCTTAAATTTCATTGCACGGCAATCTGTTTAATTGGAGCGATTAAACACTACTTCACAAAACCTGATGAGGAGCAGAAGTGAGACTGAAATCATACACTTTCCTTTCTGTGTGTCTTTTGATTAATAATGCTCACATTGATGTTCATGCGTGTAATTCAACATGAAATCCTTTCTTATCAATTTTGCTGTCTAGTAGGTAATCACTGTTTGTAATCTGCATTACTATCAAATATGTGTTTGTCATAGAGAGAGGATGGGAACAATAAAAGATTTGTGTGTGTGTTGTTGATCACTGCCACAACATAGTACTAGCAGTAGTTTCCTGTAAAGTAACTGCAAAGAGGCAAAATGTTTGTGCTCATTTCTCATGTTAATCTGTCTCATTGTGCATTACATGACAGGGTATGAGCAAAACGTTTCATACTAAACATCAAAAAATTATTCTCTTTAGCTGTAAAAAAAATATCATAATTATGTGCTCCTCAAAAGCAGACCCCATTTTAAGGCTTATTTTTCTTTGTTACTGATTTGCTTCAGTTTATGTCTCTGCTTATTTTGTGATGTGGTGACTTGGTGCCAAAAAAGCATATTTATCCTGCCAAATGTGCAAGTTTCATGAACTTCCATAATTAAGAATGAACTGACAAATCCTCAGCCGGCAGCTGTGGTGGTGATATCACCATGCACGCTACAAAATATTGGCTAAAAGAGCTGCATGTCTCCAGCAAAGCGGGATGTTTGCCACCACAGAGAAATGAAACATCCAGACCCGCAGCAGATGGTGATATAAAAGGCAGGGACATCTAAATGTTGTGTAAATGATTCAAGCAGGATTTGATGTGAAACCACTGGTGTTACAGCGTCATTCTGAGAGCATTTAGAGGATTTCCACAGTCAAAGCCATAGATTCACCCCTCCTGCCCTCTCAAGGTCTGCACGCTCTGCTCTGTCAACTTTAAACTGCCTCTCCACAAGAGGAAAAATCCAGTGTAACAATGTGCCAAATGTAGAGCTTAAATTTTAATCTTCTTTTCAATTAAATATGAGCAATAGCAACGGTTAGAATTCAACATGAGCAGAGAATCTGAACTGAGATATTTAGGGTTGGAAATTTCCCAGATAAGAATCTGTATGGGCCCTGTTTTTTATGACATGCATTAAATTTTATTCTTTTAAAATAACAGCAATTATAAGTGGATTTTAGCCACTTAACAAAAGGTTCATATAATAAAATTTGCATCAGCATGAGTCTCTGGAGGCAAAAATATGTATCTTGTCATCAGACACTGATTCTGGCAAGAAATTTTGGGTTTGTAAACCACTTACACTGTTTAACCAAGCAAGTCCAGAAAGAAAATCTGCAATTTTAGCTAACAAGGCCACAGGAACTGCTGGTATACTGCTGCAGACAATTATGATTTCAAGCTTTAGTCTAATCTTGGATGTCAAGTTCGAGCTGTTTCATGTTTTTTCCTGCAACATACATCCATGAATCCATGTAAAGCTCCTGACACTGGAAGAGTTTTTGTTTCGCTCCAGTTTACACATACTGACGTAGAAGATAAACAAGGCCAAGGAGGAAAAAAAAAAGATGAATATTCATTGTCTATCACCTTAGCCTCCATATGAGGGTTGCGGCATAGGACAAAAGCAGGGTCACACCCTGGAGAGTAAACACACAGAGATGAACAACCATTGCTGAGTGTCCATTTAGCCTATATGCATGGACTGTGGGAGGACATCGGAGCACCATGTGCATATGGTGAGGCCTCAATCAAACCGGGATTCAAACCAATGACCTTATTGCCGTGAGGCAACATTTCTAGCCACCGCACAGTAGTCTGACCTATGGAAATCCATTCTGCTTTAAACTGAGATTCGAAAAGTGGAATTCAATTTTTATTAAGTTATTAACTGCGATGGAATTATTAATAACTGTGTTCTGTTATTTTACATCACAGCACACAGGAGATGTAGGACTTACTGCTCCCTTAGTCAGTAAGTTCAAATGTAATATATTCTGACTACACTGTGCAAAATTCAAATTTACCTAAATGACACAAATTTACCAAATGTGACAACAGCAGGAGAGAGACTCCTGTATCTCTGTGAGCTAGAAATGATGATTTCCTCCCTGAACTTTAGTACAAATCCCAGTATCCAGCTGGAAAAGGATCTCTAACAGCAAGATAAAGCAGCAAACATATTTTTAAGGTAGAGAAGACTTAAGCAGCCACATCCATGTTTCCCTGAGCCCGCCCACCCCTGGCTGCTTATTGGCACAGGAAGTGCACAGAGCACAGTTAGTGATTTGTAACACACTGGCTACTGTGTAACATACAACCCCACTTAAAAAATCCTGAACAACCAATTTTGAACAGTGGTCAGGAAATGAGAAGGGTTGATAAAGATAAGATAAATCGAAAAGAAAAAGTACAGAGGAGAATGGAAGTGAAGATGCAGAAGTCAGATCAGGGCACCAGAGGAGGTGAGAGGAGAGGACAGGAAAGAGGTGAGATAATGAGGGAGGAGGAAGATAAACTCGGGAGGAAGAGGGAATGTGTAAGATAAGGGAAAAAAGCGAGGGAAAGGAGAGGAAGGTGAGGATAGAAAAGATAAGGACTAAGAAGAGTTGGAAAAAAGGGACGACAAAGGTCGTAAAAAGGATGACGGGACGCATGGCGCATGAAATGACAAAAAAAAAATATCTAGTAGAGGGGAAAGAGGAGTGAAGAAAGACAGGGAGAGGAGGGTCAAAGCAATGACGGGAGAGGAGAAGGGAAGTAATGGAAAAATCGGTGACATGAGGAGAAGGGAGGAGTGAAGACATGATAAGAAACAGGAGTGGACACAGGAGAATGGAGAGAGAGGAGAGGTCAAGAAAGGATAAGGGAGATTAATGATAAGGGGAGAGACAAGCAAATAAAAAACAAACGTAGGAGAGTGGAGGGTTTTGGACAAGGTAAGGAAGGAGGAAAGAAGGAGGTAAAATTTTAACTTAACTTACAAAAATATGTTCTTATAGTAAGATTAATAATTATAAGAACTGTAACAATAAGGGGAAAACATTTATATTTTTCAAAACTGTGCAGAAATCAATTTGTATATGTGCACATCTTGTAAAAGCTTACACATACTGAAGAAACAGACAAACTAATGTTGCCTATGTTGCAAAACACTGCGCGTGTTACCAGAAAATGTTACAGAAAATGCTAATCGGTTACTAATCTTTACTTTTAGGGGTGGAGCTTTGAACAGAGGGCTGACAGGAGGACACGTATTTATCAGTTTTGTTTTAAGGGTAGATGCTGCTGCTGACAGGCAAAATGTCATTTCCGTAATTTTTTTTTTTTGTTGTCGTTCGTAAAAAGGAAATGAGTGGAGCCTATAGTTACGATTACCCTGATCAATGAATTACGACAAATGAAAAAAAAAATCTCATAAACAGCCCTAAGAAGAACAGCCTTCTTTGGTAAGAACCCAATAGTTGTGTGTTGTTTGTTTGGTAGTTTGGTATCGCAGATAGAATACATTTCAAATGTTTGTGTTAGTGTTTTCAGTGAAAAGCTAAAAATCTTGTATAATGACTGATAAATGCAAGCTCCCTCTTGTGGCACTTAGGAAATAAATCACTCGGACTGGGCAGCATTGTTTAAGTCACAAGGATTTTCCCCGCTCAAGGTTATCTTGGAAATTCACCACAGTTGTCAGGGCTTTTCATCGCACTCCTTAATAAAGGGTGTCCCATCTCTAATGTGTACACAGCTAATTAGTGAGGCAGAAATCAGCAGGTTTAAGAAAAACCGGATTTTTTTTTTCCTCTATATTCTTCTCATGTATGGTGCAGTGCATTTTTCTTCAATTCATCCCATCCAAATTTGTCCTGTCCCCACAGTGAAACTCTTCTCCTTAGGTATAGGCATTACATTAATTTTTCTAGACAGAGGCTCTTATCAAAATGCAGCAGGCCTACTCAGATAAATAAAGGTCTGGCAGTGGAGGTGGAGGCGGAGGCTGCGGTGTGCTACAGCTGAGCTGTGGGCAACTATAAAAAAGATATTAGATCCATTCTAATTATGCTCATGGAAACATGGTGACTCGGCCTTCTCCATATACAGTAGGGGTCAGAGGCAGAAGTACAGTGGTGATTATGAAATCAATAACTCTCCAATGAACAGCCAACTGATTCTAAAAGGCCAATTACCACAACAGCTGCCTCAGCTAACACATGGGGTTTTCCTACTGTAAAAATCGTATTGGAAATAAAACTCGGTTATTAGTGTTCCAGCAGTGTGTTCCAGCTGCGTAGACTGTTACACTGTCTTTCTGTCCTTGCAAGTCACCGTGCACCCTGCTTCAGAACTAACACAGTTTTCAGATGGAGATTTACACCAGTGGAGCGGCGGAGACTCTGACATGACACAACACGATGACATCAGAGGCTTGCTGTAATTAGAACTGCGCCAGGCGAAAAAAAAAGGGCCTTAGGTGTCCATAACACTCCACTTTTATAGACCGTAATTTTTTGTGTCGTAAACTTACATATTTTTTGCCCATCATTCTGAGACAGAGGCTGGCTGTCCATGAAAGCATGGCTACGATCAGGGACACCGTGAAAAACTGTCATTTAACAAAAGACTCAGCTAATAAAACCCACTTTCCCTCACCATTGTCACCAACGTTAAAATACGGCGGTGTAAATAAGCCGCGCAAAGTCAGCTACGGACGTTTCACAAGAGGCAGATTTGTTCCCAAGTAGATCATTTGCTCTCGTCATCCTCCTCTTCCTCACCTACGCTTCAGACACTGGTATAGCCAAATAAGATTAACATGGAGCAAGAGATAAGGTGACTCTAATTATTATTATTTTGTTATTTGAAATTAGTGTATTCATTTCAATATAGGTTTAAAAAGATTTGTAAACCGTTCTGATTTTAATTCACATTTTACACAATGTGGAACTGGGGTTTGTATATCATTTAGTCAAACTGGCTATCATTTAGTCAAAAATAGAAGTTCCATCTGAACTTCTATTTGAGTTGGCCATCCTGTCCTTCTTGACTAGTTAGTCAGTTTTTCACTTAGAGTTTCAGTGGTTCCAGACTTTGTCCAATCTGCAAAGATGAAATGACCGCTCTGGATTCCATTGGGTCGACAGAAAATTCCTTCAACTTTAAAACTGCCTTTTTATTGACTGTGTTCATTCAAATCATCCCCCCATTGTTCCAGAAATTTAAGATTGGTGATATTTTAGGTTAACAGGACACTGTTCTTTTAAGAAGTCCTAAAAAGTCCTTTTAAGAACTTTTAAGAAAAGAGTCAGATAAAACCTCTTTAACAACTATTGTATATATATTATATAAGACTACCAATAGCTTTTTGTTACTATTAAACTTGATAGTACTATTCCTCTGGCTCCAGAATACGCGCTGCTGGGGCCAACCCATTTCACTCACAGGTCAATAACATCCCGAGGATATGGAGCCAGTGACTGTGTCTTCTCCGGCCAACTTCCTCACCAGGAGGCTTCAGAGCAGGATTCCTTTGATGAGCACTCATCGTGTCTAATTAATGAGGGGGAAATTAGGGGGATACAGGGATTTATTTATTTATTTTTTTTAACCAGACCTAATTCTTCTGATGTCTCATTAAAATAGAGTCTGGAAGCAGCCTCTTCTCTAACAGCCTCTGCCTGGTCTAAAGGGAAGTGGGCAGTCGTGAACTCCAGCCTGCTCCAGCTCCCAGACGATTTGGCACACGCGTCCCTGTGTAGGACGGTGGATTCTGTGCAGGAGCAAACTCAGAGAAATGTCAGCCTGTTGGAGCTTCGACTCTAATTTGATCCTGTAATAATAACATTTTCTAAGTACATGATGGATTGTACCTTTCAGGGACGCACACATGGGATTTGTATCTGTCACTCCACCACTGTGCTAACCCTATATACTGTATTTAACCATGAATACTGAAAGAATGAGGATATATGTTTCCATAGCACAGCAGCTTTAGGTTTATTTGTCTTCACTTATGCAGGAAGTTACTGGTAAATACTCTCAAGACTATCTTTTGCTTTCTGTTCCAAATGTCCACATGGATTCTGCACCTGCCTGAGCTACAGAAAGATTTAAGTTAATCACACTAAATGCTTTCAAACTCACAATGAAAAAACTGTAACTGTTTTTAAATGAGCTATTTATGGAACTGTATTTCTTTTTTTTTCTTTTTTTTTTTTTTGTCTTTTGTCTTTTTGTTGGCATTCAAGTCTGCAATTTGTGCTTTGTGCTGTTTAATTTGTGCTTGTAAATTATGTTTTTAATCTCAATGGAAATTTTCAAATTAAAAAAAAAAAAAAGAAGAAGAATATCCCCTTATCTTTTGTCTTTTTGTTGGCATTCAAGTCTGCAATTTGTGCTTTGTGCTGTTTAATTTGTGCTTGTAAAAAAAAAAAAAAGAAGAAGAATATCCCCTTATACATAAATGTACCTGGTTTTTTTCCTGGGGGCTTTCCAGAATTGTTTCAAGTTTTCCTCACATATTGGCCCATATTATACATGATATTCTTCTTCTACTAATGTTTTTATTACTGTCCACACAATTCTTATATTACTCTCTACTGTACTTATTGCCTTCTATGCTTCTATTAACAAAATTACAAATAACCTGGGCGCCGGGTACAGCAACTGATCATGTTTCTCTTTAGAAATCGGCTATAATTTGAGCTTCCAGTGAGTGCGACATTTTGCATGTGATGCTGCCTCATCCACATGAAAATACAACACAAGGTTCTATTCTCATTTTATGACAGGAGATTGCTGTGAATTACAACACAGCATTTATGTGTCATAATTTATTAGAAATAAGGACAAAATGATTTGATTTAAATATTAGCTCCCTGTAAACGTAACGGAGTAGAAATCTGCCAAACCTTCTAACCCTACGGGAAAAAAAAGTGTATGATGACTCTTAAGCATGAATAGCAGACGTTACTGCAATTTAATTTGTATGTTGTATATTTTTGTATATTGCAACTCAATTCCACTTATTATTATTGGCAAGGCGGTTATTATTTGTTATTGTGTATGTAGCTTTAGCTATGGCACCAGTAAAAGAGCTTAATGCTCAGTCAATCTTCCCAGAGTAAACAAAACAATTTAATAACAATTTTAGGGTTGTATAACAGTCACAGATAAAGAGCTGTGCGTTTACATACTAAAAAAGAAAAAGAAAAAAAACTGTGCTGGTGATGGAAAAGATCTCAACGCACAATCGTAGTCATTAAATCTATAAATGTATGCTTTAATGTGACAACACTTGTCTCAGTTTTGCTGCTCTGTTCCCAGCGTACAATCACTGCATTAGCTCCATGGCACCAGGAGACATGAGTGATTCATGATGTGAGTAATTCATAATTAAAGTGCTGCTGCATCACTGATGCCCCCCCCCCCAAAAAAAACACACTGTTCTCACCATCTACAGTATTCACTGAATTTGTCATGAGCGTTGTGTGCTGCGCGGTGCCTTCAATAAACATACAACTTACACCATTCTCCATTAGAGAGAGAGAGAGAGAGAGAGGCTCTGCTACAGCCTTCAGATTTTTATAACCCGACATTTTAAATACAAAAGTGCAGGACACCGAGTATCCTCTGGCTCTGTGTGCTCTGTGTTCTCTGTGTGTTTTTTACCCATGTAGCATCTCACAAACACATTCACGTTTTATCAAGCAGCTGTTCAGTGTCGGTCTCTACAAAGAGCACTCACGAATTCACCAAACCCTGCCGCTGCTGTTGACTAGTGTGGGACCCGTAGTTCTGTTGAGCAGAGTGCACCCCCCATTGTAGTTCATTTAATGTACTATTCCATATTCACTGAATTTAATTAACTTGTTTCCTGACTGTATTTTTGGTAATATTTTATATTATTCACTCATGCACTAATATGTCCTTTACATTAGCAGCTAGATTTTGATCAGGGAAATCTATGGTGTCTATGAATGAAGTTGATACAGGCACAGTGGACAACAAAGGGGTCCTGAGGATGACTAGAGAAGACCCTGCATGTCGGATGAAAATAAAAACAGTGCAGCATCATGCTAATGTACTTGTGAATACGTGCAAAGGAACGAACCCAAAGTAAAAGTTTTGTTTTGAACTTATGCACGTGTTCATGTCAACAACTATTCTGACCAAAATAATAGTCAGTCACTTTTGCAATAATAAAAGTAAAAGTGTGCTTTAAACCCGTAAAATGGCTCTAAAACAGTCATCCCCACAGACTGGGTCAGGCCCCACAGTGACTTCTTTGGGCCACTCCCCAAATGTGTTTTAGCTCTTTTAGCTTTTAGGAGCTGCTGGTTTGCTGCTGCCTCATTTGCCTCATTTGTGTCACTCAGGTAAATCTGAACAAAAGATTTAAAACACCAAAATCAATTCCCGTGTACTTTGATGTAAAAACACAGATTTTCTGTATGGACTCTGATGCAAGGAGTAAGTGGTTCACAAAAAGACGCAGAAAGGAAAAGGCTGTGCGATAAATGCAGAGAGATTGAGTTGTTTACAATGCGACACTGAAACTTACATGCAACCACACATCAAAATAGTGGCACTTTCCCTTTAAGGTACTATATTGGGCTATACAAATAGATTTCAAATTGATTTGACTAACAACTTTTAAGTAAATATTGCTTATCTATATCAACAATATTATAGTGTTTTAAATTTAAGTCTAATGAAGCCACTGTATACATGAGGCTATGGCTTTCTGTGTCTCTCTGCCCCTATTTTCTGATCTACCTAATAAAACAAAACCAAATAAATAAATAAACAAACATATGTTTGAAAAATGACATGTCACCTTTCAAACTTTTTTGAAAATCTTTAATATTCCAAGGGAATCTACAATATTGCTATGTATTTCCGTCTACTACTGAGTTGTTTTTTGACATCTGCACTGGGGCTGACAGCTTTTCTAATTCCACACACATACGCGCACACATTTTTCTTTCATTACAAGAGCACTAATTTACATATTATTAATTTCTCCATAGACTAAAGTTGCGCTCCAAAAAAGGAGAACAGAGAATTGTTACTGCATTGTTACTGATGCCTTTCTGGCATCCAGTATTCTCTGGTCAGCTGGGAAATGGGTAACTAAAAGTATGGCTGTCCAGCATAAAGTCTTAAACACTGCTCAGACTTTTATTGTGGTGAGAACCCTCGAGATTTGCTTCCATTTGTGTCTTTGTCTCATTTTGTCACAAAGCAAAGCAAACCTTGTGAGCCATCAGTGCTGAAACCGTCTCCCCCTCTATCACTGGAGACTGTTTGATTGTCTATAAATGAGCAGTTCTTTTAAGCCGGACCCGGCTGATGGCAGCAGCCTGCTGTCTGTGGCTTTTCATGCTGTGACTCATACATTATATACACCATGTACACAGGTTAATAGCAGCAGGTGCTGCTCGCGTTCCCTCCTTCCTGTGTCTACCTCTCTAGCTCAATCAATTACCTGCTATTACCTGCTATTCAGCCACGTATGCTAAAATCCTGTCTTACGTCCACAGACCTCTAACCACACGGAGCTTGTTTCACACAAATGGCAACAAACTTTATGTCACCCACTGGTTTGTGAACAGCTGCTTTGAGGCCTTGAGTTTAGAATTTTGTCCAAAGCCATGTTGGATTTTTCAAACCATATGTGGAAAAGCGGTGGAAAAGTGACATGACACTGGGACTGAAAATGTAAAATGAAGATTGTGATTTTAGCTTTGTTTTCAGGCTTTTTTTTTTTTTTTTTTTAATGCATCTGCCTCCCGCTCTCCCCGCAGCCACTTCATAAGGTGCGCCTGTTCAACAGCTTGTTAAGGTAAATATTAACAATAATGCATGAATAATCAACAAAACACATGGCAGCAAGTCAACATTTTTAGCCATGTTGACATGGAGAAGACCAGCCGCTGAAGCTCAGAAAGGTAATTTGAATGTGGCATGGTCGTTGGTGCCACTGTTAATCAGATTTTCACACACAGCTAAGATGAGGGTTTATGGATAATGGTCCAAAGAAGGGAAAATATCCAGACAGCAGCAGTTCTCTAGGAGACAATGTCTTGTTGATGCTTGCGGTCAGACAAGAATGACTGCAACAAAAGTATGCAGAAGATCGACATGTAAAAAACCTTGAAGCAGATGGACTACAGCAGCAGAAGCCCATGCCTGGTACCACTTTATTAGGTGTCCTGTGTACCTAATAAAGTGGCAGGTGAGTATAAGTAAAAAATAACAAATATAGAAACACAAACAAATTACTGAGGACAAGCCTATTATGACACTTACCTTAAACACACACTTACCTTACCTTAAACACTTTTTTTTTACAGGCTTTCCACTCAGATCCATTTTTCATGTTGGTCGCTGGCTTGTGTACACAGCCCAGCTCCACAGAAACGCAAGGAGCAACACCCTGGTTCCTCTGACGCAACACATGTTGGGGACATGCATCTGTGTGATCAGCCATTCTGTGTGAAGGCATTCCACAAAGTTTTCAGGCATTCATCGATTACAGTAACAAGACTGCATCCGTTTGTTGTCAGAAAAGGCTGCTTAACTGCAAGACAAAGTATTCTGAAGATGTCTAAGCAGTTGCAGATTTTATTGGCTGAGTCTTTTGCGACGCAGCTAAAATCTATTTTTCCTTGCGTGCCTGCTGGCAGCAATGTTTCCGGTAAGAACAGCCACCCATTTCTGTATCTCAGGCTGGTAATCGGCACAGTCAGGACCTTGTGCAACCACATTTCAACAATCCCGAACAATCACTTAAATAGGTGACTGAAAGATAATGCTGCTCTGCACATAATCCATCCAATTAACTGTATGTCATCTGTACATTTGCACAGACAGGCAGCATTATAGCATTATATGACAAGCGTACGTTTTCTTTTCTTTTGCCCACAGCAGCATAAATCCCACACAGCAAATGTGTGGAAAGTTATCATTATCCCTGACAGAAAACCTGTCAGGGATAAAACCGAACCAGTGCTCTGAACTGTATGATGGTGGCGGATGGTTGATCAGTGAAACTGAAGAAATAACAGCACTAGTTTTAAGGGTAAAAGGGTTCCATTTGCTCCTGAGCCCTCATGGGCTTTCATGACTATTGGTCATTTTCCAGCCTGCATGATTGATGTGCAGTCAGAGTTTGAGTGCACAGCTCAAGCCGCCGACTGATGCCTTTGAATATCAAATTTGTCACAGAACATTTAAGCCGGCGCAAGAGCCCCCTTGATGATCTAGTGACAACTGATGAGCAATTCTGACGAAATCTTGTGTTGACACAGCTTAACACAATTGTCTTAATCGTTGCTGTGTTTTCACTGAGAGGAAGTAAACATAACGGTTCGTTCATGCAAGTCACTGAAGAGATGACTTCCACTCGTCAGTTCAAGTGTTGTCGTCCTTCATTCACTGCCCAGCTGGCAGTCAATAATCTATAAAAAATATATATATATATATATGGATAAAGCTAAACTGCAAGTCCCACTTGAAAGCCATTCCAAAGGGAGCTTACGGTGTTGTTTAATGTGATGTGTGGCCTGGGAGAGAAACACTTCCATTGACCCGGTCGCTGCCCAAAGTACCGATCTGCTGCTTGAGCTCTGAGAGCAACTGACAGAGGTCTACATGGGTTTTCCTGGCCACTCAGCAGAATGCTGACACAGACATCTAAATGGAAGGACATGGGGCATCCCTCACTGTCCATTAGGATCCCATAGGAGCTTCTGGGGCATGGGTCATTAAAGGCTACTTTACAACAAGGGCTTGTAAATTGAGGGTCTTTTAGCAGTTAGGTAGGAGGAGAATTAGTCTTGTGTCAAATGATTTGTATTAATCCTGCAGTAAATACAGCTGTATTCCAGTCATTCTCATGGTGGGACGTGGCCATTGTAAAACGGGCTGTGACCTGTGCATACAGTACCTCAAGGTGTTGAATTTTGCAAACTGCGGTCACAGTGGTCTTGGACAGTTTATCACAAAAGACTCACCTGATAAAAACTAGGCCTAAAAATGTTGATTTATTTCACCATAAGACAGCCTTCTCCGACTAGAAACTTTGTTTTGTACTGTAGGGTTAACCACCACCTCCTCACACTAAAGTCCATGGAGAAATGTAGCAATTTTACATCATGGCACACAGGACGTGTTGATCCACTGCTGCCTCCATCGGTAAGTTTGAATATATTATGTTGTGATTTTAGTGTTTGAAATTCTTTGTTCAGACTCAACTCAATGACACATACTTGCCAAAGAGGCAGCAGTGGACCTCGCAAGCTCAAATTCTAATTTTCTGTATGGACTTTAGCTTGATGTGAACGTATTCTGCAGACATCATAGGTGTATTAGGCATGTATTTTTAAGGTTAGGTGACTGTCGACTGTCTAAAACCTGTTTTCCCTTTTTCCTGAACTGGTCTCTTTCACGTTAGCGTGCAGATTCAGAGCTGAGCCACACAACACTGTAGCTTTGATTCGCAAACCTTTTTCCCCCTGCACCCTCGTGTGCAGAGGACTATGCTGTCAGATGGAAATGCTGCTCCTGCCACCTCAGACTGATGTCCATATACATAATTCAGGAAATCAAGGGTGCCTATCTCTCCTGAGGTGTCTTCTTGTTGATCCCAGACAATTTTTATTGTATCATTTGCTTGGTCTTTCCTCTACCATGTACAGATATATTTCATAGTCTTTCATTGCAGCGCCTGCATACAGTGGAAGGCTGCAGCTGTCATCTTAATGGCACTCTGCTGATGTACAGGGATGGAGACGGCATTTTGTGGAACACTTGTTCGCAAACATTTGACTGGCTTCAATAAACACTGTGAGCCACTTGGTGCATGTCTCAAAAAAGAGGAAGATTAACAGAGAGAGATAATAAAAGAGAGTGTGGAAATGACACACTGATGTTCTGTTCGCTTGTTTGTCACTGCTCTCCCTCCACGCGTAAAGTATTCATGGACTCCCTTTCACTTTACATTTTCCCCCCCTGCATTAGATCACTATTGACTTTTTCTAGCCCTCCACAGTTTAAGGATCTTTGAGGGAGCAGCTATGATGTGCCAAAGTGTGATTTCACAGCTGAGGCAGAATATCTGCTGAGGCATGCCCACAGTGGCTATTCCCCTGCCAGATTAACACTGGCTGTGTCAAACAAGTGGAAAGTGAGGTGGAACAGAACAGATAGATTTGATTGTGATATAGATGTGATTAAAAATTAAGCCAGGAATCAATTTCCTCGCATAAATTATTCAGAACAGCAGCACAGGCTCAAATTAAAAGCACACAATATTCGTGTTTGATGGGGTAATTTTGTAAAGGAAATAAAAGAGGCAAATGCTTTGTGGAGGAAACATAATTACCTCCCTCCAAGGAGGTTTTGTTTTCATCCATGTTTGTTGTCTGACTGTGAGCAGCTAACCTAAAAGGTAAACAACAGATATGAGTGATTTTTTTTTTTTTTTTTTTGAAATGATGGCCCATGAAATAAACTACTTCAGTGCTGAGAAATCAGCAGTTTTCTGCTTGTTTGCTCATTAAGAAAAACATCATGCATCACTAGCAGTGAAAATATGTCAACTAAAGAGAAGGTAGGAAAACAAAAGCTACATGATGGAACCACACCAACCATTGTTGTTTACTATAGTTCTTTACAGGGCAAAAGTATTCACTAAATTTAAGGGATCACCAAAATGGTCCATTTAGATCCATCACCTGTTAACAATGAACACTTGCATGTAATCTATAAATGCATAAACTATGGAGGACAGAAAAATACATGCAGGTACAACGATGTCAGTATCTGTGCTGCACACAGACCAGAATAAAAGCTTGCAGCAACATGATGGCCCATCATTTAACACTTGACACTCGCTATCAGCTTGACCCTCTTGAGCTTGTAATAAAAATTTCAGCCAGTATTTGTATAAAGGGACTATAGGAGAGCGGCATCTATCAGTCAGAATCTTCTCCTGAAATTAGCCAATTCTGGGAAAACTGACTGTGTGGTGACTCAACAGGATCCTCAACCCAACATGGAAAGATTCCCAGATTTAACATAGTTGAAATCTCAGGTAGAAACACAACCCAGTCTCGTGGACTTATTTGCACATCCACAGACGTACATGTCAGCGTGACAGGAATCAAACCTGTGGTGCTTTAAAGGGAAAGGAGAATGATGATAACTCTTTCCCTGAGTATTTTGACATAAAAAAAGATCCTGAATAGAGCTAATGGCATAACAACATAACAACATCCTCTCCATTAAAACACACCAGAATGTCCTTATAACACAGCAAAACACCAAAACAAGTTGTCCGACTTTTGGTCTCAGTCAATGTTCACTGAATCACTCTAGAAATATGGGTATGACATGTATAAAACCATTTACTAAAACATCACGTTCAAATGTTTTTGTCTGGAATATTAATTACAAATGTTTTATTTCTCAGGGTCAGCAGAAACATACAGTATAATAGCAATATTTCCAGGCTAACAATCATTTCATGTTCTCTCCCAACAGAAATCCTCATATTTCAGAGATACAGTATCAGACCCTTATGATATCAAAAGGTATGAGAGGCATCATTGTTGTTGTGCACCATGTTAATCTAATATTGTCTGGCCTTGATTGTGCACTAAACTCCACTTTGTGTTCACAAATGAGCTTCCCGCCATCGCCCCAACTGTCACCTGCATTTGTAACCAAATGTATTCTCTCATCACTGGCAGCTGAATAAAACATGAGGTGTATTTGCATCACTGAGGAAGTATCCAGTCTCAGAGCAAGAGCAAAAAGCAAAGAATCTGCATCCTATCTCCTAACAGACAAAGTGCATCTTCACCATATCTTCATCTCCATAAAAATCCCTTTTGGTTCAAGTTGAGGTTGCACACTTTGGCAGCAGAATACAAAATGGCACCCAGCAGCACTGCTTCCCTCAGATCTCCGCATTCTCCTGCGTTCTACACTTCTTGGCAATCCAGCCACAGCCTGTGCTTTAGAGATATGCACACTTAAGATGTGCTTTTGCTTAGTGTCTAGAATAGAAAAATCTATCTTAAGTTCTCATACCTTTTACATACAGTAGTAGTGCTGTTTGGTTCGGCCAAGTCTGTCAAAGAATAGGAGGATTTTCTTAAGACTATCAACTCTTTGCATTATGCAAAATCACTGCTGAGTAATTCATTGCAAACTTTTGGATTACAACCCTGTTCTGCCACAAACATCAATTAAAAAATAACATCAGTGTTGCTTCAGCAGGTTTTGGGATAATTAATGCCTTAATTTCCAGAGATGGGAACAAGTCATCGTGTTGCGGGGCACAAGTACAGCTTTGACCATTGTTTTAAATGAAGGGAGGGAAGTCCAGAATCAAGTGTCAAGTCAGGACTAACCAGGGTCAAATCCTGAATATCCAGTTTCGAGTTTAGGACATTTATCAAAAATGTAATAGAGCTTTGACAACAAAATAGTTTATTACATAAAAAACAAAATAAATGGTGAAAATATTTTTAAAGCAATAACAAGTTCAGCTAAATTGAAAGAGTTCAGCAAGGCTCACCTTTATGACATTTTTACCCACTTACATCTATGATATCTGATGAAGATTTTTGCTTCTTTATTTCAACACCAGAGAGCCTTTTCCAAAAGAAAACTGAAGCTTGTGTTGCCCTTTAACACTCACTCTGCCCTACCAAAGTTCTTAGAGAAAATTACCAATTTTATTGTGTACAGACAAGTAAGCTGCTAGTCTCCTGCTGCTTTATTTGACACATTTTTGCCATGTTGGTAACCCTGAATAAAGGTTTTCAAACACCAAAAACCACAATCAAACATTTAAACTTACTGATGGAGACAGTGGTGGGTCAACAACTCCAGTGTGCCATGATGTAAAATAGCTGATTTTCTCTATGGATTTCGGTGCAGGGAGTGAGCAGTTCATGAATTAAAACAAATTTGTTTCCAGAGTTAAAAAAGGCTGTGTAATGGCAGGATAAAGCACTAAACCTATTCTGACCGACTCCAGCAGGTGTAGATTTTCATTAAGTGATTCTTTAAGTGTCTAAAATCTATTTTTTTCCTTGTGTATCCGCTTGCAGTCATGTTTCTGGTTGGTTGTCAGTGCAGGGACTTCACACAGCACAGATAACACAAACTATGTATCAGAATCTCATACCACCACCTTTCAAAACACCTGCACTATAATGTTTTTCTTTTTCTTTTTTCTTTTTTTTTGCTTCTGCAAAGTGAGTACTTGTCTATTTGAATTCTTTCAATACCAGTACTTTTTCCCCCCATCTTCTCAAAGATATTCACTCAGTATATTTTCATTCCACAAATATAAGACACCAAAAACAGAAGAAAACATTTAGAGAGATGCCAGTCTGCATATCTGACGAGCCTCTCATTCTGTTTAGCAGCAATTTTCAAAAAAGTCACAGCTAGAAACGAAAATGAAATAAACCCTCTCTATGATGATGTCTCTCTCTTTCCATGTCATCCAGTCTTTTTCCGGCTCTGCCTGTACAGGAGCTGCTTGTCTGCGCGCTGATAAAACGCGGATATAAAATTTGACATTGAAGATGGATGTGTCCCGCAGCCGCTCTTGCCTATCAGCGGTGAACACAGACGAGGAACGGGGGCCTGGGAAACATGTCAGGGAGCTATCTCTTCTCCTGCCCTCTTCACTCACAGGCAGAATTAAAGTTGAAAAGGTTTGCAGCGAGGATAAAAGAGATGGGTGACTGGCATAGATGGGAAAGAATGCTTTTTTTTTCCCCTGTGGGCTGAAAAACACTGTATGGGGCACAGCCTGCAGTGCCACTCTTATGGATTTTATAGCATATAGAGACTCGCTGAGATGTGAGGGCCCTTTCTTGAAATTAGCTTTTTAGGCAGGAAAGATACCAAGGTGAACACTCTTTGTCACAAGCTGTATTTCATTTTAAAAGACCACAATATGCAGAGAGACACTTTCCATGTAAACAAGCCACAGTCCACATTAAGCATTTTGTCAGTCAGCTCAGACTGTTTAAGCTGAAACTAAATGCATGGCAGACAATACTGAAATGGATCTCTCTCCTTACATTTCACAAGGGACGGCTGAGGTTTTCATCCTCTCTTATGTCCCGTACGTATATATACTGTTCACATTGTATGATAATTCATGTGCCCAGCTGCGATCAAGTCATTCACAGTTATGGTGGAAATGGGGAAATATGGAATTCTCAAAAGAAGTGGCTTTTCTTCCAATGTGCTTTTTCACAGTAGATTTTGTAAGTATGGATAACACACAAAGAATCCATTAGCTGTTTACATAGGAGACGCTTAAGTGTTTTTGCCTAATTAGATTAGAAGCAGTAACCTGCAGACTCAAAAATATTCTGCAAGTCTCCAGCAGGGGCTTCAAGCAGGCAAATGCCTGGGGCTGCTCGAATTTGTTGACACGCACCTGGGTAAATAATGCTGAAGACAGTAGTCGTGCAAAATGTTGTGATCACATTTTCTTCTTTCTCTGCTGACACAATTTATGTTTTTTATTTAATTTCTTATTCTGCTCACATTTGTTTGGCCAGATGTTGTTATTTTTGTAAAATTGATGGTGCATTATAATTCCGTGTGGGCAGAGCCAGATGCCCCAAACATACAAACTAACTACAGACATTTTTTGAACATTTTAATCACAAGACCGTCAGCCAAATTGCACTCGCACACACACAAAAGGAACTACAAATGTACATCTGCTGAGAAAACCCTGGACTTTCCCTTATGTCACTAATACACAAATCCCCACATGTCCACACTTTGCACAAACGGCACACATAAACTTTGTACACATTCATAATTGTTGATGCAGGCAGCAAACTGCACACTTGCACTTCATATCCATTGTTTATCTGGTTGTGTTCATATCATTTTGTTCCTAATTACCTGTATAGCTGCAGTGTATGTCCTTGCATTTTGACACTTTATTGTAATATTTATATTTTTCCTTCCTTTTTTGTATTACTGTTTACATCTTACTTGATGTTTTATTCATTTAATGTATTCATTTTTTTAGTTGACACTGTATATTTTGAATTTACTTTGTATCTTCTATTTCCTAAATTCAAGAGCTGTAAAGGGCTTGTTTGGGATCAAAAAGGAACGGAAGACAAACAGACCACTTTAAGCCACAGGAAGAAGGATGATAGGTAAAACTATAGGGTGTGAGTAGGAAAAAGAAAATAGTTTGGGGATTAAACCCCACTCCAGGAAAGAAAGGAAGTGATGGGGATACAGTGAAATCCTATTTGAGGAGCCCGAGGGAGCCGCAGCACCAGGCTTCACCAAAGCAGTGCTCCATTAAGGCGTGCCCAGCGAGAGCACGGGCCACATGTCAAGTGTCTGTGAGGAAAGTGGCGATGAAAGAGTGAAGACTACCTTACTGCACCTGTAACAGATTATGAGGCACTCACACATAGTCAGTGTTGACAGCGCTGTGTGCCGAGAACCAGCCTGAGTCTCTGAAGGCTCACTCTCACTAAAAACATGGCTGTCAGCGGGGTAACAAGAAAAAACTGATTTAAGCCAGTTAATAAAAAGTTTAGTTTATAAAAGCTACAATATCTTATTAATAATAGGTTTGCAGCTGGTGGGGTGGTGAGGGTCTCAATCAGACATGACTACTGAGCTGTGGATATGAACGTTTATTGCAATAAGGAACAACGACCCGGTAACATACAAATCTTTCAGATGGTTTCAAAACAGCCCCAAAACTGGGCAAATAATTCCAAGAAGGGACCATCGAGGCCCCTTGCTTTGCCAAAGCTCTGTATGTTTTTCCCTATATTTTAACCACGTAGCTAACTAGGCAACAGTCTGTCATGCAGCCCCTCTCATAACTCAATTAGAAAAAACATTTAATTATTACTGTTGGAGAATGAAGTCACATTCAAAGGCTGAATTTCATGTTTGTGGCTCAGACGTACGCTGGCAGCCCAAAGAGCTGTGGCAAGAACTCCTCCATGCTCCTGAGTCGCAGCGTGGCCTCCTGGGTAAGGCTGGGGTCAAGGTTGACATCAGGAATCATCACCACCTGCATCCCGGCCGCCAGTGCCGCCTTCACGCCGTTGGGGGCATCTTCAAACACCAAGCACTGAAGGAGAGGGGAGATGAAAACAAAGTGATGTTATCCTGTAAGCCTATTAGGGTGTACGGGATTTCACTGCTGCAGACTCCGCACAGCTGAGGGCAAAACGAATATGGAGAAATGGGGGAACAGGCGCAGCATTTCCATTTTCAATGTGATGAACTTGACAATCACCCTGCCTCTCGCCCCATGTTAGCTGGAGATAGGCACCGCCACCCCCCCCGCGTGACCCTTAGTGGATAAAGTGGTAGAAAATGAGTGAGAGTGAGTGAACTTGACAATCCTCAGAGAAAGCAGTGTTTACTCTGCCAGCTCAAATATCCATTTAATCTACAATTTGAAGAGTTGCAGCTCTACATCAACAGGTTTACCTTTATTTTTAGATTTGACTCCCAAACGGATCTGAGATAATAAGAGGACGGATACATCTGTGATATGTCATTTCATTGTTCAGTGCAGACTCGTTTATGAAGGAAAAAAATGCAAAGAAATGCTTGAAATTGGAAAATGGGAGATTTTCTTAGTTTAACCTCAGAAACATAATAGTCATCCACTTAGGAGAGGGAATTGCAATGTTTCTGTTTAAACCAGTTGCAGTTGCAGGGATTTCCGTCTTGTCTGCCATTTGTGAAGCAGCGCTGTATCACCGTGACATGGTGAGCTCAGAGTAAATATGGAAGGGGGGGAAAACAACACTAATTGGGATTTGAAATACTCTTCTGTGCATGTGTTAAGCCAAGACATTCCAACAGCTGCAATAAAGTAATATGACTAAACCCTCACCGGGAGGTTAATCCGTTTTCAGCATCCAATAATCATGTTCAGAAGTGTGTTGCTGATAGGGAGAGGGAAGCCAAGGAGGAATTAGGAGGAACTATTCAGCGAAACTGAACTGGACACAGATGTGACGCTCATGATATCATGCCATTTGATATTAAATGCTTCTTTTAATCAGGAGAATGTTTTATATCTTTACATTCAAATTGAGAGTGCAATTTACCTGACAAAAATGGCATGCATATTATATAAAAATAGATGCTGAAACAGTAGAAGCATGTAAATCTAAATTATTATGTCGCTTGGTGGTATCACACATTTTTGTTGTCCAAAACATGCTGAGTGCTCTAAATCTTCCTTTTTCATCCAAAACTTTATCTGACCAGGTGGAGGGAATAAAAGAAAACAGGTCAAACACATCAGCCAAACATATTCATAGAAACCTCTTTGTATGAGATACTGATATAATCTGGCCAGACAGCACTCCATTGTGTCCCAGAGTACAAATAATAGAATAGAATTACTTGAGCAGTTTTGATGTCATTGACAGCTGCAGTAAAACTCCAGTGAGGTCAGTGCGAACTGCAGTCAAAATCAGGGACCATTGTTCCAGCAACAATGATAAAACAAAGTGCCTTTTACTTGAATTTGAAGGGCCTCTTTTGTTTCCTTCTTCTCACTGGATAATGAATCCATGAATGGGTTAAAACACAGCTTTAACTTTGTGCTTGGAAACAATGTGTGAATAAAGGAAACAGCCATAAATGAGTCTAAAGCTCTACAGAAGCTACCAAAAGCTTAAAGTGTGAAAGCCTTAAGGGCCATTGTTCATCTCAACTCTAATACTCAGGTAGAATAAAGAGGCTTCCTCGAGTCTTGTTAAACCCTAATTGACTTCTGTGATGTCACTAAGCCTGAAACTGGATATGTTGAACAATGACAGCGAAAACACAGAGAGCACAAGAGAGGGCCTTTGCTAATTCCCTTGGATGAGAACAATTCAAACTAGTAATTACCCAATGAGTGAGCAAAATGACCCTTTAATCTGCCTCCAATGCACTGTGTTGAAATGGATGAAAACACACACCAACACATTGCAGCTCACAGTGGATTGATAGCTTGGCTGGATGTTTCATGGAATTAATAAACCATTTATACACAATTAGAAAAACTTAAGCTGGTCCTATCACTATCACATTTATGCCGTCACCTCTTTCCTGACAAACTTTAAGGAGAACCTGGTTTTCCCTATTAGAAAATGTACAATAAAATTTGGAAAACTGAATTTCCTGTTTCCAGTTGGTGGCATTAACTGAGAAATCTCAATCATTGATGGATTTTTTTTTTCCTACCACGACTGAAAAATGTGAAGGCTGTCCGTCATTTTGACAGACTCAAGAGTGATCAACCAGAACTTCAAATAACACACACAGCACAGTCAAAAACCACCTGTAGACCACCTGTAACAGCGGTGCCAGCAGCCGATATCCTGTATAATTAAATATGATCCTGTCGGCTCTGCACCACTGACCTTCTCCACTTTGTGATTCCAGTGTCAAGTGTGGCAGCAGAGCTTGGTTTCAGCCTTCTTCAATGACATTAAAGCAAGCATGAGAAGTTGTCTGTCCAAGACAAAGACACAATGACAATAATAATAATGACAATAGTCTCTGCAGCAGTCTCTCTCACCTGAGGCATGATTTGATGACGCTGAAGTGAGCACCAAGGTTAAGTCCCTGGAAGGTTTGAGTTCAATCAGAGCAGGCTACAGAATGTCAGCTGAAGGTCAGCTTCACTCCTTATAAATTATTTGCTCACATTTTATTTGCGATTGCCTAATTCCGTATCTTTGCATCGTTCATATCTGTCGATATATCACGCTGCGGGGTTTAAGTGGCCTCCCTCCACTGTCACGGTGAAAAAAACTGAGCATTTAATAAAATTCTGTGCCTGAAAACTTTATGCCCTGTACATGATATTATGGTCGGGTTGTTTTTAAAATATAAATACTATTATATAGATTATGACAGACACATGAATGACAGATGACAACCGTTACAGCAGCTAAGACAAAAGATTTACAAATGCATCTATTTCTATTTTCATATATAGATTTTGTATTTAGGGACATATCAATCACTTTTTTTGCCTCAAATGTTTAATTTATTTTTATCTTTCTCCGTTTGAATGGTTATAGCTGGTAGTAAAGCTATGTTGGTCGGGTATTTTTGGCAGGTACTGTGGGTCTCATTTCTTGGATTGTCAGATGGTTGTGAAAAAATAAAATTATACGCTATATTAACATTAGTGATTAGTGATCAGGGAACTGTTTTTAAATGCACTTGTCTATAGTGCACCATTAAATGCAGATAATATAAGACATCATGTGTGCATGTATTATTTGGCTGAAAGCATAATCCAGTGGGTTCCTTTGCACAGCAGCCATTTTAAAAGGTCACAGTAGAACTGACATGACTGACTGACTGACATGAACTGAACAGAAGCAATGTCAACATGATCGTTAACACCTGAGCTTTTCATGTCAAAATGGCTTGTATGAAAAAGGTTGTTCTCTTTCCTGGGATTTAGAGTTTTAGTGTTTGATTTCCATGGTGTTGTTGTTTGGCTTTGTGTTGCATCCCCATTTCTGGCAGATGCCTGAAGTGGGATGCTGTTAAGCAGAGTTGATGATCATGACTGGGTACGGAGTTGGACAGCCCATGTCTCCTCTCATAACTACCTGGAAATGCATTTCATATTACTTCTCAAGCCAAAAAAATTTATTCTAATTTAGTTGAGAGTTAGTGGAGAAGAGTGGAAATAAAAGGCAAGACCCTCTGCACACTCAGTACACATTATGTTCCAAGCTCCTGTGGTGACAGAGGGTGGTAAACAGGCTTTCCCTCCTGTGATAATGGCAGCTGAAGTGCCAGCAAATGTCTGTAGCAACTGGAAAAAAGTGGTCCAGAACACTTACTCTTTCAGTCATTCAGAAAAAAAAAAAAAAAACACCATTGCAGCACCTGTCTACTGTAAACTGCGATGAGTGCACATACTGAATAATCTGCACAGGTTAGATCAGCACACACTCACTTCATACTCTAACCCTGACCCTCATCTCTTAAAGCTGCATAGGCAGTCATTACCAATGCTGAAACAGTGACCTTTCCACCAATAAGAGCCACCCTTTCTCTCTGAATTGCCTCGTGATTGGTCAAACACAGAATCCATATCACTACGTTTTTGCTAGAAAATAAAAAAATGATCTGCATCCATATTACCACACCTGGACATGTATGTATATCATGTGACGGTCGCGCACACTGGGCAAGTGTTAGCGTCCGTAAGCTTTGTCTCTCCTCCTGTTTTCCTTTTCCTTCTCCCTTCCTCTGACTGTATATGACTGTATATGTCTGTTTTTCCTGTCTGTGTGAGTGGGTGTGTTTGTGGGCATGAATGGTTGTTGTCCCTGCAGACTGGCTGGAGACACCCCCTCTTCCTGGTTCCTGCTCAGATACCTGCTGCTTATTTCCTGATTGCCATCATCCACTCCCTCCTGTTTAAAAGCCTGGATCTTCTCACCACTAGTCACAGACCGGTAATGTCTTGTTTGCTCACCTTTCCTTATTGTCGTAACAAGGACTTACGTCACCTTTTTTTTTGCCAGGATCACCAGCCCATTCTTTGCCTGCCTGCTCCAGCCAGCCTGCCGCCTTCTGTTAATTGAAGTTACCTTTTTTTCCCCAGCTCTGCTGTTGGCTTTTTGTTACATTTGGAATAAATTATTTTTTTCTTTTTACCTTTGTGTCAAAATTTGAAGTTCAACTAGCATTCAGCGTTAAGCCGAACAACAAGTGCATGAGTTGATTTTCTCATCTGCAGCTGTTTACACGTTTACACGGATTCAGAAACCACAATTGCAAAAGTCAGAGCATGGATTTCTTTTATCAGACCAACAATGAATTGAAACTGACATTAAATTTAAAGTGCCATCCATGCATTTTATTCAGTTTTCTGAATAATCCTGCACCCCATATCTTCTATTGTTCACAAAGATATTTGATTTACTCTAATAGAGGAGCAAAAAAAACGGCAACATATTTACATTTAAAGGACCAGTGTTTAAGAGTAACTGACATCTAAAGGTCAGCCTGCAGACTATAACAAACAGAGGCCTCCTCCCCTCACCCTTACCTTTACCAAGCAGTTTAGGGAACTACGGTGACCATCACGTGCCAGAAAGGATGTGGTGTGTCTTTGTTTGTGTAGTAACCTTCAGCTTAAAAATGAGAAACACATACTGATTGGTATGTCCCTTTGTGAAACATGGCAGTGCAAGATGGCAGTCTCTGTAAAGCATGACCGTTGCCCAAGTACATATAAAGGTTTTATTATGATACGCTTACAAACAAAATTATGGGCAGTACATTAAATTTATGCCAATAAACACTCAAATGTTACACACTAGAAATTAAACTCAGAGAATGTAGTCCTGCGGCTTCATCAATCTCTCCAACAAACCCAGCATCTGTTGTTTGTCTTTGTGATTTAAATTCAGTGAATTTTAAAGATACAATATCGGAGCACAGTTTCTAACACTGTGCCCTAAAACAAATGCATATCTCTGCACTCGGTAGCTGTGAGAACAGTCAAAAACAGAACTTGTGGATTCAAACTCTGCCTACGTTAACACTTGGCTGATTGCTGCATAAACCATAACTGACCAGACTGCAGTGGCCCTTGAATAAAAATACACAGGATGGATTGTAACAACATACCACGTCAGTTTGACAAACATGTGTATGGAAGTGTTGTGAGCGAAGACATTTTCTACCTCAGCCGACCACAGGAAGAAACCGCAGCAGCATCAGTGGCTGAGGACTGCTGATGATGGCCCAAAACCATTTTTCCAGCAGTGGCTGTCACACAGAGACGAGGTGTTGTGCTTGTTAAACAGGCAGCCGCAGAGCAACAAGGTCTCATAAAATGGAACAAGGAAATTCCACTGAAACTCACTTTTCATGCACTTTAGAGGGAGAAAAGAGTTTAACCGCCTCTTTGTGCCAACAGTAAGCCTCATAACCCAAATTCATAGTACATCAGAGAAACAAAACTCTCTGATGTAAGCAGACAGAAGTGTGCGTCTATGTGTGTGCATGTTTGTGTGTGTGTACCAGAAGGTCAAACATTAAAACTACTGAGAGCACTTAAATGTTTTTATTGTTAATTTTACAGTTTATTCCTCTACTTTTGGTCACGTAAAGCTGCATTTCCTGCATTACCTAACAATAATAAAGCCTGTGCTGCAGTCTGTAATGTGTGAGTTAAAGAGATTCAGTTCAGTCTTTTTGAAGTGACTGTAGGAGGAACTGACAGGTGGTTTCTCAACCGAAAATAGCCAGCAGGGACACAAGGAAAAATGCAATTACCCACTTAACAAAAGGCTCACCTAAAAGAAAAAAGCAACACACGTTTAAGTATTAAAAATCTTAAAATACATTACATAAAACACAAGCCTTTTCCAATCTCCTGCACCAAAGTCCATAGAGAAATAGAGATCTGTGTTCACCAAGATAAAACTGAGCAAAGGATTTCAAACTCCAAAGTCACAAAGTAGCCCTTTTGAACTCACTAATGGAGGTTGCAGTGTATCAACAACTCTTGTGAGTATTAATGTTATACTGATGATTTTCTTTTGGACTTAGGCGAAGGAACACAAGTGTTCTGAAAAGGCTGTTTTACAGCAAGATAAAGTAGCAAACATATTCCTCGAATTTCAGAGAGTTAAGCAGGCACAGACTTCAGTTATAAACCTGAAAACACACATCCCTTTCAGAAAAACAACATGAAGCCATCAATGTTGGTTCCTTTGACTTCACAGGACCAGAAGGTGCCCCCGATTCAAAAGGCACCAAGGAAGATTTACCACCTGCCCGAGGGTCTGAACCCAAACACATGCAAGACTGAGCAGAGCAGCATCATTTGGATTCACATTGTGTATGAAACAAAACAAAGCGGATATGGGGTGAGGCCAAAGCTACACACTATGTGTGGTTCCTGTGCACAGGCATTCAGTACGGGCACACACAAATACCTTGCTATTGTCTCAAAAACAACTGGCCCACTAACACAGACACAGTTGATCCCTTTAGGGGTGCTTGTTGTGGCGAGCTGACAGCGGACGGTGCCTGCGTACCGTGATTTGGAGACGATCCAGTCTTTGCTTGGCTGCTGTCAGAGCTGCTGGCGGGGGATCGCAGTTCAATAAAAACGCCTCTACAATGAGCATCTGCCCACGAGAGGAGCCTGATTGAGCGGCATCCTTCTAAATGGTTCAAGCACTTACAGTAAAAAAAGATCAGTTCTTCACAGGCAAAGATCAGATGTGGGATTTCACCCACAGAGGGCTGGCATGGCATGTTGCTGTATTACCAACATTGACTTCACTAATGTTCGATGTGTGGAAGATGACTCAACATTTTAATCAAGGCAGACAATCCCAGCCACTATTTAGTTAACCACTTTACTCATAGCATATAGAATCACTTTATTCATCGCATTAAACTGAAATGAATGAAATCACAAGCAGGATTACCATATCAGGAAAAATATACTGTATATTTATATGTCTTCAGCTCTGGAAACATATATCTAGTATATATATTTTGATTAGGGATGAATGGATATGAGCTGATTCATGATTACAAAACATATAGCGTACCTAAAGCAGAGGTGATGTGTTTTAACAATAAAATGGATGTAGACTCTTGTGTAGAGCCGTAAACAGGCTCATCTAATAACATTTTATTCCTAATACTATTTGTTTTTGCTTAGAAATAATTGATGTGATGCTGTTTCAAGATCTCAATGACTCTAATATAAAAAAAGAACCGCATGTCTATGGCGTTTATTCCACTAACGGGGCATGTATTTGCATTACACCAGTAAGATTTATGACATACCTTGCGAGGCACATATTTCACCGAATATAATGCATCGCCGTCTGAGTCTCTATGATTGACTCGCTCACCGTGTGTTAAAAAATCATGTGCTTTAACTCAGAGACTGCTCCCGACAGAGCCATGAAAGGGAGACAACAGCAGTGGTGATAAAATATTACTGTTACTATAGCGGAGATACATGATGTGAAACATTAATAAGCCAACACGCTCCTGTGTATGTCAAACGTGTGAACACGCACTCCAATGAAACTGTATGTGTGTCTGTGTTTGTGTGCTGCGCAAAGTAGCGAGTGAATGAGCGACATTGACAGATTGTCCACTGCATCCTTCAAATGATCCTGGAGCCCGGGGCAGCTTGAGCAAAGGATGTGTCGCATTTCATCATCTATGTTGTGAAGAGAAGAAATAAAGCCTGTGTTGATAATAGACAGACTTTTACAACAGAGAATAACTAAGTCCAATCACTTCCCAGCAGTCAGTCTCTTACATGATTTTGGGAAAAAAAATGCAGATGTTGACTAAAAGATAGAGCAGGTAAGATTTTTGGATTATTAATGTTATTGATCAATAATGTATAATAACCTTTCACTCTAATTAAAATCATGTAAGAGGACAGCTCTGGGTTCTAATAACAGCCTTTGGTATTTCTGTCCCATCATGGTCGGCTTTTGACCAATCACAGGACAGATCAGAGAGTGACAATTACTGACTAACTACGGTGCTTTCACACCAAAGTCAATACAATTTTTCCACTTGAGTTTACATTAAATTACATGTAAATGCGAGAGACAAGTAGATGCAAATTTAGCATCATCGTGGTAGGTACTGCAAATACTGCAATGGAAATTATTCAAAAGGCGGGAAATTTGCATTACTTACTTCTAGTTAAAATATTTAAACTCAAGCAAAAAAAAAAAAAATCACATGACATAATGCTTTGAAAAATGTGCTGAATGCATAATTCTATGGAGTTATATTTGTGATTTTTTTTTTATGATTATTAAATATAGTCCATCTAATATTATTTAGTTTTCAGACACAGAAATGTATACACTTAAAAGTGAGTAAACAATTTACAAGAAATTCAGGTGTACTCAGCTGACCATCTGTACCCTAAAGGAATTCAAACCTTCCTCCTGCTCTGCTGGAACTTGCTGCAATGCTGCACCTTCCTGTGATGCATAATGGTCACAGACATGATCCAAGGCCTCCAGTCCGTAACTCGCCGCCAACTGGACAGGTGGGTCTATTACAGGTCAGTGGTGCCGCGCCAACAGGATCATATTTAACTGTACAGGATCACGGCTGCCGGCAACACTGTTTAGAGGTAGTTATTGACGGTGTTGTGTGTGAATTATTTCAAGTTCCGGTAGATCGACCTCTGTGTTCAATCTGTCAAAGTGACGGGCAGCCTTTAGATTTTCCCCCTCATGGTAGGAAAATATCAGTCATGACGGAGGATTCTCGGTTAACGTGACCCCAGTTTGTGCCATATTGTTGAGTGTGCACAGGCATGTTTTGTATGCATATTTGTTGTTTTGTGAGCGCATAATCCGTGTTTTGTATGCGTATTTGTTGTTTTGTGTCGCGGCTTCCTTGTAGCCAGTTAGCTTCCAATTATCTACATGCCGGACATTCAGTCATGGATATGGCCCATGATATTTATTATATTGAATAAAGTGAAATAAACAAAATATTAATTAGTCATATATAAAAATACATGGATTTGACAAAACTATATTTAAAAAAACCTAATTATTTGTCTTATAGCAGAATTTGACAATATTTATACTCAAGTTTGTTGTATCTAACACAATTGTCCTTCATTTAACAGCCAAAGAAATAAACCTGATATTATCTGAAATGAATTGAATTGAAGTGTATTTGAAGCATATAATACAGATCATAAACTGTAGATATTTTATTTTAGAGTGCATTTACAGTGTACAGTTTTCAAGTTAATGTTGTGTTTTAAGTTAATGTTGTTGAAACAGAGACATCTTTCCATTTCGTGAAAAATATTAGCTCATTTTCAATTTGATGGCAGCAACAAATTTCAAAAAAGTTGGAAATGAAGCAACAAAAGGCTGGAAAAGTAAATGGCACAAACCAAAAACACCCAGAGGAGCATCTGACAACTAATTAGGTTGAGTGGCAATAGGTCAATAACATGACTTGGTATAAAAAAAGAGCATTTCAGATGTAAAGATGGGCAGAAGTTCGCCAATCTGCTGCATACTGCTTTAAACATTATGGAAGAATTTCAGAAAAATGTTCCTAAACGTAAAATTGCAAAGACTTTGAAGATCCCACCATCTACAATGTATAATATCATAAAAAGATTCACAGAATCAGGAGAAATCTCTGTGCAAAAGGGAAAAGGCCAAAGGTCAAATTTAATCAAATTCAAAATGAGCTAATATTTTTCATGAAATGGTAAAATGGTACTGCAATTTTTCCAGTCCAGCATTTGAACAATGAATTATATACTGAATGTTCAAGAATAATGAGAGATGCAGTTAGATATGGGGCAGGATTACATAGAATTTAATGCAAAAAAAAAATCCAACTGTGTTTATTGTTACATTTCACACAGATGTCATTTTGGCTGCAATAAGTGATATGCAGAGACTACCAACTACAGACAGCATTAGAAGACAATAGCGCCAAACTTGCGATAAAGTCAAACAACAAATCACATAGGCTTAATCAGATCTGACCACTTTTATCCAACATTAGCTGGAGTCGAATTACACATTTGTAACACTGTTTTGTTCCATGCGTAGAGGCCGTTTTGTGTGTGAGCAGTCAGCGTTGCATGCACATGACTTGAGTTTTCAAAAACAAAGAATACATGGATAAAACACGGAATTGCACAAATGTGAAGCCACAAAGGAGAAGACAGGAAGTACTTGTAGAAGTCATACCAGCTGGTAACTTCTGACGGCTGTTGCTGGTTGATTGTTATAGGCTGTGTTTACTCATGGTATTCACACGAGTAAACACAAAAGCATGAACCAAACTGCTCCATGCTTCGTGTACAATATTATTATATGGCAGTTCAGAGAGAAAGCAGATACCCCTGATGGTTGTTCAACTCCACCTACTTTGGAATTATTGGGAAACTAGCACCTGCAACAACATTCCATGATGCAAGTAAACCAAAAAAGAGTCATAATAGAGTAAGCACACAAAGCACAATAAAACAGGTGTTAATTTTGGCAAAGATTTTCAGAAATAGACTATAAGTCAGGTCATCTGTTGCAGACAGAACTAGTTCTGTCCATTGCAGCTTAAAGATCATAGTTCCTAGCTTTTTTCCCCAATCAAATTATTCAATCAAAGGATAATAAATCTGCTTGCTGCTTGGAGTCAACTGCCATGACTTTCTGATTAAAAGGTTATTTTTGAAACAGGAATGAAAGACAGCTCACTGACACAATGCAATCACAACAGAAGGAGCAATTACTGAGCACATTTCCATTAGGAGATAACTTACCACTGTGCTATGTATAAAGAGATTGCAACTGGCTCAAATAAAAGCCCATAGACAGCCAAGGGACTTAATAAAAAAAAAACACAATTGAGCCAAAATGAATGTCTGCAAATCTCAGAGCCACCATGCTTCTTTTTGCTTTGCTTGTGATCTTTAAGAAGAAGTATGCAGCAGGCTTTACCCACACATTTGAAGTAAGTGGTGATAAAGTTTACAGGCAGGAAAATACAAACAAGGAGAAAGGACAGAAGTGTATCCGGATGCAAGTTTAACAACTTATACTCTGAGGCAGATTAGGGGAGTGCAGCGTGTGGACGAAGTGGTTTTAAATCAACTTGGCCATCACTGCACTTCAAACCATTCAGCAAACCATAAAAGTTTGTCAAAATTTACTTGCACCAAAATAAACTTCTCAGGCTGAATACTGTTTAAAACCTACGGATTGTTTCTGAATCATACAGGGAAACCATTTAAGGAACGCTGCATCACTCCCAAAAATTCTCCTTGACAACAGACCCATCTGCTCTAAAAGAGGCCATGGCGATGTGGCACAAACAAGAACCAGACTGAAGGAAAATGAAATGAATAAAATGATAAATGATTGACTGAAAGCTGCTGCTTGGAAACAGTGTTCTTTTTTATTTTGGTTTCCTCATTCTGGATCAGTGCACTGATTATTTAGTGTGTGAATCCTTGTAAGCCCCTGATGATTTCGGAGGGATGAAAGCCAATAAAATGGGGGTGAGACAGGTCTGGAATTATGGTTGCTGTGTTGTTGCAGCATCATTATCCGCACATCGAAAAGCTCCTGTGGTCAACAGGGAATTGACTGAATCCATCCACCCTATGTGAGAATCTCTTCTTACTCTCAGTTCTCAATGCAAGGGTCTCCTTAAATTCACTGCTCCGCCACACATCTGTGTGGGTTTAAAATGGTTTGCAGCTGTGGTTTGGACATGACAGTAAAATAGGACATGAAGAAATAAATTAATTAATTCAGAAAATGTTGCTGAAAACATTGCTGCTAGTGGGGCACAATGTATTTTAACGCATAGTTCAATTATTCTAAAATGAGAATCTGTCGGCTTCCCACTCATGATCTCATATTTCCTTCCACGCTAATATACTGCCCCCTACCTGGAGCATCCACCATCAATGCAGTCACCACTAGGATCCCCGTGTATCATCCAGGACATGAGCATATAACAACATTTACATCCCACAGACCACAGGGGATTTGTAGATCCGGAAAATACGAATCAACCTTAAGAGTAGGGGTTGAGTGCAAGCTGTGTAGAAACGATCATGGCTGTGACAGTTATTGCAATGCCACCATTACACCAAGATATTATGTCCAACACAGAGTCAGAAAAACTCAGATGAACTTTACAGGAAGATGACAGCAGTCTCAGAGAAGGAAGATGGCACTGTAAATCTAAGGTTAGCGTGTCTCCAGAGAAAGGAGACAAGAGAAGGAAGCAGGTGGACCTAATCTGTACAAAAAGAGTCTTGACCCAGTTAGTACTGATTCACCAATATCAAGTATATGCAGTACATGCTCCATTAGTGGCAAGACATGAGGGTTAACTGTCTGTCTACTCACTAAACAACTGATTGTAATTATTTTATAGCAAACTGGTGCAACGCACTGTATTGATACTTCATGACCGTTATTGAAGCACTATCAATGGCTTTACAAATGTGTGCATCCCTAAAAATGATCACTGGGATCATTTCAAAGGTGACCTTGAGTATTTGTTCACATTCATAGATGAGCATTTGAAAATCTGCAGGCTAATGTTGTAGTTGATGGTAAGCGGTGAATATGTTAAGCTTTGTCTCTGTCATAATGGGCCAATTTAATGTCCAGATAGAAAAGTTCATGTCTTAATTGTACCTGATTTGAATATCTGGATGATTAAGCCTTCCCAGGTGTAATGCCTTCTATGATTAATGACAGGGAAGAACTAGTTCTCCCTGATTCTCTCGCTCCCTATCAGCATGAGCATGAACTAGCTTGCTTTCATGTTTCATTAATCTTATTCAGTCTACCAAGCACACCTTTGGTAAAAATCTCCTGTCTTATCAACAGTGTTACTTTGGAGTTATGAAAAACTGTCTCAGTCTCTGTGCTTTTTCTCTCACTTTTGGTCAGCTCAGACAACGGTGCCAACACCCCATTACTCACCCGAGAGGCCAGTGAACTTTAGTGTTCACAGTGAGGGACGTGAGGCGTTCACTGCTCTGCCCCTGGCATATACTGAATATAACACTGGATCAAATTCTGTAATATATGTGCTTTGCTTTGCTGTGGGGAACATTTTTGATAAAGGTTTTACGAAAAGAAACAATTTCACTTTTTTCCACACTTCCTATATTGCAAACAGCAATGTTTTCAAAACCCCATTCCCACAAAAAAGAGCATTTATGAAACTAAATATTACATTGTATACTAAATTCCTGCAAGCCATATCTCTCTCAAAGTGACAGTTCACATTTTATGAGGTATGGTTGTAAAATTTAGCTCAGTGTTTATGGAAACACCAAATCCATCAAACAAGCTAGTCGGAGAGTAGGAAGCTTGATTAGTCAAAAATTCTGTCCATTGGTCGGTCAGTGTTGCATCAGCAAGACATTTCACTGGAGTGACATTCTTCTATCCATTTTGCAAAAGGGATGTTAATTAATCAGAGACAATTTTTGCTGCCTTTTTTTTTTGGCCTTATCCCAGATCATCATACCTTTGGCTCCTGCTCTCTGACTGCTTCCCACTTTGGGTATGTCACTGTCTTATGTGCCAGACAGAGCTGGTGTATTGCACTAATGAGCAGGAGGGCAGGCAGGTAAGGACTCTGACTGCACAGTTCATAAAGGTTCGTTCCAGCCATACCTATATAGATGCTGCTGAATTTACTACACGCTCTATTAAAAGTCCACTGTGTAACATTTAGGTTTGTTCATTTTTTTTTTTGTTTGTTTTTTAATGAAGGCAGCATCTTGTGCCTGCCATTATTTTACTGCAACACAAACCAGCAAAAGAGTGTCTACTGAAACAAAGCTTACTTTCTGGTAGGCAAAGCCCCACTGCAGTTCCCTGATACACTAAGGAAAGGGAAAGGTAAGTGGAGGAGTCCTCCATTTGGTATAATCTCTAGTTTCACCATTAGATGTCATTAATTCTTACACACTAGACCTTAAAGACCAGGCCACACTGGATGCTAGAACACTTTGAATGGCTGTAACAAGGGGTGGGCGGTACATCGAAAGATCAGTATAGCAACTGTGGCTATATTTTTGCAAGTTTTTTATTTATTTTTTTTTTTTTTCTTCAAAAAAGCAAGCAGTAACAAATTCGGCGACTTTTTCCGGCGTGATTCTTGACTTTTGGAGACTCTGACGTGATAAAAGTGTATTGTTCTTAAGGTCTTTGCACACTGGATGGGATGCTCCCTCCCATCCACACAAAGTGCAATGTGAGGAAAGAAAAATCCCATCACTGTTTGTCTGCGACCAGAGCAGGCTCAACACACACCCACTGCACACACACGATCACAGCCGCTGCTGATGTAATGCAATAGTTGTTGTTCACAGTGGTTTTTCACAGGCACAGCCTGCACTTCTACCTCTGTGGTTTGCTCACAGTTCTACTTTTAATTTTTACTGTTCTGAAAATTATCTGTTGAAAATACAAACAAGCAGAAAAATGTTCTCTCAACTTAACATTTATACAGTGATGTAGCCGAGATTTCAAAATATCAAGAAGTATATTGTGTATCGCGATATATCCTAAAAATATTGTCATAATGGTTATAGGCCATATCGCCAAGCCCTAGATGCAACCTTCCCAAGCACCACAACAAAGTCCTGGAAGCACCAGCTCACAGTCAACTGCATTTCTTCACCTTCTAATCTTTTTTTTTTTTTTTTTTTTTGGGAACGTTGTATATCCACGTATTGCGTATACATTTCATGTGTGTCTTTTATATATTTACAGTAATTATAATATTGAAAGAGTGCAGACCTCTGTAATTTATAGCAAGAGTGACAAGCAGACATGCACAAACGAAAGGTGGGACAACAGCACTTTGCCACACTGACACATCTTATGTGACCCTGATGTTAGTCGGTGTTAAGAATCACAGTCAACTCTGCCTTTTCTCACATCAGCTCCTCTCTCTGCTCCTCAGTCCAAGTTTTTTCTTTTTTCTTTTTTTTGTTTTGTTTCTTTAAAGACCCACTCTTATCTTAATTTGTGTTGAGTGGACGGAACAATCGGCATGCATCTGTCTTACGCCTGCTTGTTCTGTTTACGTCTTCCTCCTCAAATTTAGCTCTGTCTGCTTTCCTTCTGTCTCTCTCCCTCCACTGTCTCTGCTGCTCACCTCCTCCTCCTCTCCTCTGTCACGGAGCAGGAACCAGGGAGTGACGCATCATCATTCGTTATTCCGCTGAACACTCTGTCGATTCCCCCTCTGAGCCGCAGTTTCATATCTCATCAAGAAAAATGCCAGCCCTACCTGCGGCCAGCTCCAGATTAAAAAATCAGGTGTGCCGTGCTACAGGCAAGCCTTTTCACAGCAAAAAGCATCTAAAGTTAGAGGAGAGGGTTTAGTGAGAATATGTCTATTGGATGCCTCAAATTACCTTGTTAAATTAGGCTGTAAATGTAAATGCACTGCAAGGAATATGCCACCATTGCTCTCTTTTGGAATGATGACTTCCATTTGCTGCCCCCTTAGTTTCTATTTTTCCTTCAGAAACCATTTGCAAATCATGAATTTTATGGCTAAAATGTGATATATGGTCTTTATTATTTTTTATTAAGGTTAGGTGTTATTATATATTTGGCGGGACATTTGTTCTGGTATGTTTGGGAAAATAATCTCCTGGTGGGACCAACAGACCAGTGTCATCTTCAAAAAACTTGTAAAAACCAACGTGTTCACAAAACCTTTTTAATAACTACTGTCAATAGTCCAAATATTTCTACATACTTTATTCTGTATTCTTTCTTTGTCTGTCTGCTTCCCCACTGAAAGGTGTTACACAAGTCTAAATTATTGTAAGTTAACATTATCATCAGTAGTAGTATTGTTATTATGTGAAACCAAAATGAGAATTGTTTTTTTGTTTTTTTTTGTTTTTTTCTCCAGAACAGAGAAGCACATAGAAGTTTCAAAAGAAATCCCATCAAGATATAAAATATTACATTTCCTCAAGGTTTGAATCTGTTCTTAATCTCAGGCAGAGAAAACAGGTTATACCCAATCTACCCATCTCATATTAGGGTTAGAAATACGTATGTCCTTGTGTCCAAAAAAGCTCACTTCCATTTCCCAAGAACAGTCTTTGTGAGTATTGAGTAATGTGATTCTGGTATTTGTGTTCCAAGGCCGTGATTTTTTTTTTTTTTTGTCATCAACTGTAGTAAAAGACAAGAGGAGTTTCATGTTTTTTCAGTGATGGAACGGAATGAATAAAACCATAAACATGCAGATGTCTGTGGATGTTTAATGACAGTAACTGAGCTGTACATTAAAATATTTAGGAGGTATGTCCATCAGCATTCAAATCTAGTTTCATGCTCACTGGTCGTTGTCATGAGCAGCATGAGGGCTATTGTACAAAACAGTGTGAGAGTGTGCGTGGGTGTGATGGCTTTTTGTTTTTGAATTTACTTGTGGACTCAGTTTGGACTTGTGTTTACAGCCACTTGTCCATGAACAGTGTTGCCTCTTTGTCTGAACTTGTTATGACACTAAAGGCACAAATATGATCATTGATGCTTCACTTTTGAATTTTGATGCTGAAGTTTTCAGCAGAGAATTATGAAAATATTTTTTTTTTTTAATTTCTTGTGGTGATATGCAAAGCCTATAGAATTATGAAAGATTTTGTATAAAGCCCCAAAAAAGGACACAAAAAAGGAATGAGACATGTTTCTGTGTTGTTTGGGTGACATTAAAGAATTAATTTAAAAGGTAACAGTGCATACTATAAAATAAGGAAGCGCTGATCTGGCGCACTAAATCGGATCTGATTCATCACAGGTAAAGGTCACTGGACTACATACAGGCAGAAAAAAAAATGTTGATGGTAGGTGGTAAATGCATCAGCAAAAATGTGATATTACAAGTATTCTTCTTCAAACTGTAGTGTGTGTGACCCACCACTGTCCTGCTGCTGTGCACACGCACAAACACTCGTTTAGTCAAGTCTGAGCCAATATTCAAATAATGGATGCAGCATCCATTTAATTGTACAGTGCTGTTAATGAAGGTCATACAAAACCAGAATAGTAACAGCAACAAAAAAAGTTGCGCCCTGTAGCTTTAAAGAGTTATAAAAGCCGTGGTACAGGTTTTTCTACATTTCCATAAGGAACAGTACCAAAATAACCAGCCTCAACCATTCTATGTTTCGGGACCCTTCTCTTGGTGTACCAGAGTAGTGGTACGGTACGGTACGGTACAGTGTCACTCCCTTGCGACCGCTGTTTCTTCAACACCCGTAGTCTGTTTTCATACAAAGCTTGACGTTGAGACAGATGGCCACAAACTGAGCAGAAAAAAGAGCTGCTGGATGTTCTCCATTGATGTCCGTTGTGTTATTGTCGATGTTGTGTTTTTCGTCGTCACTGAACCGGTACTGCATTACGCTACATATCTCGCTGACGCGGTCATCGAGTACAGCGCACACCCCACCTACCAAGTAAAAGTACTGTTCTGTGGAAACACAAGGCTGACCCAGGGCGTTACCATTCCAAACCTTACTGTGTCATACCGAACTGAACTGTATTCTGACAGAAAACACAACTAACGACTCCTTTAAACTGATATTGACATCAAGCCAACCTCCAAAAAAGCTGTAGTGAGTGAGAATCAATGACTATCAATGCTGATTCGTCTTTGCTTCCTATGCTAAGTTCCTTTTCAGGTAAATCTTCCCCTTTTTACAATGCAGAACAAACCCCATTTCAACAATGACTGAAGAGATAAAAACATAACCACCAGACTGGTGGAGCTTGAAAAGATGAAGTACAAGAAAAGAAACAACGTCCTCTAAGTCAGCTGAAGTTCTTACGTCACCCCTTGGCAACCTGCTGCTCCACTAGCTCTTGTAGCTTAGTGCAATATTTTACTCAACATTTATTTCATCAGTCGCTCTGAAGAGGTGAGACATGTTCCTGAGGTTTACAGTCCATAAATGATAAATCAGTCTCTGCAGCAGCACTTTCCATTTGAACCCTCTTGTGACTTTAATAAAAAATGTAAACAGCAATTCATTTGTTAGACTACAAATAAACTACAGCTCCTGTGAAATCTTACCAGCATGATATCAGGTTCTCTCTCATTCATAGCACTAGAGCTATTATTATCATTTTATTTATTTTATTTAACATCATTTAACATCCCTTCAACTGTGTGCAGCCTTTATGTCCTAGTCCCGGGCCAGAACCACAATATCCTCATTTTACCACAGCTCTAGAATCAACTAGAATCAACAGTTTTCAGTTTACACAAACTGCAGACTCATGAACAAGATTGATTAAATGGAATTTAAAGTAAGAATTTAGGTTTTGTTGTTTGGTACAGACACTTACACCTGTTATTAATTAATTATTAACAGGTGTAAGTGTCTGTACCAAATTATTAATAGGTTGGTAAATGAAAATGCACATTTGTGTCTGTTTTCAGGGATATATATATAATGCAACAGAAGACTTTTCACTGTGTCATAGACTTTATCAGGTGATTACTAGTTGAGTCTTTTGTTTACTAACTAAAATCTGTTTTTCTTTCAGGCTGCAAAAATGATTGCAAAATAACGTGCAATATCCACAACATACAACAACAAAAAAAAATTGTGACATAACAGGCACTAAGGTGAAATCCCACTGGCCCACTGTGACAGACGGACAGACAAATACACGTGCGACAGCTGGTATTGCTGGCAGACATTGGCAGACATTGCAGACATTGCTACAACAAATGATTCAGGTGACAATCTGCGTAAGATACAATGCATCACTAACAACGCACAACATTTCACCATGTTTAATTGATTAGATAGCATACCGCTACACAACACCACAGTGTGTAATGCCTAACACTGTCCTTACAGCTTTTTTGGATCCTTTAGTGAAATATTTGGCAGCCCTTCAGAAAAGGCTTCCTACATGCCTGAAAGTACTGTATATCTCAAACAGCCCATGATTGCTGAAAGCACTACACTATTGATCAACATGCCAAAGTAGAGGTGTGCATCTGTCTGATGTCATTAATGGAGAATAAAAAAGCCTTTTAAATAAGAAAAAACATTTTGGCACACTGCTGTACAGTACATATAGTTCATGTGCTGTACATGTTGTCCTCTACTGTACCTGCTGCAGAACTTTGTGTGTGTGAAGAAAGCACACAAACATTGGCCCATCATCTTATCAACCCTATATTTTTGCTAATGCTCTGCTATTTAGTCAGGCCAAAATCAGCAACACTACAATATGTTAGTTATTTATCCTTGAAAGGTTTTTGAGTGTATTTTTATGAGGTACTCATACCTGATTTTATCTCTCTGACAGAGAGCTGTTTTTCACCTGGAAACATAATTTAATAAACCTGTACCAAAATCCATAGAGAAACTCAGTGATTTTACTGTATATCATGGCCCAGACAGGTTTTCTCTATGGACTTTGGTGTAGGGCCAGGTTACAGACTTCAGTTTCCAGTCAGAAAAGGCTGACAAAACAATAGATTATTCATTTAAAATATTTTAATATACTGTAGACTTAAGATGGTATACATTTTAAAACTATTTTTACTTGTGTTCCATGCTGGAAGCCATGGTTTCAGTGATTTAAAAAAAAATGGTTTTCATGTTGCCTGCATAGTGGGTAGGTAAAACCAATTTGTGTTTGTTTTTATTGTAATCAACATTTTAAAAAAGGCTAACATGTTAGTCAGTAAAGGGGCAAAGGAGCGCGACAGGCGGAGACGACAGTCAGTGAACAGTCATGTAACTGCAGCTGTGCGTGAATTGTATTAAAGCTGATGGAGGTGCAGACAGCGTGTAGCTTATGAGATCTCTGTGTTCACAGTGTGTTGGACAGTGTAAAAAAAGCAGTGGCATTTAAGAAGTGTACTTATCATTATATAAAAAGCACCTGTACCAGTGTTTACATTGAGTGAACATGAAAAACTGGGCACAATCTCACTTTAACAAGCTTGTGATGAACTACTCTACCTTTTTACCCTCATCAGTCACTGTTTTTCAACTGCATGTAAATTCAAATAATGCCAATCAAATGGCAGCAACTCAATGCACTTAAACATGGTTGGTCCCTCTCTTTAGTCTGCAGGTCATGGCGTCCATGGTTTCAATTTCAAATTTTGTTTAATCTGACCACAAAATACTTTCCCATTTTCCCTCAGTTTCAATATCTTATATTGTTTATGTTCTATTGGGAATAAAATATGGGTTTATGAGATGTGCAAATCATTTTTATATACATTTTACACAGCCTCTTTTTGGAATTGGGGTTGGGACGAAGTCTGCACTGTGGTCATGTAGGAAGTACTGAACAATTCAGTGAACTAATCTTATTAATGAAATTAATAAAGTGTTCTGTAAGTGACTGGTGACTGTATAGCTGCAAAAGTAAACTTCCAATGACCAAGGTTCCAAGGTTCCAAGGTTTTTTGTAATATATGAACATAATTTCAATCCATGCTTTATACTGCATGCACTTGTATTCTTTGTTCTTAAAACTATAACAAAAAAAAGACAAAGTATTTGTTGTTTTCCAACCTTTTCACAAGAGGAAAATAGTGGTCTACTTTGAAATTGCATTCGTCACATCACATTTACCAATTTATAGTTTGCATTTACCAATTTAGTAGCTTTCAGTAGTTTGACAACTGATGTAACAGAGCCAGAATGGAGAGAGTATGGCTCCCACTGCAGATTTATGATGTCTGCTATAGTGTCCTTGACAACTGTACCACATAAGTGGGATGAATGCCCCAAGATGATCTTAAATGTTTTATGCAGAATGAAAGTATGAAATCTGCATCCTGTTAAAGCCACTCTCGGCATTCCGTCGACTCTAAATACATCTTCAAAAATCTAGCATGGAAGTGGAGTGAGAGTGACCCGACAGTGAATACATTTTTTTTTTAAACTCATCCATCTTTGATCTGCAGTACTTACCTTCTCTGGATGAGCTGGAGGGTTGAATCTGCTGGCACACACCAGGAAGGAGTCAGGCTTAGGTTTGCTGTTCTTCACCTCAGGATCATCGCCCAGAACGATGTGGTCAAACAGACCAAAAAAGTCTCTGTGTTGGCTTGTCTTCAGCTGGAACGTCACACCAGCTGAACTGGTTGCCACAGCAATGGGGATGGCATGCTGCTGGAGATGGCACACAAGTTTCTCTACACCTGATGGTACACATTTAAGGAAAATGGACTTTAGTACAAACATGAAAGTGGCTTTAGTTGTACAAGGCCAGGGTTTTCAAAGATCCGGTCAATTTAAAATAAAAATTGACCGGATCTTTGAAAACCAGAGTAGACATGTAGGAGGTTTAACAGTTTCAAGGATGAGAGTCTACAAAATGTGATAAAACTCCCTCAAGGAGGACACTCTGTTAACTTGCCAGCTGGATGAAGAAAGGCAGTCAAGACTGAATGCATCCCTGTGCACTCAGTGAACACTGCTATATTATGCCTTTAATTCACCAAACATTACAGCTGAATTCCAATTCAGAAGTGGATAAAGTCTGAATTTATTTTTCTTTCAAAACTTCAGAAAATAAATGTTTGCTTTGTTCAACTTTAGAGCAGTCACACATAAAATTGACCATCAGAATTTAACCTGCCTGTGGGAACAAAAGCAAAAGGTAGTATCTGAACAAAAGGCTCACTGAATAAAATCTACACCTGCTTAAGAACACAATAACATAAGAATATGCTTGCTTCTCCATCTCTGCATTTGACATGAAACTGAAGCTAGAGTTCCTGTTTAAACTACACACTCAGTCCACCAAAGTCCATTGAGAAAAACAGCAAAAATGGCAGTTGTAGACCCATAGCTCTCTTGTCCCTTCAAGCTAAAAATGCAGATCATCTCCATGGACATTGATGTGGAAGAATAGAAACTCCCCAAGCTCAACTTATTGTGAGTGCTTTTTATTGTGCAGGATAAAATCATATATCATTCCATCCCAAAGATGGGTGATTTGTTTTTGTTCAATGTTTAACACTTGTAAAATTCCATACAAAGAATAAAAGAGAAGCAGTTGTTAAATGATTAAATGAGATCAGTTGATACAACTGAATACTTCACACAAACATGCCCTTACAGTTGCATATAAATTTAACACAGAATACACACACAGAAGGAGCAGCATTATGCACACCCATAAATACAGCATACGACACGGAAACCATAAAATGCAGAATACCTGGCATAAGTTTGGCAGAGGGAAATATTCTTTCCTGTATTTGTCTGCTCTCAGTCAGAAGTTCCTCAGCTGTCATGGGAAGCTCCAGTTTGTCCCGAATCACTTGGGCAGCTTCCAGAGCCTTTTTCCCCATCACTGAGGACTTCACATCCCATGTGTACTGCTTTCCAAAGCGGTCACAGATTTCCTGGAAGGACACGGTATAAAGACGTTCTGTGTCTACAATGAGAAAACACACAAAGAAAATTACCAGCTTTAAAACAGGTGTCTCTTAGGATTACACATACTCATAAGAACAGAGGAGTGGAGACTTGACATCTTAAAAGCTGACTTTGTGTGTTGTGTTGTACTGTATAAGTCAGGGTTATCAATCCTGGTCTTGGGGCCCACTGGCCTACATATTTAAGAAATGTCATTGCTCCAACACACCAAATTCAAATCAGTGTCGGTAAAAGCCTGCTTGCTTATAAGCTGGCCATTTGAATCAGGCGTGCTGGAGCAGGGAAACATCTAAAAGCACATGTGCCAAACTCAAGGCCCGGGCCACTTAATAGTTCTACACATCAAGTTAGCTTGCCCATAAGAGACTTATAAAAGGGGGTTATATGGGGGCTCAGCCCCCCCATTTGTATTCCGATCCCTCTCTTTTAGCTTTACAGTGATTACAGAAAATATTCAGATCCCCTGATCCCCTTTTTACTGTGTTACATTTTAGCCAATTGCTAAACTCATTTAAGTTATTTTTTCCTCAATGTACACACAGCAGCCCATATTGACAGAGAACACAGAATTGTAGACATTTTTGCAAATTTATTAAAGAACAGAAATTGAAATGTGACATGGTCATAAGTTTTCAGACTCTTTGCGCGGTATTGAGTACAAGCACCCTTTTAAGCTAATACAGCCATGAGTCTTCTTGGGCATTATGAAACAAGTTTTTCACACTTGGTTTTGGGGATACTGTGCTTTTCCTCCTTGCAGATCCTCTCAAGATCAGTCAGGTTGGATGGTGAACATTGGTGGGCAGCTATGTTCAGGTCTCTCGAGAGATGCTCAATTGGGTTTAAGTCAGGGCTCTGGCCGGGCCATTCAAGAACAGTCGCAGAGTTGTTCCTAAGACACTCCTTTGTTATATTAGCTGTGTATTTTGGGTCATTCTCCCAGTCTGAGGTCCCGAGCGCTCTGGAAAAGGATTTCTTCAAGGATATATCTGTAGCTTTAAGCTTTCCTTCAGTTGTCATGCTGTCCCTGCAGTTGGAGAGGAGAGAAGAAAGGGGGGGGGGGGCTTGCCCATAAGAGACTTATGGGGGGGGGGGGGGCCATGATGCTGCTGCCACCACCCTTCACTGTTGGTATTGCATTGGGCAGGTGATGAGTGGTGTGGTAAGGTCTTATATAGACAGGTGTGTGCCTTTCCTAATCAGGGCCAATCACTTTAATTAAACACAGCTGGACTCAGCATAGAACCATCTCAAGGATGATCAGAAGAAATGGAGAGCATCTGAATTAAGTATAGGAGTGTGACAGCAAAGGGTCTGAGTACTTATAGCCATGTGATATTTCAGTTTTTCTTTTTTTAGTACATTTGCGAAAATGTCTACAATTCTGCGTTTTTCTGTCAATATTGGTCCGTATTTACATAATGAGGAAAAAAATGAACTTAAATTATTTAAATGGCTGCAATGTAACAAAGAGTGAAAAATTGAAGGGGGTCTGAATACTTTCCTTACTCACTGTCTGTCTTGTAAAAAAAAAAAACTTTACAGCAAATTATAGGTTAAGATACAAGTCTGTGTGTAAGTGAAACATTCAAAATTGTCTCTTTACCTGATAATAGACGACACTTAATCAAGTCTATCAAGGATGAATATGCATTAAATCGTTTCATGGACGAGGCGGTGTCCTCATTATCAACCCAGACATCCTTAACATATTAGGTAATTTAAAACGGCTAGGTTTAGAGCTCCGTTTATTGTCGCTTAACAAGAGGTGACACTTCTTCGGTGTATTAATTAGACACAATTTTACAATTCGGCAAATGTTTGTTTGATACGGGAATTCCTATTAATTAAACATTTAAAGGATATCGCAGTCGCAGCAGCTTCTTGTCTTTCACGTGTTATCAACCTTCAACCATGATCAGCCACCGTAAATGTTATTTTTAGAGTTTTTAGCATATATTGGTATTTAAAACAAATGCCGACTTTAACTATAGCAATCATTGATATAAACCAAATCACAATAATGTGTAGTTTTTTTCTTTAAATTGACCATATCCTTAGAAAACTTTAACTTCTACATGTTTTCTATGGAGTTCGGATGAGGGATTCGTTTCTGTTTCACCGGGTGTACAAAACCACGTAATTACAAACAGCGTAATACGATATAAACACAAACTTATTTTAAAGACCTAATATCAAGCCATCCATGTCGAAGATGACATAGCTCACGGGTTTGTATCCACCGCTTGACATGTTGACACTGGAGTTGACTTCCGCGTTTGACGTGACGTCAACCGGGCGAATAAAAACTTGCACGGAAACGTGTATTGCGGTATTTTAAAAGCGAATTACAGATGTGCTGCTCCAGAAATGTACGAATTATTGTAAATACGCATTTTTCTTTGCTAGAAATGGTTATTTAAATCAAGCAATTGTCAATATACTTTAGGAACACATTGAATTTATAATGCAGGTATAGGTTTTGGGCTTGCACATTGGCTCATGGGAATTCTGTAACCACAGGACGCCGCACGCAAAAAAAATCTGTAAATTAAAGCACTCACTCTCACTCATCTTCTATCGCTTTATCCTCCACAACCCTCTACCCAGTATTTTAATTTCATTTGCCATTTACTCTCAGGCATGTTTCCAGCTGCTTGAGAAATGAACAATTGCAGTAACAATAGAACAATACAAACTGAAAAAAATAAAAAAAAGCACAATTTCTATATTGATAAAAAAAAAATATTATTATTTGCATATTGTCAAATTTGCATTATTTGCATTGTCTCAGAGTGATAGAAGGCATAATAAGTTTTTTACTGACTGATTTGTTTAAACCATGATAGTCAGCAATGTTAATGGGCTGGAGGAGGCTATACACTTGGAAATGTGTGAAAGTTTTTTTTTTTTTTTTTTGTTTTTTGTGAACAGTATTTGCTCATTATTTAGGTTTAATAGCAGATGAAGGTTTAAATCAATCAACCTCACAGTAAAAATGTTGACACAAACTTCTGTTTCCAGTCAGAAAAGTCTAATGATGATGTGAAGTGTCCAAACATATTCTTTAGATGTTGTAGACTAATGCAGTTGTAGATTTTTATAAGTGAGTCTTTTCTTAAGTGGCAAAAATCTGCTTTTTAAAGTGTCTCCACTGACAACCATGTTTTCTGTTTGACTGAGCCTTCACGTCTCAGACTGGTTCTTAGCACAGTGGCATCACACAGTGCAGTTAGTGTGAGCTATTGGTGCTTTTTCATATGTTCTAGCACTACTCAGCTAGACTCGACTCTACTCAGTTTGGGTATCAGGCAGGTTGTTTTCCGTTACTTCAGTACCTCCTAACATGGGCAGGGTCATCATAGCATGGCTGCACAAAACTGCCGTTACATCATTTTATACATGACACAAACATACTGGAGCCTTTCGTCAGCCACTGAACACAGGAAAGTCTGCACCTTGTCGATGGACCAGTGGCATAGCTCGTAATGGGCCTGGGCAGATCAGTGCCACCCACATTACTCACCCAGCCCAGCCACTTTGATTCAAAGAAACATCTGGTTATAAGAATGAAATGTTAGAAATAGATACGTATAAACATGATATTAACTTGGTATGTGTTTAATTAAAATGGAACCACTGAAATGAGTGGTTGGACACCTGGGGAATGTAATTGGTGTTGCTTTGGTGAACAGGCCCGCTAGTTGTTGGCTTTTCAGTGTTAACGGCACAACGATCGTTAACATGTTATTTCAAAAATCAAAGAGTTGAGGAAGAAGATACAGGACCATCCCCTGGGGCCCCATCGACCGAGCTGACCCAGCCCAGTTCGGAGTCTGACACAGTAGCTGACGAGACACTTGCTCCGTGCTGTCGGTGTCCTTTCCCAATCAGACTGACACGGGTTTACCCGCCGATTTATCTGCAATTGATGAGCCACCATCACAACCAAATTTGAAGGTATTCCCCTGCACCATCAAGAATGGAGAGTTGCTTCCCAATATGGTGGTTTGTGTGTTTGCCGTTTCGGGCCAGGCCTGCAGTTAATGGGCAATGTTTTTTATTTAAATAAATTGTTATTTTTTTTGATTGTGATTGATTATAAAGGAATATGTTTTTCTTTCTTACTTCAAATATTGCTTTGCTGGGTGTTTTCGTTTTATAATTTCCTTTTACTGCTAATTTGTGCAAGCAGCTGTGTGCACTTTTGGTGTTATTAATGAGCTGTCCGATGGTACTGAAGCTGCAATGGCTGTAACAAATGCAGGAGGGATATCCGATGTTTGTGATATCCCTCGTGGCTCGAGCATTCATTACAGCCATTGCAGCTTCAGTACCATCGGACAGGGTTTGTTATTCTAGAGTTGTCCATGGTACTGAAGTTGCAATGACACAGGAACGTTGCAATGTGTTTCTGTTATTGCCTTTGCAGTGCATGATATAGCAAATTCAAATAATTATTTTTTTCAGTTTGTTTGCCTTTTTTTCTACATCAACCTATAATTTTTCTGTGGCAAAATGTCTGTCCACTTTTGTACTGGCCCACCACAAAAAAAAAAATATGCCTACGCCACTGCGATGGACCACTGTGTATTTTTGCAGATAGCAGCCATGTATTTTATACCCACTATAACACTCTTGCCATTATTTTTAAATGGCTGGTTTGATTCCTGTGTCAGACATCACACTCACACTCAAAAAAATAATTCATTGAATGAACATGATTTTACCATGGCACCTAAATTCCATCTAAAAAAAACCAAGTTAATCCAATATGTCTTGACTTTGCTATTTGCACAACACATTTGTTTGTAGGTCTAACATGATAATGACAGTGTCATTCAATTAATTTGCCTTTCATTCAGTGAAAATGTTCATACGTGGTTAAGTTAATACAACTCTAACATATTAGTACAACATATTGTCACCTCTCAGTGTGAATTACAATTGATTGTGTCAGCCATATTAATTTCAGTCATGTTGAATGAATTAATAAATATTCTGTCTGTTATACTTATTTCAATCGTATTGTTACATTATTGCTCTGTTTCTTGAGTAATTGTATTCCTTTCTTTCAAGTCACAAAACACAAAAAACATGCAAATCAACAATCAATTTTATTAAACATTAAAACATTTAAAAAAAAAACATCTTTAAAACCATCCTCCATGCAGAATTATGCAATGCAATCCAACGCTCTTTAGTGCTGAAAATATAATTACAACGGATATAGCTACAAGCTTATTTTAGTTCTATTATAATTATACACTGCCCAAAAACTTACTTGTTTTATCTGATTCTGATAAACATATGACAAACTTTTTCCTGCTTGGCTACCTTTTTTAGTGGTCAATGGCAATGTCATTAGAATACCAAATTAAAAAAATAATAATAATAATAAAAAAAATCTAGTGCTGGGTTGAAAATCATTTAATAATCTAATTAAAATATTGTAACTTTACAGATTAAGCAGTGTATTATATTTGGACGTGGATCAGTCAACTACTTGGCAGAACATGCTTACATTTCCCAACCTTCAAAAGGTTTTTCAACATTTTACAATTTCCTCCAAATGGAACTTAGGGCTGCAACACTGGAAGAGTCATGCATGACTCTTCCAGGAAGAGTCAGTCATGCATGACTCTTCCAGTGAAAACACACTGTCCATTCAGTGACCGGCAGTCTGTTGACATTTATTATCGTCTCACCTTGCTTGGACACTCTTCAGAGCAGGTAACAAAAAGTACCAGGTACTATCCCTAATGGAAAAGCAAAAAAGGTGTGGAGTCAAGCTGATAAAATGGAAGAGCACCATATGCATCAGAACCTCACACAGCTACTGAACCATCCCTTTAAGACATGCACCCAGTTTCTCAGAGCCTTTAGATGAACCAAAAAGGCCCACGTATGTCCTTCTACAATACAGTAAATAACAAAAGTTCTTTTTTAATTAAAGTACAATTCAGTCTCTTCCATTATTCATTGTGTGTCTCACATACACAGCAAATTACTGACAAGAGGCTGTTCACTGTGTTGTTACAAACACTGCCACATTTTTTCTGAATAATTGGAAGCTCCATGTTAACAGCGTTTGTCTTGTTAGTATGAAAGAGATGTCAGGGGAATGAGGCAGCTCTATAACCTGGACTATCTAATGAGCTTGTGGCTTTCAGGTCTAATTGGGGGACACTGAGAGCAGTGCAGAGGCTTTGAGTCCCGGTGAGTCTACTTTGTGCCAAATTGTGTGGTTTACAGAACTGGTCTGACTGACTGTACATTTATAACAATAAAAATGATCAAGAGCCCCTGTGTGTTTCTGGAGCACCACTAAAAGAAAAGTGCAGTTTCCTGATGATACATGTTTTTGTTTTGTGCTAATGTGGCAACCTCATGATGAAAAAGTAAAGGATTTTAGATTTGTTTCCATCAGGATTGTGAGTGCAGAGGAAGTAACATAGCCTGACAATGTTTTCATTTTTACAAATCAAGTCAACAACTGCACGATAACAGTTTGGAAGAAGCAGCGGGAGCTTGCTATGAAGCTAGCCCAGAGCAGCACTTTGCTGTCAACTGAAACACTGTGTCTGTAGATATAAATAGCAGAGTGGTAAAAATCCCAGCCAGTAACAGTTAGTTAGTTTTCTCCCTCTGGAGTAGGACTGCAGCAGAGACACTGCTACACTCAAACATGCTTGTATTCAGTGCTTTATTTTTGGTGCTTAATTATTACACCAAGATCCATTGCACTCGCTTTTCATTACATTTCACTCATCAACAGTCAGTATGGTCCAGTCTTTGTATGATCATAGATATAAATATAAAAAAGTGGACATAGTCTTCAAGGTCCCTTCAGAGGTCAACCCTATTTCTCACTTGACTTTCCTTAAGAGTTCCTGGTCTTACTTGCGAGTTTCGGGTCTTCTTCAATAACATGAGTAAATAACTTTAACTTTCAAGGAAAATAGATAAAGTACAGCACATATGAATGGACACCAGTGTGATTGACCCCTGGTATTGTCCAATAGGAGCCTGGTTGCAGTGGACACCTCTGAATTCCTGAATTCCTTAAAAATGTCAACAATCCAATCGTTATATTGAGTTTCTAGGGGCTTAATAATGGGAATGATTCTTATTCGTGATTTCATGATCGGTTGCCACTTGGGTGTGAGGGTTACGATACAGTTTACTTGATTCTATGTATTCCATTCATAGCAGGACTGTTATACTGGTGAGTTTCCAAATGGCGTGTGGATCCCACTGCTACAGGGATCACAAAATAATTAGCAATTTATACAATTGTGCCTTATTAGGTGAGACAAAGGGAAAGGAAATATTTTGGCTACATTCATATGACATTTGTTAAAAATAAAACCTATCTGCATTCACATCAGACCGGACTAACACACTGGAAAACGTGTGTCACATGACCATTCAGATATGCTGGGCATGTGCGTGCCAAAAGTTTCTCTTTTGGTCTCTTTTGGAGTCTCTCCTCCACAGTTATTTGTTCAGTTTCACAAAGTGATAAGAATGTGAAACAAGAATGGTGGAAAGTAAGAGCAAGGTTATGAGGTTGAAGTAAAAGTTAAAGTGAATGCTGGTAACTTTTGTCATCATTTTTCTCTATTGCTGCCTTTGTTTCAGTTTTCCAACAAAAACAGACCAGTAAGGTTGTGACATTTTTCCATTTCAGGCTTTAAAAACACAGTTAGTGTTGAATAACAGTCATATTCAGAGCAGACTCGATGCTTTCACTTTTTCAGTCAATGCTTTGACTCCTCAGTGGAAAAGAGTTACAGCTTGGAAAACTATGTGGCCATTTGGACGGACAGTGTAGTGGCAATGACCAGTGGACAAAGAGGGATAAAGTCTGTCAACCCGAAGGTTTTTTCCCTGCATACTCTACGTTTTGACTGTTGGGAGCTTAAAGTTGAATAACATGAGAATACAGTTAATTTAGTCTGACTCTTACTTCTGCAGCTGAACACATTTTTCTTTAAGTTTATGAAATGCATTAACTGGTGGAACATCACCAACTAAACTCTTGCTAATCTCTATGTTAACTCCCATTCTTTGTAATGCCACACACTGACCAGCAGCAGATGTGCGATGTAAATTAATATTAAAACGAGGGATCTAAGTGAAGCTTATTCTGTGTTGCTACAACTCTAGCAGAGGCCCAGCTGACACATCGTGTCTTCTAACATCCAAGGATGATCATCCTGTTGATTCAACGCTGCCACATCCACAGAAGATAGTCATTTGTAATTCTCCTCCAGTATATCCTCAGATTACTGACTGTGTCATTTCTACAGGAGGGACAGGCCCTCGAGCAATCAACACACACGCACACTCATGCATGTATTGCTGTTTACACTGTGATGATAAGCTCGTTAACTCTCTGTGGCTGATCGGTATCGCCCTCAGCTGCAATTCCCCAGCCGACCATTTGTCCTGGGTGAGATATCACCAATCACCATTTTTAATGAGGAAAGGTGATATGAAATGCTAATTCGGCAACTAAAATCGATGCTGTTCTCCCGAGGGAACAAAGTAAAGCAGAGTGCCTGGTACACACAGCTGTCCTTACACGCTCAGTAAAAGACATGACATTACCAAACATGGAGGAAACAACATGACTCTTGACAGTCTTGGGGAGTAACAAACAGCATTACATGTTTAGAATACAAAGTCTGAGTAAGTATTCTGTTACGATTACAATTTAGAGAGGTGGTATTTAGAATACTGTTACAATGTTGATCAGTGGATGAAACGATGGTACTTTTCTGTCTCAAATGCAGAGATTTTGATAGCTACACGTCCTGCATCTCTAATGCAGTGAAGTCTGAAAGGACGCAGTGAACTCACTGTCTGTGCGTCCGCCTAATTTTTTTATTACAACGATGCACTGAGCAGAGTTTCCTTAACATATGCCTCATCATGACAGCCTGCTGAACATGGTGTCACGCCTCAGTTTGATCCACTGTGTCTGTCCTCCTGGTCCAGGTGCACTCTGTTGTGAATGGGGCGACGGTAGCTCAGTGGTAGAGCGTGTCGTCCTTCAACTCAAAGGCTGTTGGTCCGATTCCCTAGCTCCGCTAGTCAACATGCTGATGTGTCCTTGGGCAAGACAGTTAAGCATCCCTTGCTCCTGATGGCTGGGCGCACAGATGAATGAATGGATGTGAATGGCAAAACTGGAGTGTAAAGAAGGCTTGAGTGGTCATTTAGACTAGGAAACAGGTATACATTCGCACAAGTACGACTGTCTCAATAGGGGCTGCTCAAAGCATGCGTTAACTTGCCTTGACAACAACAACAACATCCATTAGTGTGTCTTTTAGTTATAATTGCCACATATCGTCTTTTTATTCATCTCCCTGCTCTCTCTCACACGCACACATAGACTGACAGCTGATTTGTCTGCCCCTCCTCTACACACAAAGTGCGTGCAGTCTTTATGAAACAATAGTATAAATAGCAGGAAATCTGCTGAGTATCAAACCTGTCGCTTATTGTGTGTTTACATGTGCTTGCATATGCGTGCCGTAGGGGTAAGGGGCAGTATATTGACTGATATACATCTGTGCTCAATCACGCTCATCTAAAATTAAGATTCAAAAACGTTTGAATGTTTTGAACACAATGGGACCTGTTCAGGGTGTGATCCCACCTTTCACTCTATGTTAGCTGGGATTGGCTCCAGCTCCAGCACAACCCTCATGTGGAGGATAAAGCAGTAGACAGTAAATGAATGAATAAACGCAATGTAGAGATGGGTTCAGTGCAATTGTTTCTAATCTAGAAACAATTGTACTGTTTCTGCTCAACAATGAACAGGGACCTATGCAACATATTCTAAATGATTGGAAGTAATCCAGTATTTAGAATATGTTGCTCAGACTGCGTAATCTAATGGAATTTATTACAAAATACATTTTAGGGCATGTAGTCAGTATTCTGTAGTGGAATACATTTAAAATGTATCCTTGGGGTGCACTTTAATACAGTAGCGCAGTTTAGCACAGTATAAAACCTATAAAAAACAAAATGTATAATTTTGTCTCCAAATGGGGTAGATTTATTTAAAAAAAAAATACTTGGATGATATTAATTTTTTCTGCTAATGAAACAGAACATGTTCAGCATGTACGCCTTGCCCTCCAGAGACTCCTAGAGAATAGGCTTTTTTGTAAAGGCAGAAAAATGTGAGTTTAGCGTGTCTTCAGTGATGTTTTTCAGTGGAGAATTGGCCGACCCCTTCCTCACGTAAGCAACTGCAACAATTTCTTGGCTTTGAGCATTTCTTTCGCAGGTTCATCCGGGGCTACAGCAGAGTTGCTGCCCTCCTGACCAAACTAACCTCTACCTCATTGCCGTTCAAGTGGTCTCCGGTGGCTGCAGCAGCCTTTGCCTCCTTAAAACAACTCTTCACCTCCGCTCCTATCCTGTCACATCCAGGCGCCTCACTCCCATTCATCGTCGAGGTTGACGCCTCTGATACTGGCACTGGAGCTGTGCTACCACAGAGAGATCCCAGGACCAAAAGATTCACCCACGTGCATTCTTCTCATGTACGTTAACACCTGCTGAAATCAACTACGACATTGGCAGTAAAGAACTTTTAGCTCCGGTGGCTGCTTTACAGGAGTGGAGACACAAAATATGGCGGTGGGCGCAAACTCCAGTCTCTCCTCTGGCTATCACCCCCAAACCAATGCACAGTCAGAGAGGGTGGGACCTCGAGGCTGCCCTGCACCGCTCGTGTCACCACTCGCCATCCGGCTTCTTGGAGCTCCCATCTCCCTTGGGTGGAATATGCGCATAACTCTCTGACCAACTCCTCCACTGGAATGACCCCATTCATGGCCAGTTACGGATTTTAACCCCTACTATTCTCAGCACAAGAGGAGGAGGTTGCCGTTCCATCCATCCAGGCCCACCTATGTCGCTGCCGGGCTGTATGAAGGACTGCCAGGGCTGCCCTCACCCGCTGATCTCGTCGCAACCAACGCCTGGCGGATCGCCATCTGACCCCTGCACCCGAATATCAACCTGGCGACAAGGTGTGGCTTTCCTCCCGGGACCTGCCCCTCCAAGTGGAGTCCAGGAAGCTGGCACCTCGATTCATCGGCCCGGTCGTCAATCCTGCCGCTATCCTGCACCACGTTGCCTCACACTCGTGGCTTTTCTCGTGACTTTTCTCGTTCTTGTGTAAATTCTGGATGTTTTCCTAACTTCGTCTTTTTCTGTTTTCCTAGTTCGTGATCACTCCTGAGCTCTGCCTTGCCAGCCGGTGTTGCCTCAGCGTTTTTCATTAATCCTTGGGACTGGTCATTTAGTTATTTTTGTTGTAATAAACCTTTGCTATTCCTTATACTTCCGTTCTCATTTTTGGTCCATCCTGCGTAGAGTGATTTATCCCCACAAATCACTACATGTGGCCAATTATGAAACCATTTGTAAGTACCATTCACATATACCCCCACATTTATATACAAAGGGCCCAAGTTGAAAAAAAACAACTCAGAATTCTCCTTTAAGATGTTTGAAGGAAGTGTGAAGTGAGGTGTCTTTTTTGATCAAATCAGGCTGTAATTAGGAATTTGGAGTCATATAATTAGCAAAATTAAGCCTCAATAAACTTCAACAAATGTTTTAATGGTGATATGATGACATGATGATAGTGATGAGGGTGATGATGGTAAATACAGGATAGTGCTGAGTAAAATCCCTTCGCCCCTACTTTTAGTGTGATGGGCCAAATTACTCGGAGGGAGGCTATGAGCCCTCAAGACTGAAGTGTTTATGAAAAGGCTTCCCCTCACTGATGATAATGCTAGGCTAATTATGACACTCCTCTGTAGGCATCTCCATTTTCAATTACAAGGTTGATTACAAGGGAAAGTGAGAGTACAAGGTGTAGTTTTAGTGTTTTGGTCCTTTTAAGTGTGCACAACTAAAAATGGCATCACATCTGAAATCCATAAATTAGTTTAGAAAGAGTCTACTGTCATTGCTGACTGTAGTTTATAGACTTGGTGAAATTGGATTCTCTGTTTGGACAACAGCCCATTATGTACACAAACTGTCGTGGTTTATGAGCAGCTAAAAAGAAAGAGGAAAAAAAATAAAAAAATAAGGAAGCAAATCAAAACATAAAAAACACAAATAGCATGTCAACATCCTCACTAGGATGAGAAAATACCCCATTTAATCCTGCAACGGACCCTCACATTTATTTGATCAAGGTAAATAGAGAAAATATTAAATATTTCAGATGAGTACTTTGAAACTGTTCAATCCGAAAACAATCCTAGTGATTTATTCTGAGGTGCCACAAGGGAGCGTCTGCAATATTCCACTCACTCCAGGACCTCATTTGATCAATAATGTTAGTGAAGACTCTTATTCAGAGCCATTTAAGTAGTTTAACACACACTTTTACAACTACCGCAATAATATGATAATTTGCCAGTTTTGCCAGAATTTTCATATTACCACACGCAATTTAGCAGTAACAGCTACACAAAATCCAACCACACATGCCAGCCCCTTCATCATTTTTTATTCAAGCAAGTAATGGTAGCATTAATTCATCTGTTTGTATAAGCGTTTCCATATTTGTGCATGTCCTATGGAACCTTCCAGATGCAAGCAAATAAAGGTAGAATATGGACAAAAGGCAGTGCCATACAAATCTAAAAAAATAAATCAATTGTGTCTAAGCAAAATGTGTTTTGGAGCCATTTTATTGGTTTAAAGCACACTTTTATATTTATCTTAATATTCTGAATTGCAATGATTTCAGTCAGTTTGATCGTGACTTGAAATTCCTACATCAAGCAATAATTTCGCAAAAAAAGGGCTTTTGCAGATGCTTTATTTGGTTTCGTTCTCTCATCGTTCAAGCTCAAATTGAAACATCGTTTGATGATTCATTCTGCCTACAGAATGTTAAGTGCTCTGTGGAATGTGCTTTAAAAGTAAGGGACGCTCATCTACCTCTTTGTTTTGATCATTTAAGTCTGCATCATGTTTACCTTCATTATCTTTGTTGTCTTCAATTTGGTATGAGCCCCATCGGCAGCTCATCTTCATCTTCTGTTATTTGCACCAGACTACACATAATTATGTTTGGCACATCTGTGAAGTCTTTAAATGAAGCAAATGTTGTGATGTTGTCATTCTGTTCAAGGGCTGAACAAGTGTAACCTGAGAAGAACCTGTATTTTGCAGCCACATGTTTGGATACAGTGATTCATTTAGAGACAATGTGCTCAGAGTGTGTGTTTACTGAAGCACTTTGAAGCTGTGTTTCATTCTTTGCTGATGAATGTTGTGTTGTGTATGCCACTAAAAAGAACATGGAATACAATCTCACTACCTTTCCTCAACTTTCAGAGAACAGAGGTTAATACCTTAACCTAAATTTATTTGAACATTTGTTTCACCTTGCACATGTTTCAGGGTACCTGGGTTAATTCTAAGGTTCTAAATTGTGCCAAAACATTGGTATGTCATGTTAAAGTGTTATAAACTGGGTTTTAACAAGTTATTTGATGCCATTAAAAAGGCTAAGACTGTGATTCACAGCCACCAAAGGTTAGAACTGGGTCTGGAAACATTCTAAATCACATTTTCAATTTTCATCATTACTGGTTACTGAGGAGATTGATGTGCAGAAATTAGAGTTTCATTCATTTACTAGTTATCATGACAGCACACGGTAGACTGTGTGGTTTATTACTTTCATTTTGTAATTATAGTGACATTAATTCATCACCTTGTCTTGTTGAGATTAAGATCTGTTCTGGCCACCCTTCTCTTTCTGAGCCCAAAAAACTGTCCCAATCAAACAACCGCTATGAAAGAGCACACATGTAAAACCAAGCGATTAACAATGAAGCCACACAAATGTGGTCACATTGCTGTGGGGTTTGGATCGTTGTTTTGTTCGTCACCACGTACACGAGAGAAATTTAACAGCTATCACACATGATGAATCAAAGAATGTTGCTGATGGAAGATTCAGAAAATGAAAAAAAAAAAAAAATGGGGAGGCAGTTTTTTTCTATTTTATATTTTATATAAAGAGGCGTCAGACAACTTCAGCGTTGCCAGCATTTTCAGTTGCTGATATTTGTCATGATAATCGGCTATAGTTATTTTATTTGGCAGCTTTACTTGTAGTTAAAAGTTAGAAAAACTAACTTTTCCAAATTGAACAAAACCCAATTGTAATACAAATCAAGGAGAGTACAGAAAAATTGAATGAAAAAAAAACAAAACGTTAGACTAAATTGGAGCATAAAATATGATAATGCAGCATAAAACAATAATTTACCTTAAAATTTTTAAAGAGAATGTATAGCAAAGTACAAAAATGTAAAGGGCTTTAAAATAGTGCAAATCTTTTAGTTCTGTTGGTTAGTTTGTTCCACTTGGGTGCACCCTAACAGCTAAATGCCGCTTCATCATATTTGGCTTGAAATCTGGGCTTGACTATCTGACCTGAGTCAGTAGATCTTAGGGGCCTACTAGGTTAAGTGTAAAGACTTTAAAACTGGAGTTATGTGCTGTGATTTCTTTGCTTTTCTTTGCAGCACCTTTCCATCTTGAAGACCACTTAAAGCACTTAATGCTACAGGGTAAATTCCTCATTCAAAATTTTAGTTTCTTTTAATTTCTTCATTTCAGGATTTATATTCCCACTCCGACCTTGACTTTTAAAGGAGTTCCCTCTGAATTTCTTTCTATATACTGTACACAATTCATTGCTCTGGCTTGAGGCTTTGTTAGTTACACTCAATTAAGCACACATTATTTCCAGCTTTCCACAGGGTTCAATTTACACAAATGATTATAGTCTGTCCAAAACCTGGAGGCTGTAGTGATTTCTAGCCACAGTCTGCAGCGCTTTATAGGATGCCTCTTATATTTACTTTGAAGGCCCCTATTTCTGTAAATAACAGGGAGGAGAATGTGGCGAGCTGTGGCGTGTCCTTTACAGATATGAATATTTTATTGGCCTGTTCAGGGGTCACTGAACGTCAGCCATGACAACCACATAAATCAAGAGCCATATCAAGCAAGAAGATGTTCCTGAGGTGCAGCAGACTGTTGATGCAGAGGAGGTGTGACCCTTTCTGCTGGCGACATGAGCACACACAACAGAAATGCAGATAATGGTTCTCATTTATCAAGATATTTATGTATTTTTTTCCCTGTGTATAATACAGAAAAAAACCAAACAAGCAGGGACCATGACACCAGACTCAGGTATCTGTGCGATTAAAGAAATGGAATGCAAAGCAATTGTCTTTGAAAGCCATTTATCTGGACATATTTTATTTTTTTGACCATTCTCCTGACTTTACATTAAAAAGCATTGATTCTTGTGGTCATAGAATGACAACAAGGTCAAAGTGGAACTACACAAGTCACCAGTTTATATATATATATATATATATATATATATATTTTTTTTTTTTTTTTAAACACAAATGTATAATTTTTATTATATATTTTATTACCATTGCTTTGCTTTGTCTTTTTTTTTTTTTTTTTTTTTTTTTTTTTTTTTTTTAAAAAAAAAAAACATTTTTTCTAGAGTCTCACAAATTTTATTTGTTAATTTAATGGTTATTTCAACTAAGCTATGCATGGCTGCAAGTAAACAAGTTTGGCTAACACTGAGATCAAGACAAAAACATAACCAGAACATGCTGTATAAGCAGGCATAGATTCTAATGGGTGAGCCTTGTGTGATTTTTTTTTTTTTTTTTCAGTGAACATGAACCTACTGTACATGTCTCAACCAATTTCATCTTTATTTTAATCAAGAACACACATATGATCTGCAGATACCACAACTGAAAAGCATTATGAACTGCATAGCAGAACAGCGAGAAGACACATTGTCACTGCACTCGTCTGAACCACACTGCAAAATATCATTAATCCCGATAATCCACATTGCTACCCAGACTCACTGTCTGGAGCGGCCCCACTCAAACAAATTCTGTACTTCTTCTGAAAACTGAGTATTTGTCTCGGCTATCGCATCCAAATGAGCTTCATTTCATTGTAGCTGTTTAGTGAGGAGCAGAAAATGTGCACACATCCCAGAAAATCACCTTGGATACTGTGCCTGCCAGCTTATTCACTGGCACCGGAGGTGGTGGTGTTTGGTGGCAGAGCTCTCACCTCTCTTGTTTCTGTGCCTTGGAGGAGACTTGTTGATATTTGTGAATTACATTTCCCTCTGTATGGATTCCATTTTAGTGATAACAGAGTGTTATGTAAAGCAGTCTATTCATACATTGCCAAACAAAGAGGGCATTTTGGGATGACAATTCTCTGCTTGTCAGTTTACTGATCTGAGGATATGGCTTATCTGTGGGCATGTTGACGAGGGGTTGATGTCATTGTGTCTGATTCCCACAGCTTACCGGGAAAGTGCAGAGTGTTTAACAGTCAAAGTCATTCTGATGTGCATCTGCCTCATTATCCTTCCCAGAGAGAGAAAAGGATCAGTCTTGTAACATGAATTCACATATTTACACTTCAGTAATTAGAAATTACAGTCAGAGTCCCTGCAGTGCTGCAGCTCATATCAGTGAGATTAACTGATAGAAAATAAAATACCAAAAAGGCAATTAAATCATTTGAGTCATGCACAGTTTTTCAATAATTACTACCCATAACACACAAACATACAGTATTTTTTCTTCTTCTTGTAAGTTGTACTTGATATCGCACATGTGCAGGTAAACTAACATCTTGGAAACTATTTGGCTATTTGGCTTTATTCTGTTTGGAGAGTCACAGGGCCACTGGAGCAGATCCCAGCTGACACAGAGCAAAAGGTGGGGTACACCCTGGACAGGCCACCAGTCTATTACAGGACCAACATATATGAACAACCATTCACTCTCATTCACGGCTACGGTCAATTTAGAGTGTCCAATTAACCTCTGCATTATTTTTACACTGTGGGACAAAACCCAGACACAAATGGGGCACAAATGGGGAGAACATGCAAACTCCACACTCCATAATCTTTTTGCTGTAAGGCAACAATGCTAGCCACATGCTCCATGGCCCTGTTAGAAACCAGTCAGACAGAAACCAATGTGTTGGAAACCTTCATAGTAATCTCATGGTTGGAAAAGCACTTGTCAGAAACCAACATACAGGAAACAAGCCAACATGTCAGAAGGCAATGCATCATTAACATAACACTGGAAACCAGCGTGTGAGAAATTCTATTGAAATCCAATGTCTTAGAAACCCAACTGTTGGAAGCCAGCATGTCAGACACCATCATGCTTGACACCGGAATGAAACAAAAGTGTCATAAACCAACGCATACACGTGATGGACACTAACATGATCAAACTGACATGTCAGACAAGTCATGTGGGGGAAACGAACACATTCAAACAGACACAGAGCGACATTAGCAAAATAATTAGACCAATATTCACCTTCTTTAAACTTTAATTTGGGTCTATCTGTCTCTGAAGCCGCTTAACACTTGACTGTTGACCACAGGAGAAGACTCTGTGGATCACCACGACTGACACCTATAACATGTAAACCCATTGTTACAAAAAACAAAGCTTCTGTTCATGAAGGTGGCAGACAAAGAGAGCTTGCTCCATGAATTGTCTTTGCACTGTTCTGCTCACAGTGTCTAGTGCACCGCTGTACCCAGCATAGTGTAGAAAATTACTACAAAGCAAAAGCCCAGAACAGCATTATTGTACAGAACTTTAAAGCATGTTTGTTGGCGAGCCAAAGACTTCTTCAGGCTTCATCAAGCAGACTAACACCTGAAATACTGCAAGTCTGTCATTCCAGACTATGACTATAATTCACCCTGTCAGGAAGCAGGAACAAACTCTCAGGCAACAGTGCACTCCAAACAACTCAGCTCAGCTCAGGAATAGAAACGAATGGTTGTACGGAGCTGGGAACAGCAGCGATACTTGGGTCTAGATTAGCTGCACAGGTAACAAGTTTGAAAAAAAAGCATTAAATAGTAGGTCACGGTCATCAGCATCAGTCAGGATGCAAGTGACTCACAGACAAAGTGAAGTAAACTAAACTATTCACTTGGCCAAACTTTACATTTACTTTACTCATTTTAATTAACTGTATGTTCAATCTTACTTAAACATTATATTAGAAAAAACTAACCATGCAGGACAGGGATTGCAAATTCAATATACAAGACATCTGTTTCATATTACCTGGATATGATATAATGTTTCTGGAATCCTCCCTGACAAATAAACTATTAAATAATAAAATAAATAAAAAATAAAAAATGAGTTGGTTGTTAATGGTGGTGTTTCATGGCAAATATTAGACATCTTCTCCTATTTCCCTTCTGTGTTGTCTTGCAAATGCTAATCAGTGTAAAGAAGAAGAAATGGTGGACAGCTGTGTTATGTGTAAACCCTAATTTTTCAGCTAGATTTTATTTTTATTTTAAGGGCTACAACAAAAACATACTCGTGAAGCTTTAGTGGATAGACGTTTAGGTACTTTGTGTGCTTTCACACAAAATTTATATTAAAACATTTCAAGAAAAGATAAAACATATGGATATATGATATATTGATATCTGATATCAAAAAAGTAGTTGCCTATGATTTTGGAACTTTATTTCACAGACTTTAGGTCCAACCAGCATCATAGTTCATGATTATGGAGTCCTTTTGCTCTCCTTTCAGATTCAAATTTACAAACCCCTAATGCCATTAAAGTTGGGACATTGTGTAAAACATGAATGAAAACAGAATACAATTATTTGCAAATGCTTTTTTACCTATATTCAATTGAATCCACTTCAAAGACAACACAGTTTGTGTTCAAACTTTTGCTCACATTCACTCATTTTGAATTTGATGCAACAAAATCCTGGGAAAGTTGAGGAATTCTCAAAGAACACTTGTCTGGAACATTCCACAGGGGAAGTGGTGAAGTAAAAATATGTGAGTGTCATGAGTGGGTATAAAAGGAGCACTCATGAAAGGATGGGGCAAACAATTCTTCTTAAAGTACTGTATTGTAAGGAATTGAGGGATTCCATTATCTACATTGCATAGTACCATTGAAAGTTTTAGAAAATCCAGAGGAATCTCTGTACATAAGCGACAAGACCAAAAACCAATATTGAATGCCAGTGACATTTGATTGCATTAAAAACTGGCATCATGCTGTAAAGTATATCACCACATGGTCTCAGTAACACCAGAAAACCATTGTCAGTTGACACAGATCGTCATTAGCTGGCCGTCATTAGAAAATCCAACGTGATTTTCTAGGACCCGTGCACATTTTCTGCTCCTCGCTAAAGTGCTACAGTGAAATTAAGCTCATTTGCATGCAATACCTGAGACAATCTACAAGTGCAAGTTAAAACCCTACCATGCACATTGAGAGCCATATATCAACAACAACTGGAAACACTGCTGGCTTCTTTGGGCCTGAGCTCATTTGAGAAGGAGTTTCAAATTGTTTTTGGAGATCATGGTCATCATGTCCTCCAGGCTAAAGAGGAAATGGACCATCCACATTGTTATCAACGTTCAAAAGCCAGCATCTGTGATGGTATGGGGTGCGTTAGTGCCCATGGCATGGGTAACTTGCACATCTGTGAAGGCACCATTATTGTTGAAAGGCACAGGTACATACAGGTTTTAAAGACCTGGGTGCGCGACATATTCAGAACAAGGGCCCTTCTGCATGCATATGCATGTTCTTCCGACCACCGAAAAAGGCCACAATATGCATTTTATATATTTTTGATTTACAAAAAAGGACAGGGTTTTGAAAAATAAACACAATAAAGCAATCTGCAGCCATGTTAAATGTTTGGACTGTATGTCATCAACAACATTCGTTCTGATTGTGACATAAAAAAAACAAGAATTGACAGAAGAATGTTATGGTGATTTTTCAGGAGCCACATTTTTTGGTACCCCCCATGCACTTGGTCCCCTATGCACAGTGCGTGACCTCATGTGCAGAGCAAATGGGCATAAAAATTTCTTACGGTGGTCTGGTTTCGGTTTTCGCCAAAAAATTTCATTTCAGTGCATCTCTAGTGAGTGTGTGTATATGCTGCCATCCAAGTGACGTTGTTTTTTAGGGTCATCCCTGCTTATTATTTCAGCAAGACAATGCCAAGCCAAATTATGCACATGTTAGAACAGTGTGGCTTCATAGTAACAGAGTGCAGGTACTAGACTGGCCTGCCTGCAGTCCAAACCTGTCTCCTATTGAAAATGTGTGGCGCATTTTGAAGAGCAAAATCAGAGACTGTTGAACGACTGAATTCATACATCAAGAATGGGAAAGAATTCCACCTACAAGGCTTCAGCAATTAGTATCCTCAGTTATTGAGTGTTGTTAAAAGAGAAGGTGATGTAACACAGTGGTAAACATGCTTCTGTCCCAGCTTTTTTGGAATATGTTACAGGGCTCAAATTCAAATTGAATGACTATTTGCAGAAACAATATACTTCATCCACTTAAACATTATATATCTTGTCAAATATAGGTCTAAAAGGATTTGGAAATCATTGTATTCTGTTTTTCTTCACTTTTACACTTTTACATGTCTGAACTCAGTTGAAAATGGGGTTTGTACACAGAGTGTTTCCCTGTGGATTGCTTCATTCTTCCGAGTGTTCATGTAGGACGAAGGTTATTGTGAAAATTATTCGAAGTAAATGTGGCACAGAAAGATTGTATTGCGCTGCATTATTTCTGAAGGGATAAGCACTGTAATCACAGTGCTTGTGGTACTGGCTACACTGGGCAACGTTATGAGCACTTCAAGCATTCCAATTTCTCCAGAATACATTAATACTGTCCTCTAGTTCTCCCTCAGTGACGGTGGAAATTATACGTTTTCATGAGGAGATCAGAGGACAAGCAATACGTAGAACACACAGAATTACGGAGATGAATTTTCACACCACCCAGATTAAAAGTTAATAGGAAGAGCTGAATATAGGATGTGATGAGGTCACATTCGCCTGCAGTCCTCTTCAGTACTGAGGTTATTCTCACTCCACTCCTCAAATCTGTGATTCACAGATTATGACGGCTCCCTCCAGGACTTCTTTGATCATCCTGCAGCAGAATCAGACCCTGACAGAGCTAATCAGAGATGTTTTCCCAGAGAACAACAGTCCACACGCAGCTGCAAGAAGTGGCGTTCCATGTCTGTTTCATCGCCTTGGAAAGACACACTTGTACAAGTATGTGTTGCTAAATAGGTAAATTAAATTTCACTTTAAAGGAATAGCTTGGGCTTTTGTTGTTGTATGCTGTACCTGCCCCTGTGCTGAGAACCAGCCTGAGAAAACCTTGCTGCCAGTGTAAAACAGAGCTTAGCCTCAACAGTTAAAGGCTGTTTCAGGATCCTAAACTAAATCTCTTTTCATTACACTTTTCATCTTTTAAACAAGCACTTAGCCGGGTTGTACTTTGCTCCAGAAGAGGCTCCTTAGAACATCTCCTCAGCAGTTGCCCAAAGGCTAATGGTCGCTATCGCTGGTGCCATGACCAGGTGCTTGAAGCAGTTGCAGAGAGTATAGCCTCAGCCATCGGCACCAGCAAACAACATCATGCTCCGAAGAAAGCAATTCCCTTCATCAAGGCTGGAGAGAAACCCCGGGTGCATCCACAGACAGCAACAGGCTTCCTCCACAAAGCCCCAGATTGGCAGCTACAGGTTGAGCTGGGAAAACAGCTGAGGTCCCAGCAGCACATCGCAACAACATCAACCCTCTGGCCAGACATGATCATCACCTGATCATGCTGGAATTCGCAGTGCCCTGGGAAGAAGAAGCCAACGAGAGGAAACGCTGAGGAGTGCAGGGGTAGGGGATGGATAACATTGTATAAGCCCATAGAAGTTGGATGTAGAGGCTTTGCCGGACGATCACTCTGTAAAGTCCTCGGCAACTTGGGCGCTACAGGGGCACCCAAGAGGAATCCCATCCAGGCCGCTAGTGAAGCCGCAGAGAGAGCCACAAGGTGGCTGTGGATTAAGAGGGCTGATCCCTGGGTTGCTAATGGGACGCAAGTTGGGGCCTGATTACCCTCGGCTGGGTCGCCTGGGGCAGGGTGTCTAATGTTGCAAGACCCGAAACATTCAATGACCCCAGGACACATCACTGACGTTGTGTCCCAGTGTATCCAGGAGTTTCTTACATAGTAGTTCCTGAGTTTTGAGATAGCATTTTGCAGAAAGCCCAGAGAAAAGGAACATTAAAACAGTTCTAATGGCTGTCACACCAGTAACAGTGCACAAAGCTTTATTTATAGCTGACTGGCTCCAATCAGGTGCCTCTTCTGGGCCTGAAGTGGCTTTTACCTCAGCCACAGGCTGTTAGATAGCTGATCCACATGACAGACAGCTGCTGCAGCTAAAAAAATGGCAAACCAAGGGGGAGGAAGAAGGAGCACGCAGTGTATTAACTGTGACAAGACATTAACAGCTTTACATGCATGTTTACAAAGGATACCTTAAAGACAGATAGATGTTGGTGGAGGATACACATTTCTTACACACTCTTTTTCGCACTGTGCTGAAGTAGACTTCTGATTATGAAATGTTTCTGATATGTCTGCTTTGATTTCATAAGGTCAGCCGTTTGTTTAGTTCAGATTTGTTTAACGGCCATGCTCTGAGTGAGCATGAGCCTCTTTGTCTCAAGCTGGTTCTAATCAGTGCTGAATATGTACCAATACCTAATTCAAGCACATTTCCTTTAATGATATATCGTCATGTGTGTTATTTTATTCCCTTATCCTATTTACATCTATTCCGAAATGTTTTAATACTCAAGAGTCTAAGAATTAAAACGTTACTATTACTATTCCTTTGGAATTGAGACCTAATTCAATGATCACTTTCAGTATATAAAAGTATATAAAATAAATTAAACTTTTAATTTTGGTTCATTTCCTAATTTTCTCATGCAAGCATTTTCCAGAAAACAGGTGAAGTTATGAATGATCTTAGGGCCAACATGTTATTCAGAAGTCCTTTATTCAGTAGCATTTGAGAAACTTTATAGGCAGAAATGGAATACACTGTTCATAAATAAGTTTGTTAGAAGCAGCTGAATGGACAAACAAAATGTTTTCACATTTTGAATCAGAAGCAGAACAAGCAAACAGAGAAGAATGTCCATGTAAACACGATGAATAAACCAGATCTGTATCTTTGTGGACCACAGCTAAGGGACAATGTGATGCAATCTGCTGTCTAGTATGTGACAATAGTATATCCCATTATATATTTATTCATTATATATATATATCTCTTTGTTATAGTCTGCAGTCTCATCATTAGATTTCAACAAAACTAATGCACTTGTCCTTTAATTAACTGACATCTTCTCACAATGTTTACAGCCCTATCAGCTTGTGTACAGTGTGTATTGCCAATATAAAACAATATTCCTTTGCAGTGTGTTCCAGTCATAGGGGAGGGAAGCTGAAAGCTCAGTACCAGTCCCAAGAGTCCTCCTTGACTGACTTGGCTCTTTTGCACAGTGGCTGTTCACACATTCAATCTATCTTCCACTCTGGTCAAGCTCTTATGTGCTCTCAGCCTCAGAAGTGCTAAATGTCACGACCCTTTATTACTGGGACTGGGGAGATTTTAGAGCAGCTTCTCTTCCTGCTAAAATGTGAGTGACACGGCAGTGCATTCTGTCTGACCAGAGAAAAGGCAATTTTGCAACATGCTGCATCTACCTCAACTTGAAAGTGGCCCATTTAAGTTTGATCTCTGGTTCTCATTCATTTGAGTGGTGCAGGTCATGTCTAAAATGACTCTGCCTCCACTAAGCTACTAAAGGTGTAAAGGGACTGTAAATGGAATGACCTGTCTCCTCCACTGCAGTTTCTACTGAAGTGACTGATAATAAGCCACTTGCAGGTTTTGTTTAAAGGGATAATGTGTTTTTTTGAGTGTAACTGCTTAAGCTACTATCGCTCAGTCAACACTGATTGCATTGTACATGCCCCCTGCCCCGAGAAACAGAATGAGGCATGGATAACTTCACAAAAGTTTCGCCCGAAACAGTTGTTTGCAAAGTTAAGTCTACATCTCAAGAATAAGTTTAGCACTTCATCTGACTGCTAGACAGCCTTTTCTTCTGCAGTTTGTGTCAATTTGTAAACCACTCACTTTACCACAGCACACAAAATCAGCAATTCTAAATCAAGGCAAACAGGACTTGTTGATCCACTGTTAAATCCATTGGGAACTTCAAATGTTTTCTCATTTAACATCAGCATTTAATATCTTGTTCCGATTTTACAAAATGAGATGAACTAACTGAATGAGGCAGCAGTAGACCAGCGGCTGCTATGTCCCTGCGAGCTAAAAATACAGATTTTCTCAAGGGACTTTGGTGCAGGAGCGTGAGCGGTTTACAAATTCAAGATTCCCATCAGAAAAGACGTTCTACCTGTAAAGATGTTCTACATGTTCTAGTGAAATTGGCAGTGATTAATTTAACATGAATTGTAAGAGTTACTATGCACCACATTCTAACTGGGGAAAAAAAACTATGTCTATGATTAATACTTCTATCCCCAACAATGGGGAGAAGAAAAATAAAAATAAGTGTATCTAAGGTGAATACTCCAGATATAATGATTTTTTTTCTTCAGCACACTCCCCTTGCCAAGCCCACAGATATTTCTTCAGGGTACAGAGGTGACACTGCAAGAAAAGCAGGGGAAAATGACTCGTGAAATATCTACAGACACTTGCCAGTACATCTCTATTACTGATCATGAAAATCTTTGTTTCAGAAGAGAAGCAGTTCAGCAAAAATGCAAAAGGTAAAATGTGTCCTGTTTGTAAATCATTCATCATACAGCTTTTACTCTACATTCTGACCAATCAAACTCACAGTTACACGTGAGCCCATGTGTATGAACCAAAATTGCACTTTTTCATTTCTCAGCAAGTGTTTCAACTGCTGGTGGCACTTTTAACATCTAACTCCCCACATAAAAAAAACTATGCCAGCTTAAGGATATGTTTCCCACTTTGTCTTGTTAGAGAGCCTTTCCTTCACTGATAACTGAAGTTTTGCATTTTATACTGGCTGCTGTCCTGCACCAAAGTCCATAGAGGAAATCCATGATTTTACACAACAGCACACAAGAGGTGTTGATCCACTGCTGCCTATATCATTAAGTTAAAATGTGGTGTGATGTGACTTCAGAGTTTGAAATTCTTCAGTCAGATTCACCTCACTGACTCAAACTTACCAAACAAGGCAGCAGCAGACCAGCAGCTCTTATGTCCCTGTAAGATAAAAACACATATTTTCTCTATGGACTTTGGTGCTGGAGAGTGAGTGGTTCACAAACTTCAGTTCCCAGTCAGTGTTATCTACCACTGAGACACAGTGGCAAATATATTCTTAAGGTAGAAAAAGTCCTACATGTAGATGTGCTGTTTGACTGAGCATGAATGCGTGACAAACAACACTACAGCGTTAAGAATAACAGAAAAAGCATGTACAGTATATATTATCTAAAATGAACTGTGGCATTACAGCTTACACTGAAACATTTGAAATTAATCTCTCTGTACAAATTAGTGGGTTGTCTAAAATTTACCCATTTGATTATAAGCCCTCCAAGCCATTACACTACTGTGGCAGTTATGTTTGATTTGCAGAATCTAGGACAAAGCTTCCTTGGACACTGCAGCTCTTTGCAAATGGTAGGACTGAAGTGAAAGAGACTGGATGCAGTCATTACATACATTTTAATTAACAGCTGGAGCTGAGTTACAGTTTCCCTATATCCCCAATTCTCATTTTCCTGGACAGTTTAGATACAGAGAACTGGGGGAATATTCCACAATAAGCCCTGCCCGAAACAAAGGACATGCATTTATTAATGAATAAAAAAAAAAAAAACAGAATGGCTCACAGTAAAATGTATAATCTTTATTATAAAATGTTAATTTGGTCACTTCAGTATTGAATTTTTACTAAAAATCCATGCAGATATGACATTTATTCCATGAAATCAACCAAGTGTCCTCCAATTTACAGATATTACATGAAAGCGAGTGGATTCCTGATAAAAACATAGCAGGGTGACAGAGCTCGCAGAGAGCCTGCAGAAATATTTAGCAAGAGCTTGTGATAAGGTTTTGTAGAAGAAAAGTGAGGAGAGTCTGCACTTGTTCTTTTTCTTTTGCAACGTTTAACCCTGTTCAGTGTTCTTGTACACTGCACTCATGAATCTCATTCATTCAACAGATTCCAGCCGCTTGACAAATGGCTTGCCTAATGAAATCTGCCCTCACTTAAAGTCACAATATCTTTAAAATATGTTTGCCACTTTATCTCACTCTCAGACAGCTTTTTTCTTAACTGGAAACTGAAGCTTGTATACTGTCCACTCTCCCATACCAAAGTCCTTAGAGAAAATATATGTTTTTGCTTGTGGTTTGGTCTACTGCTGCCTTGTTTGGTAAGTCACATAATCATACATTTGAACTTAATGACGGAGGTAGGAGCGCATCAACAGCTCCTGGATGCTTGTCACTTATAAAACCTCATTTTCTCAATGGGCTTTGTTTTGGGAGGGTGAGTGGTTGTCTAGGAAACAGCCACTCAAAGGCTGACTAACAGCAAGATATTGAAAAGATCATGTCTTTTCAATCATATTGACTTTTATGTCTCTGGTGGGTTCTCACCACAGGCAGCACTGATGATTGTGATGACTGCATGTGTCAGTTCCTTAATAACCTCTTCAGTGAAAAAAAAAAAAAAAAAAAAGGTCTGGAAACGTCAGTGAACACGTCAAATTTCACAAACTTTCAGAAAATTTAGAGGATGCAGTGGAACTGTGACGGTCACCTGGACTCTTTGTGAACATGGTAAACACAAAGCCATTTGATGGCAGCATTTGTCTTTGTTCCCTGTGTTTTCACTGCTTTTTCCTCCTGTTTGCTTGTCAGTTTGACTTTGCATGGTTTGCCAGACTGTGGATTTTGGCACAGTCCCTGCCAGCCTTGTTTGCCTTAACTATGTGAATATGACCTTTCTGATTCTAACTAAAGCTTTTTTAAACAGTGCACTACCTCACCTGAGAGTTTAAGTGCCACTTTAAAATCGCCGATTCTGTTTGAGTTTCACCTAATGTGCCAGAATAATGCTGTTTTTCCTTTTATCAACTGATGTCCCATCTTTTCATGATGTCTTCTTTTGTGCTGCGTCCTCTGCGGGGGCTGTTTCATTTCACAGGTGTGCGTGTAGAGACCTCATTCAAATTATGCAAAGAGGAATCTGTCATGATCAGTCTAAAGCATTTAATCAAAGAAATTTACAAATTTATTAAGTGATTTAAAAAAAAAACAATAACACTTTTGGGGCATGAGGTCGTCCTCTTTCTATGCTGTAAAGACCTGAACATGAAACCAATTTCTGTACGTTTGCTAAACCAACAGTCAGATGTAATCTTATAAAGCCTTTAAGTGTTAAAGCTGTGATTGAACATAAAATTCTGGCACAATTCTGACTACTCTAGAATCGCAAGGACAAAAATAAACGTTTCCTTACTTACCTGCTCTGCCAACCCACATCTGTCATTTAAGGCCCAAAATGCAAAATGAATCATCAGTGTCATCTCTGAGAAGAGGGCTGCCAGCAGGGAAACAAGAAAAAACTCATTTTAGCCACTTAACAAAAGGCTATCTTCATAAAATCTACACCCTCATTCATCTTACAATATGTTTGTATGTTTTTTTCCACCATTAGATAGACTGCTCATTCTCCCACACCAACGACCACAGAGGAAAATCTAAATTTTTACTATATCTGTAGACACACTGGAGCTGCTGGTCTAGTGCTACTGTACCTTGTTTGCAGAGTTTGCATCACTCAAGTAAATCTGAATGAGGGATTTAAAAAAAGTCAAGGTCAAATAAAATGATACATATCTACTCACTGATGGAAGCAGCAGTGAATCACCAACTCTTACATAATGAAGTAGTCAGTTTACTTCAGTGAAAGGATGTGCACATCACAGTAACACGTCTCGAAAAAACCTAAAATATGGCTGTAGATTTGTCTTAATTGTTACATTTGTGTTTCAACACTTACATCAGTGGGAAAGGGGGGGAGAGAAAACAATGTAAATTGTATGTGTAAATATGATGTCATCAGTCTGACAGATGGCATGGTTTTTCCTGTAGTAAAAAGGGTGAAGCAGTGCAAGCAGAATGAACTTGTCACGGGGATCAGATGCCACAGGGCTGGCAGCAAAATGACCCACAGACATGGGACCAATTTTGTTCAACACACTGCCGACTCTGTTTGAGCAGAGTGTTGGAGCGCTGGACCTGCTGGTCTACTGCTGCCTTGTTCGGTAAGTTTGTGTCACTGAGATAAAGCCAAACAAAGGATTTCAAGGACCTAATGTAGCAGAAGCTGTAATCGCGTGATTCCTAAATTTCATCCTTAATATGATATTTCTTTGATGTGATATTTCAAGGATTTTTTATTTTCTATTGACATATTTTTAATGCCCAAATTAAATTATGCATAAAATCCCTCCTTTTGATAGAGAATATACACTGCCCAGCCAAAAAAAAGGTCTCCAACAAAACAAAAAAGCGTTGGACAGCCTTTAGCTTTGATTACAGCACGCATTCCCTGTGGCATTGTTTACATAAGCTTTTGCAATGTCACAAGATTTATTTTCGTCCAGTGTTGCATTAATTTTAAAGATCTTGTACTGATGATGGGAGAGTCAGACCACTACACAAAGCCTTCTCCAGCACATCCCAAAGATTCTCAATGGGCTCTGGACTCTGTGGTGGCCAATCCATGTGTGAAAATGATGTCTCATGCTCCCTGAATTACTCTTTCACAATTTGAGTCCGATGAATCCTGGCATTGTCATCTTGGAATATGCCCGTGCCATCAGGGAAGAAAAAATCCATTGATGGAATAACCTGGTCATTCAGTATATTCAGGTAGTCAGCTGACCTCATTCTTTGGGCACATAATGTTGCTGAACCTATACCTGACCAACTGCAGCAACCCCAGATCATTGCACTGACCCCACAGTCATGTACAGTAGACACTAGGCATGATGGGTGCATCACTTCATCTGCCTCTCTTCTTACCCTGATGCTCCCATCACTCTGGAACAGGGTAAATCTGGACTCATCAGACCACATGACCTTCTTCCATTGTTCCAGAGTCCAATCTTTATCCTCCCTAACAAACTGAAGCCTTTTTTCCTATTGGCCTCACTGATAAGTGGTTTTCTTAAGGCTACACGGCTGTTCAGTCCCAACCCCTTGAGTTCCCTTCACATTGTGTGTGTGGAAACGCTCTTACTTTTGCTATTAAACATAGCCCTGAGTTCTACTGTTGTTTTTCGACAATTTGATTTCACCAAAAGTTTAAGTGATCATGATCATTCAGGATTTTTTTCCAACCACATTTCCTCTTCAAAGACGATGGTTCCCCACTATCCTTACAGTTTTTAATAAAGCATTGGACAGTTCTTAACCCAATTTTAGTAGTTTCTACAGTCTCCTTAGATGTTTTCTCTAGCCTTTGAGAGGGTCGGTGGACTGTTTAGGCTGCTGCACCGTTTGTTCCTGCAGGCTTACCGTTTTGTTCCAGCCTTCATGAAACTTGTTATCTCCACTCACAATTCATTTTTCTTCTTGCTTTACCTAGAAGGGACATAAGCCTGTAAGTAGATTGTTAGTGTGTGTGTGTTACCTGTTATGGTGTCCCGTTTTGGGTGTAAAGTGACCAAAAAAAGCCACCGATGCTAATGCGCTAGTCCGTTAATGGAATTTTCCATATTATGTTAGCATTAAGCTAAGCGCTACTTATTGCTACTTCTGTCGTGTGGAGTAAATTCCAAAGTGTAGTAAAAAAAGGCAACTGGACTTAGTTGAATTTCTTGAAGACGTTTCGCCTCTCATCCAAGAGGCTTCTTCAGTTCAGTTTGACTGGTGGAGAGTCTGGGACTTATAAACTCTGTCAGGTTTTTGGTCCATGGGGTGTGGTTTGGACAGGAAGGGGGTGTGAGTCGTTAAGTCATCAAGGGTCGTTGAATGTTGTCTTTTGTCTGATTTAGTTTCACCTGAGTCGTTAGTTATTGGAACTGAAGAAGCCTCTTGGATGAGAGGCCAAAACGTCTTCAAGAAATTCAACTAAGTCCAGTTGCCTTTTTTTTACTACACTTTGGATACCATGACCTGAATGAATGAGAATCTTCACAGACATGTGGAGTAAATTGGTGTGTGTTTATGCATGTTATGTACTTTTTTATTTTTTGTAATGCAGTTTCACAGATCTTCTTAAGTAAAGCATCAAAACGTACCTGAAGTCTCCGCGGTGTTTTATTGAGAAACTGTTTAGCTATCTGCCAAGTTAGAAGTCAGCCACATTCTTGCAAGGGCAGAATAGCTCGATTTATGCCAATGATTTAACCATTCTCAAACAGACTAATATCTTTTACACGACCACAGGATGTGTTGTGGAAAATGAAATGAGAAGCTACTCATTGCATCTGTTGGGGTTAAATAACTTGTTGTCAGCTGAAAGATACTCACCCATGTAGTAATTATCCAATAGGAGGCTCTTACCTATTTGCTTGGTTAAATCCAGGAGGCGGTGTATAATAAATCAATCTTCTGAGGTCCTTTTTTCAAGTTCCTGAATATACATCATATTTAATCTTTAACCTTATACAATTAGATTCACATTAACTTTATATTCTGCACTGCCTGACAGCTCAACAAGGTCATCGTCATGTGACATACAGTCCATTTGTATCTCCATAAGGACACATTAACTAGCATGGTCACAGTTTTAATCAGCTGCACAGGATGTGATGATATACAATTATGTATGGACTGGACCTCGGAATAGATCTGGAGTTTTTAATTCTGATGCCTCATGATCTCATTAGGGGAGCGCTTCACACACACACGATCTCTATATGCACAGTCACATTATTGAGTTGGGAAAAAAAATGTGACACCAGCATGCTAATTAGTGAGGCGAATGTGCGCTTTAAACTATTATTGATGTTTCAGTAATTGTTGCTGTGCTTTGATTTTGAAAAATGCTGCGAAGGTTTTTTTTTTTTTCATTGAACCAAATCCTGGTGAGTGATCACTGAAGCGCTAAGTTATGCAAACTAGTATAATCAGTTTTCCTTAATTACCACCATTTCAACAGTAGACAAACTTCTATTTGCCGCGTCGTCATTCTTTGCTCATTTTCACACCAACACGTCTCAAACAGCATGTGATATTTAAGCAGGAGAAGACAAGTGCAGCGGCTTGTGTTTCCCCCTTCAGGGCACGCATCCCCAGTGTGTCATGCAAACAGCAGACATAAAGAAAAACTGACGGAGAGGAATCGCTGGGTGGTGTAAGTGAAAGGCCCGCGGTTCTTCCACAGCACATATCAATGACGAGGGATGAGCTTCAGTTCTCACATGTTCAGGCTACATCTCTGGGGGGGGGGGAGGGTTCAGTCAGAGGGTGGTGGTGGTGGTGCCCTAAGCCGGCCTCACACAAAAGCTCCAGGTTTCATGTGGGATGTTGGGGCTCACAGTCTTCAATATTTCTCTCTTTTCATTTGACAAAATCTGGCGCACTGCACACGCTGATAAAATGGAAAAATGTATGAGCTGAGGATTTTCCTGGAATCCTGTGAGGTACATACTTTTTCCAGATCACATGACTCTGCATGTGGTCTGTCCTAGTGGCAGTAGAAAGGCCCTTGCACGTTAAACCAATGCAAAAAACAGCACTTAAGTGTGAATAATCTGGAAGTACTAAGCATATAAATGTTGGACATGGAAAAAAATAATAATAATTTTGTGGGAACCAGTGAGGTCAGCATCAAATGATAGTGGGTTAGTATTAAGTCAACTTACTGATACAGCCAACAGTGAAGATGATAGGAGAGCTTGCTTTGTTCAGAAGCTTAAACGTAATGGATTTGTGACTTTAGGGAAGACAGTCCCAGCTGTGCACCTTGGCTTCTTTGAATATTTCTAATGTCAATCAAAACCAAGCACTGTGATTGGTTAGACATTTACCAGCCAGGAATGAAGCTTTGAAAAAAAAACTGCCACAATATTGGCTTCGTGAAATTCCGTCATCATTGCTCACATGACACAGACATGAAAAGAATTGCACAGAAATCATGTCTGGTGTGCAAAGACCTTTAGGCTTAATTTTAAGGGGGGTGGTTTTGTGTGACTTACAATATGACTCTTTTTTTTTTTGCCATAATACAGCATACTAGAGTCAAATCTCAGTTTGTCAGTTAAAGGTGAGAAAATGTAGACATACACAATAGTACTGAGAAAAGACCATGATCTTTCCAAAGACTATTAACAGCCTTTACAAAAAACAAGAATCCTCTTCTAAATGAGAATTTTGCTTCAAATATTTGGGGGCAGTGCCAGTTAAAAAATGTTGATAACACACATATGAAATAAATTGCCATAAAATTACAGTATATGCAAGTATCTGCTTCTGTGGAACCAGCTTCAGAAAGGTTGATATGCACCATGGGGTATCGTGCAAAAGTAATGTGTCCCATGGTTTGCACAAAAGTATAATAGCAGCTTCTTTTCTGGGAAAACAGGCTGTGTTAAGTTTTTATAGATAGATGTAAAAACGTTGGACATACCGCTGCTGCTACAGAAAGAGGTTGACATTCTGACTTCACGTGATTTCGACAAGAAAGTCACTTTAAAGTTTTCATTTCCAATTCGGAAAATATTCATGAAGTATAACCACACTGTATCGTGCTGTTCTCATTGCAAAATTCATCAGTGTTATAAAAAAAAAAAATGTTTGTTTGCCCAAACTAGCATCATCTCCTGGAAGAATCTCTGCTATTAAACTTTCCCTGCGACAAATGGGAAATGTTCCATTTGTAACACATTAAAGCACACTTGTGTTTTCCTGAAAACAGATTATTTTTATACTCAGTGTGTGTGGCTCTCTGAGCCAAAACAAGTGGGTCAAAACACATTTCCTCAGTCATAGAGCATTTTTCAACATTTTAAACGTGGGATAAGACTAGGGATAAGAACAGTTACAGAATCATCAATACTGATAAAGTTATCAACAAATTTAGGTATTTTGGTATCAGCATCAATACACTATGACGTGAAAATGTAAATAAGAAATTATTTAAAGTAATGTGATTATTTAAAGTGCCTAAACGTTAGTAGCTATATGCATTTAACCTTAACAAAAGTCGAATTTCTACAGCAGCAGAAACATCAAACACGCCACACTGCCTCACATTTACAGTAATAAATGTATATGCAGACATTCATTGAGACAGCACACGCACACACACACTCACAACTACATTTTCATTAAAATTGGGCAAAAGGAGCCCACATTTGCAAATGCATTGTTTCACCACTGACCAATGAACAACCAGGACTTAAGCAGTGAAAGGCCACTTCAGTAGTAACCTGAGGTTCTGCACGGACGGCACCATCTGCAGAGATGATCTCACGTCATCAGAGATTAGACCGCCTTCAAACACACCCACACACACCTCCCAATCAGGGGAGGTTTATCTTGCATCTGACATCGGCAGCTCAACACTGCTGCACCTCCTCAAAGAGATAGGCATCTAAAACGCTCCTCTGCTGTCTATTTAATCTGCAGCCACTGTTAATGTGGCTCATTACTCCCCAGACTGTGTTTTAGCTTCAGGGAGGGGGAAGAAGGATGGAGGACACCTTCATTGCCTCCCACCTCACACCAGCCTGCAGCACTCATTTACACTTCCTCACTCGGAGAACAACAGCAGAACATGTGTGGTTTTTTTTTTCTTTTAAAAGCCCTGTGTGCTCACCAAGAGTTGCTGGTTCCACTGCTGGTTTCTGGCTGTTTTGCTGCTCTCAAATTCAGTGCAAGCTGCACTGAAGAGGGACTGAAGGACGGGAGCTGCTCGTGGAGGCTGCAGAGCTTCCTCCTTCAGCCGTGGCTGTGATGTACAACATCCCTGACGCTTCTAGTAGCATCTCTGGTTGTAAAACAAACAAAACAAAAACAATGCAGGGGGGAACAAAGGTTTTTTTTAAAACAACCACTACACTGTGTGATTTACTATAATGAGAGGGACAAGGCATGTGGGAGCATGAGGCACTGACATATAGTTGGAGCATGACCACCTATAGCCGCTGGGGAAAAAGGCTCAACTAATAATATCTATATCTGCTTGAGTCTACAGTATTTTGAAATATGCTCAGTGCTTTATCTTGCAGCATCAACTCTTCACAGCAAAATCTGTACTGAAAATTAGAAATTTTAAATCAAAGAACACAGTGATTGCTGCCTCAATCAGTGAGTTCAAATGTGTTATTTTGTGACTTTGGTGTTTGAAATCCTTTAGTCAGATTCACCCCACTGACTCAAATTTACCAAACAAGGCAGCAACAGACCAGCATCTCCTGTGGCTCTGTGAGACACTTATTTCTATGGATTTTGGCATGGGAGACTGTGAGGAACTGTGAGGAACTAGGCCTGTCTAACAATACGATGAAGTGATAAACATATTCTTTTGATGTAGTGTACTTCAGGAGGTGCAATTTCTATTGGGTGAGAACTTGTAAGTGGCTATAATCAGTTTTCTTTGTGTCTCTGCTGGCAGCCATGTTTTCAGTGAGGGCGAGCCTCCATGTTCTTGGTGCAGATTTGGGCTGATTATGTAAATATAACCACGCTTTCAGACTGACATTGTTAAAAAAAAAGGTAATGACCCAACATTAACCATTGCTGTTACCATGGCGATGAAGGTCTCCTGCCTTTCACTAAGTACAAATGTTACAAACGCCTGAGTACATCTCTGAAATTGTCTTTATGAGGTTCAAATATAAAGTGAATCAAATGTGTAACTGCCACATTTCTCAAAAAACTCCCTGCCTTAATTGGTTTTTCATAATTTATCCACAAATTATCTTGGGCCTGAAGCAGACCCTGTGTTATTCTGTAAATTCTCATGATTGACTTATGTGTCAATATAATTTTCTGCCACACATGCTACATTTTCCTGAATAAAGTCATGTTTGCTAAAATTAACCACAACCTACTGACATGCAGGAAACACTTGGCCAGGTGGGAACTAGATTCTGAGTACTAACTGGTTTCAGGGTCTCCATGCTAAATATAATGAAGCCACTTAAAAAAAAAAAAAAATAATAATGTTCAGCGTGGGCAGGACTGGACAGAAAAAGGACAGCTAAAAGCCGACTCAAAATACTATCATTACACATTGTTGTGTATTAGTTGAGGTAATTTTGCACTTCCACAAAGTTTGCAAATAAGATTTGCAAGTGGCGCACAAACAATATAATGGACACAATAAAGGCTGCAGAGCTGGGGTTGTGAATTTCATTTCCTTGTTGATCTATAGAATAGAATAGAATAGAACAGAATAGAACTTTATTTATCTCGCATTGGGGAAATTCTCTTGTCACAGACAACAGATAATGACTAGAGAAACAATAAAGTACAATACAAAAAAGAAGAAGTTATGAAAGTAAAAGAATAAGGATAGAAATAAAAAATTAGTTAAAAAAGTTCAAAGAGCTATATAAAATAAAATATTAAAATATTACAAATATTAAATATATAGTGCAAGGGAATGAGGTAGTGAAAGAATGAAGCGTATTGCACAATAAAAGAGGATTGTTATAACATTTTTGGAACATTTTGTAAGACTTTTTGGTAACGTGAGTAATGTTTTTGCAACATTATCTTACATTTATAGCTTATATTTTACTCTGTATTCATAAAGGAGGTATAACATGGTCAGAGGGTGTTGCCCATTTCATTTACAAATCTATTATATATATATATATATATATATATATATATATATATATATGTTTGTGTGTGTGTTTCATACTAAAATCTAAGGTAAATTGATTTCAGTGTGTTTCAGAGTCATTTTAATCACAGAAGTAGTTGTGATTCAATAATATATTGAATCACAACTACTTCTCTCAGCATAATAGTCATATTAACTATTTATATTGTCTCGTCTGTACTCACGATGAGTACGTTCAATAAATAATACTGCCCAACACACTGCTTCAGCCTGATAAATCTGCCTAATCTGATAAAAGGTATTATCTGGGGGCCAAGCCTTCTCTCTTCAGTGTCCTGCGGTTCCAATAAAACCCCGGGACTACATTAAAAATTGTGGCCATCACTCCTGAACGTGTAAAAGCTTGTTTCACACTGTAGTGCACAACAAATAGGCACTCTGTCACTGGTGACTTGTGTTCCTGAGGAACAGCTTGAATTCAGACTTTATCACAGTTTACCACCTTTACACTTTTACTGTAAGTTATGGTTCATAACTCATAATGGAGACCTCTGGGAATATCAACACCCTAAAATGAGGAACCGGTTGCTTTACCCCCAGGGGGAAATCTTATGACTTTTGCTGAGTCATGAATAATGGATCAAGTTGCTGTATAATCTCTGGGCGATAACTACTGTGATCTGAATGCCTGAATATAGAAGCTACAACAAAAAAAGGAGGATGCCCTCTTTCACTGGATCAAAAGCACAATGTAGCAGCAGACGCAGCTTTTTTCTCTTCTGTAACTCAACCTTCCCTCTACTTGCTGCAACACACAGATGCCCTTTTACACACAACATCCATTTTGTTGTTTGTAAATCCATTCACCTTGACAAAGTGTGTTCTACCGGGATGCAGAGGTCCAGCTCAAGATGTGGAGGATTGCTATAGCAACCGCAGAGACTGTTGGATAGTTTATGTCGACTGCCAAATGTGCCTCATATCTACTGCATAGATGGATATCGGCAAAATCTCTTAGGTAAGTGATTGTATTACAGTGGCTGACGGGACTAAAGCACATCTATTTCAAAGCAAGGTTCTTTGGATTGTGTTGGGGTGCTGAATATCAAGCAGGAAGGTGAAGCAGCTGCAGAACAACTGCTCCCCCCACATGAGAGCAGGTGGTACTACATGTCTCCGGCCTCCACTGTGAAGAAGTGCTCGCTGTCTCAGAGGAGACACCTACGCATCAGATGTAATTCACACAGTGTGCGCTGCGTGCCTCCACAGAAACAAACTGAGACTCAGACCCACACACACACACACTCCCCCGCACAGACAAATCAATGCATGTTGCTTGTGTCCACACCAATCCCTAAAAAAGACATCATCATAAAAGAAGCCCACATCTCCCCCGGTTTCTTCTAACTATTGTCTCAGCCTGCTACAGGATAAGTAGCAGCCATTCTCGGCAAACAGCACCTGTCTGAATAGATGCTGATGCAAAGGCCTGCAGCTGGGTTTAAAAAGCTTTTCATGTCCAAATGAAAGACAAATCTCCAAATGAACAAATCTTCTTGTTCTTTATGTCCTTCAAGTTGAACAAGACCAGTACTCATAATTGTCCTTCATCTAAAAGGAATATTTTAAGCTGTTTAGGACACAAGGGATAAAAAGATTTTAACCACCTTATAAAATCTGGACCTGATAAAGTTTACTACATTTTAATTTCACTGTTAGTCAGCTTTTTTCCACCAGGAAACTGGAGTTTCTAAACAGCTCATTCTCCCACACCAAAGTCCACTGAAAAAAAAAAAAACTTTGATTTTAACTTTATACAGGAGCTGCTTGGCTACTGCCCCCTTGTTTAGCAAGTTTGATTCACTTGGGTAAATTCAAACTCAGATGTCACAAAACAGTATATTTCCACTTGTTCATTTGGGCAACAGTGGATCAACACTCATGTGTGCAGCAAAGTGAAATTGAAGATTTTCTTTATGGGCTTTGATATGGGGAGTGAGTTTTTCAGCAAAAAGGCTGATGTGAGATTGAGCTGTGAACGTATTCTTATATAGTACATAAGTACACATTAGCAATAATAGATTTCGTTAAAATGCCGCTTTGTAAGCTAAAACTGTTTGTCCTCTTTTTCCAAATGGAAAAAGTTGGTTCTTAGTGAAGAGAGGAGTCAGTAACCTATACAGATCTATTCCTTTAAAACCTCTGTTAGCATACATTTCTTTTTAAGCACACACAAACTGCTTTGGTGATCAAACGAGCCTGAAATATCTGCTGCCACCACAGAGAACCCTTTTTTTTTCCCACCATCAGAGATTTTTTTCACAGGAAAAGAACAAGCATAATATTAATTATGGCTTAATTCCATTTGGCTGCTTCAGTTTTAGGCTCCTGGTAAATGTCACACTGCTTATTACTCATTATTTATTAATCATTAGGCCACTATGTAATAATCCTAAGATAAACAGGACTGAGGGATGAATTTAGAGTGATGCTCATCAGGTGTTGACAGACACTGGAAAGGTTAAGCTGAAAAAAACAACACCTGCTAATATACAGTATATATATATATATACATATATATATTGCTACTTTCTCTCTGGCACATTGAGGAGAATGCAGATCCCCTTTCTCTCACTTATTTCTATTCCACCGCAGACCTGACCTGAAAAGGTCAGATCACCATTCTCTAAAAGTCAAGCTGCTAACTCAGTGTTGTAGTTTTATTTTATTTTATTTTTTTAAAAATGACATTTGGCTTGATGTGATTTAGTTTAAGTGATATCTCACCAGAAGCAGAGACTCTTTGTGTGTGTGCATGTGTGAAAATGAGGCTGATGAGAATGTAAAATTAAATCTGACTTGTGAAAAGTTGTTGTTAACACCACAACAATTTTTGACATACTCTGTATAGGCAGACGGAATTTTTTCCCTCCTATTAGGCATCACATCATTGTGTTTAAACTTGGTGATAAAAATGTCGACACAGTTTTAGCTCAATTCAGTGTCAGTGAGTTAAAACGCTGCAGTGTCATGAGTCTTAAAAAGTGTATTTTTAAGAGTAAAGTCATTAGAAACGCCAAGGCTAGAACCAGAACCATGTCTGCCCGAAAGCCCTCGGAGAGTGCAAACCTCCCACAATTTCAATACATCTGTATTCTGTATTCTGTTTGTTTGTTTTTAAAATAAGAAAAATAATCCTGAACTTCAATCACCACCAAAATCCAACAACGTCTTGCTTGAAACAGATCATTATAAAATGTAATCCAAATTCATCCTTTTAAGTTTTGCTGATCACAGACTGTCTAATCAATACCAGCTTAAGTATACAATATACTAAAAATATGTTCACCATTTTATCTCACAATTACTTGATGGATCAACAGGGTAACTGTGAGACTGTCCTAATAAGAGTCCAAACAGGAAACCCCGGTTCACCATCGATCAGTTCACACTTCCAATAAGGGGACTGGTGACTCTGTTTTGAGGATTATAAAAGCAGCGACACCAGCGACCATAGTCGAGTGTTTTCCTGGGGCCAGAATGGCGACATCGAGTCTTATCTAAAACTGCTGGCCAAAATTAAATGTAAATTCAGTAAAGTTACTATTCATGTCGACAGTGATGACACCCGATTACGGCAATCGGAGGTCAAAAACAGATTAATGTTAAATCTGTGTGTACAAACACTAAGTCAGTGTCGGACATCATAATTTTCTCTGGACCTTCCTAATGTGACCAGTGAAGACATATACCATACCAGTCAAAAGTTTGGATACACCTTTGGACCACATTAATGAGAAGGTGTGTCCAAACTTTTGACTGGTAGTGTATAGCCATCTGTTCTCATGAGGACAGATGGCAAAGTTTTTATCATAAAAATAACACCTTGACAATCCCGAGGTGAGACAAGGAGGCCGAGTTGCAGTCTTACAAGCTTCTTTGTTCTTCTTTTCAAGCAGTCTCCTCCTCAAAACCCCATGGAGACTGTGTCTGACCCCTGACCTACTAAATTAAATAAATCAATAAAAAACAGAAGGGGAGTTAGAAATTCCAACCTAATAAAAATCAATAGCAATAAAAAAACAGATTCCAAAAATGCCACTCTTAAATGTGGACTATTAAATATAGGCTAGGAGTGAGAGCCATTTTTAATATAGGTCCAAGCCCAAAATTTTCGAAAGCCTTATCCTTAGTCTATCACCATCCATCCATCCATCCATGATTCCATCTTCGAGGTCGGGTTGCGGGGGCAGCAGCTTAAAAAGAGAAGCCCAGACTTCCCTCTCCCTGGCCAGGGAATCCTGAGGTGTTCCCAGACATAGTCTCTCCAGCGAGTCCTGGGTCGTCCCCGGGGCTTCCTCCCAGTGGGACGTGCTCAGAACACCTCACCAGGTAGGTGTCCAGGAGGCATCCTAACCAGATGCCCGAGCCCTTTCAATGCGGAGGAGCAGCGGCTCTACTCTGAGCCCCTCCCGGATGACCGAGCTTCTCGCCCTATTTCTAAGGGAGAGCCTAGGCACCCAGCGGAGTAAACTCATTTTTGGCTGCTTGAATTGGCGATCTCTTTCTTTCTGTCATTACCCACAACTCATGACCATAAGTGAGGATAGGAACGTAGATCGACCAGTAAATAATTCACCATGACAGACTGATGCAGAGCCCGCACTATTGTGGAAATGCACCAATCCGCCTGTCGATCTCCCGCTCCATTCTTCCCTCACTCATAAACAAGAGCCCGAGATACTTAAACTCCTCCACTTGAGGCAGGATCTCATCCCCAACCCAGAGAGGGCACCCTTTTCCGGCTCGTCTGCAAAAAGCAGAGACCCAATCCTGAGCCCACCAAACCGGATTCCTTCCATAAAAGTTATGGGCAGGATTGGTGACTATGGGCAACTATGGCAGACTCCAACCCTTACTGGGAACAGATCTGACTTACTGCTGGCAATGTGGTCCAGGCTCTGACACCAGTCGTACAGGGACTGAATGGCCCTTATGAAAGGGTTCGGTACCCCATACTCCTGGAGCACTCCCCACAGGACTCCCCAAGGGACATGGTCGAACGCCTTCTCCAAGTCCACAAAGCACATGTAGACTGGTTGGGCAAACTCCCATGCACCCTCTAGGACCCTGCCGAGAGTGTAGAGCTGGTCCACTGTTCCACGACCAGGACGAAAACCACACTGCTCCTCCTGAATCCGAGATTCGACTATCCGATGGACCCTCCTCTCCAGGACCCATGAAAAGAGCTTAGGAGTGTGATTCCCCTGTAGTTGGAACACACCCTCCGGTGGACCACCACCCCAGTCTGCCAATCCAGAGGCACTGCCCCCGATGTCCACGTGATGTTGCAGAGGCGTGTCAGCCAAGACAGCCCTACAACATGCATGAGTCCGCAGACTGCTTCCTCACAGGAAGGCATGTTGGTGGGACCGAGGAGGTCTTCGAAGTACTCCTGCCGGTGCTATCAGCTGCCTCTGGAGTCCTTTTTGAAATCCCCCATATAATTGTGGGGGATTTCAACATCCATGTAGATGTTGACAGCCTAACTTCTGCAGTTAGAATCAATTTGTTTCACTTAACATGTGAATAAACCCACCCACTGCCTTAGTCACCTTCGATCCTGTACTGATTTATGGCGTAGATATAGAAAATTTAATGATTTTTTCCCCCAAACCCCCCTCTTAACTGATCATTATTTACTACATTTAAATGTACAATAATTAACCACAATAACATAAGGAAAAATACCAGTACAGTGCCTTTCTGATAATAATATTAATATATTCAAAGAGCAGCTACACTCAGTACCACATTAGATAATGTTGCCCCTTTGAAAAAGAAAGTGGTGAACCAGGGGAGTAGCACCATGGTGTAACTCCAGTACTTGCACTCTTAAACAGGCATTATGTAAATTAAAAGTAAAAGGGCATTCCACTAATCTAGAAGAATTTCATGTAGCCCGGAAAGATGATTTTGTAGCTTACAAAACAGCTATCCATAAAGCTAGAGCTGCCTATTATTATTCTTTAACTGAAGAAAATAAGAACTTCTTTTCAGCACTGCAGCCAGGCTGACAAAGAGTCACTGCTCTGCTGAGCTGTCTATTCCTCTAACACTTAGCAGTGAGGACTTCATGTATTTCTCTGTGAATAAAATAACATCAATTAGAGACAAAAGATGATCACCTCCTTCCCCCCCAGTGGTACTGAGTCATTTTTTTAGCACAAGAGCTTTAGAAGCAGCAGTTACGCAGTCTCTCTGTCCCTATAGAACTCCCTGAGTTAACATCATTAGTATCATCATCTAAACCATCAACCTCTCAGTTAGATTCCATCCTCATCAAGCTATTTAAAGATGTTTTCCATTAATTTAAAAAAGGGACCCTCAACCCAGATGTTTTAGCTGACCTATATCCAATCTTCTCTTCATTTCTAATATACTACAAAAGGCAGTTGCATATCAGCTATGTGAATATCTGCATAGTAACAGCCTGGTTGAAGATTTCCAGTCAGAATTTAGATTGCATCATAGCAAAGAAACAGAACTAGTTAAAGTTATTAACTACCTCATCTTGGCCTCAGATAATGGTCTAGTCCAGGGGTGAGAACCAACCCATCAGAGGGTCCAATTCAGTCTGCAGGGCAAATTTGTTAATCTAATTATGATGTGGAATACTATATTTTTCAGTTCCAGATACCTGTGACTAAACGGTTTGTGCCTTTATAGATCCACTGTGATCGGTAAATTGTAATGAACATGTGTAAATGGTAAATTTTTGTGTAATATTGTTGAAATTGCACTTACTATTCTCACAAAATTTCAGGTTCATGATGTTTTGTAAAAAGATACGTCATAAAATGTAAAACAAAGGGAAAAATTCCTGTTGTTTATAGTTGAGATCAAATTGCACTGTATGCCGCCCCTGCAGTAAAATGAGTTTGACATCCCGGTCCACCACACTTGTCCTGTTAGATGTTAGTGCTGCATTTGACACCATTGATCATAAAATTCTACTGCAGAAATTGGAGCAGACTTTTGGGATCTCACGTACTCCCCTCTTGTACTGAATTGTACTTATCTGATAGGTTCCAATTTGTTCATGTTAATGATAATGACTCCTTGCAAACAAAAGTTAATTATGGAGTTCCACAATTCTCAGTGCTTGGGCCTATAATTTTTTACCTTATATATATACTTCCTTTAGGGAATATTATTAGAAAGCACAACATACACTTTCATTGTTATGCAGATGACACTCAGCTTTATTTATCAATGAGGCCAGAAAAAATGAATCTACCTGTTCATGTAACATTTTACTTTTAAACTAAAGTTATAACACTTGGCCCTAAACACCTTAGAGATAAACTTTCTGACATCACCATGGCGTCCAGTTCCACTGTAAGCAACCTTGGAGTTATTTTTGACCAGGGCATATTTGATTCAGATATAAAGCTAATTTCAAGAACATCCTTCTTCCACCTGCGGAACATTATGTTAATCAGGAACATTTTGTCCTTAAAGGATGCCAAAAAATGAGTTCATGCTTTTGTTACATCAAGATTGGATTACTGCAACTCATTATTATCTGGATGTTCCAGTAGGTCAGTTAAAACACTACAGTTAATTCAAAATGCTGCAGCACGAGTTCTAACAGGAACTAGTAAGAGAGACCACATCATTTCAGTGTTAGCTTCTCTACACTGGCTCCCTGTACAGTTTAGAATGCAATATAAAATCTTCCTCCTCACATACAAAGCTCTTAATGATCAGGCCCCATCATATCTTAAAGATCTAGTTTCACCCTATCATCCCAATAGATAACTTCAGTTCCAAAATGCAGGCTTACTTGTAGTTCCCAGAGTCCAAAAGAGTAGAATGGGAGGCAGAGCCTTTAGTTACCAGGCTCCTCTCCTGCGGAACCAGCTCCCAGTGTCGGTTCGGGAGGCGGACACTCTCTCTGTATTTAAAGTTAGACTTAAAACCTTCCTTTTTGTTAAAGCTTGTAGTTAGAGCTGGCTTGCAGGCTGCAGGATCCAGATCCAGTTTCAATGCTATTATTTTTTTCCACTAACAGTATTATTGTTATCATTATTATTATGCTATGATTAAAAGTTGATATCAGTATAATTTCTTATCAACAATTTCTGCTGCTGCTTGTATAAATGACACTGTAGTTCTATAAACATGAACTGATTCAGAACTGTCCTAACTAAACTTGATAAAACTGTTATATATCTGCTCCTGGTCTCTCTCTTCTACACTGCCTGGCCAAAAAAAAGTTGCCACCTGAATTCAACTAAGCATATACTGTAGGTAAGAGACTCCTATTGGATAATTACTGCATGGATGATTATCTTTCAGCTGGCTGCAACTTATTTAAGCCCTGATGCAATGAGTAGCTTTTCATTTCTTAAACAACCATGTTGAAAGACACATCCTGTGGTCGTGGAAAAGACGTTAGTCTGTTTGAGAAGGGTCAAATCATTGGCATGCATCAAGCAGAGAAAACATCTAAGATTTCAGAAACTACTAAAATTGGATTAAGAACTGTCCAACGCATTATTAAAAACTGGAAGGATAGTGGGGAACCATCGTCTTCGAGGAAGAAATGTGGTGGGAAAAAAATCCTGAATGATCGTAATCGCGAACACTTAAAAACTTGGTGAAAACAAATCATAGAAGAACAACAGTAGAACTCAGGACTATGTTTAATAGTGAAAGTAAGAGCATTTACACTTACACAATGTGAAGGGAACTCAAGGGATTGGGACCAAACAGCTGTGTAGCCTTAAGTAAACCACTAATCAGTGAGGCCAATAGGAAAAAGACTTCAATTTGTTAGGGAGCATAAAGATTGAACTCTGGAACAACGGTCATGTGGTCTGATGAGTCCAGATTTACCCTGTTCCAGAGTGATGGGAGCATCAGGGTAAGAAGAGAGGCAGATGAAGTGATGTTCCCATCATGCCTAGTGTCTACTGTACAAGACTGTGGGGGCAGTACAATGATCTGGGGTTGCTGCAGTTGGTCAGGTCTAGGTTCAGCAACATTATGTGCCCAAAGAATGAGGTCAGCTGACTACCTGAATATACTGAATGACCAAGTTATTCCATCAATGGATTTTTTCTTCCCTGATGGCACGGGCATATTCTAAGATGACAATGCCAGGATTCATCGGGCTCAAATTGTGAAAGAGTGGTTCGGGGAGCATGAGACATAATTTTCTGACATGGACTGTCCACCACAGAGTCCAGACCTTAACCTCATTAATGCAACACGGGACGGAAATAAATCTTGTGACATTGCAGAAGCTTATTGAAACAATGCCACAGGGAATGCATGCTGTAATCAAAGCTAAAGGCCGTCATTGTGTGAAAGTTTTTTTTTTCTCTCTGTAATATTCTTAAGGTTTCGGCCTTACTATGTACAGTGCCTTAAAACGTCACGAGAATGAGGAAAAGAAATATATATATTTGTGATCAGTGCTCATCTGCTCAGGTCATCGTGTTACGTGTGGCAAATGGGCGCCCCCTACAGGCGGGATGCTGGTGCCCTCACTGCTCACATAAAGTGGATGAAACCAAACTAAGAAGAGAGGGAGTTCACCACTGGGCCTCAGCCTTCAGATTAAAAGTCAACTACAGCACAATATTTTTACAAATAAAGCACTGCATTGCAGTCATTGTGTGAAATGTATGAACAATTTGTCCACTGCAGTGTTTTATTTTATATTATATATTTTTAGTTATTGTTATTCTTTTTATAATTTGTTCATATTCATGTTATTGACTTTTGAATTTTTGACTGTATATAGTTTTGGTATGCATTTTTAATTTTTACATTTGGGTGGGGTGGGGCCAGGACTGCCACTAAAGCAGATTCACTGTGCCTGATGTGAAGTCTGAATATTTCTGTGAGGAAATGATCTGTGAACAGCTCATTGTTTGTGTCTCAATAAGCTTTGAAATGTACTCGCAATGTTTATGGCCACTTGTTGGAGCCAATTATGCAGGCCTTCCTGCTCAGCATTTCTACACCAACTGTGATCAATGGAATTATCAAGAGAATATTGCCACTTTGACCACAGGGCTAAACAAAGCAGCAGCATGGCTAATGTCAGTCTTGTGGATGACTCTCCAGCTATTGATCATTCTCTCCGCGAGAACTCACTCCACATCCTCACACAATGATCAAGCATTGAAAATTGTACACAGAACTCCTCGCGGCCAGTTTATAATCATTTTATATGTCGTTCAAATTAGTCTGGACATGGCATCTGTCTCCTTAGAGACGTGTCTGTCCTGCAGCATAAGTGCTTGAAATGATGCTTCTGTGCTCTGTGTCATGCAGGGGAAAAGTGAAAACTGTACACTGCACACAAGGATGTAACAGCGGCAGACTGAAGGCAAAACATATTGCAACCACATACTGACACAGTAAAGAAAGATGCCACCATGCAGTTGTTGGAAATCTCACCTGAAATGAGGAAATCTATTTGGGGTCGAGTCCTGACACCCAGGTGCAGGCAGGCAAGGTGAAAAGTTCAAAGGTTTATTTACAAAAGGGATTTGAACAGGGGTTGGGCAGCAGATGAGATGAGTCCAAGACAAGCGTGGCAGAGCAGAATGAATCTCTGAGCACAAGAGAGCATACGGGTTAACAAGGTGAGAACATGAAAGAGCGCACAGTAATGGAAAGGACGGTGAAGTTCCCACTAAAGAGACTGGAACTGGACTGAACTGGTGATGAGTGGCAGCAGGACCAGACCCTGAGAAGACTGTATAGATGAGTTCACTGGGAGCAGGTGTGCTCCAGCCACAGGTAGGTGATTGCATGACAGCAGAGGATGCAGGAGAGAAGGAAGGTGTAGGAGGAGCATAGGCTTACAGTGTCAAGGGTGAAAGACTTCTATTATACAGTAGTGAACATGATCACGTGATTATCTGTATAGTCTAAAGGAAGAGAAAATCTTATATAGGTGTAACTTGATTAACCAGCCATAGACATGGATGCTCAGTGAAAACATGGCTGCCAGCAGGGACACAAGAGAGAACAGAAAAAATCTTGCCCAATGAAATCTATGTCCGATTGAGTCCATGAGATCTGAATATCTGCTGTATTTCTGTTTTTGTTGTTTGTTTGCTTTGTTTTTTTTTTTTAATTAGACCAAATTTCAGACTGGAATCTGAGGTTTGTCAACCAATCACTCTCCTGCGCCAAATTCCATAGAGAAATGAATTACGGCCCTTTTCCACAACACAGTTCCAGCACGGCACAGCTTGACTCTGAGCTGAGTAGACACTATATGTGACGTCTTGGCCACTGATGAGCCTGACGTCCGACGCAGGAATCTATGAACAATGTCAAACTGTAGATCGGCTATAAAGATTTAAAAATCCTGAGAGCATGCATTGATCTTGAATATTATGCAAGGACATTTCTAAAATCTCAATATTTAACAGAGGAGCCTGGCGTATTTAGTGACAGCATTGCTGAAAGCCACAGCGTCACAACCCCCTTTTTGCTATATTTCAGAAACTGTGTGAGATTCGTGAAACTGTGCTACGAGGTGCTTTGGTAATGGAAAAGGATACCAAACTGAGTAGAGTCAATCCATGCCATGCTGAGCCATGCTGGAACTGTGTAGTGGAAAAGCACCATTATAAATGGGCCTTTTTCTCTCAATGCCACTGTTCCACCAACTCTTTTTAAAATGCCAAATATAGTGTGTTGCAGGTCTGAATCTGAAAACAAAAACAGCTCATATGAAGGCTGTATCTAGCAGGAGTTTTGATATTGATTGGATTTGTAAGAAGAGCCTGGAGCTTGTGCTGTAGTGGATTGTAACGTCATATAGGCTTGGAACAAAGGAAAGAGGAGAACGTGTTTCAGAGCTAATAATGATACAAAAGCCCTGCTGTCTTTTTTTCCCCCCAATTCAGAGATGGATTTTCAGCTTTATTTTAGGAGCACAAGATAAATATTTAATCAGTCTGAAAACCCACAGTGCGAGGATACAGCCTTGTAACCAGCTTCAAGGTTCAGCGAGCAGCAATAATTCATCAATGCCCTGTTTGATGTTTGCAATTTTATCAGTAAAAAAAGGGACGTTCTTTGTCACTGCCTCTATGGGAAGGGTTTTTAAAATTCTCCCGTTTTAAATGAATCTTTCAGGCATGTCCACTTTGACCCCTTTGCCACCTGGTGTTAAAGGGATTGTTCCTTTCTTTTGTAAGTGTGGTGGTGTGATGTACTGATAAGTGCAGAACTACCATGAGAGACAAAGACCCTCACGCTCAATGAAAATATGATTGCAAGTGGGGACACAAGAAAGAAAAAAAAATGATTTCAGCCACTTGGCAGGCTCACTTAAAATCTTGAAAATGTACTAGCTGCTTTATTTCACCATCAGACAGACTTTTTCGTGCAGTGACGTTTGTGTCAACTTGGAAACTGCTCGTGTTGTGGAGAAAATAATTGACAGTGCAGAAAGATGTGAAGTATTTGCAGCCTAGTGAGGCGAAAGTTTACATGATACACAGCAGTAGAGCAACAGCCAGATAGCCTCTCTCTGGGGCTCAGATCTTGGTCCCTGACTTCTATCAGTTGTGCATTCAATGTGCACATATTAATACTCCATGTGATTGCTTCCTTTGTTAGTGCACGTGTTTACTGTGTGATGGTGGAATCTTTACGAAAACAAACGTTTCCTGTTATGGTGCTAAATAATGCTGACTCCCGCAGTTTTATCCTAATTTGAACGGCCATTGACTTTATTCCAAGGACAAATTCATCCAAAAGCTACTACTCCTACTTCATCAGTCATTGTGTTTTCTGGAGGCCAGTTTCCTGGCTTCAGAAATCCTAATTTGCTTCCATATAATCTAAGCTTGCTGGTTTCCTGACCTTTGACCTTTCATATATAATTTAACTTCCACACTCACTCTCCACACCAAATTCCTTAGAGAAAATCTGTGATTTTACATCATGGCACAAAAGAGTTTTTCATTCACTGCTGCCTTCATCAGTAAACTCAAAAGCTACAAACACAGATTTTCTTATTTTATATCGAAGGATTTTTACAGTATAAAAAAACGTGCAGTGCTAATTGGTCTTTACAAAAACTTAATGTACGTTTACATCAATGGCAGCTGACACCGTTGTACTGTATCTACCCGCACATGGGTTGGATTGAGAGTGAATTTAGAAGATAAGGTAAAAGAAAGGAGCAAGTTTCAACAAAGAGACCATGAGAGATCAACAAAGAGAACATAGAAAATAATCCTTCCCCAGTCACTGCCAGTGTATTCACCATAGTACAGTCTCTGTGCCACATTAAGAATCTGCACTAAGAATGAGTGAGCAAAGTGCCACATGCCCAGCTGCACCTGGACATCAATCCTTTACAGGGTCTGGAATGTATAAAGACTTTCTGGAATGTCCCATTTGATTTCTTGATTTAATTTTAATTATAAGCAGACAAGACATCTTCTAGCCATTGTGTCTGGGTAGAAAAGGCATCCCCCCACCCAAACAGAATCTGTCACCGAGCAAGAATGGAGGCAATGGCTGAAGTGCGTAATTTTTTAAGTAGTTATACCTTCCTTCACTCCCACGACCCCAAACAGAGCAGTAGGGGAATTTGGTTCTAATTTGATATTAAACACCCGAGAGTGTATGGAAGATCCCCACCAATATTTGTTAAGCCTTGGGCAGGACCAGGATAAGAGAAGCCTCAGTGACTTTGCATTTGACACAATATGGGCTAATATTAGTGTATATTAGTGTTTTTTGGAGACATGTGCCCTATGTAGCACTTTAAATTAAATTAAACTGTACTGTGGTTGGGTGTGAAATGTCCAATTGCTGTAAGTCACACCCAAAATGTTGCTTCATGTATGCTTCAAGTAAAAAAGTTTTGACAGGACCTAAATGTGATATGAAACACTTTCTCCTTCCACCTTGCCCTCAGCATCTGCTCCAAAAATCACAATCACTGAAGGATAGACAGTTTTCCATGTCTGAAAATATTTTTACCTCCATTTTACTGAGGAGCCAATGTTATGACCCTAGGTCACATGCTTTCCATTGGTCAGAAATATGTAATTCTCTCCTCTTTTGTGAGTGTGGTGTGGGTGTGTGAGTATGGTGTGGGCATGTGTGTGGTGTGGGCGTGTGAGTGTGGTGTGGGCGTGTCTGGGTGACTGTCAATCTCCCAGGTGGATGTCAGCAACCAGGTGGCACACTATGACTGGTTCATTTGAAGAGGACTTGGCTCATCGTGAGTGGATGAAGTGATGGGGCCTGGACTATATAAACCTTTCTCAGACTACACTCAGGGCTTCTTGCTCACTCTCTCCAAACAAACCCATTTCTAGCAGATTTGAAACTGATGTTGGTAGTTTTTCTAGTCGTTTCTTGTTATAAGTTAGGTAAGTTATATTTGTTAGGTAAGTGGAACCCATGTTGTTAACTTTGTGTTCGTAAAAGATGTAATATACTCTTTTTTCTAATTTAATGTTACATGGCAGCAAAGGTAACAGTTGTAGGAGAGAGAAGCCATTTTTGTTTCACCTTTCTTTACTCCTGTTTTAAGTTAGGAGCTTAGGTAAGTTTTTCTGTCATTTATTTTGCTATTTTCTTTACCGGAGGTAAGATTAGGTCCATTACAGAAGTTTTGTTTATTATTTTGGCATTGCTCTTCTCCGAAGTCAATAAAACTGTTATACTTTGACTTGACTTTTGGCTTTCTTTGGAGAGAGGAGTTGGAAGACACACATGTTACCACCCCCCTGGTTTCCCTAGGCCAGGGACGTAACAACATTCAGAACATTCAGACATTCAAAAAATGAAACTCTTTGCTCCTGTGATCAACACTGTCTTTCTGCAAACTTGCCTTAAGGTTGTCACATTGGCCTGGATCTGTAGCATCACTACCCTGTGTGTATAATTTACATTTATGTCAATGCACAGTAATTAAATCAGGGCTGCTTGTTGTGTAAAACTGTAGACTGTCCCTTTAGCTGTCGCCTGTTGGTAACTAATCTTTAATTAGTCTCACAGGATCTGGGCTTTGCCTCAAACACTGAGCCGACACGATGATGAATCATGTCACAGTGAGGTGAGTAATGCTCTTGTTCTTGCACTCAACTATGCAGATCCGCAGGGATATGACAGGTACACGTTGCAACAGTGTTAATGTGATTCGTCCTAATGGCCTTTCAGTGAGCCGTCACCTCTCTCTCCCTTCTTGCCGTCTGCCACATCCAGTCTGTTGTTTCTGTTTCATTTTACTTTTCGCCTTTTCTCTATCATCTAACATCCTCATATTTTTTCCATCACACCCTCAGCTTCTCTACTGTGATTTCCATTTCACTACCATTTCTGTTTTTTGTCACTCTACAGGAACAAATTTGATCTTCCAACAGATTAAGTTTATCTGAATGACCTTGTAATGTCTTAAAGGGATAGAGGGGGGGAGGGGAAGGTTTGCCCTCTTCTCAATCTGCCCATAAATAAAGCTTTAAGGCCTTTATCAGCTGGCCTGAGCCTGGAACAGTATAATTACCCATCATTAACACACAAGCATAAAAACAATAAGGCCACATCCTCACAGAGGTTGTGACTCAGATAATTTTCCCTTCATCATTTATCAAAATGTGCTTTTGATCCCGACTTTGCTTTGTATAATTAGTCTGATATCTAAAAGTGGACTTATTCACTTACTCTGCTCATGAATTGAAATGACTCTCTCTCTCTCTCTCTCTCTCTCTCTCTCTCCGTGTGTCGTCATCACAGGCTTTCCTCAGAAAAACCACAATCTTTTCATCAAGGGGAATAATTAAATCACAGCTCAGTACGAAAACATCATGAGCCATGATCAAAGTACGTGAGTGACCTCAAACCAAATTTCCTTGGAGTCCTATGCTGCCTGAAAGGGATAGTTCATACTTTTTGAGCAACTGTTTCATGTTACACAATCTCACACTGTTGTGACTTTGTTGGTGCAATCTTTAAACTTCATACAACACATCTGTAATGTCAGGGTAAATTAACCTTTATATCCACTGTGCATCAGTATCAGCCTCAAATATCCAAGATCAGTGCAAAGTCCCTGGTGGAATGCAAGGTCCTGACACTCTGTAACAAGTGAGTGTGTTGTTATTATTGTTATATGATGTGTTATCGGAGTAGCAAAGCCCTGCAGTGTGTGCTGTCAGAGCAGATTATTTAACAGTTCATAAAACCTGCTTCACTAACCCTCACGGAGACGCCGACTCACCTAAAACTGCTTCATTAGTCCAAGTTTTGGGTGGAAACTTTAGTGTCTCAAGCAGGTCTACATACAGAATAACTGCACAAAAACAAATTTGCTCAAATTAAACAAATGATTTTGACCCTTCTGGGGTAGGCAACATATGTATATTTGTCGTAATTAATAATTCCACATAAGTTTGCCATACTTTGTTGCTAATAATGTAAAGAAAAAAAAAAACTTGACCCGTATATTTACATTAAAACATGTTTGTCTTACTTTATGAGTTGGGTTGGGCTGCAGCCTGGAGCCTTTCGTCTCGTGCCTGTACAACAGCAAGTTCACATGGTCAAAATACAAATTTGAGAATTAATTCAAGGCTGAGTCACAGGTATGTTTGTGAGCCCATTTGTCGCAAGTAATTTCAAAACAATTAAACTCTCATGATTCTCATTTTTCACACTCCATGTAGTTTGCAGATTTGACATTTGTTAGTCTTCTGCACCAGGAGTGAAAATGACATACTGCATGGTTCTGTAAGCAGATCCAGGCAGGTCTACATACAGAATGTAGAATAACTGCACAAAAACAAATTTGCTCAAATTAAACAAATGATTTTGACCCTTCTGGGGTAGGCAACATATGTATATTTGTCAGAATTAATAATTCCATATAACCTTACACAGAGGTTTGCTCTTACTGCCAGAGAGGACACAAATGACAACAAGAAGAAGCAGATTTTGGCCACTTATCAAACGCCTCACCCTATATGATCCACACCTGGATAAGATTATCTAAAGAATGTGTTTTTGTCATTTTGTAAAGTACTTACTCCCTGCACCAAAATGTATAAAGAAAATCGGAAATTTTACATTACAGTGCACAGGCACTGTTGATCCCCTTCCTCCTCCATCAGTAAGCTCATATGTATTATTTTGTGACTTCCGTGTATGAACACCTTCAATCATAGTCACTTCAGAGACACAAACGTAGAAAGTGTGGCAGCAGTAGACCAGCAGCTCCTGTGTCAAGGAAAAGCTAAAAATGTTAGTTTTCTCTATGGACTTTGGTGTGGTAGACTGAGTGGCTTGCATACTTCAGTTCCCAGTCAGAAACAAAGCTGTCTAACAAACTGGCAAACATAGACTTAAGCTATTGGTGTCTCCTTTCCTTTATTTCCCTAACAGATGATCCAGTGTTTCCTGTGCCAAATGGGATTAGATAATTGTGATCATGGCAGCCACTGAGACACTTTGACTGAGAGAGAAAACTTCCCAAGCAAAATAGACTATTAGTCCACAATCCCTGTCTACACAGATTAGTAATGATGTCATTCTAAAACATCCGAACCATCTCTGTCAAAAGCTTTATCCTCCTTTCATCATTTCAACAGCTCACAAACAGGTTGCCATCGCTGGTGGAGGTGGAGCGGTGAAGCCCCGCTTTTTACCACCACACTCTCTAATAACCCGTCCCATTCCCAGTCCACCTTAGGTGATGCATAATCATAAGCAGCTCTGGAGGAGTGGGAGATTTTTTTTTGCTGACGCGCCAGGAAAATGGGACGAAAGTAAAACGCAGAGAATTCCGATGGCAGAGGGTCCATGGGAAATAAATGCTGACTGAAGTGATAGCAGCGTAAGAATTGGACTGGAGGGACAATGCTGCAGGCGAGAAACAACAAAGTAGGGCTAATAATAAAAGTGCAGCGGTTTATTATTTGTGTGGCTGTATGACAGGGCTATCTGACATCCTGCAAGAGGAATATCATCAGAACTATTTGGATTGAAAAATACTATGACTGTTTCTTTTTTTATTTGTTGTGTGGCAGGTTTTGGTGAGTTGTATGGTTTTAGAGGAGTGTGTGACTAAATCAACACAGTGAAGTTTCAGTCAGCAATAAAAGATTTTTTTATCTTTTTTTTGTTGAAATCCAAATTGCATCCTTATAATCATTAATATTTACAGGTGTCCCAGGGAATAATGCACAATAAAGACAAATATATGAAAATAGTTGGGTGTTGTTTCTGCTTTTTTTTCAGTCATATGTTTAATGCACCTAATTTTGTACGCCAACTTGAATAGTGAAGAAAAGTTTGTCATACTTTGTTGTAAATAATAAAAAAATAAAAAACTTTACATCCGAACTTGTTTTCATTTTTTTTCAATTCATGTTTGTCTTACTTTATGAGTTGGGTTGGGCCGCAGCCTGGAGCCATTCGTCTAGTGCCTGTACAACAGTGAGTTCACATGGTCAAAATACAAAATTGAGAATTAATTCAAGGCTGAGTCACAGGTATGTTTGTGAGCCCGTTTGTTGCAAGTAATTTCAAAACAATCAAACTCTCATGATTCATTTTTCACACTCCATGTAGTTTGCAGATTTGACATTTGTTAGCAAATACTAGCCCATCGTCTGTTATGGCATGCACCGAGATGACTGTTTGCGTAGTCACTTTCTTTTAACAAAAAGACTAGTCGTATCATAGTGATCCACTATCATGAGTATGCTTTTGTTTTGTTTTTGAAATATACCCACAGGGTATTTTGGAAGAGGAAGGTGGTCAGAGTTGGGTCTATTCTGAAGATGCCCACCATCAAATCCTCTACCTGGGCATGTGGTTATTATAATATCGGCAACATATTGTTATTGTAATCAATAAAAGTTTTGTTTACTTTCATGTAATGTGCTTTATCCCATGATGACATGGGCTAAAAATGGGAAACAGCTGTTTCATAATAGTTCTACTGTCTTTCAGGACCTCGGGTAAAGGCTAGGTCAGTAATGTAAGAAGGTGATCAGTTTGTATTTCTTGGCTATTTGCAAGTTTTATGACATTTCTTGTCGCACTTCACATGGAAATCGCATCTTATCTTGTAGTGTGTGTGTGTAGGCCTACACTGGCATTTACACACAAGAGAAGCAGCAGTGACATGAGAGAGGGCACGAGCTTTTATTTTGAAAATTAGAAGCTCGGGGGGCGTGGATTCAAGCAGGTCAACACAGGCGCGATGCATGATGGGTAACATTACCGCGGACTATTTAATGTGCCGAAAGTCTACCCGCTATTCCAGTCAACCAGCAATGGATAGGAAGTAGTACAATTCCTGAACCTTACTACCAGGCTCTGGATTTATGGTCGTAGTCTGAAGTGACTTATCATCCCGGCTACTGTAGACTTGAGGCGCAGGTGAGTTTGAATCACTTTTACTGTCTAAAGAGAGAAGCGAGAGCCTGAACTGCTGTTTACCAACACTTTGTTCATTCAAATCGAAAAGTCGACACATGACATGACTTGCTAGTTTGTTGAACACTGTCACATGCACAAGGAGATAACTAGGCAAAGTCCACACTAGCCTGTCCATGAAGGTAGCTTATATCCACATAGTTTACTTATTTTAATATTGCTGTGCTTTACATGGAGGTATAGATATATTTATACGGAATGTATATAGTTTGTTTAGTTTTTTTGGTCGATTTGTTTTTTTTACTCTATGTGACCAAACTTATCTCAACTTAAACAGTTGCTGAAAAAAACTCTTATGCTCTGCCTCTTGAAACTATGGTGGTGGTGCAGGTCTGACTGCACTGTAGCACTCACTAAAATGTGCACATAGTTTATCTGCGCACATCATCGACAGCAGTCTCTGTCTTTGGTCCAACTGCTGCTAAAAGAGCACATTTTCAGTCCAAAATCACCTGCTTGGGTTCATCACTGCCGCAGTCATGCACAGAATAATTCAACAGGCCTGCTTCAGGCCATCGTCACACTATTAACAGTCCCTGGCAAACAAAGGCTGAAGAAGCACCATTTCTTGCAGGATCATGACTGCTATCACTTTAAATTTTCAGTTCAGTTCAGATCTCCAGTTTACTTTTACTCCATCATCTAAATCAGTAGTTTCAGTGGACTTTGGGCATGGGAGACTGAGTGGTTTAAAAATCTCAGTTTCCACTCAGTGTGTACTGTAGTATCCATGACTCAACAGTTGTTGTGCTTCCTCCTGCAGTGTTTCCGGCCAGACAACATGACATCTCTGCTGCTGCTGGTGCTGCTGCTTTTGGAGGTGAGCAGTGTCTGTCTTGGGGAAAGCAGCAGGCCAAACTTTGTCCTGATTATGGTGGATGACCTGGGAATTGGTGACCTTGGCTGCTATGGCAATAAAACTGTGAGGTAAAGACATCTTGGCTAGTTTGGATTTACTACTGTGTGTTCACATGGAGGAGTCATACAGCTGCTCCATTGATAACTGTGTAAAGTTTTATTTTTCTATTTCACCTGCTGTGTTCTTCCCTCCCTCACTTCTTACTTTGTCCCCCCCCCCCACAGGAAAATGTGTTAGTATTAACCAGCTTACCAAAATTGAGTGATTAAAAATGTGTACATTTCAGCTCCATTCTCTGGACCAGAGTCAGCGAACAATGTGTTTTTACAGACTATTAACATAAACATGCTGTATTTTCTCCATTTTGGTGGTAGTTAAACAACACATTGCACATAAACAGTAGTTTAGCAGCAGTCCTCCACCCCAGTCCTTTATGAATTTTAGATAAAGTGTCAGAGCATTTTTTGTGCCTTTTTTATATCCCGTTAAGACACATTTGAGGAACAAGGACATCTCATCTACCTGTCAAAACAAAGGCAGAAGTGTAGGAGCAGATGCACTGACTCGCAAGTGAACGAAAGACCACAGTTAGAGGCGCTTAGAGTTTTATATCAACACCGTGTTCGAGGAGGAGTTAAGCTCACTATGGTTCCTGTGTGTCATGAAGTCATATATTTAGACATACCTAAAAAAATTTCAAAAGACTACTGGAGAGAAACTATGTTGTATATTCAGTTTTAGCTCCTCAATTTTTCACTCTACACATGCAATTCTTTTTCACATTTTCTAACATAAAATGGGTGAAAACAAGAAATGCTGAACATACTTTCAGTGATAAGTTTTTTAATGTGTGGTTAAGTACTGAGTCAAACTCGGCATTAACTGCATACGTTTGTACCTGCGCCAAAGTCCAGAAAGAAAAGCAGCGATTTTACATCACAGCACAGAAGTTGTTGATCCACTGCTGCCTCCATCAGTAAATTTAAATATGTTATTTGATTTTGGTTTTTGGAAGTATTCATCCAGTTTTTCCTGAGTGATGTAAACAAGCCAAATCAGGCAGCAGTCAAACAGCAACTCCCATCCTCCTGTAAGATAAAACACACTGATTTTTCTCTGTGGACTTTAGTCAGTGAGCTGATTACAAACTTAATTTCTCAATCTGAAAAGGCTGTTTTACAGTAAAAAATGTAAACCATGTTATATTACAAGCCACACCGAAAAGGATTTCAAATTGTACTCCGTTTGTCTCTGTGAATGTTGAACTTGCCGTGTGACTGCTGATGGATTGTGTTCTGCAGGACACCAAATATCGACCGGCTGGCACAGGAAGGTGTGAAGCTCACTCACCACATCAGCGCAGGGAGCCTGTGCACTCCTAGCAGGGCAGCGTTCCTGACGGGACGATACCCGATACGATCAGGCCAGTTCAGAGACACGTACCCACACAAAACACAACAAATCTTTACTGACTGACACAGTGCTTAATGTTGCTCTGCAGGCAACATCCATAGGAACTACAACTGTTTAACACTGTCACATTATATAGATGTTTTACTCTTCCTGAAGAAAGCCTATTCATTTTAAGATTGTCATTGTTAATGGCTCAGTGCCAGCAACATTGTATTTCCAGAGTATCAGTCTTTGGCATTGTTTGCAGCTGACACATTTATAAACATCCCATAATTTACACACTGAGATTGATAAGATATGAATATTTCATGATTCACATGCAGGAATATTTCTGCCCCCAGATGTGAGTTTCTTCCTAAGAGGTTTTTAGTGTCAATATCCCAGAGTGTTTGTGGTTTAAACATATGTGTTCACTTAGATTTAAGGATGATTTGATTGATTAGGTGTTTTTGTGGTCAGAGATCATTGTGACATTTTGCTGAGATGATTGTTTCACAGAGGTAAACCACAGTGGGGAGGTAATTGTAGTTTTCTTATCCTCTTTAACAGGTATCGTCAATGATAAAGCACCTGGTGTCTTCTTATTTAATGCAGGAAGTGGAGGTCTTCCCAGTCGAGAGCTTACTTTCGCTAAGCTCGCCAAAGAACAAGGCTACAACACAGCTCTTATAGGTCTGCCATGGTGTCAACATGTGCCAAATGTTTTAGACTGTGTTGAAAAGCTGAAGCAGCAATGGTTTTTCAGGGATGAGATTTAAAGAACCTAATGTCATAATCATATTTAGTTTGTGACTATAACAGCAGGCAGTTTGCAATTCCTTCACTGATGTTTAAGACTAGGAATGTGTGTCTTTTTCTTACATCAAAGCGTACATAATTATATTATTCATCATGAGTAGTTCATTAAAACTCAGAGGTTAAGATCAACATAATAATCCTCAAGCAAAAGCCTACAACATCATAATGTCTTACCAGTGTTATAATTCAGTAAAATATGAATAAAAATGTTTTTTATAATTACTATGCATTACATTTTAAAAGTATAAAAAAGGGAATCTCACCATAAAACAAGTGTCCCCTTAAACTAAAACTGAAACAAATTTGATTTAAAACTACTAAGTGTGACATTTCTCAGAGTCTCTACCTAAACCAGTAGTCCTGTGAGACATTTGTATATTTAAAAGCCTTAAAATCTCTGTCATATGTTAACTTAAAGAAACAAGAAAGTAATTTTTCTTATTTCATTTCTTAGTTGTAATTTCTTTCCCATATCCCAGGAAAATGGCATCTCGGACTGAACTGTGAACGCAGTGATGATTATTGCCACCACCCCAGTGCCCATGGCTTCAACTATTTCTTTGGTATCCCCCTGACTAACATGCGGGATTGCCAGCCCGGACACGGCACCGTTTTTGTTATTCATAAGTTTCTACCTTACAGGACAATAGCCGTTATCTTGGCCACTGCGGTCTTGCTTCACTTCTGCGGCATCATCACCGTCCCCCAAGGGTTGATCCTGAGCCTGGTGTCACTGCTGCTCCTGGTCATCGGTCTGCTTGTGGCCTTCATCATGCTTGTCCCATATTTAAATTGCGTTCTCATGAGGGACCACAGAGTTGTGGAGCAGCCGTTCATATCCGAAAACCTGACACAGAGGATGATTCATGAGGCAGTGGACTTCATAGAGAGGTAGATGTCAACTGTCGTCATCTATAGTATACGCTTCAGGAAACTAAAATATAACTTGGAAAATATGGAATGACATTCAAAGTGAATTATTTGCACTAGACTGTAATTTAAACAATATTTCCTGTTTCCTGTAGGAACTCTGCAAAGCCTTTCCTGCTCTTCTTCTCTTTCATCCAAGTGCACACAGCCATGTTTGCCTCTGCACCTTTCAGGGGAACAAGCAAACACGGCATCTATGGGGATGCCATCCATGAGGTGGACTGGAGTGTAGGTAGGTCAGTGTGGGACACTGCTTTGAACCTTCTCCTGGTAACCAGGCTGATATAAGCATGCTCTCTTACAGAAAACATGGCTTCCAGCAGGGATACAAAGAAAAACAAGTTAATCACTGAACAAAAGGGTCAACAAATAAACTCCAGTCTAGGATATAGTTTTATATCCCAGTTAGCCTTTTACAAATGGAAAAGTTTGTGTTGCTTTGTAAAGCACTCACTCCACTCACACCAAAGTCCACTGAAAAAAAATCATCGATTTTACATCATAGCACACACGAGTTATTGATCCACTGCTGCCTTCATCGTTAAGTTCAAATGTGTTATTTTGTGACTTCTGTGTTTTAAATCCTTGATTTTCATTTACTTAAGTGACACAGACTTACTAAATGAGGCAGAAGACACTATGGAGATTGTTACATGAGAGTGGCAGAATTACAAACTTTAGTTTCCAAAAAGTTGTCAAACTGCAAGACTGAATGGCAAAGTATTCATACCTATTCTAACCTGAACTACTTCTTTTAAAGGGTTTCATACCGATTCTGTGGTGAATTTCAAGAGTTGATTACAAAAAAAAATAAACACACATTTCTATTTGTATCTATTCATACTAGCTCAAAGTTTTTCCAACTCAATACAAGAGCAGATGGTGTTGAATTTGTACTGGTTTAAAATGACTCAGCTGCAACTTGTCTTTCCAATTACAGCGTCCCTCTGGATAATCATTTTCTCACTGATAGTTTATAAAAGAATTGTGGTGCATTGTGGGAGGAAGGTGTTACAAAAAGAAATACACTTGGAGTTCTCAGTCTCTGCATGAAGCTGATTATTGTTATTGACTTGTTTGGACAGGCAGTTATTTCTATTATGTGTTTTGTATTTTTCTTAGTGTATTATGTACAAATTCATGTTTGATTATGACCAAACGGTAAAGGTCAGTTTCCATTTTGAAAAGCTGATAAACATACCAGCAGAAGTGGTGAACATACTGTATTTCTGAAGTTTCCATCGACAAGCAGGTTTGCAATTTCTTAGGTAAACCTTTTGTAAGGTCAGGGAGCGGACAGCACAGACAACTCTGATTGTGTGTCAGTGCTTCATACTGCACCTCCCCAAAAAAAAAAAAAAAACTGAACTATACCTTTAATGGTCCAAATATATCTTGTTTTGGTAATTCAACTTGTTCTGCAGTCAGAGTTTTTGCAGCGAGCAAAACGAGGTGGTGTTTTAGTCAAAAGACTGACAGATTTTTAATTATCTTTTCACAGTGAGTGGTAACTATTTAAATAGTTACCACTCACCACAAGGACAACCACTGCAGCAAAAGTCGTTTGAATTTATTGGTATGCGGGGGATAAATTCTTTCCTTTTATCGTTATCACATGTATGCTCACTTTTAGACGGTTTGGTTTAAATGGGGCTTTTTCTCTCTGCTTTAGTCGCTGTTCAGTCTCAAGGACAACCTCCACATAATCCCACACCATAATGGACTCAACATAGGGAGCTGTTTTCCTAATTAATGTGTAATTATCCTTGTTATTTTAGCTTGAGGAGTATTATGTCAGGAAAAAGAAGAAATGAAGGGCGACAATGCTTCGTATTTTGCCTGCGGATTGGTATTTTTTGGCTCTTTTTTTTTTGCCAAGAAGCCTAGTTTACATTCACTGGCAGAATTTGTGATTTATTTATTTTTTTGGCAAATTTTCAGAGAATATGAATGAATGGTTAGTGGTTGGGTAAAGATATTTCTCATCAAACAGTTGTGTTTGCTCACTACAACGTAAACTATCCAAAGGACCCTGTTTAAAAGTTGACATACCCATGAGGTTTTGGCCTGATAACAGTTAACACACAGGTTTAAATTTCTACTAAAGGTAACCATCCTCACCTGTGATCTGTTTGCTTGTAATCCGTGTGTTTATAAAAGGTCAGTGATTTTCTGGGCTCCTGACAGACCCCCTGCATGTTTCATCCACTACAATGATGTTGCTGGATTCTGAGCCGTGGGGAAAGCAAAAGAATTATCAAAAGATCTGCAGGAAAAGGTAGTTAAACTTTATAAAACAGGAAAAGGATATCAAAAGATATCCAAGGAATAGACAATGGCAATCTGCAGTGTTCAAACTCTGATTCTGTTGAAACCAGGCCACGGTCACGTAGACCAACAAAAATTTCAGCCACTTTTACCAGGAAAATTGTTCAGGATGCAAAGAAAAATCCACAAATAAATTTAGCTGAAATACAGGACTCTGAAAAAAGTGGCGTGGCTGATTCAAGATGCACAATAAGGAGGCACTTGAAGAAAAATGGGCTACATGGCTGAGTCGTCAGAAAAAAGCCATTACTACGCCAATGCCACAAAGCAGCCCACTTACAATACACCGATACAATAGAGCACAGACTACATTCAACCACTAACAATGAGTTAAAGAAAAGTTTTTGTATTATCATTTATACTCTCTGAAAAAAACACAAATTATGCCAGGGCATGTAATCGTATGAGCACAACAGTACAGTGTAATATATTGAATTATTGAACACCTAAATAAAAAAGCTTGAGGGTATCAGAATATGGACAGCGACCAACACTAATGACAACATGTAGATATGATACATGAGTGTGCTGTGTCTGTTCACAGGTCACATCTTGAAGACTCTGGACAAATTTGATCTGAGAAAAAACACTCTGGTCTACCTGACCTCAGACCAGGGTGCTCACCTGGAAGAAGTCCCCAGTGGATCCAATGGAATATATAAAGGTACAACACAAGAAGCTTGGCAGTAAAGGCATATTGCCGATCATTGTCATGTGAGGAAACACAGCCAGTGACTATTGGATTTCCAATTTAATAATGCAATTTAATAAGCCCTGACACAGAATTCAAGAGGGCTGACATAAACGGGGGAGAAAACACTGTTAACTTTTCTGTTTATTACACTTTATTGTTAAGCTTTTAGCAATATGCAGGCTGGACCCCAAGAAGCAGACATGAGAGAGAGTAGAATGTAAAAAGATGAAGTTCTCTCACTCTCACTCATTTTCTACCGCTTTATCCACTAAGGGTCGCGGGGGGGCACTGGTGCCTATCTCCTGCTGACATAGGGCGAGAGGCAGGGTACACCCTGGACAGGTCGCCAGTCCATCACAGGGCATAAAGTCTTTTCTTTTTTTCATTTTTCCTTCTTTTAATTGGAAAAATGTAACAAAAAATCAACAGCAGAGCTAGGAATAACAACTGCACCACACCCACTCACACGGACATGGAAAACAGACAGACAAGCATATAACAGGAAGAGGAAAGGAGAAGGAAAACAGGAGGGGAGATATAGTTTACACACCCTAACATCTGTATTATTTGTTTCACATTAAGTCAGTCATACACATAGCAACTGTTTAATTTTTTTTATCTGTGGACAAGTTGCTACACTTTTTCTTTGGAACATATATATGTTTATGAGTTGTTTATACTCCATAAGAGCAAGAACAACAACAAAGGCTTTCCTGTCAGCCTCCCACGTTTTTTTTTTTTTTGTTTGTGACACCTCAACTGGAACATGGTCAAATTGGAGGTAACGTCACTCTCAGTTACGACTTCCAATGTAAATGGAATTCGCCGTATTTCTAGAGCTGGCCAACTTCAAATCGTGTGACATACTGTATGTACTGTATGTTATCAAGCTCAATCTTTTGCTCCCTCTTTTTAGATCAGATTTACATTTTTTTTTAATCCTTGCAGGATTGATGCAAAAAAAATTGCATTGCATACTCTTTTGATGCTCTTTAACCACCTCGTGACACTACGGCAGTGTCTTCCTAGTAGAGACTTGCTACACAGCAAGAGGAGGCTGTGAAGCCTGAAAGCAGCATTATTGTACTCAGACTGAATGAATGCCAAAGGGTCATGGACTAACACACAGGGACTGAAACTTGGTTCATGCAACCTGTGTCTATAAAAATCCTTTCACGCAGGTCTGAATGACTGCAAGGCTTCATTAAAAGATGCTCAGGATCATAGCACTCATTTCAGCAGCCGGTGTGCTTCATATTATCACAGTGATTATTATCAGACTTTTACCACAAACAGAATTATTTTTTTTTATAACCTACAGTATAAGATCAAAATAATTCATTATAATTAACTTAAATTGTAGCAATTAAATACAAAATCTTTGCCATTATTCTATTTCTAGTCTCTAAGCTGACACTTAGAGACACCATAACCACTCATTACTTTAGCCTAATGCAGCACCACAACATTGATCTGACATACTGTATAAACATATAAAAATACTGTGTCTATGTATTCGATATGAAACTCGCCAACATGAAGTCTATCTCTTTGTCGCTAATAATAGTCTATATAGACCTGTTTCTTTATCATGTCGAAAATTCAAAATACATTATTTGGCAATGTTACAATAAGAAATAGCTGAATCCACTGCCTTAATCAGATCTGCTTCAAATATTAATGGGTTCATCTTTCATCACACTTTCCTGCCAAGTTTTAAGGCAATCAGTTCAATCATTTTTGCATAATCCCAACAAATACTTACACTGAAAACCTAACTACAATACATTTGCCGAGAGAAATTTCTGATATATTTGTTGAATTTTAAAATATGTTAAGTATTCAACACCACCCTTAGCCATCCATTGGCTACAACAAATGTACAAAAATCTGAGACTTTTTTCATGCATCTAAAATACTAACAGTGAAGAAAGTTTTAAGAAACACCACATTTTGCACAACGAGCACCTAGAGAAGTTTAAACATCTGCAAAATCAGACTTCCTAGCATCCTTCCACTCCTTTACTCCTTCCCACCGGTCTGTTAATCCCAGCCTTTGCTGAATTATTTTTCTTCCTGGTGGGGACAAAATCTTTCCCCCTCGCCCCACATAAAATAAAATGCTGCATTAAAATCAGAAATGGACTTGCACTCATGTAACAGTAGAGGTGAGGTGGATGTTGCGCTGAGAACACTGAGGTCTGTGAGGCAAGCTGATGTGTGAACACAAGATGCCTGACGGGGGAATTTCAAAGTTTTCACATGTTCAAGGGGGTGACTGTGTTTCAGCCAAGTGATGGAGACCATCAGAAGCCAGAGCTCCTTTGTGACAGTAACAGTTTTTGTTTCCCTGGCCGACAACATTGAATGCAGCCTGGATGAAAAATGGGATTATTTCTGCTGCATCCGCTGTAAATCCATCCAACTGGCCATTCTGATGAAAACGAGCATATCCTGTATGGAGATAACAAACTTCTCCATACACAAGACTCTCACTATTCAGGCTGCAACCGGTCCCATACTTATCAAGGATTTCCATGAATTCAAGCGTCATTTTGTCACAAGGAAAAATATGCGCAAAGTGCTGACAACAGTCTCCATGGTCCCGGTGTCATAGTGTGAAAGAGGATTCACTGCCTTGAACCATATTCTCACAGATGGATGAAATGGAACGAGCATCTCTATGCTCAAAAGCCTGCTGTTCATCTCTGTAAATGGACTTGGGGTTTCCTCCTTCCCTGCCCGGAGAGATGTGGGTGATAGTGGGGAAGACATTGTGCAGATGACCCCTCCACAGGAAAGCAGCAAAAGAAGAGGAATTTCACCACCAAAGCAGACTGTTTTCTTAAACTGGCAGGCATGTAAGTTACTGTATCTGTAGTGTCACTGAAGCGTTTATTTTTATGTTGACAGCACACTCCAGATCCAGTTCTCTATGCTATTATTGTTACCACCAACAATAGTATTGTTGTCATTATTATTATTATGCTTTGATTTAAAAGTTTATCAGTACAATCTCTTATCATTAATCTCTGTTGCTGCTTGTATAAATGACACCGTAGTTCTAAAACATGACATAACTGATTCGAAAAATTCGAGTTTTTTCTCTCCACTGATGCCTAGTGTTGGGTTTCTTTTCTCTCTGTAATATTGTAAAGGTTTTGGCCTATGTATAGTGCCTTGAGATAATGTATGTTGTGATTTGGCACTATACAAATAAAATTGAACTGAAAATGAAATAGTTTATGCGCACTGTAGTTCATGATGTTTTCAGGAATAAAACATTTCAAAATATTTCCCCCTCTGATTTTTTCACAAATTTCACCCTGCTTATACTGATGCTCCATTTCATATGCAGTATCGGCATCAGCTTCATAAAGCAAGTACATGTCAGGCTCTGCTGTTTGCATGCATCAGTTCAGTGACAGACTGCTGACTTCTTACCAAAAAAAGGTTGCACGCTTGCTCGGTCTTGACACAGAAGAATAAAAGCAAAAACAAAGAAACAATAAAAAAAAAAACAACTGAAGAACCTGATGCCGTTTGCACCTTATTTAATAATAGTATACTATATTTTATTGAATTGCACTGAGGCCAGATCCATGTCTCACTGCTTCATCATATTTTCTGTAATTGCATTTTTCCCTTTTAAGGAAACTCTTCAGGAAATGATGCACTTTGGGGAAAAAAAGGTGAGGAGGCTGAAAATCCAGATCATGTTGGAAAATAATCTAATCAAAATAAGAATATTTGTTGTGTTCCCATCCAACACATGGCATGTCCTCAGAGTCTGTCTGGCTGCCAGACAGAGACGCATAGTCTGGGCTCAGATTTGAAGTAATCTTTGTGTTTGGACCCAAAAGACCTGATTCAAAGAGCAGCGAAAATTTTGTAAAGCAGACAGTGTCTGGGTGGCTTTTTTATCTCTGATAATGGCCAGGCTCAAGGAGCAACTACTTGGCTTGTTGCATAAGAAGAAGTGCTTTTGTGACTTTGTGTTCTTTTCTTTCTTTTTAACAGCAGGGAAAGGCACAAACTGGGAGGGAGGGATCCGGGTCCCAGGAATTCTGAGCTGGCCAGGAAAAATCCCCAGCAGTGTACAAATCGACGAGCCCACCAGCAACATGGATCTGTTTCCCACAGTGGTACACTTAAGTGGCGCTTCAGCCCCAGAGGACAGGTGAGGCTGCGCAACGTGAGACCGCACTTACTTCCACACGTCAAATGCAGACCGGAAATCTAGATCATGCTTAAAAGAGAGTGGTTTACTAACATAGAGGATCTGAGCTGAGGGAGCTTGTTTTCTAATAATCAGGTGTTATTAAAGGGATAGTTCAGGTTTTGTAAAAAGTGACTGAATGACACATACTCAGTGGTCACTGCACTGTGCGGCCCCTATGCAAAGAACCAGCCTGAGACACTTGCTCACGGAAAACATGGCTGACCAAGGGAAAAACAGATTTAAGCCACTTGAAAGGTTCACCTAATACGCCACGTCTTCTTAAGAACATTTTCACTCCAAACTCCATATAGAAAATCTATGTTTTTATATCACAGCACGCAGGAGTTGAATATCCACTGCTGCCTCCATCAGTAAGTTCAAATGTGTTATTGTGTGACTTAAATGTTTAAAATCCTGTTTGTTTCTCCCTCTGTGGCAATAACTTACTAAAGGAGGCAGCAGTAGAACAGTAGCTCCTGTGACCCCACAAGCTAAAAATACAGATTTTCTAATTGGACTTTGGTTCAGGAGTGTGTGCAGTTTAAAACTGTCAGTTCCCAGTTGGAAAGGCTGTCTGTCTTGTTCACAGTTGTCTGTTGTCTTTTACTGTTCAGGGAGATTGATGGTCATGACCTCATGGATTTGCTTCAGGGGAAAGTAGAACGGTCCAACCACAAGTTTCTGTTCCACTACTGCGACATCTACCTGAATGCTGTCAGGTGGCATCCTCAGAACAGTAAGTCCAAACAGCACACAAAGATTCATCCGCATCTGTCACCACCAAAGATGAAGGGAAGATTTTGTATCTGCAGTTCGACTTTTGTTACTGTCACTGTGGAGGCTGAGGTTGTTTGAAGCTGCATTTTAAGGGGGGAGCTGTGGGAGTGTGGGATGTATCAGTTGAATATTTTCAAATGTAGCTTTTATAGACCTGTCGACTTCAGTTTCATGAGTTTCATGTTACGGAATATAAAATTAGTATTTTAGTAAAGTTCATTAGTAAACTGAAAATTGTGGAGTCTTGAGAAACTGATCACACTGTCACACTGAGTGGTATTGTTTGAATTTCCTCAGGTAGCTCAGTGTGGAAGGCCTTTTATTTCACACCAAACTTCTACCCTGAGAACGGGACAGTGTGTTTCCACACCAGTGTTTGCCTTTGCACGGCAGATTTTGTGACGTACCACAATCCTCCACTACTCTTTGACCTCTGGAGGGACCCGTCAGAGACCACGCCGCTGACGCCCGACACCGAGCCAGCGTTTCACTCCATCTTGGCTGTGATGGCCGAGGCTGCGAAGCAGCACCAGAGATCGGTGAAGCCCGTGGAGAGGCAGTTGTCCAGAGGGAATGTGATATGGAAGCCATGGCTTCAGCCCTGCTGCTCAAGTTTTAGACATCTCTGCCAGTGCCAAAAGGACCAGTAGATCACATCACTTGTAAAACCACGTGAAACCTTGTGAACACATGAAACCTCACCACTAGAATTGGGCAGCATCTGATACTGTCAAAGCATTTCCACATTTTCCTAAGGTATGTGACAAGATCTTATATCCTCCACCATGGAGGTTATGTTTTTGGTCACTTTTCTCTGTTTGTCTGTCTCAATAAATAATTAAGGGACAGCTTAAATTAAATTTTTAGGTTATGGTCCAACGAAGAAATGGTAAGATTTTGGTGGTAACCAGGTTATGGATCTGCATTTCTTAAAACACTTGTTTACCTTGCAAGATAGAAGTGTACTGAAAACAGAGGGACATTTGTCTTTCTCTGATTAAAACGATTTTCAAGCTCAAATTGAATTTATTTGAAATGAATTAAATAGAATAACATGGTTCACCTGCTGCTCATGCTTGATCCACACCGTACTAAAGAAAGCTACTACTGCACAAGTTTTTTGTTTTCTAGAGTGACCAGGCAGTCCTCTTTTTTTTTTTTTTGCGGAGGTTGTGTGTCTCCCTCCTAAACTCTGCAAACTCTTCACCCTCCATTTCCACGCCTTTAAGAGGCATCTTCATGTTGTCCGCAGTAAAGAAGGTCAAGGAAGTTGCATCAACTTACACACTGACTCACTTTCATATTTGGCCTCCAGCTCAGCAAGAGTTCCAGCTTTTATCGAATTTTGATAACCAGACATCCTTGTCTGACATCAGCTCTTGTTATTTTCTTTGGCACCATCTCTTTTTCTTTCCTCTCCTGAGGAGAAGTGTTCACATGATGACATCATGTCAATATAGTTTCTTCACTCTTATCTACTGACTCAATACTCAATAAAAATTATACTGAACTGAAAACTCACTCAGACAAAACAGATGTGTTGCACCAACACTCTTTATTAAGATGGAAACAATACTACAATAACATTAAAAAATGGATATTGGTAATTATATTATTGCACATCCATTCTCAGCATTGGCTGGGACACTACACAAATCAAAACCACCTTTTAAGAAGCAGGTTGGAGGTTATTTCTAGGTGCCGGTTGTCGTAGAAATGCCAAGACGTGGAGCTTATGAGTCACCTAACATTTATGTAAACAAAGACACTTTTCAAACATAATCTTTGAATCAAACATTTATTTTACTGTAGTTTACACAAACGTAGGATTATAGTGAGCAATCGTAAGCCATCGTGAGTCCATGTGCAACACTTGCTCGTAAACCAGACGACTGCAGTTTGAACAGAGTGTGTTGTGTTAAAGAGTTTGCTGTGGCTCACTGCGTCGCTCGGTGTAATATTTGCAACTGCGTGTTTCTGAATGGCTATGTTTCCTCTTTGTGGCCTTAAGCTGTCAGTAGTCTGTAGTGCATTAAAGTGTGTCAGACACAGTTCAGGTTTTTGAAGTGAAGTCAGCTCTGACAGTGTTAGGATATATTGGAGAACAGGTCTGCTGTTTTATCTCAGGGTTTAACAGCCTTCTCCAACTTGAAACTGAAAATTCATTAATCACTCACTGCTGTCTCCATCCAAAAGTTCAAATGTATTATTTTGTGTGTCTGAAAACCTTTGTTCCCATATATGTGTCACGAAAAGCACCAGTAAACCAGCAGCTCCTGTGTCCCCATGAGCTAAAAATGCAGATTTTCTTTATAGGCTTTGGTGCAAGAGAGAAAGTGCTTAAAAACTCAGTGTGTAGTTGGAAACAACTGTCAAAGTGCAAGGAAAAATTAGCAAACATATTCTTCGGATATAATAGACTTGGCAGATGAAGTACAAGTACCGGACAAAAAAAAAAACACAGTGCGCACAGTCATAGAGCAGAAGGTGTCACAATAGCAGCTATAGATCCTGATATTTCCCTGACAATTACTTCAAAATTATATTATTAAATTATTATACACCAATTATTATATTATTAAAGTATGTTCTGCCCTTAACTGGCAAAAAAGACAGCTTTAATAAAAGTAGCCAACATGGAATTTCTCCCAGGTGAAGGATGCTATTGAAAGTTTTACTTAAGAAACAAATTAAATTACTCAACACTAAATGGTCCAATAAACACTAGTTACAGTGAGAAAGTGTCACCAGACACATGTAGTAAGTTAATAACCACACAACTCTCCTTATTCTCTTGGGGTGTGATGGTGATGCGCATTGCCAGACTCAGTTCAGGATAGATAAAAGAAAAAAAAACCTTGTAATGGAGGAGAAAAGACGGATTCTGTTGTAAAATACTGTTAGTTGTGTCATATTTGGCAAAGGAGTGAAATCACCTTTTAAAGTAACAAGTGTGAGCTGTGACCCTCTTGTGGGCTGTTAGAGGTAGCTAAAATGTTTATCATCCAGTTTTGTAATTAACCATGAAATAGAAAATAAAAATATGTTTCTGTGCATTGGGTTATTAGTATTTTCTGCCTGTTTGTAGAATAAATAATGTGTTTGGAATTACATGATTCTGCAGTCTTGCATGTACAGTATAAAAGGGTTGTATCAAGACATTTCACTATACAGTGAGAAAAAAATATGACTAAGCATCTGTAATATTGCCAAAGCAAACCTTTGTCAGGAAACAGAGGTCTGTTTTTTCAGTCTAGGAGTTTGTTGTTGTTTATCAGCTTGTTTGTCAAAGCAACTCTCCTTTTTACCTGCTGGATGCGTCTTGCATCCACACTGTGGCTCAGCAGGAAGGTCTGCTGTAATGACATGGTTACAGGATGTGATCACATTTACCAAATCGAGATTCGACGTGAGCAGAAAAACAACTTGTAAAGGCCTGTGACTTGCATACAGATCAAAGTAATGTTTTTTTTTCTTGTTTTTCTCTCATTAGTTTAAACTAGAATTAGTTTAAATGACTGCGATTGTGAGATGCAATTTAATTGTGAATCACGAGCAAAGTGAAATAAAAATCCAGTGAAGTCTTTTACCAGCTGACTGGTAAAAAAAAAAAGAAAAAAAAAGTTAATTGCAGTGAATTTCCATAATGAAGTGGGGAAAACATTACTATTTAACATGAGAGACTAAAAAACCCGGCTGTCACAATAATGTTCATCAGCAAGTTCCACAAGGGAGAGCCTGCATCTTTTCAGTCAGTCTTAAATTTTAATTACTTTATTTTTAAGATTCTTGGTTTTACTTCTAAATATATATATATATATATATATATTACCTGTGATGCAATAAAAACTGTTTGGTTAATAACTTTAAAGTATTTTTTATTTTACAGTATAGCCATTTTAGGAGTATACGTATTGCAATAATATTGTGGATTTTGGTTACATTTTCATGTCTTCCCTTCATGTCTAGTAAGACTTCAGACTGACTCTCTGCAGTGACTGGGCAGAGTGTGAATTTGATTACACTTATCGTGGTGCTAACACACTGCAGGTGAACACAGTTTTCCAGTGCTGTACAGTGAAGTCAGCAGTTGAATAATAACACTAACAAACGGCCTCCTTTTTTTTCCCCACACTGGCCTGTTTCCAGACAGCAGGCACCAATTCTGTGCTTCATTACTGATGAATCCAAAAGCTGGGCTCCATTTGGGTACTTTAATTTAAAGGAAGCCTTAATTAAGACTCATTAAGAGAACCAGCAGGTGGGGTGACAGAAAACCTGTGTGTGTGTGTGTCTGTCTGTCTGTCTGTTGGCTGATGTACTGAATATTGTAGATGTCGGTATTCTTTTTATATTTTAATGCTACCGGTAGAAGGAGCAATGATCCGTGCTTTCACGTCAGTGTCGCCAAAAGTCTCCAATAACACCAGGAACAAACAAAAAAATATATTGCAGGTGGCCCATGCCCCGATATATCGAGTATATTCACCCCTATCCCAAACTGTTTTAAATCACAGAAGTCGCAAAATAACACATTTGAACTTCATGATGAAGGCAGCAGTGGATCAGCAACTCCTTTGTTTCATAATGTAAAATTGATCATTTTCTCTGTGTGAGCAGTTTACAAAAACAGGGCTAACATTGGAAAAAAAGTCAGATTCAGATTTGTCATTTAAACATGTCAAAAAAGAAAAAACAAGATTCATTACCCAGTTCCAGCAGCGCACATTACTACATTAAGCAATCATATTGCTTAAATAGAACCCATACATGAATAAATAATCTACAAATTCATTATAGTAGAATATATAGTTAAAAACTGCGTAACTTGTTAACAGAACAGTAAATCAACAGCAGCACAGTCGAGGCAGGTTAAGTGCAGAAGCCTGCATGTTTTCTGGGGTTTTCTGTTTTCGGGGTGTATGCACAGTGAAGTCAGCACGGGCTATTCTGAACCACACATCAAAAAACATAAGCTATCACTCTAGAGATAACGGACGTTTTTGGTTATTTATGTTTAGTCACTGTTGTACAGACATAGTAATATAATATTGATGCTACCGCCTCCTTAGCTGTAAAAATAAAAAGGAAATAAGGCCTACATCTGTTATGGAGACTCAAGGCATAGGGACCACCAACTGTCACAGGCCTCTTCAAAAAAAAATTGCAAAAAAAAAGTCCTAATCCAATCCCAAGGCCCAAAGTTATCCTATTTTAGTAAATTAAATATTTAGTTTTATATATAATGTTCCAACTGAGGAGCCCTGCAGGGGAAGCTGCTCTAACCACAGTAGCTGCAACTGATGGAGAACCTCACATCTCCTGATGCTGAAGGAAATCAAAAATAAGCCACCAATGGCAGAACCCCACAGAACTGTTGAGCACTTCAAAGACAACGCTCCTTCGTCGTGTCCTGAGGGAGCTCCCAGCATCCATGACTGCAGAATGGACTTCCTGTGAAATGCTTTGACATCCAATATTTTTTCTCCCACTGCTTCAGGCAGGGGGAAATTAAACACCTCCTTGGAAAATTGATGAAGAGTACATGTTCACATGAAAGCTTTTCATCGTGTTCAGCTGCTGCCAAGGAGCAGAGGAAAAGACCCCTAGTGAGTGTTTGTGATAACACTTATCTCACGCTGTCAATAATGCTCCGCTCTATAATAACTATACCGAGTCCATCACACACGTTTACAGACGAGTCCACCTGGATCAATGTGTTTGACATTTATCTACCAAACAATCCTTGGAAACAGGAACGCATGACTTTCAAGGGGAAAAAAACAACGGTCAAATCCGCTATCACTTTTGTGAATTGTGCTTGTCTTCACTCTTGTTCTTGCAATTGATTCTTTCCCTCTTGACGAGGTCATTAGCTCATCCAGGTCTCTCTCTTCAGGAACCTCATTGCATCATGAAAACCTTGTTTACACAGAAAATGCATACCGCTGGTAGATGGAGGGAACAGAGCCTGGTTCAACCGTTTGATGTTGTCCACAGACAGCTGAGGAAACCAAGGAAATCACTATTGAAAATTTTTTTTTACTCTAAGTGGAACTTTTGCTTAAAGGCAATGACATTTACATGATCCATGAACCTACAGTATGTGTTTACAGTATATAAAGTGAAAATAAGAGGTTTACAGGCTGAATTTTTTTGTTTTGTTTAAGTGATAGGGCTGAAAATTTGTTTTTAAAAAAAAGGGAATCGCAAAGGCTGCAATTTAATCATTCTATTTTGGTTGTTGATTGCCAATTTAAAAAACTGTTCAAAAAATTGTCTCATCTCAGCAATTTTTGATGGTGTCTGATGATTTGGCAAAATTCCATCTTGTTTAAACCTACAATATAGTAAATATTGATCTGAAGCTTGACTATAAAACGGTGCATCTCAAACCCTAGGACACAGCACTTACAGTGAGGCAAATCAATGTGAAAGTATTAATACCTTCATTTGGGAGCATAAAGTAGTTGTCTGGCGGCTGCAAAGTATAGCTCGTTATCTGGAGCTGTGCCCACTTTCACTTTCCCATACCAAAGTCTCCAGAGAAAATAGGTAATTTTACATCACAGCACACGGCAATTGTTGATCCACTCCTGGCTCCATCAGTAAGTCCAACATGTGTTATCCTGCTACTTCAGTATTTGAAATCTTTCCTATGGATGTAGCCAAGGGACACAAATTTACCAAACAAGGTGGCAGTAGACCACAAGCTCTTGTGTCCCTTTGAGCTAGAACCCAGATTTTTTTTTATGGACTTTAGTGTGGGAGAGAGAGAGAGCTGTTCACAAACTTGTTAATATGGTGCCTAATTTTAACACGTAAAATATACCTAGACCCATATGGCATATGAAATCAATTCAGCAAATCAGATTAATTTAATTCAGTTCTTACCATAATGTTCATGTTGGCCAGTCTTAGTTGAGTGTTGAAGCGCCCCCTGTGGTGAGGACACACATCCTGCAGTCCAGCAAAGGGAGATACAGTGATGGTTCGTCCCACTGGCAGAATTGGCAGGCTGTCAGTGAAGCCTCCATCAATCCATTTCTGATAAAACACAACACAGGGTATGGAATTGGTCAACAACCTGGAATATGAAATGAATTATTTATGTATGTGTACCTTATCTCTAGCAAAGAGGAAGAACTATAAGCCAAAAAAACTGTTAAAATGATTCATATTGCAATTTGATATGCTTGACATGTGTTGTCTGACTTTTTCCCAGTATTAATTTGGCAGCTTTTTAGATCACAACAAATCTCCCAAAGCAATGTCAAGGCACGTGTGCTTTAAATTTTACGCACCGTAAATTAGTAAATGTTTCTTACATTCATCTTACAATTAGAAAAATATACAATAAACATTGTGAATCCTACAATCATACAGTAAGCTTGTGCTGCATTACTGCAAGTGTCTCAGAAAAGTCTGTAAATCTAATAACAAAGGCGCTAAGTTGGCAACAAAGCCTGTAAATGATGATAAAAATCAAAACCGTTAGCACCAATTTATTTTGAAAGCGCAAAGGCCAGTCGGGAAAACAACTTTGTCTGAGGGAGCCCCACTCTGCGGCGCAGCCAAAAAACTTAAATAATAGATAAAGATCAATCTAGAGCAGAATGGGGTGTGCGTTACTGCCAGGCATCTGTGTTTGTGTGTGCACAGCAGTGACTAATAGAGAAAGGCGGAGAGTCAGAAAGAAAAAAGTGCATGCAATATTACAGTACAATTCACTCTGTTATTAAACAGAAGCTGCTTGTGTCATGTATCAAGTATTAAGATGAAGCACTAGGACAAAGATAAAGTGTTTTTAGGAGAACTTATAATAAAAAGAAATATTAGACTTGGGACAGAATACAGTGTGGACTTCATGAATCTCCTAAGAACAGTAATGACCCATTACCTGTCCTCTGAACTCCACTGGTTTGAGACCAGCATAGATTGGCACAAAGCTGCTGGCCAGCAGAGCCTGGGAAAAAGTTACAAGGCAAAGACAGAAAGCACTCACAAGAAGTAACATTGTTCATGACATTTAATGTTTTGGTCTTTGTCCACATCTGACATGAGAAATGGAACAATGCTTTGTGTAAATGGGCCATAAAAGTCACAAAGATCACAGTTATTCCCCCAAACTCTGTTTGTGTCATCGTTAATATATGATATAGATATTCATTACATGGGCATTGCCTTTGTCATTTTCTGGTCAATGCAGTAAAATTGTAAATAAGGTTGTAAAACTCATTTATCTTCTACTGCTTTATCCTCCACATGAGGGTCACAGGGGCCGCTGGTGCCTAACTCCAGCTGACATAGGGCGAGAGGCGGGGTACACCCTGGACAGGTCGACCAGTCCAACACAAGGCCACGTAGAGACAGACAACCATTCATTCCCACGTTCACAATTTGGAGTGTCCAATTGACATAATCCCCAAATCTGCATGTTTTGGGACCGTGGGAGGAAGCTGGAGAACTCTGTGAAAACACACTCACACGCGAAGAGAACATGCAACCTCCATGCAGAAAGGCCCTTTTCCCAATCAAAGGCAAGAGTGCTAACCACTACACCAATGTGGCCCTGAATGTAAAACTACTATAAAAATTTATGGCAAAACTAAAAGGAATCGGTATTGTGTGGGTAGACTGGGGATGTGTACCTTTATGAGCTCCTCTCTGGTGGTAAACCTGGACACAATGTGATTCTTGCCACTTGCAGAGTGTGTCAGTGAGATGTGAAGATAGTCTGAGGCCAGGCTGTGAGCCTCATTGGGCAGAATCTCCTCTATCCCCTCCCTGGAAAGCAACCATACACAAAGCATCATACGGTAAATAAACTCAGCTTCACGTGTATGAGGTACTGACACACAGTTTTTCTAATATCTGCTAACTCACCGCAGTGTGAGCATGAAGTTGTATCCTGGTGTGATGGCCCCAAACCTCTGTCCTCTCACACTGTCAGCAAACTTGTAGGTGAATTCTTTACACTGCTGCAAGACAATGAACGCGCTCTGCGACTTGTTTATGAAAGCTTATTTATTCAGTCACTGAAGTCACATTCACATCTTACACAATTTTCTATTACAGGATAGTAATAGGACAGTAATACTTGTTAAAGGAATGATTTGATGTTTCAATAACTGTTAAGCTCCAAGCTGCTTAAAGGGTTCACTAATAAAATATATATGCTTAAGTCTCTACTATCTGAAACATGTATTTGCCACTTTATCTCGCCATTAGACAGCGTTATTTGTGACTTTGATGTTTGAAATACTTTATTCTGATTTACCTAAGGGACAAACACACCAGAGGAAATGACAACTGACAACTTGCTGAGGGCCAATTTTCTCTATGGACTTTGGTGAGCACCTTACAAACTTGAGTTTCCAGCAAGAAAAGTCTGCAAAATGGCAAGATATTCTAGATATGATTGACTTTAACAGGCATAGATTTTATTAGGTCAGCCTTTTCTTATGTGGCTGAAATCAGTTTTGCCTCAAGTCCCCGATGCTGCTCTTTTCTCGTCCTTATGGAATGAATAAGGAGGAGAAAACCCTACCTCCAACTTGTGAGGAGCTGTGATCATTACGGCAGCCACCAGGGCCCCGGCTGAGGCCCCTGCACAGGCTCTGAGAGATCCCATCAGTTGGTGCCCATGGCAGAGAAATGCTTCTGCAGCACCCAAGTGGTAGATCCCCAAGAAACCGCATGCAGCAAAGGACAGATTCAAGACTGCCATCTTCAGTGCCTACACAAATATATGCATTTATACACTATTAAGAGCATCCAATAATGATTCAATAATGCTTGAGGGCACTTCATTTCAGTCATGTACCATGCATCACACTTGATGTGTTCGAATGTTGCGAAGTTTTGTTGTTGCATGGTGCTGAAATGGCATGTTGTCTTGTCAATACTATACTGCAGTTGTTGCTGATGACATTCTAGATGTTTACTGTTTCCTGCCCAGTGACTACAGACGTGGACAACTTCCTTATTTGCAGATGTTTCACGTACCTCATGTGAATGCGCAAACTCACTTTTATTACAATTTTAAGCGATATTTGTTCGCTTTCTACCCTTTCTTCATAATCAGCATTTGAAAATGCTGCATGTTGAAGTGCTCTCTTGTGTGGTAAAAACATGAGGAAATGCCCTCCTGGCTTCTATTCATATGTGGCCTCTAAATCAAAATATAATGATTAAAAATGTATTATTTCTAAAGGGGTGCCTTTCTAGTGGGGAAAAGTGATTTCTATGTGTTTTCTATGGGTGCCCTTCCAGTCAAAAAGGGTGCTGTTATGAATTTCCCTCCTGCCCCTACATGACATCGTCCTGAAGGCTGTCCTGATGATATTCACTGCTGTATAGAAAATGCCACCAGTGCACGGTAGGAGCCCTTTTAATTCATTTTCACCCCTGCCACTCCAAATGTCTGTGCATACCAATGCCCATGATAAGACAATCTTGATAATAGTTTTTGAATTTTTATTATTTAATATTACTCACACCGTTAGTGCACTGCAGTGCAGTCACAAAAGGCAGAGGGAAGAGACAGACCACAGCAATTCTCAATTCAATAAAGCATGTTTGCGATGTGGGGGATAAGGAGATTTGACTCATAAGTTCAAAGACGACAAATGTCAAAGATTTTACAAGAATTACTCCAGCACACTGTTGAATTAATGCCACAAAGACTTAAGGCAGTTTAGAAGCAAAAGAGGATTAAACTCGGTACGAACAAGGTGTTCCTAATAAAGTGGCAGGAGAGAGCCTACGTCCCTCGGAGGATATTATGTAAAAGAACACTACACTGAGTCACACATTACATGTCTATCACTGAAAATAACGAAAATATTTCTTTTTCACGCGCACATCGTTTAGACAACATTACGGCTGAAATAGGAAGTAAAGTGTGCAGTAGCGAAGGAGACAAGCACCGACCGTGTTTATAGTCCAAACAAAGGAAAGCCTTGCACTGTTGACTCGTTTTCACTTTTCTCAACAACAGAACACACACAGATTTAAAAATGTTTGTAAAATTTGTAAAAATACATTAACCTACACGACTTCGGTTGTGAAAACTGTTCGCACTTCGCAGCTACAGTTTGGCTCGGTGCACGTAGCACCTTAATCATATAGTTTACTTCCGCTTACACAATTAAAGCACATTTCAAAATAAAACTATCCAAACAAATTAAGCCCCAAACAAATAATGCTGCTGTTAATGTGAATGCACCATAACTTCATATAGCCTATGGAAAATAATTGGTGATTAATTTTGTCATGAATTAACAATTGAGTAATCAGTGCAGCCTAAAAATGTAGTTTTTCTGTTGAACTTGTACATTCATGAAGCTATGGCATTACTTCATGAATGGCATTACAGTAATGGCATTACTGTCATCAGGCGTTCGCGTTAGTTTGACTAAATTACATTTCTTCATTTCTGCACCTCTCACTTTAAGTATTCATGGTGCAAAATCAAAAGCAGTGTAAGGAGGAGGATGAATCAACAGAAATGTGTCCTGTGTGTATAACCAAACATCTATTCAAACTAATCACATTAATAACGCTCATGATAAACATACTTTGAAATGTTGAAGCCAAACAAATGTGTTTGTGCTTCTACAACCCCAATTCCAAAAAAAAGTTGTGTAAAATGTAAAGAGAAAGAGAATGCAATGATTTGCACATTTCATTGTGGTGTTTAAGAGAAAAAGCACAGCCAAATGTTAGGGTTAAAAAGGTTGTCATGTTAGACAGTGCCCTGCTGTCCAAGGTGTTGCACCCTGTATGCCATTAGAGGGCGTAAGGAGTATTTAATTAAGGTGTCATGGGGTTTCCTTCTCTGGTGAACAGAGGGGTATGTTTGGTTCACCTGCTGGTACTCTAATAAATGGCCACTGCCTGTTAAGCACACCTTGTCGTCGTTTTTCACCGCCTTTCCCACACAGAACCCATATTTTATTCACAATAGAACATAAACAACATATCAGATGTTAACACTGAGACATTTTACCATTTTATGAAAAATATTAGCGTATTTTAAATTTGGCAGCAACACATCTCAAAAAAGTTGGAACAGGGTGATGTTTACCATTGTGTAGCATCCCCTCTTCTTTTAACAACTGTCTGTAAACATCTGGAAAGTGAGGAGACCAGTTGCTGGAGTTTTAGAAAAGGAATGTTGTCCCATTCTTGTCTGATGCAGGATTCTAGCTGCTCAACGGTCCTGGACCTTTGTTGTTAGAGTTTTAATTCATGATGCACCAAATGTTTTTCTGTTGGTGAAAGGTCTGGACTGCCTGCAAAGCCATGCTGTTGTGATGGATGCATTATGTGGTTTAACATTGTCTTGCTGAAATATGGAAGACCTTCCCTGAAAGACACGTTGGGTAGATGGGAGCATATGTTGCTTTTGAACTGTCCACTGATAACAAGCTGGATGGTCCCTCTCCTCTTTCGTCTGCAGGACACAGCATCTGACCATCATCTGACCAAAGAATGATTTTCCATTTTGCCTCAGACCATTTAATGAGTTTTGGTCCAGAGAAGACGGCAGTGTTTCTGGATCGTGTTCACATATGGCTTCTTTTTTGCGTGATACATCTGAGAGAGAATGCTCTTTATATATACAGTCATGTTACTGACCTGTTGCCAATTATCCTACTTAGTTGTCAAATGCTCCTTCAAATGCTCTTTCAGTACTTTTCCAGACTTTTTGTTAGCTTCAGGTAGTGGAAAGGTCCGAGGGGCTCCTCTGCGTCATCTGATGTGAGGTTGAAAACTGTCTTTGTCTCAGTTGTCTGATCTGGTCAGCAGTAAAATTTAATAATGCATCTCACTCACTCATCTTCTACGACTTTATCCTCCACATGAGGATGGTGGGGGGCGCTGGTACCAGTTCCAGGTTAAATAGGGCGAAAGACAGGGCACACCCTGATAGAGACAAACAAACCTATGGTCAATTTAGTGTGTCCAATCTTAATAATGCATCTGTGTGGAAAAAAGAAACAAAGGGGTAAATTAATTTAGATATTTTGATAAATACAGAGGTTTTTCATTTTTGAACTGGAGCTAGATCATTCTGATAATATTCACCAGTAGGTTAAACTTCACCCTCATAAAAATAACCATAATGTGAACTTTTAAATGAAAATAATGTTGAGTAAGATCAAATAAAGTATGTCAAGTAGTTTTGGGGAGCGTTGCTGATCCATGCACACCCATCCCGTCTGGTGAGTTTAGTGAGCAGAGCAATGGATGTGTGAAACAGGTGTGTGAAGAAGAGGTGAAACAAATGTTGTAAAAGAACTTTAAGCAGTGTTTGGGTGACATATGTTGCACACTGGAGCTTTAATATATAATTACTAGTCTTTACGTATTAACTACGCTTGTTTTTATTATGCTATTTACGTCATTTAGTTAACATTAAACATTTGTAAGAAAAAAAAATTCCTGAAAATATGATAACAAGTCATCATTACACTGACTTCCTGTTTCTTTTAGAATCGACTCTTTCATTAGCTTTTAAAGGTCTGAATGGTCGTAGTCACACTTATTTATCCAATTTGCTTTCAAGGTATAAACCATCAAGAATCCTCAAGTCTTTAGGTAGCAGCCTCTTAATTATACCTTATACCTATACCTAAAAACTTTCAGTGTGGCCTCTTTGTGTTATTTTGTTCCTCAACTTTGGAACAGCCTTCCTGAAGACCTGCAGAGGCCAGCAAGCAGATGGTTGATATGTTTTACCTGACTTTTATTATTTATTTGTACTCTTTTATATCATCATAGAGTCTGACACAAATGATGTCATTCTACCCCTTAGTGTCCTTAAACTGGAAGTTTAATTTTGTATTTTACTGCACCTATTATTTTATCATGTTCTAGTTTATCTTATCCTTCATTGCTCATATATTTATTTAATATATTTATTAATTTACTTACTTATTGTTATACTGATTTACTTATCTATTTCGTCAAATTTTATTCCTTACTATTTTACCTTCCTTTTATCTTTACAGGTAAATCCTGTTTAGATCACCCATTAGTATTTTATTCTGTTTTCCCTTGTGGCAGTTTGTTAGTTCCATGATAGTGTTTTATCACTTCAACACTTCCTTTCCCCTTTTCTTTTCCTTACTTCTACTTCTTTTTCTCACTTCTCCATTGCTTGCTTTTTAATACCTAATACCCATATGTCGCCTGAAACAGTGTTGGGTGGATTTTTTTTTCTTTCTTTATGTTTTTATCCGCTGAAAGCATGAAAGGTGCTATATAAATAAAGTTTGATTGAAAACAACATCATTTTATTACCGGTACGCACTGTCTCCCGCCTGAGCTTCTCCCTTCACTGACTGAAGCTCCACACGTTCTTCTATCTAAAAGAGAGAAATCCCTCTGAGATACAGCATGAGCACACTGTGGTGAAGTTGACCACATGATAGTGCTCCAAACAGACCATCCACACTCAACTACACCATCTGCCGCAAACTCACACAACTGTAGGGCATCGTCACGAGCAGTCGGGTTACATTCTAAAAGGTTCCTGCAGCTCCTGCTGTTCACAGCATCAAAAAAAAAACCACTACTCTCTCTATGCTCTCTGACACATTATAACCTTTTTCTTCTCCCAAAGCTTCTTCAAAGACTGCATCATCATCATCACACAAAGGCTGGAGATCACAGTGCACACAGACCTCCTGCAGGATGTGCAAAGGGGAACTTGAAATACTTGAAAACTCCTGAAATACTTGAAAAAAACAGGGACATGACCATTAAAGCTGCTTTGACACAGCACTGCATGTTACTGTGTCAAAGGTGGAACATTAAATGACACCAGGAAAAAGAGCTCTTTGGGACATGGTGAGACCGCAACAATGAGTCAAGAGCCACAAAATATCCAACCAAATCTGCATCTTAACCAGATAACCGGAATCCTTTTTGCAATTAAGTGAAGGTCATTGGGGTAACAGAAGGGTTTTGAGTCCTGGCTCCGCTAGTCTACATGTTGATGTGTCCTTTGGCAAGATACTTAACCCCACATTGCTCCGGCTGTGCCGGCAGTGTGTGAATGAGTATAAAAGATGAGTGATAGATAAATGCGCTGGGTGAATGGGGAAAAAACTGTAGTGTAAAGCAGCTTTGATTGGTCATCAAGACTAGAAAAGTGCTACGTAAGTACAGATTTACCATTTACATTTTAGCACTGTCAGCACTGCAGTCATCGAAAGAGGCTCTCAAACAGCACAATTATATATGCAAATATTGCACCTACACAATATTTTGAAACTACTTTATGATTGCCACTTAATCCCAGTGCTAGATAGGCTTTTTTTGACTGGAAACTGAAGTTTCTGTCACTTACTCCCTTGCACCAAAGTCGAAAATCAGCATTTTATAAGAAGGTACACAGGAGTTGTTGATCCACTGCTGCCACATCAGTAAGTTAAAAGTAATTTTTTCACATGTCCCCAAAAGCTTAAAACATTGATTTTCTCAGTGGACTTTGGTGCAAGAGAGCGTGCAGTTTATAGACTTCCGTTTCCATAACAGTCGGAGATTAAGTGGTAGACATAACTGTAAAACACTGTCGACTTATAGCAGGTATACATTTAACTAGGTAAGTAAAATATGATAAGTGGCTAAGCGAAAACGTGGCAGCCATGTTACGGCAAGCCTCTGGGTCTCATGTGCCATGCATGGGAAGGACAGTTATCAGTGCCACATAAAGACACACTTCAAAAAAACCCTAACTATCCCTTCATTCAGTGTTAGGATTATAAGGAGGGTCAATAAATAATAACACTCAACAGCAATAACCGGTCAAGCAAACCTGCTTGCTGTTAAAGGAGAATTCCTTTTTTGTTTTTTGTTTTCAGCCTGGGCCCTACAAAAGGTTTCATACCTGGTCCAGTAGATCGTATCGGGAGGCATCCGCAAGAGGTCGCACTGGCTGCAATGTAGTTTCTATGAGGCAGTGAGTAGTTTAACAAGAAAAGGTGCCAGGACAGCAGCTAGCCTACTTTTTTTAATGGCTGATAGAATCTCTTGGACTAAATATGAAACAAATATGAATTTTGTAAGTACCATTCACATATACACTACCGGTCAAAAGTTTGGGTACACTTTCTCATTGACTTCAAGGAGAAAGTGTACCCAAACCTTTGAGCAGTAGTGTACACCCACATTTATAAACTTGGGGCCCAGGTTGAAAAAATCTGAATTCTCCTTTAAAGGTCGTCCCTTTGTGTTTGGGTTCCTCCCACTGAGCTGCTCTCTGTGTTTACCATTAGACAGAGACCTGGAATACACAGGCAGGAACTGAGGGAGCTTAGGGGTGACACTGTTGTTTTTTTTCTTCAAGGAGAAAGTGTACCCAAACCTTTGAGCAGTACTGTACACCCACATTTATAAACTTGGGGCCCAGGTTGAAAAAATCTGAATTCTCCTTTAAAGGTCGTCCCTTTGTGTTTGGGTTCCTCCCACTGAGCTGCTCTCTGTGTTTACCATTAGACAGAGACCTGGAATACACAGGCAGGAACTGAGGGAGCTTAGGGGTGACACTGTTGTTTTTTTTTTTACTTCAGTCCTGGGGAACACTGGCCATACAGAGTCAACACAGGCCTGCGCTCATGGACCAGTGAGCTTCCGCTGCACTCTGCTCAGTGACCGTGACCACCTTGGGCAAGGCTCAAAAAGAAAATCAACTGGTAAATAGGGAGCTTTGCCTTGTGGCTCACAGACATGTCACATTGTTGAGTGCAGCTTTTTCTGGGTGGAAAACCTAGTGAATGTGACTTCAAAGAAAATGTCTGTCTCTATTAGTATGGTTTTGTAACAGACTTTGGGGGCCCTAAGGCACTGGAGACTTCCAAACATCTTCTGCACATACAGTAGCTAATTCTAAGATTTAAGTACATTCTCAGACTATTGGTATCATAAAGCCTCACTCATGTGATTCTTAGTCTGATAATGTTACGTGATTAGCAGTTGCTGTGTGATATCATCCTGTTGGTCATTACCAGCACCAGGAACTTTGATCCAAATCTGCAATGACCCCAGGCACACACTAGGGTGGATGGCAGCGAAGGGGGGAAAAAGGAGGGAAAAGAGAAATATAACATTGAAAATGTGCTAGAAATCACAGCTTCAGTCAAGGTTAATCCGTGGATCGTCGCGAAACACAACAAAATTACACCAGATCTTATGCATCATTCCCCGTGTCACTTCTCACGTGTGTTTATGTGACGTGTGGTGTTTGACCCCTTTGCCGCCAGTCATTAATGTAGTGGGACCTCACAGCAACTGCACTGACTCCAGCTCACACAACAGCTTATTATGTCACTGGGAAATTCCTTTCACAGTTGGAATGCCCCAGTTTGCTTCTGTGAGAATAATGCTCTATTAACTTAAAATTAATTCTGTAATGTTTCTTTCTTTTTTTTTCGTACAGTACTAAGTGACAAATGTCTGTCTCCATCCGGTCATTCCTTGAATATGCACAAATCAATTTACTAATCTCTATAAGGAGATTCTGTATGTGAATATGGAGAATCTGGAGGTGAAGGATAAGAATTTGGGCTGTAATAAAACTGTGTGGAGAACAAACTGGAGACACATGGAGACACAGTTGAGAACGAACTCCAGGAAAATGAAAATTTTAAAAAGCATGTCCCACGTGCTGTCGAACAGAGCAAATAATTTGTTCAAACATCTTAGTTTTATTTTGGATGCTTCCATTATTTCCACAGAAATGAAATTATTCCACAAAATCCAAAAACTACCACGGCTAATAATTTCATTCACAAGTGCAGTTATTAAACAGAGGTTTTCCACAAAATAAACAGCTTGTAAACGTCTCCTCTTCGTTGCACCCCATCACTTTGAGCCTGAAAGATTGTAAACAGCAAAGTGAAAAGATGTCTTAGCACATATCTGTACACGTCTGTACACAGAAAGCCCCAGAATGCCCCTTAGTTGGCCCCAGAGGCAAGCGCTAACGGATGGGTTCTGAGATTGTAATTTACAGACTTTCTTCTCAGCTGGATAAAGTAGACCTCAATGAAAAAAATGTGCAAGGGGAAATAAATGAAGAAACACCGTTTGAAAGCGGCACTGGAGAGTTTCTGTCAGCAGCAGCCATCAGGAGATTTTCCGACTGTGCCACTGTCTAGAGTGGACCAAAGTCAAAAAAAAAAAAAAAAAAAGCAAAAGAAACGCTTTAAAATAACTGTTGCCACCTTTCATGAACCAGACAGACAACAGCCACTTTGGAGGAGTGGAGCAGCAGTGTCGACTCAAGTCTTTTACAGCTCGGAAATGGCCAAAAAATACATTCTTTTCTAGCTCTAGTTTGATTAGAAAATTCAAATGTGGGAACTCCACAAAGTATTCCACCTGCGTGATTATCTGAGACAGGGTTTCAATAAGGGAGGAATTCAACAAAGGAGGAAAAGCCTTTAAATGGAGTTATACATAAGCTATAATTTTCTGGTTAATTCTGTGAAGGAAAACATGAATTCTAGCAAAATAGAAATTCAATGCATATTAAGTGTATGAAATGAAGTGTGAAGCCTAGTATACTCATTGCAGTGTAACCTGTATTCTCTCACACGCTGCCTTGTGTTGATTAAAGACACCAAGGCCAGACCACCAACTCTTTTGGAGGCAGTCTGTGTTTCGTTTCAGACAGAAAGTGTATAAAAAAAACAACAACAACAACAAAAAAAAAAACACCAGTCATACACCCGTGGACGTTCTAAACAAATAAAATAAGTAAACATATGACACAGCAAACATAATAATATATACATTAAAAAGGAAGTTACAGCACAAAACATAAGGGATGAAAAAACGTCACGTGTCTCTTCCCTGGTGTTTCACAGCAGAAAGAGATGTACCTTATATCTTTCTGTCTGTGAGAACCAACAGTTTAATTATGTGTGGGGGACTACAAACAGATGTTTTTCTGTAAAGTATGTGTCAGTAAAAAACAAATAAATTAACTGAGATAAATGTATTCATGACTATTTGTGAATATGAAGATCAACATTTCCTTTTTTTTTTTTATTTTATTTTACCCCCTAACTGAGGTTCAAATGTTTTTTTATTTTTTTGACAGGGAGGATAAATCATCAAAAATAAGTTAGAGATCTTCATTAGAAAATATGATTTTTCTTTGTTTGTTTTGCAGGAAGTAAATATGGAATCCTCACAGCAGTGCAGCACATAGCAGCTTACTTTTGAAACAGACTATCCTCTGATAATTTGTTGGTCCTTAATAGTGTCTACAGGGAAAAGAGTGTGTGAGTGGATTTTATTGCTTGCTGAATTATTAACTGACTTCAAATCACAAAATAATGATTCATATTTCTTCATTTGTATTTTTGCTGACAGGATGCTGTAATGGCATTTAAAGGGGTAGTTCCAGTGTGGTGGTATGAGGTTCTGGCACATAGGAAGAGCTGACCTTGCTGTGACCAGCACCAGTGACCAAAATCTAAACTAATCTCTGCCTAAACACATTCTCCTGCACCAAATTCCATAGAGAAAACCAGCGACTTTACATCATGGCACACAGGGGTTGTTGATCCCCTGCTGCCTCCATCAGCAAGTTCAAATGTGTCGTTTTGTGACATCAGTGTTTAAAATCATTTGTTTGGATTTACCTAAGTCACAAAAACCTACCTGACAAAGCAGCTAAAATTGCTGATTTTTCTTTAGGACTTTGGTCTGGAAGAGTGGGCGGTGTATAAAGTGACAGAAACTTCAAAACCAACCGTTTAGAAAGTTAATTGAGCACATCCATATTCCTGAATTAACTTTTATAGAGGCTTCTGTGGAGCTTAAGATCCTAGGAGTTAAATACCAGGGTGCTGCAGTGTCACCAGCAGGGAGCAGTGTTGTAAAGCAGTACCAGATGGCATTTGGAGCATCAGTAAAGAGATGAGGAAGTGGTGAGAAGCTCTGTAAATGTGCATAGACCTGATATAAGTACATTAAAGCGGTGACAGTGGTTGGTCTTTACAATGACACTGCCTTTTTTCTTCATGTAACCAGTTTCCCAGAATGATGTTTTGCAGCCCAGTGTTGTCCTGACCTGCAGACGTTTCATTAAAGGGGGATTTAGGGTAAATGTATAGATGTCGGGCATTTCCATTTGTTGGAAATGTGGCCATAAAAAACAGCTGCTTTGAATATGTTCGCACAGTGTGAACATTATACAGTTTCAGTGAAGTGCTGGAGCAGGTAATTGTTTTCCTGAATGGGAAAATCTAAATGACAGTTTTTATGCAAAAATGAAGGGTCCAGTAGTTTTTACAATATCATACTGTATTCATATGAAAGGCCATTTAAATTTTCATTACATCCTTCATAGGGCAAATTAAACAGAAACACTAGCATCTCATGCAATGGCTGGAACTGCCTCTCTTTAGTAAGGATTCTGATGTCAGATGGTAATGATGACGATTGTCTCTGCAACAATGCTCTTAAAGGAATAGTTCCGTTTTTTTTTTTGACAGGAGCTTTATGAGGTACTGACACATAGTTAGCACTGATTGCACCCTGAACACCCCATGCCAGAAGCCAGCATTGCTTTGGAAGCCCTGTACCAAATTTCACAGAGAAAATCTGTTTTGTTTTTTTGATTTTTTTTGTTTTTCATCACAGCACACAGGACTTGTTGATTCACTGCTGCTCCCATCACTAGGTTCAACCCTGTTGTTTTATAACTTGAGTGTTGCACTTTAGTTTGGATTTACTAAAGTGACATAAACTTAGCAAATGAAGCAGCAGTAGACCAGTAGCTCTGGTGTTCCCTCACTCTCACTCATTTTCTACCACTTTATCCTCCACTGAGGGTTGCGGGGGGTCAGCTGGTGCCTAATTCCAGCTGACATAGGGCAAGAGGCAGGGTACACAGGGTACACCTGTGTTCATCACAGGGCCACATAAAGGCAGACAATCATTCACTCTCACATTCACACCAATTTAGACAATTTAGAGTGTCCAATTGGCCTAATCGCCAAATCTTTTGTGGACTGTGGGAGGAAGCCAGAGTACCCGATGAGAACCCATGCACACACGGGAAGAACATGCAAACTCCATGCAGAAGGGTCACAAATCCGGAACCTCTTACTGCAAAGGCAAAGGCAGAGCGCTAACCATTACACCAACTGTGTGGCACCTTAGCTCCTGTGTTCCCTGAGCTAAAAACAGTGGTTTTTCCTCTGTGACTTTTGTGTGGGAGAAACGGCAAATTTCAGTTTCCGGTTAGAAAAGGCTGTCAAACTGAGATACACTGAATACCATATTCTAATTAAAAATGCACACATTAAACGACAGGAGTGTTTTGTTAAAAGTGTAGTTGAAAGAATGCAGCATGAGTTAAATGAATATGACAAATGCAGTGAAACTCAGAGTCTGCGGATTTGATAACGCTTACATTAATTGAATGAAAAATGGATCAGTGGATAATTCTCATATGATTTGCTTCTCCCATCGTTGTTCATGGTAAAGATTGTGGAGAGGAAAAGATGAACTTCTTTTGGCCTTTGAGGAGGAGAGAGGACTGCCAGAGAACCCTGCTTTTAACAGAGCAAAGGCCACAAATGTGATGCATGCAACATGATGTTCTTTGCTCTGCAGTTGCGTGTGAACCACATGGTTGAGGGCTTTGATTTCCCTCACAGCAAAATCAAACACTCAATAAAACTCAGAGCTCACCATGTCCTCTCATTCGCTCTCTCTCTCTCTCTCTTGCACACACACAAGGTCAGAGCTATGAAAGGCATCCTCAGCCTGCAGCAGTGTGAGAGAAGAGTGCTTTCACCCCGCTCTGACAGCAGAATTAGGGCAGTGTGCATGTGACAGTGGGGTGCACTTGAGTTGGTGCAGCACTGCAGCAACACAAAAACAATACAAAGAATAAATAAGCGACATGATCAAAAACCTTTCAGCCCTAAGGGTTTTCAGTCATAACAGAGAGAGAAACAGTTTCAAACACGTCTCATGCAGAAACTTCACCGCATAGAATATAAGACTGAAAATATCTTTCTGTTGACTCAGAAATAGAGTAAATCCCCACATCAGTTATTTTGAGAATGCGCTTATTTGCATTCATTTCAGTGTCATATCTGCGCGTTTGTGATGATTGCAAAGATCACAGGAGACAGCTAGAATCAGTGCAATTAGATGCCTCTTCAGCTATTTTGACAACAGCTCCTCGTGTTGATTTCATTTGGCATGTGCTGAGGACGTGCAAAGGTTTGGAGCGCTCATTTAGACTTAGAGGCTTGGCTCGCTGGGGCCAGTGCTGATGGAGCTCAGTGTCTGCAATCAATTTTCACAATCGAACCCCCAGCTTTACAGCCTGAGTGGTAATCCTGCAACACATCACTTCCTGTGAAGCCAGCAGTCATTTTGTTAGATGAGCCAGTGATGGAGGGGTAGAGGGCCAAGAGAAATTTTTGACTGGCATCACAGCTGTGGTGTGGAAAGAAGCGACGTCATTGCAGCAATATAAACAAATTGTTAAGCTTAATGGTGAATGCTAGTTGAACCCCAAATGCAGACACAAGTGAGTCGAAACGTAAAAAGAAAAAAAAAGAATTTATTCCTAATATAACAGAGCTGGGAAAAAAAGAGTTATGTTCGGACTGGCTGGAGCAGGCAGGCAAGAATGGGCTGGTGATCCTAGGAAAAATGGGGGAAAAGGTGACATAAGTCCATGTTACAGGCAATAAAGAAAGGTGAGCAAACAATTACTGGTCTGTGACTAGTAGTGAGAAGATCCAGGCTTTTAAACAGGAGGGAGTGGACGATGGCAATCAGGAAATAAGCAGCAGGAACCAGGAAGAGGGGTCTCTCCAGCCAGCCTGCAGGGATGCCCACAAACACCCCCACTCACACAGACAGGGACAACAGACAGCCATATACAGTCAGAGGAAGGGAGAAGGAAAAGGAAAACAGGAGGAGAGACAAAGCTTACGGACCCTAACACAAATTTGCATAGTTTGCAAATTTGAAATTAGTGCATATGCATGATTTAGGAAAACTTGAGCATATGCCACTTTCTTGTATTTAAAATTTATGCTCACATCACTTTTTATCTGTAATTTGGATAGCCACTCGAACATAGGGGTTGGGGGAAGTTGATACTTGAACTTAAAAAGACAATTTAAGTTCCCAAAATATACAGCCTAGAAGCCAATGACACCATCTGATTGTTTCATGGTCTGGCAGAGGGCACAGTGTTTGCAGCTTGGCCTTATATCCACTTTGAGGTGGGGTTAACTTTTTAACCTTAAGCTTTGATATGAAAATTGAAACTGAACCATCATCCTGAGTGGACAATCACTCCACCAAGACGGGAAGAGCAATGAGTGATCAATCCTGTGTGACTAATAATAAGGGTAATAATAAATAATGTTGGCATTTTTGCATGTGCATGACAGGTATATTTGAATATCTTTGAGAACACCTGTCATCTTATAAAATAAGCCTAAAATTGAAAACAGTCAGTCAAAGATATGGTTATGCACTGTATTAGTCATTGAGACAGATGTTAGGGCTATAGATTACCAGGCTGTAGTGACTCAGATCTAATTTCCTTCAGGGCTGTGTGGACACAGAAATTCAACTGTCGGCTCCAAATTTCAAATTTCATTTTGTATCACTTTAGTATGTGGTCCTAGATATGTGGCCATGTGGCATGAGTAAGAATAGTCACATTTCATCATCCACCTAAACCCACGGCAGCAACAAAACTACAAAAATGGTTGTGTTGTTCTCTCAAGCTAACAAAATGTTGTCGTTATTATAAACTAGTAGCATGTGAACCAGATTATTTTTTTTCCAATTGGTTTTTTCCCAAACAGAAACAGTATTTTACTGTTCGGTTTTAGGTTCCACCCTAATACTGACGTCCCTGAACCGATTAGAACCAAAAATATCTTTCCTGAACTGGTTAATAACATTCCATGTTAACTTTGGGACATAAAGAGGTAGGTAGATTTATAACATTTTTAAGTGGTTATTAAAGCTATTAGTCTAGCTATTAGACAGAGAATGTTTGCCATAATCAGGCTGATGGCAAACATTCTCTCTCTCTCCTGTCTGAATGTGTGTGTATCTGTGTGTTTGTTCTTGTATTGGCTGCAGAGTGAGAACCAAAAATTGTATTAGTGAGGACATTTTGGCTGGTCCTCATTTTTTTCACCCCTTAAAAGTGCTTTCAGGGTTAAGACTTGGTTTTAGGGTTAGAGTTAGAATTGGGTTTAGGTTAGGGTTAGGGTAAGGGTTAGGGTTAGGCATCTAGTTGTGATGGTTAAGGTTAGGGTAAGGGGCTATGGAATGTATTATGTCTATGAGGGTCCTCACTCTGATAGAAGCGCAAACATGTGTGTGTGTGTGTGTGAGAGAGAGAGAGAGAAACTGTGATGCGTTTTTTTTCTCCCTCATCTTCATTATTTATTTGTTTTACATCACGCTGATGTACATAGGAGGCTATGCGCCGTAATTTCCGTCTGAATTTAATCGCACTTTTATCCCGTGCATTAGCAAAGTATCTGGTGCACACGGCCTCCACCAAGACATTAATGTCTTTGAAATCCTTCATTAGTATTACCTAAGTGGCAGAAACTTGCCAAATAAGGCAGCAACAGATCAGCAGCTCCCACTCACTTTACCACACCAAATTCCATAGAGAAAATTTGCATTTTTAGTCCTCAGGGATCAGGAGTTTCTGGTCTAAGGAGGCCTTGGTAAGTAAGTATGCATCACTTGGATAAACCCAGACAAAAAGGATTTCAAACACCGATGTCACCTTATTACACAAGTGAACTTAATGATGGAGGCAGCGGTGGATCAACAACTCCTGTGTGCAATGATGTAAAATCTCTCAATGGACTTTGGTGCAGAAAGTGAAGGGTTTACAAAGCAACACAAACTTCACTTTTCCAGTCAGAAAAGGTGGTAAACTTACCATATTCCAAAAAACAAGATTACTGATGTCTACTTAGATAAATGAAATAATATTTATGGTCAAAAACCTCATAGTCTCTTCAGATTAAGCCAGTTTATTGCTGCTCTCTGCCAGCCTCTGAACAGGCACTCTGTTTCTGAGCTAATGCCCGCCCCCCAGAACACTGAGTCTCTTGTGATTGGCCAGCTACCAGCTGACTGACTGCTCCACGGTGCTTCTTCTTCTTCTTCAGGTTGAATGTTCACGCCCATGACCCGGACTAGCTGTTGGGGGAGGGTTTGTTGCACGGCAAATGTGCCAGTTACGTAACTAAACTCGACTTTTCAAAGCCGCTTGCTGGAGCTCAGGTAAACAGAGAAGCCCTTCTTTCTCAGAAGTGGCTGAAGTGTTTATTGTGACACCTTAGTGATGTTTAGATACGGGAAGGACATGGGGACACACCAAAAAAACATCAGAAATTTGATTTTCCAGTGAATGTCCTCTTTAAGAACTGTAGACTACAATGTTTACCTCTTCTCTTCTTCGAATCAAAACTGGGAGATCGCTGCATAGACATTCTGGTTGCCTGCGGGTGAAGCTTCTCTCCGCTCTCTCACGCATTGAGTGAATGACAGGAAGTGAACCTCAACAGGTCATTGTAAACGGAAAAAAATCAAGAACGAAAAAATACTGCTATTAACTGGTTACCATTATTCTAAATAAACAATTCTGTTCCGGAACATTAAAAAATATCAGGTTCCTGGTTTAATTTTTGTTCCTTGGAAAATACCAGAGGTTTCTGGTTTTCGTTTCAATATGGCTGATAATCTAAATGTAGCCATAGTCTTCTGCTGTTAGCATTTAATTCTAAGGGGATTCTCAAAAGATTTTGTGTGGACAAAAGCCATTTTCTGTCCTCGACTCTGGAAAATGTCTGGGAAAACTGCATCTGGACATTTTCCGGTGTTCGTGTTGAAAAATTGTTTTCTGTTCACTTATGATGAACGCAGTGGGAGGTTGTCTGGGTCAGACGTGTTCACATGTTCACAAAAGAGCTGAATGAGTCCAGAAATATGATCACAGGGAACTTTTGACATTTTTAGTGAAAACCTCACAATGACTGTCACACATGAACCCGGAATCCTGCACACCGCAGCGTTCCCTCAGGTGCTTCACAAAGTGAACTGCAGAAAGTGGTTCTGTATGTTAAACAGACAAGCACTTTTTTTTTTTTTTTTTTTTGCAGTCCGAGTACAGAGGAGGTAAAATATATCTCACACCTCGGTGATCTGCTGTTTTCCCTGCATTAGCCTGGAGCATTTCTGGAGAGAGAAAAGGTGGTGCTGTGGTGCTGTGGATCTCAGTATTCACACGCCCACTGGTCACCCTGTGTGTGCAGACTTGAAATGTGTGTGTGTGAATTGTGCGAATAAAGCAGCCCGAGGAGATGATAAGATCATATTAACACCTAATGGTAGAAAAAAAAACAAACCACAACACATTCATCATCACCCTCGAGAGGTGGGAGTGTGAATTGATGGCTTTGTCATTAACACGCCGCAGCTTTGAATCACTCCACGCCAGCTGTAAATAATTCATAGTGCACGGAATCATTATTTTGACACCGCCGATTCCATCTCAAAGCAAGGACTTTGAGTTTTGTTCATTTGTTAATGTTGTTGTTGTGTTTTTTTTTTTTTTCTGTCGACATGCCATTAAGCTTTCAACAGCTCAGACGACAGTGGCTGCAGGTGATGTGACAGGGCTGTGTGAATGAATTTATGATGCATCTGTGAGCTGCTCAAACCGCCTGACTATATATATACTGTGTACGGATTGTGTGTACGAGCAGGGGATGTTAAGTAAATAGCCCAGTCTGTGCACGTAAATTTACACCCTCTTGTTTCCAGGTTATACTTTTCATTGACCTTAATCAAGTAACAGGGTGCACACTACCATCACCACCACTGCTAAATGATATTTACATCATTGTGACCACAGTGGACTAGTTTGGGTAACTAGTTTGTATCACACTGGCTGAACCAACTTTATTACATATGTACAATTGTATATTTTTTTTTAAAGTTTCACTTGCTTCAGTCTACCACAGTATATCCTAAGAACATTTTCACTCCTCTATTTTGCCATTGTGCAACCTTTTCTGTCTGGAAACTGTTTGTAAATTTGTAACTGCCCACTCAAATCTGTGTTTTTAGCCCACAAGGATACAGGGGCTGCACGCTGTTCTCTTGCCGCTTTGTTTGTGCTGTTACACCGACTGTCCTCAATGTCCTCCTTCACAATCACTGTCACAGGGACTGACAGTGATTTAAAAAAAAAAACCCCAAACTATCACTTTAAGAGGATGAGAGCAGAGGCTCATTATTAAATTGAAAGTCCTCTCAAGGTTTTCTCACTCATTAAGAGCCAAGAATTGACAATCAAACTCTTTGTCCTGGTTTGTCCTTGTAAACTGTTCACGCCATGACAAAATAAGCACATGGATGTCAGCACCAAGGCAGCGCCTAAGTGTCTGTGGCACCGTGTTGGATGTTCTCACTCACTCATTTTCTACTGCTTTATCCACTGAGGGTCGCGGGGGACGCTGGTGCCTAACTCCAGCTGACATAGCTGGAGAGGCAGGGTACACCCTGGACAGGTCACCAGTCCATCACAGGGCCACATAGAGACAGACAACCATCCACTCTCACATTCACACCTACGGGAGTGTCCAATTTGCCTAATTCCCAAATCTGCATGTTTTTGGACTGTGGGAGGAAGCTGGAGAACCCATGCACACAGGGGGAGAAGATGCAAACTTCATGCAGAAGGACCCTTGTTCGTTCGGGTCGCGAAACCAAGACTTCTTGCTGCAAAGGTAAGAGTGCTAACTACTCCACCAACCATGTGGCCATGTTGGATATTATTATCATTAATTATAGAACGCTTGTCTATGTGATACTAAAAGAATGGGATTCTTGCAGGGTGAGTGTCCCCAGCAGATGTGAACAATCAGATTATTTTTTGGTCATAAAAATGCATTTCTGACATAAAACATTTCCCACTCGTTCCAAACAGCAGGCCGCCATCTCATTCCAGTTTCTTTAAATGCACATTTCACACGCTCCATTTCAGGGAGAAAATAACACACTGTCTTTGATGTTTAACACTTCAAGATTCCATTTTTTATTCTCTCTCTTCCCTCTGAACGAGTCCTAGTCTCAATCCAGGCCAACTAATCTTAAAAAAAAGGGGGGGCTAGGATGGGGGGGGGGGGGGGATCTGAAGGTTTTGTGCTCACGCCATGCAGGAGTTGCGCAATGTTTGAACCACCCAATGGGATCTGGAGCCTCTCTCTGGTGCACAATCATTTAAGAACAAAGCAGAAAATGAAATGCACATTTTCCAAGTAAGTGACCCGGGAAGTTATACCACAGACAAAGTGACACACCCATGAGCACCACAGCACCTCACAGTTATTTGCTAATTTCTATCTGGGGGCCACGTCAGAAAACTATTATTAGTCTATAAGATGGCTTTTGACCAGCTAATGGTAACACTATACTTTTGTGTATGCGTATGTGCTGGTATCCATCTGTGAATTTAAATATATGTGTTCTTATATCATTTATTGATTAAGAAAAGCAAAACAGGCCGTCACAGCAAGCCCAACCATACAAATGATTATTTGTACATTTTTACATGTTTGAAACTCTAATTAAGTCTGTTAGTAGATGTTTGGGGGGTCTAACCCAAAGATTCAGCCACCTCTGCTTCAGCCAGATTTAGTTAAAATTTAGAGCAAATAGTTATCAAATCAAAATTTTATTTAAAAAAAAAAATTTTATTTGAAAAAAATGTCAGCTCCTTTTCTACCCCTGTAGCTTCTCGCGCTGCATTTTTCATTTTTGGCAAATAAACTTTATTTCCATCCACTGAGCAAACAGGGGAGAAATTTTCGGGTTTGCAAAAAACTACTGATTATTAATGTGTTTGAATAATAACTATAGGAACATAAATGTATTATGAAATCTTATTTGTCATAATCATAATGAATAATAATCATAATAAAACAATCCTTTTGAGTGGAATCACTCACACCGTGCGTAATAAAGTGTGTGGACGAACCTGGACATTCTTCAGATCTAAACATTGTCTGTTTTTACAAACACGTCCCAAGGTTGGTTAACAAAAATCATTCCTACCTGTTGCTCTGTTGCTGCGGGTCTCATGGCTGCTGCACCGCTCCTGTCTCTTTTTCACTTCCTGTTGTAAACTGCTGTCAAACCTATGTGAGACTATGTCTCATCACCATCTGAATCTGCCCTTTTCTGTTCCACTTTGTGCTGACAATATTACAATATAAAGGCTTAAAATATTAAAAATGTAACCAAGTGAACATATACTCAAGGTTTTTCCCAGCGATACCACATACACAGGGACAAAATATTGTGCTTGCAGCAACATCTGACCAGAAAAACTACTCAGGTCTTGCTCAAGTCCAAGTGAACTCAAATTTAAAAGTATTAAATGGATGAGTAAAAAATCCCTCCAGTCACGGCTTTTGCCTGGAAATCAACTCACGGATCTTTGCATGTGACACACTCGTCAAAAAGACCATCCGTGTGTGGATGTTCATAGAAACGTTTGTGTGTAGCACATACACACATACATGTGGGTTACTTCAAACTTTTTGGTTTGCAACTCAAGAATAATGGAGGAAGAATTAAAGTGCAGAGCTTTGTTTTCTCATGCTTTACTCCCCCCCCACAGGAATTACAGCCTCAGTTACATCAACATTTTTCATTCTCTCCATGGATGGAGGTCACTGTTTGATACTAAATTTACAAAATGCTGATGAAGGAGCAGGAAGAAAAGGAAGTAATTAAAAACAGCACATGTGCAAAGTAGGTTGCACACATATTCACAAGGAATTTTATCACACAACAATAGCTTTGAAAAAAAAAACACCTTTGTACAGGGTCTCATGAGGTTTACAAACGGCTGAGCACACATAAAGTACGCATGCATAATGTTTACAGTTTCCAGACACAGAAAAACCATGACTAATAAATACTGACAAACAGTATATACAGCATTTACAGATCACAAGGAGCTAAAGACAGCGAATCAGCTGCTGGGAAAAAAAGAATTTCAGTTTGAAATTACACTTAAGGAACCACACAGAGACACTGGCAACACTTACAAACATGATGGTACTAGCATGCAGTTCATAGACTATATAAAAAAGTGGATGCAGTCATGTGGTTTACAGGATGAGTCTGAGCAGAAAGGAACTATTTATTGAATAGCCACTGGGGGAGACTATGCTGGTTGCAACTGAAAATCAGTTTTTACTTCTCACTTGATTTATAACATCAGTAACTATTTTCTGTCTCAGCCCACTAGTTTCAGCTCTTCTCCAACCCGGGCATGATGTAAATTTGGAGAAAATTGCAGCTAAATCACAGCACACATGAGTAGACACCAGTGTGATTGACAGCTGTAAGCCTTCTCTTTAAAAAAACTGCTCTATTCACAACTGGATGGATGGATGGAGACGACCACTTAAATAAACAGCCAGTCGTAGCAGCTCTCATAATAACAGTCAATAACAGACACTGTGGGCAGAGAAGCTCCTGCTGTGATGATGCGCTGGTCCTCGTGTTTAGCTCTCTCCACTTAGTCTCTCTTTCTTGGCTGTTTATGGTGATGCTTCCTCAGCCTGGATCCTGGTTGAGGGCAAATACGAACATGTGATTTTTTTTATTTTATTTTATTTTCACTGAAGCCCAGTTTGTAAATTTATTTCTGAACTATAGTAATTTAAGTACTGCTATAACAATAGATGTCTGCATCTTGTCTGCTCAGGTTATTCTGGAAATGTCACTTAACTCAATATTCTAATAATGAAATAACATACAAGTCTAAGTCTAAGATGTGAAATCCTGTTATAGTACCATGTTTATTCCGCTGTGAGGTTTTGTTTTTGTTTTGTATTTTCTTACTGTGCTTGGTGGCACTTTGGTATCCAGGAGTCTGAAAGTTTTTGCTGGTTGCAGGACCTTCACCCTCTGCTGTGATGGTGTGAACTTCCAGCCTGTACAAACTTGTAGGTTTCAAGCCAGACACCACCAGAACTTTACTGTCCTGAACAAGAGGAGACCAAATAAAATGTAGTGTGGGAGGGAGGAGGAAAATGCAGCAGTTTTAAAGTTTAAAATGCTTCAGGGGTTTAAAGAATTGTTAGGAGGCTGCAGACTTAACAGATTTTCAAGTGTTTGACGGTCCAGCGGACTGAGAGGGAAAATACAAATCCAAACCTGCATAAAAGTAGAAAAGCCAAGCCGAACCTGCATAAAACAGGAACATACCAATCTATTCCTGCGCAACATCTGAAAAATACAAATCTAAGTCTGCATAAAACTGAAAAATACAAATCTGGGCCTGCATAATATCTGGAAATGCAGATTTAAGTCTGTGTAAAATTGAAAAACACTAAACTAAACCTGCATAAAACTGAAAAACACAAAACTAAACCTGCATAAAACTGAAAAATACAAATCTGGGCCTGCATAATATCTGGAAATGCAGATTTAGACCTGTGTAAAATTGAAAAACACTAAACTAAACCTGCATAAAACTGAAAAACACAAATCTAAATCTGCATATAACTGGAAAATACAAATCTGACCCTGCATTATATCTGGAAATGCAGATTTAGACCTGTGTACAATTGAAAAACACAAAACTAAACCTGCATAAAAGTGGAAAATACAGATTTACACCTGTGTAAAGATTGAAAATATAAGCCTTATTTGTGTCAAACAATAAAATCAAAATGTAGACCTGCACAAGTAAAAAATCTAAATCTAAACCTGCATAAAACAGGAAAATACAGATCTAAACTATAAAAAATATCTGAACCAGCATAAAACTGGGAAATACAACTCTAAACCTGCATAAAGCTGAAAAATATAACTTTGTACCTGCATAAAACTAACAAATACAAGAATAAACCTGCATCAAAGTGGAAAATACAAGTCTGAACCTGCATAACTGAAAAATACAGATCTAAACCTCTTTAAAATTAGAGAATTTTAACGCGTACCTGCAAAACAAAAATGAAAACTGAACTTGGGTAAAACTGTAAGAAACCAAAATAGGAAGTGTTACACTGTACACTCTTGTCAAACCTTAATTAATACTTAAACAAATAACAATAATTATTTAAAAAAAAAGGATATTTGACCAATTGATACAACAAAATGTTACATTTTAATAAAAGTAAAAAAAATTAAGGAAAATTGAACATTAATGTATACCATTAATGTCATTTGAACATGATTTTCATGACATTAAATAGAATTTTGTCTCTTTAAAAATCACATTTTGCCTTGGTCATTTGCAGCAGCAGTTTCATTCAGTGTTGTACTGACCGGTGGCAAGATCTGGGACTGGGAGATGAGGCTGTGAGACTGGTTGTTGGGGACAAGCTCCGCCCAGGTCACCTGGTAACCAGTCAGTTGCTGGTGCGTCCGAGCCTCAGATAAATCCCAGCTGAAGATGGCCGTCACGTTGTCCCCCTGCAACCCGAAGGCTGCTGTCAGGTTAGCTGCCTTCACCGGGACCTTCTGAGAAGACACTGCTGAAAGAAACAATTTAAAAGAAGCAGAGAAGATGAACTTCATTAAACATGTTCATGACCTAGTCTATGAGAAAATGTACAGGAGGACTGAGGCACGAGACAAATACCAAAGAGTCTCATCAAACTACAAAAATAACCAAATATTTTTAGGACGGAAAGATGCTTCTCCATACCCTGTGTTTGAAAAATACACAAAATGGAGAAGTACGACTGGAAATCATGGGGCGGGTGGCATGTAAACACTACATCAAGGGAGTTAAACAAAGACCAAGTGGAGGAAATTTCAGCAACTCTTTCAGGAGATACTTCACGAGTCAGCAAGAAACTCAACAACAACGCAGCCGCTCTTTTCTCTTTCTTTCAAAAACTTCCTCCAAGTTCACCATGTTTATTGTCATCTGCCCTCTAGTGGATGTATTTGTTGACCACCATGCCAACATAAAGGATGCATGGAAGTAGGTGGGTATTTGAAACGGACATATCTCTTATCTTGTCTTGAATGTTGCCTAAATCTCAGATTTGAGTCCACATGACCTGATGTAAATGACCTGGTAAAACCAACACATCATGTGTCAAACTTCCTGTTGTCTCACATGTTTCTCCAGCACAGGTGATACGACTTGGACTCTTGGCCTGGATGCTATCACAGGAAGGAGTGAAGAAGCTGGTGCTTTCTGCCAGAGGACGACTCTTTCTGCTGACTGGCTGCAGAAGGACTTTATATTTGCAGGAGTAGAGGAGGCTGTGCAGACTGATGAAGTTCTCCTTGAGCACATAAAAACGGAATGTGACAAAACATCAGGCCATAAATGCACATTTGCCAGGCAATGGTATTTTCAGGTGTCAGACCTGTGTGATGGTCTTCTCCATGGGTCTGGTCTGGTTGTGCCCACAGTACTCTGGTCCCCACTGGACTTTGTAGAATTCCACAGAAGGATCTACACAACAACAACAGCTTATGACACTAACACAAATGGAGTAACATTTTTGACATGATACCAAATCAATGCTATGACAGGGGTAGTCAAACTTTTCTCTGTTGTCCTAGTTATTCTGAAGTGAATACAGTAATGCAAATTTCACAGCTTCCCAAGATTTGTGAGAGGAGTATTTGCTAAGCCACACCCACTTTTGAGAGATCCATCCACAGCTAGAACTAAACCCAGTGACATACAGAACATATCTCTTCTGACTCAAACATGCATGCATGTTGCAGCTGAATACCCCGTACCTCACCCTTCCAAGTTAAAGAACCTATGTAGCCTTTAAAAAAAACTCAAAAGATGATTAGTTTGGTCATTAGGCTCCAAAATCAGAGCCACTGTAGAGATAGCCCAACTCCTGATACAACTTTAAAAGGCTCAGTATCATTATTTTATCTTCAATTTTTGCCAAAAACCACTTTAAACACTTTAATTTTACATCTATAATGTGTCTCTGACTGCTGTTGTTTCACCTTGTAGCTCATCAGTGGTTTGCTCCATATTACAAGCCTCTTTTTGACATTTACCAGCTCTGACACGCTGAATAAAAGACATGTGATTTTTCTTTGCATGTCCGCTGAACATACTTTGCATACATACTGTACATAGGAACATACGTACCAGTGCTGCTCTGCCAGTAAACGTGAACTCGGAGCTGTCCGTCCTGGTAAAACGGGGTTCCCACGTCCAGGACGACGTCACCTGTGGTTTTGCTTGGAGCAGAACTGATTCCTTTAAAACAAGACGGGAAATCTTTGTAAGCATGTACCAAGTAGCATTTGTGTGATTAGCAGTTCCAGTTTTTGTTGTATTTAATTAATAATGTTTATGCTTATGTTTATTTAATCTTTATGCTTGTTTTGTATGTATGTATGTATGTAAACCTGTGTGACTGTTAACTCTTCGTTCGTTAAAACACTTTTAAAACAGCATTTCTTTAACCTTTTCATCTTGAACACTGCTCGAAAAACCAATTTTCTATCATTTATTACTGAAATTGGCAAGTCACCTCCATTATTCTATAATTATGCACCCACTCAGACATCGTTACTGTAATTGTTAAGAGCATTTATTCTTTTTTCGTCCTAATGCCAACCTGTCATTTTGCGAGGGCACTGTGTTTTGAATCAAAGTTCAGAGAGTTTTTCATCTGCAACTTTAAAGTAAATATCAAGAAGCAGTCTTTAATATATATTTAACCTTCTAACATCATTACTTTAAATATCACCAGAAATTCAAAGAAAACCAAAAGAGAACATTTAGTACAGGGACTCTGCATTCTGCATGCTCCGATTCAAGATAGTCCATGGGCCAAGAATGGATCCTTGCAGCAGAGAGGGAGATATTTTTCAGCCATTTACTTGCACATGTTAACTGAATTAATTGATAAAGTTATCAAGCTGAAAAGTAATAAGTCGTACTGTGTTGGGTGGTGAAGTGGAGGACAGCTCGAGGTCCTTTGAGTTGAGTTTGTCCCCAGTAGGACACAGCCTGGACCTCCACCCTGTAGCTCCTATTAAGCTGCATGCTGTCCAGCTCCACCAGGCACTGCACACACACACACACACACACACACAGAGACAGCAACACACACACAGAGACAGCAACACACACATACATACACATGTATTTCACAGACATTGTGTCGTGCCTTTTCCATCATCTAATCCTGTGACAGAAGAAAACCTAAGACAGTCTCTAGTCTCTGGAAATGAATGTTTGTAAACCACTTACTCTCCCACACCAAAGAAAATGAACCATTTTACATCCTGGGTACACTGAAGTTATCGATCCTCTGCTGCCACCATCAGTAAGTTCAAATATATTATCATGCAATTTGGTGGTCGAAATATATATTTTTTTAGATCTACATTAGTGACAGAAACGTGCCGAGCAAGAAGGCAGCAGCAGGCCAGCAACTTGTGTGTCCCCATCAGATAAAAATGCAGATTTTGTGAATCGAGTTTGGTGCAGGAAAGTAGGGGAATTACAAACTTCAAGGCAGTAAAGGCTTTCAAAAGATGAGAGAAAAACAGCAAATGTATTCTGAGGATTTTATAAGGAGAGCAATTCGTTAAGTAGCAATAATTAGTCTTTCCTGCTGGTAGCCATTCCCAGCACCTCACATGACTACACTTCAAGAAAGTAAATCAAAAAAATAAATAACTGAACCCTGCCTTCAAATAAACATATGTATTGTTGCTTTCGTTTTTGAATTTGCTTTCCATTTTGGTTTAAATAAAGCTTCATCCTTACTCCTCTGACTGTCTTCCTCCTCTTGGTCAAAGACGATGCAGACGACTGTCCCGTGGCTGTCCAGCTCCAGCTGACCTTGTAGTGGTGGACAGGGATGTCAAGGTCAGTAGGCATGCTCCACTGGAGCCGGGCTGACACCATCCTGCTGGGGCCAAAGCTCATATTGGTCACTCTCAGCTCTGTGGGAGCGACAGGACTGGAGGGGTCTGGAAGAGAACATTATAGAATATTTATCACTTAGTGATGTTTAAATTAATGGGATGCAACAGATATTCCTCAAAACCAAACACCTTTAGACACTCAAACGAGTTTTGTTTTTTGTTTTTTTACTTGCTAGAATCAAAAAAGTAACGTTAATTTGTTGAAATATATTCAAATGTATTAATCTTGATAAATCCTCCTTGATAATCCTCTTTTAAGTGACTACTATTTTAAATGTATCTAAATTAATTTATCATCATTTAAAGGTCATTTCAACCATGAAACCTATTTTCTGAAATTTGCAAACAAGTTCAGTTAATTAAAAATATATTGGAATATATATTTTATGATAGAAGTAGGAGCAAAATTACACTGTAAATAAATATGGAAATGTTTGCAAATCATTCACTTGAAAAATTCTATAAATTTAATTTCTCAAATGACTTTTCTTGCCTCAATGATGCTTATATGGTCTGAAAAGAAAAAAAAAAAAGTTAAGGGTCAACACTAGCTGCTGCCTTTCATTTGCTTATTTCCTCACATTCACATTTGTGTCATTTAATCTCTCTGGGACACACACACACAGGTACAGGACATGACGGTCTGACCTCTGCTGGAGTGGAAGTGCTTGCTGGGTGTCGTAAAACCTCTGGTGCCGTGGGTGTTGACAGCTGCCACTCTGAACTGGTACCAGCGTCCAGGTCGGATGTCGGACAGTCTGACTCTCTGCTCTGTGGTCTGTGACGGTTCAAAGACAAACAATGTATTCAGAAAGCATTTATTATAAATCTATATTCAGTCAAGGTTGTTGTTTTTTTTTGTCATGAACATGAACAAGTGAATGTTTTTATTTAAGGATTTTTTTTATTATTATTATCAGTAAATATTGAGCTGAACACCCAGAAAGCATCCAGATGTTTTGTCGGTGTTGAAGATGTTTCTCTTACTCTTTGGAGTGCAATAAACGTTTGGAGCTTAATAATAATGTGCACATTAACAAACCTTTGCAACCCCCTGCCAGGAGGTGGCGGTGTCCTCGCTGGGCTGGATGCCAAAGTTCCACCTCCTCTGCAGGAGGTAGACCACCGGCTCAGCTGAGATGTTGAATCGGGAAGACCAGCGGACTTCCAGCTCTTGGGGTGAGAGTTCTTTAAAGCTCAGCTCTTTCCTCGGCTTCAGGGGAGAACCTGAGTCAACATCAAAAATGAAGCTCACTAAGGCTTCTGATCAGATTAATTGGCTGCATGCTAATACTGCAGTAACAGTTAACACTGAGGGTAAATGAATTACACGTCTCATTGAGGCTGCTTTTTGGACATGATTCATTTCATTTCTGACACTGTGAAAGCAAATATGAGCACCATAGTGCTACTAATTCCCGCACTGCTGATGGTTTGAGGGGAGTTGAAGGGGATTTTCCCCCAGCAGGAGCATGAGCAGCAATACATGCCCAACCCCTCGGTGAGTGCCACAAAGATGCATCAAGCTGCGAACTTATAGGCAAGCACGGGAGGAGGAGAAACTTATTCGGCTAGCCAAAGTCAAATGGCCAAAATCCACATAGAAGGCTGTATGGAGAAACTTCCACTGTGACCTGCACAAAATCCTGACAAATTCACTTTGAGGCAGTATAACCACAAAGATAAACCTATTCGGCAGCATTGTCTACAGAGAGGGAAAAAAGAGAGGTTTGGGGAGGTGAGATATGGGAGATATGGGAAGGCGAGAGCAGGAGGTCCTCAAACTCGTAAAGGAGAGAAGGCCACTGAGGAGGACTTGGCACAAGGCTACTGATATAGAAAAGGAGGGTCTGAAAGAGCTCTGGGAGCAGATCAAGAGAAGGCTTTCAACCCCGAGGAGGGCAGAGCAGATCCACAAATGGAGAAGTAAGCATGAGACGCAATGGGCAAGGTTCTTCCAGGACTCTTTTTATCGTGCAAGGGGTCTTTTGGAAGAGAAGAAGAGTGGGAAGTTAGAAGCCACCAAACAGAAGCTGGAGGAGCATTTTAGGAAACAACTGTGACCCAGAGAAGAACATACCACAGGGATCAGCAGGGCATGTGCCCTGCTGAGCCAGTATTGGACTTTGACGTCACAATGCCCAAGTTAACATGGTGGTGGACAAAGTAAGGTCAGGCTCTCCACCAGGGCCCAATGGTGTCCCCTATAAGGCCTATTCGAACTTCCCCGTGGTCTTGAAACTCCTTTGAAAGTTGATGACAGTATCTTGGAAGGCCCAAGTCATCCCATCAGACTGGAGCCGAGCAGTGATAACCTTCATCCCGAAAGAACAGAACTCCTGCAACATCAACCAGTTCAGAGGGATCGCTCTCCTGACTGTGGAGGGGAAGATTTTCTTCTCAGTCATAGCCAAACGGATGACCCACTATCTTCTGGCTAACAGCTATATCTACACCAGCTGCCAGAAAGAGGGCCTTCCAGAGTTGTGTGGAACACTCATCAATGATCTGGAAGCATTCAGACAGCGAAGCGGGAAAAACAGACTTTCACATCATTTGGCTGGACCTTGACAAAGCCTATGGCTCTGTCCCACACCAGCTAATAACCTTTGCTCTGGAATTTTTTCACATTCCATCCTGCATCCAAAATATCAAAGCTATTTTGGCAACTTTAACGTCTGCTACCGAACACAAGAAGCCATGACTGGCTGGCACCACCTGGAGAAAGGCATTGCCATGGGGTGGTCAGGTTCACCTATCCTTTTCTCAACAGCCGTCAAAATCATTTTAAACAGTGGGAGACAGATGGCCCGGGGGATAAGAACACAGTCAGGCCAATGCCAGCCCTGAGGAGCTACATGGATAATGTAACAACTCTCCTCCAAACCTCAGCGTGTACCACCCGCCTCCTTCAGTGGTTTGAAGAAGTCCTAACCTGGGCCAGGATGAAAATCAAACCAGGTCCATTAGGAAGACTGTATTTCCTTCAGCGGGAATGGAGAAAGTATTCCCCTGTTAGCGGAGCAGCCCGTATGAACAAGCGGTCAACCAGGTCATCAGTAAGCTAAAGAACCTCGAGGTCGTCGGCAGGACGCAGTACATTTGACTCAAATTAGCCTTCAGTCGCTCAATTCATTGAATCAAAATGTTCAAAAGTTAAAAATGACACATTTAAATGTGGAATATCTGGGAGATCATCTTCTATATTCATATGACTTGACTTGTAAGTTGCTTAACCAAAACTATGACTCAACTTGCATGATTCAAAACGACTTCCGACTTGCTTGAGACGTGAAGGTTAAGACTTGCTTGTGTCATGCATATGCGTGACTTAGTCCCATCTGCAAGGTAAATGGTGTGATTGTATTTCACAGGTGCACACAACAGGATACAGGTTAAATCCACAAGTGAGCAAAGTGGTCCAAGTCTGTTGCTTCATCACTGTAATATAACACTGTGCACTGACCCTTGTAAAGGTCTTTAGGGGACTGGCAGGTGTGGCCACAGCCATTGGAGCAGCATTTCCTCTGAGCCGAGCATTCGTGGTCGTGATCACAGCTCTCGACGCAGGCAGCTGCAAAACCGTGGGCTCTGTCTGGAGGTGGACAGCTGCCCTGCTTCAGCACCAACACTGACTGGAAGAACTCACAGCTGGTCACACACTCCAAGGGCTTCTTGGAAAACACACGCTAGACAGGTTGGAGGAGGGACACAGGTTATCATCATTTCTGGTGTGAATGTAGACTGTGTATGAGTTATATTTGTTTTTACTGTTAGAAAAAAAGTACATGTCATTGTATTTTATTATTATCTTCATATTACTTTTTTTTCCCACGATTTTCCAATAATAAAGCATTCTTACTATATATTACCGTATGTTTTTACTATCTGCACTGCTGTGATGCTGCATATCCCAGCATCACAGCAAATATCCCCAGTGTTGGACTAATATAACTACAGGGTTAATTTATAGTATCTTATGTTGTTTATATCTTACCTTATTTTTTATTTAGACAAAAAAAAAGGCTTTCTTTTCTTGAAAACTGAATACAAACGTGTAAAGCTTATCTGTGCATATTTAGCAGACATACTACAGTCTCTCTTATGTAATTCTGGTGGTTTCAAATTTTAAAAAGTGCTTATCAAATTAATCATTGAAAGATATAAAACGAAACGGCAGACTGAAATAATATTTAAAAGGATAAACTGCACAGACATTACTACCAGTTAGGTTTTCCGTGATTTGATATTTAAAACACAAAGAAAATATTTTGGACAAAGACATAAAAATTGGACTAAAATGTATCCAATTCCATTTTCTTTTAGTCACTGAATACAAATCAATGTCTTGTCTGATTATATTTAAGGTTTAGTTATTTTTCACTTATAAGTCATAAAGAGACTGAGAAAGCTATTTTGAAAATCCTCTGCAGGAGCTCATCAGGATTTACTCTGTTTATGTCTGAGAGATCCATTAGCGCTGAGGTGTTGTGCTCTCCTAATCCAGCTCTGCTTTGTGAAAACAAGCTCCTGTTTACCAGACATTATATCAAATCAATACTGCTACATAGTGTATCTGGGTTGTTTTGTTGAAACCACATGTTGCACTGTACCTCACAAAGGTCTCTGCAATTATTCCTATTCTTTATCATCTTCCAGGAATCGTTGCAGGGCTCCAGGCACTGTGGATGTGAGAGCAACCAGTGAGCATTACAGCGAGTCACAGAAGAAGGGGATTGAAAGGTTTATTTCGTAACAGTGTATTTAAAAATGTCTTCACTGCTTTATTTCACATTAACGTTCGACCAAAAATATTTATGTCACCTTTGTAAAGAGCTTTCTACGGTGGCCGAGAGGGGCCAAAGGCACTGCAACGGTTACAGAAAACAGCTTCAAGTACAGAAACGGTGCAAATTCACAAAGTCAAACTCAAGTCTAAAAGTCTAAAAATGTTCAAAAGTTAAAAATGACACATTTAAATGTGGAATACATGGGAAATTGTCTTCTATATCCATATGACTTGACTTGTAAGTTGCTTAACCAAAATGACTAAATGACTGTGACTCAACTTGCATGATTCAAAACGACTTCCGACTTGCTTGAGACATGAAGGTTAAGACTTGCTTGTGTCATGCATATGTGTGACTTACTCCCATCTATGGTACTTGGTATAAAAGGTTTGAGAACTACCAAAAAGATACAAACAGAGAAACTAATCATAAAATGCGCTGCAAATAAAGAAACAATGCAAACCGAAAAAAACATCTACAAACAGAAAGCGCTGCATAACCAGTAACTACAATGAAAGTGCTAGTCACTATGACTCTGTGGTGAGTGAACGAATCACTTTGGCCCCGCCCACTGCCACTGGCTGCTGTCTGACTCCACAGCTCAGCTGAACCGTGAGATGAACGAATCGTTTCAGTCAGTGACTCAGTTCAGTTCGTTCACCCAAATTAACGGACCAACACTAGGGTGAATCCAAATGGGATTCCAAACACGAGGAATCTGTGATTTTCTTCTATGGAGTCTGGTGCAGGGAGGTGGGCAGTTTATAAATTGAAACAAACTTCTATTTCTAATCAGAAAAAGGCTGTGCATTGGCAAAATAAAGAAGTGAGCATATAATTAAGATTGCATACACCAAAGCTGACATATTGCTAAGTGGCTAAGATATTCATATTTGACATCTCTTCCAAGTGTCGATGACTGTGGTGGCATTATACGTGCAAATGTGTGCCTGTTTTTTCATGACGTATGGAACCACTTCAGTCAAAGCATTTTTATTTTAATAGCCACAAATGTAGTGTTTCCAGCTGGTGTGTAGGCTGCATGGCCTGAATGCATGTTCATTCAAGTAAATCCTCATGATCCCTAGACATTTACCCAAAGTTGGGACCTGAGTGTCCTCAGAGGAAGCTGTAAATCTCGGCATATTAGAAAGAAAAAAAAGGCCAGGTATTGTTTTAATATTTTGGAGGAGGGAAAAAAAGGTTGGAAAAAAAACAGGTCAACGTGGTCTTATTTGAGTGTACAGTAAATATAATGTTAGATAGCTGGTGTTGCAGTGTCTATGAGTAAACACTCAAATGTCCAGAAACGGAAAGACATGTCACTTCTATACAGTAAGCAGAGGCAGCAGAGGGGATCGTGTAATTTAATGCTTCAGTGAGAAACAGTGGGGAGGAAAGCAACGTACAGAAGCAGCGCAAGGACACAGAGAGTTGTCTAAACGTTAGAAAAGCAGACCGAACCCTGAATAGAACTTGTGTTTATTGAGATCTGCAGAGAGGATAGCTCAGGGGTTTGGATGCTCATTTGTATTTTCCTTATATAAGGAAAAATTAGACACTTGTTCTAAAAACATGGCTGCCAGCAGGGGCAGAGGGGGGAAACAAAGGCTTGATAAGTAAGAGCCATGTCTGCCTAACTCTACAGTATCTTAATAATATGTTTGCCAACTTATCTGGCTGTTTGACCGGGTTTTTAAAATGCTCACTCTCCTGCATCAAAGTTCAAAGAGACCATTTTTAATTCTAGCTCACACAGAAACAGGAGGTGCTGTGTGTGTGTGTGTGCGTGCGTGTGATTGTGTGTGTGTGTGTGTGTGTGTGTGTGTGTGTGTGTGTGTGTGTGTGTGTGTGTGTGCGCGCGTGTGATTGTGTGTGTGTGGGTGTGTACCTGGTATTCCTTATGTAAGGGAACCTACATCTGTTTACACAACCACATTATGGAGACTCAAGTCCCAATAATGTAAATTACTGCATATAGAGGTTAGGGTCAGGGTTATGTGATATAATAGTCATGAAAAACTATGGATACATTTGGTAAAAAGGGCAGTCTTTGAAATACAATTGCTGTACTGCAACAGTTTAAACTGTACTGGACAAACGGAACAGTCACAGATGAATGAATGTTAGTACAGAGGACACTTGTTTTTATAATGTGCTGCTCTGGTTTTTAGGTTGTTTTACTATGAATAATATTATTTGTTGTATATTTACTTATAGAATTTATGGAATGAGGCAGTGCCATTGCAAAATAGTTTTCATTGCGTTCTAATGCACATTACAAATTTAAAATCACAGTCCCCCTCCTTTACAAAACACAACTCAACCCTTCGCCCATTCCTTCATGAGCCCAGGCAGTATAACATTACAGTCTTCATATGGCAAATTCCACATTTATGTTAAATGCACATAATGCCATATGACAGGAGTCCATTAACTGTCAGTCTGCGGCATTATTTTACAATAATGAAGACAATAAAATTAATTGAGCCGATAGAAAGAGATAGTTTCATTTAATAGCTCACTGTGGTTATTATTTAATTAAAATCATGATCCAGTTGAATGATATGCTTAATATAACAGACTGGCCTATTTAGCGTTAATACATTTTCACACCACATTTCTCCTAAACCATTCAGACAGCTTCTCCTGCCCTCTTCCTCCCTTCACCAACATCTTTGTCCTTAACACTAAAACTCACATTGTAAGCAAAATCAGTTTGTGCCAAGTAAAGCAAGAAGACACAAAAAGGACAATATGCAGTAATAAAAGCAGATACATACTGTTTTAGAGCTGAGCAGGTTGGGGGAAAACATCTAATTGCAATTTTTTTTCTGACATGTCACATCTCGTTTAGATTTTTAAAAATGGTCAACATTACTTCATGAGATACCATCACAATACTGATCACATTGTATGATTTCATTCATTCGTTTTCTACCGCTTTACATTGTATGATTTGAAATAACGATTTTAGTGAAGTTATTCCATTGCTGTTGCACCTGTTTTTTTAATTTATATCTTTGATTTGACTGTTTAAAAAAAGAAAGAAAGAAGAAAGTGCAATTATTTTATGAGGTTGATTTACCCAGGTTAGTCCCATTGAGATCAAGAATCTCTTGTACAATGGAGTACAGTTACTGCACATGTAAATCTAGTTGTATATGTGCATATGTAGTTGTGTCTATTCTTGTCACATCTCACTGCATATTTATTTCAGTTGCTCATGACGGCACTGCAATATTCTGAACAGGTGAGCAAATATTCTTATTCCAGAGACACGCTGTTTAAATTTTACATGTATGCTGTCATTATTTTACTATCGCATGTACAACAATCCAACTTCAGAGACATTTCTAGAGCCTCCAGAGCCTCAGACCAGTCATGTCTGAAGAGGGTTACTTTCAAATGGATACAGTTAGTGTGGAGAGCAACTATCGCTGTGGTGCACTGAAGAATGTCTTGAAGCATGTCTGATATCCCTGTGGCCGCGCTGCCATCTCCCTGCTCTCCCCCGGAGGACTCGTCACCTAATCCAAACTGACATTCCCACTATCGTGCCATTCTCATTGGGCCCCAGCGTCAGTTTTCCGCCCCATTCCAAGCTTAAACCAAGCATTACATTCCACTAAACCTCAAGTGAAGCTGACCGGGTTGGACTTTGTGATGCGGTTGAGAGATTTGAGAACAAATCTCGGTCCCTATTTGTAGTAAGACAAGGGATGTTTTTCTTTCTTTTTTTCCACAAACTAAAATTGGTTCAGGGTCTGAGTTGATTTCTTAGGTCAGGGGACAAGACTTTGTGTTTATTTAGCGGTGGTGTGTTTTAAAGTGTGTGTGTGTGTGTGCTTTGGCAGCAGTTGTGCACCACTCCTCCAAGAGCAACCAGAGATAATGGAGTGAACATCTTCTCTGCTGATCATGCAAAATGAAGTTTTTTCGCTGTTTGATTCGCTGCCCAGACAAAGCCCTCGGAGAGGAAATAGGCCTTGTAGTGTTTGTCAATTACTCCTTGTTTTTCACAACTTGCCCTGTCTTTGTAAATGTCCCAGACCTTTAAACAGCCATGTAATAATACAGTATATGTATAAAAGTATAAGGTTTAAAAATGTAACTTTGAGTAGAAGACAGAACGAAAAAGAAGCCTGGCTTAGGCCACTTGGGGAGTATTGAAGTCAACTAATGACTGCTGACCGCCCGTTACCAATGTTCAATGCCAAATGTCGAGGTTACAAGCTGAGGCACCAGTGTCAGTGCATCCTCACAATCTCGCTCCATGGCTCTCATGCTACAGTGGTGCAACGTTAAACTCTTTTAAAGAGCTGAAATGAAGTGGATTGTGTGGGAGCGTGTTGCTAATCAACACTGGCACTTGCAAATGGCTGTCTGCCTGGAGAAGATAGTGACAGAAGGATTAACAAGCTCTCATTACCGCAGGGGTCCATGAGGAAGACATGGGGCCAAATGGTCACAAGCCAAAGTGATGGGCTGTCTCACAACAACAAGCTTCAACAAGCCTCTCATCAGCCTTGTCTGAACTGAGGAGCCGGACAGCCATGAATTAACTTTGACACATTAGTGTCTCAAATAAGGTACCAGGAAAACTTAATTTAGGCAGTGACAGCAGTGACAAAGTAAAGATATATCACATTTTAAAAGTTAAGTAAAGTTAAGTTTCATAAGTGCTGCACAGTGAAGACAGAAATAGCATTTATTAAAGGCGTCAGCTTTTTTGAGCAATAGTCAGCTTGAGTCATTTGTTGCTTGTCCAAGTTTGTGTCGAAAGACTGATGCCACAAAATAAAAGATTTGAACTTACTGATATTGGCAACAGTAGATCAACCACTACTATTTGCCGTAGTGTAAAAATCACAGATTTTCACTATGGACTTTGGTGAGAGGACGAAGTGGTTTACAAAGCAAGACGAGCTTCAGTCTGTGGTTAAAGGCCGTCTGAAAGCGTGACAAAGTGGTGAATATATGCTGAAAATAATATATATTTATCTACCACACCCCATATACTATATGCTCTTTCACTTCACTATGTGGACCATCTGGCAACCAGGGACTGGCAACTGATCGAACACATACCTTTGATCCATAATATTGTCACGTTATAGCTTTTTCGATATATATCAACAAGTCTTTAAAAATAACTCCCTCGTTTTGCTACGATACGCTCCTTAAACTTTCATTTCATTTCAAGATCAAGAGAATTGATTCTGCCCACTTTATCTGTTGTGTCACGTTCAAAGTCACAAAAATGGGACCAGGCAACAGCAGAAAGCAGAATGTAAGCTTTAGCTTTTTGAAACTCATCGTCAACTGAACTAAACGCTCTACCACTGCTTTAACAGTGGCAAAGAGCTGAGACGTTATTGATGAACAGCATGAAGTGCATCATAGCGTTGTGCTGGAAAAGTCGTGAATATTAGCAGGGCCAGTTGGCTGTCGTTCTTCCATTAATGCCATCAGAGCTGATTAATTACCTCAAACAAATGCCAGACATCCAATCGATGGTCACAGTCATACTCATTTAGTTTGCAGCTAACTGCTTCAACATTACACTTGACACACCAAAAGCTCTGTGATTACATTTATATAGAAGCATTTATAATTACATTAAATATAAGTACAGACTTGACCTCGTCTAAATAGCTACATTTCTATGGAATATTAACAGTTTTTACTGCTCTATATCCTTGTTTTACAGCTTTTTCCAACAGGAAATTGAAGATGAAACAGTAACATTATTGAATCAGTTTCCATAAGTTTGTATTAACAAATGAACAAATATGGACAAATGTGAGCCCACTCTGGTAAATGTCTGCATTTATACAAATCTTCTGAAAGCTAAAGGATGATTAGGTTCCATTTAAAAATAAATAAATAAATAAATAAATAATTATTGTTACTTGAAAAAAATACTGGAATAAAATGATCTCAGTGCATTTTAGAGCCATTTTAGGCAAATTATTGCAGTCATCAGGATAATATTGTGAAATGCATTGGATAATTTTATATTATACCAGGTCTAGTCAAGCTTGTCAAACATGTACCGCCTTTATTAGTGTCTGCCTCTTTCATGGGTGTTAGTGTACTGGCTGGGAAACTGCTATACGATGTACAGCATGTCTGACAGTAAAGGGCCAAGTCTGATGAATGATGGAGCTGAGAAAAGAGTAATAACCACTACAGTGCCCCCATAAGAATCACTGCATACACGTCTACACGCCTGCGCACACATAGAAAGCACGGTGTCACTGGTTTGCATGTGCAGTGATTTATGACAGGAAAAGGCACAAACACACACACACAAACATGTACACATTTGCCCGCAGACATGCACAGAAGCAGGTACACGTATGCACATGCACAGAGGCAGAATGATTTATTACAGGCCTATACTTTCAGTCTTTATACTGATCAACTAAATGAAACATTTATAAATGCGCAGATGATGTGAAGGGCATGTATAAGTGAATAGAAAAACAAAGTGAGTGATGGGGAATCCTGGGGTGCTTTAAAGCATTGTATTTACATCTATTTCCATTTCATTACTGAACCGTTTATAAGTTTTTCCTTCCAACATTTTTATATTGTAGGTTCAAATGTCACAATATAGATAGAAGCATTGAAAATCACATCACATAAAAAAATTCTGAAAAGCTGGAAAAAAGGCTGGGAAACTGAGATAAGCAACAAATTATACCAAATGTGTGCTGCTTTGTAAACCAGTCACTCCCTGCACCAAAGTCCACGCAGTGTGCCTTGTTTCTACATAAGCTAAAACACAGATTTTCTCAATGGACTCTGATGAAGCAGAGTGGCTGATTTATAAACTACCGTTTTGGGTCAGAAAAGAGATAAAGTGGTGAACATATTCAGAACATATGATAGACTCAGCCATCCATAGATACCAAGGCGTGCACAACACAACCTCATAAAAAACACCATTCAGACAACTTGAACTATCCCTTTAAGCACTAAGTCTGTTACAGGACATTGTGACCTGAACCTACCTTTGCACACTGTTTATGATTTTGACACCAACCCAAGGATCCATTGCTCTACAGAGGAGAAAGAAAAGAGAGAAACACAATTTAATACATGTGTTCATTTGAATTTATGTACAGATAAGCACATTTCAATTCTGTTTGCTCTGGTGTAGCAGTTCAGATCAGAGCAGGTGGTATAATAACAGCCTGTGGAGATAATAAATCACAGTCCACGCTTTGTATTGCACAAGTGTGATTGTTCCATATCGGGACCAGTGATTGTTGTTCATGCAGTTAGTGGAAGTTGCTGTCCTTCATGTTTTTTCTCCTGGTGTGAACAGACATTTGCTGAAAAACAGTGAGTCCAAACTAGAATCACTGGTCAACAAGAGACTTATTCATTTCATTTTCTTTTTTTTCCCCCCAGCTAAACTGGTGTCTACAAGTCACTTGGTTTTTTTACCTTAGAAATGAGAGAAATGACCACCCTTAAGTGTCAATATAACTTATATTTGTTTGTTATATTGCAATTACACATTGTTCATGTCCCCTTCTGACTCGAATACATAAACTGTATAGTTTACGTACATCCTTTCTTATTTCTATGAATAGTCGCATAGTTACGCATCTTTATCTTGTATCTCCAAACCAGCATGTCCATTTGGGCCAAATAAGGTTTATAATATGAGTTTCAAGAGGTTTTGTGCGTAGTTTCCATCCGTATTTTCCCACTTTGATCCCATGTCCACTTAGTACCCTTTAAAGGGTACTATTATAATTATAGCATTATACAATTTTATTACAATTATAACTATAATAGAATATTATATAATTATTTTATGGCATACTAGCTTTTTTTAAAAAAAAAAATCAGTTAATATTTCCGAACAAGGACTGTATTATGTATTGTGTGACACAGAAACAGGTTGAATATGCAACGTGAACCTTTTCCCCGTTATTTAATAATTAATATTCGGAATTTAGAAGATATTGGAAGAGCAATAATCACACACACACACACACAGTGACTGCTGTAGGTGGTGGTGACTGGAGATGACAGCATGTGGCCTTTCAGACACTGACATTTGTTCTGTCAATAAAGAAAAAAAAATAGAGCGTGATTGATTCAGATTGTCTCCTCTAGGGTTGGAGATCGGTGGTGTGGAGGTCTCTCGCTCAACTTCCTCAAGACTATAACTGAGCTGTACTTGAGTAAATCACCACACTGCGCTTCAGGAGATGCTGGCACAAAGTTGGCTGGGCAGCTCTCAGCAGTAATAACACGTAAGGATGCTGGGATGAGTTGGTATGAGCTCCAATCTGAGTGGCCTGGACTCAACCATCATCATCTGGGATTATCATCGCTCTAAGTGAACTAGAATGCTGTCCCCATCACTCTGAGGCCTGGGGGGGGACAGTGTGTGTGTGTGTGTGTCTGTATGAAAACCATAATCATGAGACAACACGCTCTATTATTTGTTGTGGTCAAAGATTTTCATTTTTATTAAGTGTTTCTGTGTAAAACTAAATGACCTCAAAAACAAGACGTACAGTAAGTGATTTGAATACTGTAAAGCCCCGGGAAGCAAATGAGATTTCAAAATGTATTACTGAATTTTGTGTACTGTATTAAATCGCCCCTGTCAGTATTCTTAAATGTTTGCAGCACAGCCATGTGGTGCATCACTTCTTGGTTTTTAAATGTAAATTCCACTAAAGTTATGAAAAACCAAGTGCAGTGACATCAAATAACTGTTTGTTAAGTGTTACACTCGTTTAGACAACAGAAGAAATTAGCGAGAGAAATGATCAATGTTTTTATTGAGTATTGTGATAAAAGGCACTGATAATTCCCAATACCATCAGTATAATCACAAATGGCATCATACTACGTTATTGAAAATGCTGCCTTGTGCCAGAAGGGGGACCCTGCGTCCTTCAAACATATCAGGACATCATGATTCACAAAAATCTAATTTTAAGCTCCACACTGAGGATTTTTACTGAAATATGGGGTAATTTCAGTGTATTTTGAAGAGATTTTAAGAGTACATTTTAAAATATAATACATTTTAATAACATGTTAATGCGCCCCTGCAAAAAAAGAAAGCCAAAAAAAAAAAAAAAAATTAAAAATCACACCCAGTCATCCAAAGCATGTTGAAATAATTTTGAAAACTGTCTATGAGGTGATTTGTAGTTGAAGAGACAGACACTGGTGTGGCCCTTTAAAACTGTCAGCACAGCTGATGATGCCCACAAACATTTGAGTTCACAGATTTATTATCTGGCCCTTCAGCGTGCTGGCTATGATTATATGTAATGGCTGTAAAATGAGCTGCAAAGCATCATAAATGTTTGGGCTACAAATTCACTAAACCACCGTGATCCAGCTGCGCTTTACTGCGCAGTGACAAAGCGGTGCAGAACCCGTGCGCACCGGTGCCATCCACGTCCTTACCTGCAGCGATGTGGAGAGCGCGGCGACGCTGTGCAGGCTCAAACACCGGGACGCACACCTCGCCCTAGAGACACTCTCCGGCCAGGACTCATTATCATCATCATCCTCCTCCTCATCATCATCATCAGCCATCTTCGCGTGCTGCTGCTTCCTGGCGCACACACTGGAGCTGAGGAGGAAAATAATCCACAGAGACGACGCCAGCATCCTCTTCTTATTTGCAAGGCTGACAGGGGATTCAGTGAGGGAGTAATCTGATGGAGGTCCAGTCCTTAACTACAAATTATATAGACAAGGGAGGAGCTACAAGAGTAAGGCGTACACAGTGAGGGTCAGGACGCTGCCGCTGCTGCATGGAGGAATCCCAGCTTCAAACTCTCAGGTCACATCGGATGTCATGCATCCACAACTTCACAGTTGTCCTGGAAAAAAAAACAAAAACCCAGGTTAAGTAGTTTGCTCACTGTCATAAAAAACAACCACAAACTAAAACTGAACTATGAGAAATTCTATGCGCAGGGCTGAAAGATCTTTATGGAGCTGACTTACACTTTAAAAAGTTCAATTTGGGACCCTGCACTTGGTTAACTTTGGTTCTTTCCGGATATTGAGTAATCATGTCCAAATCATTGTGTAATTAGTTTCTTACTGGCACCTGTTGGATGAACATGAGGTGCAGTGCAAACTGAAAGAACCAAGCACCTTAATGTCAGAATTCTCTCTTTAATCTAATTCTGTGTGTGCTTGCCATCGCTTAAAACATGGTTGCCAGCTGGGACACGTGAAAAAACAGATTTAATTGACTTTTTTAATTCACACAAAAGGCTCACCTACTAAAACCATCACCTCCTTAAGTCTATGATTATTTTAAGAATATGGCTGCTGCTTTATCGTGCTGTTTAACAGCCTTTTCTACCTGGAAAATGTAGTTCCTGCACCTCTCACTCGCTACACTGAAGCCCATAGACATCATGGCCCACAGGAGTGGTCGATCCACTGTTGCCGCCATCAGTAAGTTCAAACGTCTTATTTTGTGACTTTGGTGATTGAAATCCTTGTTATGGATTTAACTCAATGACACAAACTTACCAAATAAGGAAGCGGTAAACCAGCAGCTCCTGTACCTGATGATTTTCTCATCCTGATGATCGACTTTGGCCCGGGAGAGTGAAGTTGCAATGAATACATCTTTGTACATCTGCTTAACACAGATCAATAACAGTAATTAATTCATGCTATTCTGTGACAATCTGAGCTTAAAGTTGCTGTACGACCAGGTTTGAATCCAGCTGCATGTCTGCCGCTTTCACACTCATCTGTTCTAACAAAACAAACAACAAAGGCCAAAACGTGTTTTTTGTTTGTTTTGTTTTTGTTGCTTTTTTCCCTTTTAAACCCCTGCCCCTTAATTCCAAAAAAATGTATGTAGGGTGGGTTTATCATCCCTGTGGCCAACAACACAACTGATCATTCAGCTCTTGTGTATTTGAACATAATGTGTTTTATTACAAGCATTTCTTACCCTTTTCTTTCTTTATCTGAAATCTTGTAAAAATGTTCCATCAGAAATCAATAGAAACCCAACAATGGAACCTTCACTCATCATCACAGGAGCGATGACAGCTACAGCATTAGCATCATATGGATTTATTTATAACAGGGCTGCCACAGTATTAGCAAAACTCATTCTATTACAATGCTCCATATGCTTTATGGCATATTTCCACTAGTTTTATATCATAGTAGGACCAGATGTTGCGGCACAAGGCAAACTATCTCACACCTCTTGCTGTTATATTAAGGCAGAGGAAACATTTATGTTGGAAAATATGTGATTATACACACAGGTGGAACATTTTCCAGAAATGTGCGAGTGTATTCTTCTCAGCGCAGCCAAAACCCAGAGGGACGCAGGCGATGTGTTTTCCAGGGAATCCCAGTTGTAACCTTCACTGGAAGCTTCCGAGACATCAGCATTTTTATGGACTCCTCCATTAACTTAACCACAAAGATATCTTTCATAAGCAGCAGCTGGTTTCCTTGCCCAAGGGGGAAGAAGTAAACATGACATTTTGGGAACTCAAAAGAAAAAAAAGATCCTCCTTGGGATGCTGGTTCTCGCATGCCTGGCACATGGGGCCTTGCTTGTGCTGCAGGAGAAACCTGCGGTGTTAACGAGACGCCTCGATTTCCCAGCCACTCTGCATTTGCAAACACACTTATGCCGTGGTGCTTTCTCTGAGGGTTTATAATAGTTAGTCTTTACGAGCTAAATGAGCCTTTGCACCTGAGAGTTTTTAACCTTTCTGATTCATAGAGAGTTCAGGTTCATTACACCAACATGTGTAACGTCGCATGGACCAAAAGGCGGCGATGTTAAATACATTTCTTTGGTTGACCGAATTGCTCTTTGCACAGCCATTTGAGGAGTCCAAACCTTTTAAATCTTTTCTGTTTTAATTTTACGTCAGCCAGATGTTTTCCTGAAATAAGGTGCTAATGGAATTAGTGAGTTCCGACCTGTGGGAAGCTGATGCACTGGTGGTCCGCACACAACAGGAAGAAGGAAATCCCTCTGAGCTTCCTGATGTGATCCTCAATTCACTGCCTCACAAATAAACCACCACACGATGATGGTGTAATTGACTCATTGTGTGTTTAACGTTGTATACCAACTTGCTGGGGCTAATACTGAGCGTACTTTCTTCCAAAATGTCAAAAACGTCAAGACAACACAAGTTAAAGTTACGAGAATACTAAAGTTAGTATTCTCGATCAATAATTTCATAATAATCTTTCTGTGTCATGTAAATTAAATGATCTAAAACATTATAGGTCACTTTTCACCTCCTCCAGGCTCTGTTGAACACCTCACAACTAAATCTGTGGTAAGGAGATTTTTAAATAACAGGTCAGATGACCAGCGATGGAATCTCTAGAGTCTGTGATGAGTTAAGTTGAAAGATTTTATTGAAGAGAGCTCAGTACCAAGGAGAACAGAGACAATGCCAAACATGAGCAGCGACATGTTAACAGTTAGGCATCCTCTCTTATTCTGCCAGTGAAACCTCCAGTTAAGGTGGATACCTGCCGAGCTTGGAGGCAAAGCTACAGGTCAAGATGTCCGGCGCCTTCCTCTGCTGATACCTAGAGACAACCATGGGGACAAGTGCATTCCACTTCTCTCAGCAGATTTAGGAACAATAATGATACAATATAGAACACTTTGTAGATTGCACAGAAGCCTTACTGTAATAATATACGATTTTTGAGTTGCAGCTGGACTATAATGAGTTTATAGGTTTGTATATAGGAATATGTAAGTTATTCAGCTAAAGAAGACCAAATAATAGAATTTTCCCTTACAATCTGTAACATCATGAGACCAATATTTTCCTTCTCCTACTCTTTATACAGATTTTAGGCACTCCTTCAGTAAAAGGCTCACCTACTAAAACCTATATCTGCCTAAAGAGGTCATTCACTGGAAGATCAAATTTCTGATGTTTTTTTGGTGTGTCCCCGTGTCCTTCCCGTATCTAAACATCACTAAAGTGTCACAATAAACACTTCAGCCACTTCTGAGAGAGAAGGTCTTCTCTGTTTACCTGCGCTCGAGCAAGAGGTTTTGAAAAGTCGAGTTTAGTTACGTAACTAGCACATTTGGTGTGCAACAAACCCTCCCCCAACAGCTGCTCCCGGTCATGGGCATGAACATTCAACCTGAAGAAAAAGAAGAAGCACAGCTGGTAGCTGGCCAATCACAAGAGACTCAGTGTTCTGGGGGGCGGGCATTAGCTCAGAAGTGTCTGTTCAGAGGCTGGCAGAGAGCAGCAATAAACTGGCTTAATCTTAAGAGACTATGAGGTTTTGACCATAAATATTATTTCATTTATCTAAGTAGACATCAGTAATCATCACATCATTGGACACAGGAGTTGTTGATCCACTGCTGCCTCCATCATTAAGTTCACTGTGTAATAAAGTGACATTGGTGTTTGAAATCCTTTTTATTTGGGTTTATCCAAGTGATGCATACTTACTTACCAAGGCCACCTTAGACCAGCAACTCCTGATTCCCCGAGGGCTTAAAATGCAAATTTTCTCTATGGACTTTGGTGTGGTAAAGTGAGTGGGAGCTGTAAGTTTCTGCCACTTAGGTAAATACTAATGAAGGATTTCAAAGACAGTAATGTCTTGGTGAAGTCCTGTGTGCTTTGATATGAAGTAAAGCAATCCAATTGTGTTGTGGACTTTGTAACAGCCAGAATATTACTGTAATACTAGTCTACGCCACGGTGTTGCGATAAAACGGTGCGCTCCCTCAGATTATATCTCCGGTCACCATTCTTTCTACGTGTAACAAGGCTCTAGTTCTCATATACTCTGTTTATATGTGAACAGTACATATAATGCCGTGAAACCTGGCTTTATATGGTCAATAATAAATTCTGTTAAATAAAGCAGCAGCGTGGAAATCCCTCCACCCGACTACGGCTATGTCTGACCACCTACATCAACAGTAATGCTACAGTTTCCCATTACATTTTCATTGTTTCTGCCAAGTGTGTTTGTGCGCGTGTCTTCTTTGTGCGTGTGCTGCTGGAATCCAAGTTTTTAGTGTGGGGTCCTCCAGGCTCCACATAGACAGCTTGTTTACTGAAGGGAAGCCCCACTTAATGGGGTACACCTCATGAAGCGGGAGCTTGCTCGTTTTCCAGTCGTTTTACTGATAAATAGTTGGGGAGGATGGAGCCTCAGGTATTTATTTAACATGAGAGATAAATTGTTCAAAGGTGCTTCCTTGAAAGATGTTCTAACATCACGTCACCACCACAGTGTAAATGTGCTTCATCGAAAGTAAGTAAATGTTGCCATGAAAATGCTTCCAGGTTGTTCACATCTTCATACCTTCTGTTTTTTTGTTTTTTGCATGTGGTCACCGTGGCAGCAAACAAAACAGCTCAGTCCAGATGTGAGTCTCCTCCAGCTACTTCCCCATCTGCTCCTGTTGAATATTGAGACATTCAGAGGCCAGATGGGAGATGTATTCCCTGCAGCTCTGCCCCGGGGTCTTCTGCCCACTGGACGTGTTCTGAATACCAGCAGAGAGAGAGAGGAGTTCACATGATCACATGGCTGGATCACTGCAGCAGGCTCTGATCTATGGGCCCTTTGCACAGCAGCCATTTTGACAGGTCACAGTTGGAAAACCACAGATGTAGATGATCTAATGAATGATGGCTGAGTTCTGTGTGGCTTCCTCAGTTTCAGGGTTCATGCTGGTTCACTGTCACACTGTCCAGACTGACATAAAGTGAACACAGCCATTGTTAATATGATCAGTAACAGCTGTGCTATTCGTGTCAAAATCGCACTCCTTCCAAACCCTCTCAGATCTAGTTAGAATATAGTGATAACATGTTATTTGAGGGAAGGAATTAGGGGACATCGACTGGTCACTAAGTCTTACATAACATAAGGTAACATGCATTAGTTCAGGTTTTTTTGAAGTGTGCTCCTATGGCACTGGCACACAGTCAACGCTGACTGTACTGCCATGACTGCCAGAGGAGACACTTGCAAAACAAAGGGGTTTTTTTGGCAGAAATGGACCAATAAAAAAAATTAATAGAAAAGGAATGTTGTCCCATTCTTGTCTGATGCAGGATTCTAGCTGCTCAACAGTCCTGGACCTTTGCTGCTGGAGTTTTTGTTTGTTGATGGACCAAATATTTTCTCTTACGGAAAGGTCTGGACTGCAGAAAGGAGAGTTCAGCATCTGGACTCTTCTCCTATGAAGCCATGCTGTTGCGATGCATGCAGTATGTGGTTTAACATTGTCTTGCTGAAATATGCAAGACCTTCCCTGAAAGAGACTTTGTCTCTTGTGTTGCTCTAAAACCTCTATGTACTTTTCAGCATTGATGGTGCCTTTCCAGATGTGTAAGTGCATTTGTGCATTTGTGCATTACAACAAGCTGGTGCGTCCCTCTCCTCTGTAGCGTGCATGGTTTCCAAAATAATTTCAAATTTTGATTCATCTGACCACAGAACATTTTTCCACTTACCTCAGAGCATTTTAAATGCGTTTTGGTCCAGAGAAAATGGTGGTATTTCTGGATCACGTTCACATATGGCTTCTTCTTTGCATGATACAGCTTTAACTTATATTTGTGGATTGAACAGTTAACTGTGTTCACAGTGATTTTTGGAAGTTTTCCTGAGCCCATGCATTGATCTCCAGTAGAGAATCATGGCTGTTTTTAATGCAGTGTCACCTCGGGCCCTGAAGATCACGAGCAACCAGTTTTGACCTATGGCCTTGTCCCTCATAGAGATTCCTCAATTCTCTGAATCTTTTGATGATAATCTGTAGATGGTGGGATCCTCTAAGTCTTCACAGTTTTACATGGAGGAATGTTTTTCTGCAATTTTTAGACGCAGTTTGTTCATTATATCTCAGAGAGGCTCTGTCTCCCTGAAATGCTCCTTTAATACCCAGTCATGTTACTGACCTCCGGTAAATTGACAATTATTTATCAAATGTTCCTCCAGTTGTTTTTGATTTGTGCCATTTACTTTTCCAGACTTAATATTTTTCATGAAATGGTAAAATGTCTCAGTTTTCACATCTGATATGTTTTTGTCTTTCAGTAAAAAATAATTAATGAAATATGCAAATCATTGCATACTGTTTTATTTACATTTTTTTTGTTGTTGTTGTGGTTGTAAAATACTTTTTGCGGCCTTAGAATGACTTTAGGCCACCATCTTGTATTGCCATGTCTCTACAGGCAAACTATGTGAAGGTCACCATAGTTCCCTGATGCATTTTTGAGAGGGAGGGGTGACTAGAGCAAATTTGTAACACTCTACAATCTCAGTATTAGGTATCACTAATTTCTTTCATACTGGATCTTTAAAAGGTGAGGGATTCACGTGATAAAATGTGATCAGTGGCTAATTGTCTAATTGAGACAGGCAGCTCGCATAGTGCAGTCAGCACTAACTGTGTGTCAGAACCTCATATATTAAACTAAACAATTACTTCAAGCATTTGTCTTCAAGCATTTGTCTTATTAACTGTGGCTGGGACAGTATAAGGCCTTTCGATGCTAAATTGATCTTTCAAGTGACAAACCGAGCCGTCTGCTCATAATGCATGCAAGAGGAGAGCTACAGAGGAGTGCACATTTATCTCTATTTCTGCTGATCTTTGCTTATGACTGGAGGAATGTATTGTATTAGCATACGTTCTATGCAAAAAAAAAAAATCCTTCATATAACTGCAGGTGAAAAGATTTGGCTTAAATAAATGATAAACTTCACCATGTGTCATTTAAATTTAATTGTGAAGAAGCACGGCACCAAAATGTCACTCAGTTTCATTATTTGTCTTATTATTAATGCTTTTAACCCCCTCCCCACCTCTGTCTCCCACCCACACTCAAATGCAGTGATGGATGCTAATCCATCTGCTACACAGCGCTTTACTGCCATCTAATGTCACCAAGCAGTTCTGATTCTCAGTGGTTCAAAAATATATAATAATAAATAATTATGACTAAATAATAAAAAAATAGATCAAAATATCAGTAAATATATAAAAACTGAATACCTTCTGTTGGTCAATAAGGATACAATTGGATAATGACTGTGTACAGATACTATTCATCTTTTATTAAGACAAGTCAGCCAGACATCGGTGTGGATGCACCGTCTAACAATACGAAGCCAACAGCATAGTACAGGAAGTGGAAAAGGAGAAATGTGTCTGAAGAGAAGAGGCTCAGTTGCAGAGGTCGGTGCTGCAGCATGTGGCGATGACCCTCGGTGTTTTGATGTAGCCCTGACACACTGCCATGTTCATGCATGAACGAAAGGAGTAGTCTGGAATAGTAAAACAGAGTGGAGAAATAATCGAGACACACAATCAGGGTTCCAGATGAAATATAAGCCTGCTTAATTCTAAGATATCACAGCCTTTTGCAACTGGAAATAGGTAAACCCCCCGCAACCCTCCTCCACCAAGGTCCAAAGAGAAAACCAGCATTTTTTTACTTGTAGAGAAACAGGAGCTGTTGGTGTACAGCTGCCTTGCTGGGTATGTTTGCATCACTTATGTGAGTCCCAACAAATGATTTCACACACCAAAGTGATAAAATAACACATTATACTTAGGGATGGAGGCAGAATTGGATCAAAACCTCCTGCGTGCGATGACATGAAATCAATTATTTTCTCAATGAACTTTGGTGCATGGGAGTGAGCAGTTTAAAAAAGCAACACAAAGTTTAATTTGCAGATAGAGAAGGCTGTCTCACCCCCCAAAAAATTTACATGGAATTAAGCAGGTTGTATTCAGTGATTAAAGTCTTCTCTGATGATTGTCCCATCTGCTTTATAAAAAGTGATGAAAATTGATTTAAAAACAGAAATGATAGTCTGTCACTCACTAAACGGAGCTTCAAACAGGACAGCAGCACAAGCATTATCTCTTGATGTACATGTCTGAGTCGTGGTAGCGGTACAGAGACCGCTCTCCTTCGAATAACAGTAATTACACGTCAGGGCCTCGCCTGCATGGGAATACAAGAGGCACACTGTATTTGCAGAGTATTTGCAAAATCACAAAGTTGCCAAATGATAAAAAAAAAACTGTAGCTATGGAGCAGACAGGAAAAAAAAGAAGAAAGGAGGTGACTTGATAAATAAATTTAGAAAAGGCTGCTTATCAAAATAAATGTGAACAATATAAAAAAAGGCCTTTAAAAATACCTTGATGTAGTAAAGCCAGGAAGAGCAGGATGACACACGCAGCAGCTTTCATTTTAAGTCTAGAATTTTAAAAAACACATACATGTAGATTACTTTTACTTTAAAAAAAGTACAAGAATACACCGGACCAAAAAAAAAATTGTCTGTTAAATTAACTCATCCTTGTGTGCAACTGTTTCAACACTTTAGTGTTAAAAAAAACACAGAACTGTCCTTTAAACATGGTGCAACATCCTGTATGCTCAACAAAAGTGATGAAAAGCAATGTTTTAAGAGGGGAAAAACACAGACATGAGGAATCTCTCTTCCTCAGGATGGATAAAAGTGCAATAATTGTTGTATACTGTATATGACTGTGAATTGTGGACATTAACTGATTTACATAATAATAATAATAATATGATTTATAAAGCACCTTACATTTGCAAACAAATCTCAAAGTGCAAAGGGGCAGAGATGTGGGTGTTTGTGGAGCGAAGGCGTCTTGTTGTGGACTGTGCTGTGAGGAGTTACTCCACAGATATTGCGAGATACTGTGGGGCGCTGCCATGGATGCAGTGGTGGGTAAGTAGACGAGGGTTTGTACTCAATACAGAGGTGGATGGGGAGCCAGTGAAGTGTCCGGATGACTGGTGTGATATGTTCTTACTTGCACACCCTCATCAGGATCCTGGCAGCACGGTTTTGAATGTGCTGAAGCTTTTGAAAGCTCCTGCCAGGAATCCCGGTGAGGAGAGCGTAACAATAGTCCAGCCTGGAGGAGACAAAGGTGTGGACCAGCTTTCCGGCATCACAGACGGGAGAAGGAAGGGCCAGAGTCTGACTATGTTCCTGAGATGAAGGAAAGCAATTTCACAGAGGTGATGGACATGTGTATCCAATGATAAGTGGGGGTCAAATTTAACCCCCAGATTTGTAAATGTCTGCTTGGGATCTTAGCGAGGGCGGTCGCTTTTCTCCTCTCCTCCTGCGATGCCACACATCCATTATGCCTCTATTTGGATGACAGACTGTTCAAATTTTAGGGTACATACACAATCAAATATTTATGTGCTGTATGTATAATTCTGGCGTGTGCCATTATTACGTTCAACTTGTAATAATTGTGGACTAATTGATGTTATGTTATGTGGTATATGGATGTGATATTTAAATTTCCCAGCTTGGGATTAATAAAGTATCAATCAATCAATCAATCAATCAATCAATCAAATGGTGATGGAGTGGCCAGAGAAAGAGCTGATGGGGGGTAACCAAGTAAAAAGGGCTTCAGTTTCGGTGCTGTTGAAACATGTGCAAGACATATTTTAAAACATAGTGACGAAGACAACAAGCTACAACTTGCAACTGTCTTCACCAAAAAGAGCGTCCGCTGAGCTGGAGGAGGAACTACATTGATCTCTACGTGCAGTCGTCATTGAGACCGGAGGCAGGGACCGTCGACAAAGTGCACCACCCGAAAAATATATTTTAAAAAAAATTCAATTCAAAAATTCAAACATTCAAAAAAAAAAAAAAAAAAAAAAAAAAGAAAGAAAGAAGAAAAAAGAAAAAAAAATTTCAAAATTCAAACTTCACCATAATACAGTGTAGTGTCATTACACTTTCTGCACACCTCACTGCTGCACTGCACATGATACCACACCAATAAGTTTGAAGAAATGAAGAAAAACGGCAAATTGACAGACACTGGATGTTAAACCACTGTGTAAAGTTGAGGGGGGAAAAAAGAAAACACTATAAGGCACAGGAGACAATCAAACAACCTGCAAAAACAGAGCAGATACTGTAGCACGGAGAAGCGAAAAGCTAACGCCCGTGTCTTCTCCTGCTTTAGACGCGAAGACTATGTAGTTTAGAAACATTCGATGGAGAAATATATAATAAAAACATCAAGTTTGTATCAGGTAAGAGCTTTTCTATTTAAACATGACACATGTCGGTGATAACAATGACACAGGAGAGGGTATTACCTTGTTCTCAGATGGTTCCGTCTCGGTACCAGTCCGGATTCACACTCTCTCCTCTTTAACTGCAAACCGCAACATCCCGGCCCCGCCCCCTTCGCTGTGATTGGTCAGAACTAAAGGGAAAGTCTACAGACCGACCTTACAGGTGATCACATGACCGAGGTTTTGTCAGCCTGGAGAGTGCAGTTCTTACTGTATATTGTGTCGCTATGTGATAAAGGTCATATCTACTGTAACATGTGATGATGCTCCTGAGGACTGAGGTTAAATCCACTTCTACCGAGTGTGGATAATAACATTAATATAAAACTTTGCATTGATTGAATCCAGTGTAGCTTTAAAATAACGTTAATTGCAATATATGGAGCGAGGTTTAAAAAAAACAAACAAACTTTAAACTCATCTGAACAATCAAAAACTTTCTGTGTTGCTGCTTCTCAATCAACATGAACATCTGTGGTTCTTCTTTGGAGCAGTTTAATGTTTCAGCAGAGGTTTTGCAAGATCGTCTCAGTTTACACTCATGAAATGAAAGACCATTCTCAGACAAGATTTTTTTTTTTTCTAATAATGCAATGAAAACTCAAATCTACAGTTTGTTGGTTCACCTTAAACTTTTCATAAAAGACTTAAGGAAAAAGAAATGATTTTCAATCTTTTGACGGACAAACTTAATTCTATGAAATATTAACAAATGTAGGAATTGGAGATGAAAAACAAAACATTCCAAAGAAAATGGTACAGAGGAAACTTTACCACAGGGTTACATCGCCTTTTGTTTTAATTACACTTTTTAATGGCTCCAGAATTGAAGCCGGAAAGGACAGTACAAGGCAGCAGAACAGCAGAAATGTGTCTGAATCTCCCGGGCTCAGTTGCAGAGGTCAGTATAGCAGCACGTGCTCAGCTTGTTCCGTGGGTTTTTGAACGCTCCACAGACATATTTACTCACACATGAACGATACGAAGTGCCTGGAAATCAGAAAACAGAGCGGTCGTGTTAACGAGACAATCGGGTCCAAAACAGTTTGGATGTTAATCTCCACCTTCTTTAGTCTATATTTTGAGAATACATTTATTTGTATATTTGCCACTTTAACTTTGCTTTGTAGACAGCTTTCCCCCCCCCCACTGGAAACGTAAGTTTGAAAACTGCTTACCCTCCTACATTTGTGTCACCTCAGTAAATCCAAAGAAAGAATTTCAAACACTGAAGTCATGTGATAATACATATGAACTTACTGATGGAGACAGCAGTGGAAGTCCTGTGTGGCATGGGATAAAATTGGCAATTTCCTCTATGGATTTTGGCACAGGGGATTTAGCAATTAACAAACATCCGTTTCCATTTGGGTGTATTAAGATAAAAGATAAAGCAGGGAGTTCTATGTCCTTAGCTCAGACTATGTGTAAGTATTATCACTTACTTATTGGAGGTGGAAGCGTGATGGCAGCACAGGCACCGAATCGTGAACAGGTCTGAGTTGTGGTAGCATTACAAAGACCTCTCCCCCTTGACTTGCAGTAGTTACATGTCAGGGCATTGCCTGTAAACACACACACACCGCGCGAACAATTGAATTCAATGAGTATTTAGCACAGAGAGGGAAAATTCGAAAAATGCAGCTGAAGAACAAATGGCAAAGTGAAGAAAAGAGGCGAAGGCTACTTTTCAAAATAAACGTGAAACATGGAAAAGAAGGCAAAGGCCTTTAAAAATACCTCGATGTAAAAGAGCCAGCAAGAGCAGGATGGCACACACAGCAGCCCTCATTTCTAGTCTAGAATTTAAAAAGTAAAAACACACACGTTAGGGAAAATGGTCTACTTGTTGCCACAAGTATTCGGTTGAATTCGCTCATCCTTGAGTGGAGATCACTCCTTTTTCAACACTTGGGTGAAATCCATTCTATAAAAGCAGAACTATCGTTTAACATAATGAGGGGACAAACATTAACATTTTGACAAAAGTGTAATAGTTGTCACAGTTGACATAACTATAAGTATAAACAGTGTGAATGATATATCACATTGTATAGAAATATTTCATTAATATCAGGTCTTAGAGAGAGAGAATGTTTGTTACCTTGTCCTCAGATGCTCCGTCTTGATGTGGATTCACACAATGTGTTCTTTCTTCATGGCAAATCACGACGCCCTGTGATTGGTCATGACAGGAAATGAGGCAGACTACACATCCGATTACATCAAGTCCAAAATTTATTTCAGATATCAAGAGGGTTTTATTGTCGAAATTAAAAGTGCAGTTTCTAATGCAATGTCATTGCAACTACTGTAAATAAGAAATAAGGGAATTTAGATTTGGCTTTAGTCAGTTCGATGGTGCAACTGCTGGAACATCAGTTCCTGTTTTCACAAATCCTGCTTCGTCTTCTTCAACTGACATGTGCAGCTGCTGTTCCCCTCTGCACCAGCTTCACGTTGTTCAGTCACGTTGCAGCAGATGTGATGCAAGATGTTAAGGAGGGTCATCAAAATGAAGGTGCTTTGAAACCAGAAGAGGGTTTTATTGCTGCATTGCAGGAAAGGTTTCCACACCAGCAGTGACATAAACTGCAAAAGGCCACAGAGGTGATACATGGTCACTGTTGTGTAAGTCTCAAGTCTTTTAGTTTTACCTTATTAGTCTTACCTTTTTCAAATAGTTGGAAACCAACTTTGGGTTTCCAACTATACAGATGTGCAGTTTGATGTAGGAAAGTGAGCGATGTAGGAAGTCACACAAAGTCCATAAAGAAAATCACATATAATGACCATCTAAGCTTGTACTTCTGGCTACCCCATTTCAAACATGTGACGGGGAAGAAATGTAAATGTGTTCTGTAAAAAAAAACTAAACAAACTGCAAATGTTGAACATGTTTGAAATAAATAAACTGAACCAAAGTGGCACAAACTTACCACACTAAGCAGCAGTCAGCAAATAGCATCTTTGTCCCCTTGAGCTAAATACAAAGATTTTCTCTATGGATTTTAGTGAGGGAGAACAAGCAGTTTATAAACTTCAGTTTCTTGACAGAAAGGGCTGTTTAATGGTGAGATCAATTGGCAGACATATTTTATTATGATTTTTCTGACAGTGCTGATTATTTGTCAGTACTTCATACAAACCACACATATAAAAAAAAGCATGTTTTTTTTTGTTTTTGTTTTTTTTACATAGAATTAATTTAAAATTCTGTGTTTGTGTTGTCATTCATAGTAAAATAATGTGGAGGAAACCAGAACTTCTCATAAATGGAAAAAAAAATTCCACACTAAGAGAAATATCAATGCCTTTGTAGAGACAGAAATGTTGCGACATAAAGGACTTTTCACAGTGAAGCAGGAGAGGAGTTTCCCTGTCTACCTAACACTGCTGTGGGACCTGTTTGCCGATAATCCCATGAATCTTACAATGACAACAGCTGTTTCAGCTGTTTTTCATTAAAAAGGTTTATACAGGCCAGTCTCCTTGTTTCCAATAACTACGCTACAGAACTTCATGACACATTTTCAAGGAAAAACCTTTATTACTGCTGTTGTTTCAATGCTAACATGCAGTTTCTATTACTGTTGATATTAACATTATAATACAGACTCCAGTTCTCCCAGCAATCCTCAAGGGATAAACAGAAAAGAGTTAATGAATAAATGAATAATAATCCACTCTGTGTTGCTATCTGCTAATCTCATACATTTATTTGTCATTAGTTCCACGAACTATCCCTTTAATACTACCTTACACAGAATTACTTTATTCCCTACATGATCAAGTCCTGAACACACCTCACAATGCATTACATTTCATCAATCCTTGGATTAATGGGAAAAAAAATATTATACTTCCTCAAAATTAAAAACAAATAAAAAAACAAGCTGCCTGAACTATGCATTCATCTACCGAACAATTTAGCAATTACAAGATCTTATAAATATACAGTATAATGCAATAAAATCTGTTTTAAATGACATTTTAAAATGGAAGCAGACTGAGGTTGACAAGCCTGTTTCCTGATCTGAACACAAGCAGTGTGATAAATTATTAGCAGCAGGAAAGTCGTGCATCACCCACTCTCTCCAGCTCACTTCAGTTCTTCCACGTGTAGCTGTAGTTGTTCATGTTGATGTGTGTCAGCGCGCTCTTGCCCAGGCTGGACGGCTGCTGCAGCTGCTGGACAGAAGCAGGATGGAGGCCGCAACCAGACAAGTCCACCGATCCTACGGTGGACTGCAAAAACACGCACACAGGTGGGTGGAGTGAGTGTAAATGCAGTGAGTGGCTACGAGGGACACGCCCATGTACAGCGTACAATGAATACAGGGACGAGTGCAAGCTGACAAAACCCAATACACAGCATCTCTTTGTATGTGCATACACTTTACGTTTGCCTTTGTTTAATTGATCCATCAGCTCTACAATATAAAACCCATGCCTGCTTAAGTCTATTACATGTACAGTACTGTGCACAAGTGTTAGGCCGCCACCAGCTTTGTTGTTTTTATGTCAGTTTTGTGATCGTTGGCATTCAGATTGAAAAGATGTGACTAAAAGTCAGTCTTATACTATATGATCAACCTGTCAATGAGTTGAACTTGTGCAACATGTGTATGTGATGCTCAAACATGTCTTGAGTAAACCAGGTATAATAGACCTTTTTCACAGCAGCTATTTGTTGGCATGAAATAGTAGGAGAAACACAGGTTTGACCAATAACATTAGGGTCCCATTCCGGGTTTTAAAGAGCCATGGTTGTGTTCTTGTTCAAGTGTAAATTTTTGTTGTTTGTTATTTTCAAACTGCATATGTGTTTCTCCATATTATCAGGATATGTTCCAAAAAGGTGATTGGGAAATAATACAGTACAGTAAAGTCATGATAGCATTGCTAAAACAACAAATTTAATGGTGGCCTAAGACTTATGCACAGTACTGTATATCCTAGGAATATATTTACTGCTTTATCTCACTGTTAGATAACCTTTTGCAACAGAAAACCTAAGTTTGTAAACTGCTCTGTGTGCAGTGATGTAAAACCAATAACTTATCTCTATGGACTTTGGTGTGAGGGGAGTGAGCAGTTTACAAAGCAATACAAAACCCCATCTTTTTCTTTATTTGCTTGGCTATTGTCACATCCTTGACAAACTAATATTTCACATTTGGACAACATTGACCACTCCTCATGATGTAGCATTCATTACTCCTAACAAATAAATAAGGGCCAACGCTGGACTTCATCAATCCTGCACTCTATTACAGCTGTTAGTGAGAGGGCTACAATGCAGTGCACCACTGTTCCACAAGGTTGGGTAACACATAGATCTATTTCTAAAGTCTGAAACATTCAATTTCCACACACAACCTTAAACCACAGTCTGAACGACAGAAGAATGTGATTGTAAAACAAAGATTTCAGTTTTAATTTTACCAGAATTGCAAAATAAAAAAAAATCTATGTTGTGATTATTGATGCTTCTATTTCAAGCTTTACCTGCTGCTTGCTGGTATGCGTGTTCATGACAGCAGTAGGTGCGTGTGTGTACAGTGTAGCAGAGAAGTTTCCTTTCTGTGAGGGTCGAAGAAGGGTTGTGATGGTGTGTAGAGAGGAGGGGAGGACAGGTCCTGCACAAAAATAAGAAAATATATATAATAATGCATAAAATACATTTAATAAAGCTTTCAGGTGGGTTTAAACATTGTTAGCCTCAAATCGATCAGTCTGATCAGCATATTATTTTGGTAGATCTTCATTCTTCCCCTTATCTAATAAAACATAATGGCTTCATTAAGAGACAAAAAAGCTCCTTAAGTTTAATATGATATGCAATAAATGTAATGCATTGAACAGGTCATCAAACCATTAAACCTTGCCAAATAAACTTTTGAATGAAAATACTGACTTAGCTGCATTTAAATTAGTAAACTTACTTTAGTAAACATTAAGTCAGCAATAAAGCCTACACATTAGTAGTGATTACTGATTATTTAAAAATGTAAAAACATTGACCATGTGGAAAAAAAAAGACGAAACTAACAATCAAAAAGCAAGTTGCTACCCAAAAGAGAAGCGTCACACTTACTGAAGGTGGTTAGCTGGACCCGAGCCTTGCATTAACACAGGCTGAGTAGTGTGTAACAGTGTTAAATGCTTATAATATCTTTGATTCTGTCTTCTTTCTGGAGACACAGATGCACTGTAGTAGCCTTGATGTACAGTTATATTGTCGCCTTTGCTCCCTTTGTAGATAAATGCTGTGCACACACACAATTTGCTGTTTGTTTCATACGTGAGGGCGACTTTAAGATGAGTGTGATCAGCTCTTGAAGCTGCACTGTACCTGTGATCTCCAGACTGCTGATGTTCTGGAAGCTAGAACCAACCTGGCTCTTCACATTCACACTGCGGGCCTGAAAAGACATGCACTAGGATAAAGACTTGTTCACGGCTCTCTGTGCATGTGTGTGTGTGTGTATGCAAGTGTTTGGGTGTGTTCATGCCTTCAGTGTTTGCATTGTTGCTCCCCTGAACGCGACAGGACTCAGCAGTGTTGGAGGTAACCCAGCCTGGGAGCCTGCTGCAGCTACAAGACTCTTACAGTTAATGAGGAAGTTGATAAGGGTGAAAGTGTGAGGTCCCTCTACACACACCACAGACTCTGGTTTATGGTCCAGGGACACAGTGTGACCCTCTTTACGACTGAAAACGTGGTCAAAGGCTGTGACTCTCACTAGTGTATGACATGACACAGGACAGACAGTAGATGTGTGAACACAGACAGAGACGGTCAGCATTAAAGCAGAAGGATACAGTTGTATTGTGATGTTGTCCTGCTTCTTGATTTTATCCTGGATTCCCATCTCCTTCAGCCAGGAGAAGCTGCTGTCTTCATCGTTGTCTGCGTCGTTTTCTCCCTCGTCATCAGCCGGATTGTCCACGCCTTCTGTCAGCTCAGAGCACCTGTGATTAAAAATCATCACAGTTAACATCACAACATCATCAACTTGGGTTATAACTAAAGATACACAGAAGGGCTGAAGAGAACGAATGGAAAAACTCACTCCTTTGACTCCTGCTCCTCTACTTGCTGATCAGCCCCATTCTGCTGGCCCTTGCTCCTCCTCCGTTCCTCCACCAGAGGGAGACTGAACTCTATACCTGAGCAGCAAAGTATTGGGGAGTAAAAAAAACTACAAATTTAAAGATGTTTTAAAATGTACATTTCAAAGGTTTCACTACAATATTTGCCCATCCTGACAGGTCTAGCGACTCATGTCACAAAAACATGGCTGCCAGCTGGGACACAAGGAAAAACTGATTTTAGCCACTTAAAAGGACTCCCCAAATAAAATCACCTACTTGAATCAATGATATCCCAAGATAATGTTTGAAAACTTATCTCCCTAGCCTTCTCTAACCTATGACATTTATATTGTATTGTAAACTGCTTATTCTCCTGCACCAAAGTCCATAGAGAAACTCAACGGGAGTTGTTGATTCACTACTGCCGCCATCATTAATTTCAAATGTGTTATGTGAATTTGGTGTCTGGAATCCACCTTTTAGATTTACCTAAATGACATAAGCTTACAAAACAATGCAGCGGTAAACCAGCAGCTCCTGTGTCCCCTCGAGCTAAATACACTGATTTTCTCTATGGAAAATGTGGGTGGTTTACAAACCTCAGTTTCAAGCTGGAAAAAAAGATGTCTTACAGAAAAATAAAACATTAAGTACATTCCGATGTAGCTGATGTAGGCTTTATTTGGTAAGCCTTTTGTTAAATGGTAGGTAATAATCTGTTTATCCTGTTGTTCACATGCAACCACATTTCAATAATCCTGAACTATTACTGTAATGTATGTGAAAAAAGATTTTCCTCACCTTCAGCCTTCATCGCCTCCCTGATTCCTCGAGTTGTAGGAGAAATCAGCGCTGTGATGGTGTTAGAACCACTGAGACCTGATGCTCTGAATAACACTGTAAACTGACATTTGAGGGAAAAAAAAAACACAGGGAGTCATCTTAACCTTTTAGTGACTGGATATCCATTTTAGAAAGAACCAGTGCACACAAAGACCTACCTGATATGAGCAGAGGTAGAAATAAGGACACAGTCTGGCCTTCAGGAGACTGTAGAGAGATGACAGACTGACTGACCTGTGCAGGAAATGAACAGAGACAAAACACTCTAATGTGAAATAGGGATGACCCTATACAAAATTCATCAGTATAGGTCCAATACCAGAATCACTGGACAGGACATGGGGAAAAAGACAATAATAAATTCCAATGCAATCCAAAAACCCTAACTATAACGAGATAACTTTAAGCTGAACAGAGAGACGTGCACGTTTCTGAAACACTGCTGTAGAGCTAAACAACAAATCAAAAAGCAATTAATACATGTTGGAAACAGTTCATATTTTTAAGTTAGTAACAGAATTAGAGCTGCGAAGATTAATTAATTATTGCCCTTTATTAAACTCATCACTTAACTCCAGCTGTTTTTTATTAATAAAACAAGCACTCTGATTTTTCAGCTTCTTAAATGTGGATATTTTCTAGTTTCTTTGCTCCATAAAACAAAGAAATCATAAAAACCGAACAACTGAATAATTGCAGTCTCAAGACATTTGTGAAAGACATCAAGATTTTCTAAAATTTTAGGTACTAAACAACTAATGCATTAGTCATGAAAATAATTGATTAATCAATTGTAGAAATAATTGCTAGGTGAAGCCTTAAACAGAATATAGAGTAGTTACTGTTTGATGGTGATGTGTGTTGAAGGTGAAGAAAACCTTAACTCAACAAAAACAAACAAACAAACAAACAAACATTGGGTTTCTGGCACAGATCGAGTTGGGAAAAAAATCAGCTGAAAGAAAAATATCTAGAAATTCAGACTGGTCCATCTCTGCACTGATGTGGGGGCCGAATTTATGCTCTATGTCATCTTTAAGAATTAAACATTTTGAAGTTTATGGATGGTGCTTGAGATGCTACCAAACTCGCTGTGAGCTAAATTTGTTTTGGTCTGTGCACTTATAGGTCAACCAGACAAACACTTAATACTAACAAGCTGAAATGGCATTGTGGAATCAGACACATTCCACTCAGTAAATCATTTCCTATACTAGTGCTTGAATACTGGAAAAAGGACAGTGGTCCAATTAATTGATGTAGTTAACTGTAGCTCGACCCAGTGTCCATGGAAACATACTAAACGTCCTGTCTCTGGCCTATTGTGGCTCAAACGAACACCTCCAGCCTCACCATTCACTCATAAGACTCTGCTGCAGTGACATGTCTTGTGCCCAGGGGGTGCTCTTCCCCGTGAAGCTCCTCTCAGCATTGATCCTGGGGAACAGCGTCATCCAGGGAAGAGACGGATGCTGCCAGTAGACCAGACTCTGCTGGAAGGCACAACGAAGATCTGGGCAGGACCTGGGATCCTGCAGACAGAGAGATGAGATTCATTGAAGGAATTCTCACGAAATCAAAAAACAAAGTCATCTTTGTGAAGACAGGAGGACGCTCACTATGATGTCGCATGTAATAAAGGCACAAAAATCTACCTGTAGACTGTGAGGCAGGGAAATAAACTGAGCTCTACAATGCTGGCTGAGCCCCAGAGCCGTCTCCTGCGCTTTAGGTTGCTCAGCCCATGACAAGGTGAGAGGAGAAGTGAAGAGGAGGCGAGTTTTCAGGCTCCAGTCCGCTGGAAACTCTGTACACATGGGAGGAGCAATAGAAGCAGGAGCGATGGCCTGGGGACTCTGACAAGACAGCAAGGAGAAGACAGGTTGATCATTTATATCCCAAAAAAGATGTAGCACATGAAAAGACAGTAGGACATAAAACGGTTTCAATATTACAAGTCAGAGAGCAAACACACCCACCTTCAAAAGTGGACTTGTAACATTTTCCTCCTCTTCTTCAAACAGAGAGTCATCCTCAGAGACCGCGAGACACGTCTACAGCACAGGATGGACAAGAGAAGATGAGAAGTAAGGAATATTAAAATCCTCTTTCTTCAGACCTGGTATTTAAGGAATAGTCCTGTTTTTTACGTTTATTTGTATGAGGTACTGAGAGCATATACATAAAAGGAAATTGGAAACATTGAAATTTTGATTTAAAATAATCTTAAAGTACAGTATAAAGGTTTTTACTCTTGAGGGACTCAAACAAGTTAGAGTAAAAATATGGTAAGTCCATATATACACGTTTTGAGGGAAAAGATTCAGTAAATAAAGGATTAAGTTTAACAGCAACAATGCAACACTTCTTCAAAGTATAAAGACAAGACAAAGATTAAAATCAAGAAATTGAGTATTTGTAACCACATGCACAAAACTTCGTGTTTGACCGAATTCTGCTCACATAAAAGGCACAAAATTGAAAAAGCAAACACATGGATTCGCCAAACTCTCGCGTTGTTTTAAAGTGAGATTTGCGTCGCTGCATTAAGTGACTGGCTGGCATGTCACCTCTACAAGCATATTAACTATTGTGTCCAAAAGTATCTAGGCTTGACACACATAATATATATATTACTGGTATGTTTATTATAACCAACCTTGTTGGAAATCTGTGTCCGCTCCTGTTTCTCGGCCTCAGTCAGACTCGAACTGAGAGAACAGCCAGTCGTTGTTGACATCTCCTCCTCATTTTCTCTCCGTGTATTTAAAGCCTCAACATTCCCGTCATCGTTATAAATTATAAACTTCTTTTTAGGGCTGTACGTGTTTTCGATATTTGCAAACGGGTTTCTGCGTTTTGTCCCGCTTCCGGAGCGGTTCTGGTTGTTAAAGAGCGGCCCCGGAGAGAAAGGCCGAACACAGGCCGGGGAAGAGCCGCTTTGTCCCGGACTGCTTGTAGAGTCCTGGCCGCTCGGGCTGGGAGAGACACCGGCGATGCTTCGGGCTCTTTTCCTCCTCATTCGCATGATTTCCGCGGGTCGCTTGAAGCTGGGTGAATAACCTGCTTGCTGAGACATACTGAGAACAAAAGCTCCAACAAAGTGTTTTAAATTTACAGCTAAAACTCTTAAAAAGTCAAAAGTAGTTTTGCTGTTGTTGCGCATTCAACTCGATACAAATTTGGCGCGTAGCGTGATGACGTACTTACAGCAGCCGCGCGTGGTGCGTTTAAGCTCGTAGGACATTTGATTTTTTCCCCAGTGATAATATTTTCAAATGATTGAATTTAATTTGAAGGCTGCATGCAGGCATTGACCCTTGCCAAACACAAAAAGTGAGACAGCCATAGCAACATTTATTTTAAGTATTATGATAAAAACATTACCTGTTGGAAAATAGTGTAATAGAAAGATGCATGTTCTCAAAATATTATACACATAAGGATTTTATTAGGTGACAGTTTTATTAAAGGACCATTGTTTAAGAATTAATGAAATCTAAGGGTGAGACTGCAGATTGTAACAACTAAATACATGATTAATTGATTGTAAAATAGCCTCACTCTGACAAACAGTAACTTGAGTAAATACTTTTATAGAGGACCTATACGCTGAATATAAAAATGGACTTCAACCTGGAAAAGTGTCACAGGAATTCATTTCTAATTAACTGCACATTAAAACTATCCTTTAATAAAGAGATTTATTTTTTTCTATAAAAATATAAATAATATTAAACTCATTATTTTTATGAGCAATTTTAAAAAACTGAGTACAAATAACTTGAATCCATTAATATATACTTCAAGAAACACCAGAATGGCTGTGATGCTGTGTAAAACCTGTTCATTCACACAAGCTATCATAACATGAATCAATGATGAGATCTGAGACAGCACTTTACAGAAGTATAAGTTTAGGTAGTTCAGGTTTGTTCCTCTGCACATGGATGGATCAGTAAGTTCCACTCTGCATCAGCGTTCATGTACAATTTTCCCTCATCTCCTGCTGCACTTTCTCTAAAGCTTCCTCCATCGTGAGCTTTGGAGGTCTGCGTTTTCGGATGATCTGTGAAAAGGATGAAGGAACACAACTGTGTGTGAAATAACTGCATGCAGTGAAGTTGTAAATGTCCTATCATGCAAAGAGATACATGTGTTTAGAAATATGTCACAGCTCTGCACATTAGATACTGAGCTCGGAGTAGTAGGCTTTACCTCCTTTGTGTCTTCCAGCGTGGTGTATTTGTAGTTTGGTGGCTCCAGACTCTGCACTAGGCTGGAGTGAATGCGCTGGCTGCTCTCGATGAAGCGTCTTGTCATGATGAGCTGCTGTTTTAGCATCTCATTGAGGGCAAATACAGCTGGACTGAAGGTGCTGAGAGCTGAGGAAGGTGACATGTCACGCACATAAGAAAAAGTGTTCCACAACTTGAGCAATGATAAGCACAACAGGTCTTTATCTTATCTGGACAGGTTTAAAGGAAACTGCTGTGGCGCCTGCATGAAGGATCGTGTCAGTGAAACAAAAATAATCTGACAGACGCATGGTAGTAGAAGCCACACATTTTATCATGGAAGACAATATTAGCACTACGAATTAAAAAGCAGACATTCTAGTGCTCAGAAACAGCAACATCTATCAATATATAATTACACTATCATATTTATTTTTAAATAATTACACACAAATAATTACACCCTGCTGAGAATGTATCTAATCTATGTATCATCACTCTCATATGTACTGAGATACAGAGGGTCAAGGAAGGTGCATCATCACTGACTGAATTCCATATTTGCCTCCAGTTTGGCTTTAATTACAGTTTTTATGGACTTCACTTGCCAAATGTTCTCATTTCACACAGTATAAACACAAATTATGTAGTAACTGAAGTTGCATGAGAAATGTCACATACAAAAAAAAACTGCTTTGTATTCACTTGGCTCTTACCTTCCACTCTTTCTGCACTGAGAGTATAAGCAGCCAGTGGTGTGTAAGTCATGAAGGTCGTGGCTGAAGGAGGATTAAATGTAGCCGTTCCTGCGAGCAGAGATTGGAAACAGACAATTTTTTGCTGTTGTAGGTTAAGCCAAACAGTGAATTTAAAGATAATGTTACGCAGACTGACCAGTTAACCATGAGTATGCCACAGTGTCAGGCTGCGTCTGTACTGCTACATCTTTAACGTTCTTTTTCTCTAGAGAAGTTGACCTCCTCCTCTGGTAATGTGACGTCCGGCTGTTGTGTGACGAAGATGTGCTTCTGCTGCTGCTAAACAACTCTGATGTCTGACTGCAGCCTGAGGTCTGTGAATCTGTGTCTGAGAAACTGCTTGAGTATACATTTCTCATCCTCTTGCTGGAAGCGTCTGAACTCCAAGCCTCCTTCCTGACCTCGGACACCACCTCTGTCTCATCTTCTTGCAAGTACTCTGAAACATTTCCGGTACTGTTATCCATCTCTGTCCTGATCTCACTCTCAAAATCACTCTGATAATCCATCACTTCATCCTCTTCCACCTTCTCCTTCTCCACCCTCATTCTTGGCAGCTCATGATATCTCTGCTGGGATTCAGGAACGGGAGAGCTGTGTTTGACTTCTTTCTAGTAAAGCAAGAAAATCAAGCGCAAACATGAGTCTTTCAAAAAATTGTTTGTTCTGTTGTCTGTTGACAAAACAAGAAATTTCAGGACATCATTATCATTTTGAGATTTGGGAAATGCCAATCAACATTCATCGCCATTTTCTGACATTTTATAGACCAAACAGTAATCTAGCATGAATTTAGTTGTACTTCTTGTTCTAAATATAACATTAAACATGTGGCAGAGATCACAGATAACTCTGTAGTTCACATGGGTTTTTGTAATCACATATGGTTTGAAGAGGGAACTAAATTGTGGGGGCTTCTTCACCTGAAAGACTGTGTCATATGGACCCACAAATCAGCGAGTTGTAAAGTGTGGAATGCATAGTGAATTCTACGATAATAAAAGTGTAGTATGACCAACTATGGCGTAAAGTCCGACTTTACACGTTCTTATTCATTTCTGTTTCACACCTCCTTTCTTGGTGATTCCTCTGTGACTGCAAAGGCAGCGGGGACAAGATCATCGATTGTCATCACATTCATCTTGAAATCTGCAACAGTACAAGATAACAAACAGATATTCATAAGAAATGACAGAGCATAGAGGTTGGTTGTTGGCTCAATCCTGAACCATAACCATCGCTTTAAGAATGACATTTATATCAAATTTACAAATGTACGTATGTTCATTTTCTTTTGCGGGGAGATTCATGAACATTGGTTGATGAACAAAAGCAGCATGCTACTTCTCAGCATGTATATTTGCTATCAATCAACCTTCATATATACATGTATATATAATACTGGTATAACAAGTACAGGAACACACTTCCCTCACCTTCAGAGGAAACTGAGCTCATGTCACTGTGGGGATCTTCAGAGTGACGCCCTGTAGGGAAGAGCTCCTCCAGAGAGAGCACCTCCTCGTGGCCAGACGTAGAAGAGAGGGAGCGCTGGAGAGACGGGGGAGATTTTTGTCTCCTTGTTGGAGAGGGGGAGACGTGGGGAGGAGAGGGGGACGGAGAGAGAGCAGAGGGGCTAAACTGGGCCCGAACATGGCCAGTGAATCGAAAAGGAGAACTATGGGAGGAGGGGGAGACAGGGGAGCGAGGTGGTGCTGGGTCAGAAGAAGGAGAAGGATTAACAGCAGCTGGAGGCGATCTTAACTTGATTTCCTATAAGAAAGGAAAATGGAGCAAAATGGGAAATGTAGTGGTTAACCCACTTATAGTTACATGCACTATTTTAGCACTCAACACGTTTATACTTTTTAACAAATGGAAAATATTTTTTTACAACCATGTTTTTGTAACATTAGCAACATTTTTTTTTCAAATGTTGCTAGCATGATTTTGTAATGCTTGTCACTTTTTTAAAGTTATCAATGTTTGAATTAGATTATTAGATAATAAAGATTGTTGATTTTTGTAATGCTGATAACATTAGGTTATCTGTTTCCTCCACACCAGCCAGCTTTAAGAAAATGTGAATATAAACTGCCAATTGAAGGCAGAGTACCAACAAGCTTTCCTAAATGTAAGGTAAAATGATTTCAGTACATCTCAGAAAATATGAGTGAGTTTTTTGTTAGGTATGACACTAAAATTGTGACCTGCAATTAGTTTAATTCTGAATAACCATGGGCCACATGGTTGGTGTAGTGGTTAGCACGCATGCCTTTACAGCAAGACCCAGGTTCACGACCCAGTCAGAACAAGGGCCTTTCTACATTTTGCATGTGGGTTTACTTTGGGTTCTCTTGCTTTCCCCCATAGTCTTAAAAACATGCAGAATCAGACAAGCTAAATTGCCCATAGATGTGAATGTGAGAGAGGATGGTTTTTGTCTCTGTGTGTGGCCCTGCAATGGTGTATCCCCCCCCCCCTCCTCCATGTCAGCTGGGATTAGGCACAACCCTCATGTGGAGGATAAAGCAGTAGAAGATGAGTGAGTGAATGTGAGATAAAGTATTCATATCGTGCCATTTTCGACCCCATAGGCTGTAAATAAAGTAACTATAAACTGAGCAGCATTCTAAGTTGAAAGGAACCTTATTTGCTGTTCTCCCTGGTCCAAACAAGCTTCTGTCTGTTGAATCCACAGAGTCTCCGAGCAGTTTTTTCATGTCCTCTTCATCACTCTCCAGACTCACACCACTCACTACTCTCACTGAACTCTTCACCAAACCAACCGAAGAGAGCGTAGCACCAGCAGCTCTGGACCTGAAGCCAACACCAGGACCTGGGCCTTGGGGAGACCCAGAGACAGTAGCCCTGGTTTTGTCAGCAGACACAGCTGCCTTGGTCTTGAGGAAACGTTTTCCCTTCAGACTCTGCTCACTGCTGGACTGTGAAGACACCGGCCTTCTCTCTGCTTCTGGTGATGGCGATGGAATTCCTCGTCTGACCTGCTCCTGGTTCTGCTGTCGTCTGTGGAAGCGGCTTTCAATTTCAGCCAGTCTACTAATCACAGCAGTCTGGGAGCTACGCTGGGATGATGAAACATATCTGACAAGATGAAATGAGAGGGATTAATTAAAGGGATGGCTTAGGTTTTTTGAAGTGTGGTTGTTAGAGGTACAGTATTTTATAAAGTATATAAAGGAAAGAAAATAATTTATTTCCACTCTTGTGCTCATTAATGTTTCTTTTTTTATATCTAACTATACCTTGGTTCAGACATTGGGTGTCTTTGGTTCTTCCTCTCAGGTGACTGGCTGCTGCTGGTTGAAGGTGGTGGAACCTTTTTCAAGAACCTTCTCCGTCCTCCTTGTCCTACCCCTACTTCTCCTTCCATAGAGCTTTGAAGTCTGACGGCCTGACAGGAGAAAACAAGACAGACTCACACAACTTCTTGAAAATCTTAATTTTAAACTGTGGTCAATCCTGAGCAATACAGTATGAAATAAGCTCCTCAGGTACCTGAATATTTTCAGAAACAAGAGTGTTAGCTTCATTCTCAGGAGAAGAGCTGACTGAGGACAGGTCACTCAAATCTGAGAGTAAAATGTGGGGTTTTGGAGAAGCAGATCTGGTCCTTATAAACTTGTCCACAGCACCCTAAGGAAAGAAAACAAATGAAACATTCAAAATATCTGCTTTTAAAGAAAGCCTGGGAGTTTGCCTTATTTGCCAGTGTTGGAGAACAGTGGAAAATGATCACACCCACTTAGGTTTTGATGTACATATTATTTACTTTCAATTTCATAAGAGTGATGCGTTAGTGCCAAAAAAATTCTACCTGCTGCAACATTCAAATGGTGTATGCACATTAAAGGGTTAATTCAGGTTTTTTTTTTGGTAAGTGTGGTTGTATGGGTACTGACATCCCTCAGTGTAGCAGCCAACTCATTTGCTGATTAGCTATTCGACTTGTGTGCTTATTCTATTGTAAGTTTGACATGGACTGCAAATAACTGTTAATTAATCAATCAATTAATCTGTTATTTTTCCTCATTAATCAATTAACTGTTTGGTCCATAAAATGTAAAAATATAGTTGGACTTTACCTGCTGTTTTCCAACCTGAAATTTTCATCAAAGCAGAACTCAATCCCAAAATAGTTGTCGATTAATTTAGTAATGAACAAATCATTGATTCAGTGGTCCCTGTTCTTGACTTTTTGCTGCTGGAACAACTGAATTCTCCTGGTGTGGGATCAATAAAGTCTGCATTAAATAGCTATGCTTAGTCTAGTGTTGTACATGTTAGAACTGAACTGACAACTGGACAGTGGTGTGGTCAGACTTAATTTAATTTCAGCTATGCTGGAGATAAATCTGAGTTCTTCTTAAAGCAAGACATAGAGGTTTCAATTGTGTGTGAGAGTCTACTGTGCACTTAAAATACTAAAATAACCCCGCTGAGACTCACTGCATGTTCCCGGGTTGTGTCTGTGGATCTCTGCGTGGACTCGGAGGCTCCTGTGCTGCTTCTCTTTGCGGACAGCAGAGCCTCTGCTCGGTCCAAGGCAGAACTTCGGCCGCCCCGTTTCCACATCACCTTCCTAATTTGTAGTGGTTTTTTGTCTAAATATCGCCGTTGTTTTAACGGCAGTCTGCCTTTACAAGCAGTGGTGTTATTTGCTGGAGGCTAAAACATGTTAGCTACCTTACTACCCACGGCGCCATTTGATATTAACAGCGTCGGTTACACATTATTCCCAATGCCATTTATAAATATTAAGATTTAAAAGGTAATGTAAATGTAATTGCATATTAAAAAACACTGTAGTATCAACTTAGCTAATACCCAGCAGCAACTCCAGCGTCCCTTGTTGCCACAGAAGCGCTTTCTCTTCTTCCGTTTAATGGCGCTTGACAAACAGCTTGTAGGTGCATTACTGCCCCCCACCGGACTGGAGTGTAGAGCAGAATAACTCTTTCCCTACAACAAAGGGAAAGTTAAGGATTTTTTGAAGTGTGTGTGTGTGTGTGGCAGTTTGAGTTATTGACACGTTATCAACAGTGACTTCACCCAGTGAAGTGAAAATCATATTACAGTGTAAAAATTAAATGGTAGCAGACATTAACTAGACAAACTAACTAACTTGTGAACTTAATTAATTTTATGTGTTACCAAATGAAGTATTGTTTTAGTTTGTTCAACCTATGATGCTAATGCTGCTGCTTATTATTATTATTAGTATTATTATTATATCGCATTAGTATCATGATTAGAAAGAATCAGAATGGTACAAATTAGTTTACAAAATGCAAAATAAAATCGTCACATTATTGCCATAAATTACATCATTTCATAAATATAAACATTTATTTACTGGACCACTCCACATTCCTGCTTTACAACAGATTTGTACACAAAGTCTTTGGTTGCATTATAAATAGTTAATCTCTAGTCTGACATGTCTCATTTCTTTGCCATCACCACCTCTGTCCCTCTGTCACAGTGATTAATAGGACATTATGTAAATTCTGGCTCCCTGTTAATTTCCTCCACATTTGCCATTACTGTGGGTCATCAATCATAGCTGAAGCTCAGCCAAGTGACGGCCACTGTTAGGAAATCAATTCCTGTCCCTGTTTGTTGGCTAGAGTGAGAAAACAAGGATTCTGAGCTTCAAACCAAAGATTAGTTTGATCTGCAAATGACTTCAAATGAAATGTGTTTGACCCTTAAAGGGACATGAACTAGATCCCAAGAATATCAATCCAGGATCAGACTTCATTACAAAACCATGAGAATCTAGGCATGTGTGGCAAACTTTTGCACTCTTAAAAAGAAAAAGTGCAGTGAAAGTGAATCTTATCTGTCTCACTTTATGCAACACCGAGAAATAAGGATGCAGCTTGGCCAGTAGATGGCAGTGTTGTCTAATTGCTGCTTTTTCAAACAACCCAACAAGTGTCGAGAACCTGTCTTCTCACGGGAAACTGCATCTGATTTAGCGCCGGGTACCGTTTCTTCAGACAACCTGCAGTCCCTCAAAGGCAAATCCACTTTTTTACTATCTGATCTTTTCCAGTCTACTTTTCTCTGAGTCATACATGTAAGGGTTTTTCCGGGCAACCAAGGAAACCCACGTGATTTGGTCTTTCTCAGTTTGCAATTTCTTTCAGTGTTTTAACAGTAAATGCAACTTTAAAATAAGTATCGTAAATGAAAATGTAAAAACAAAAATACTCGTTTAAAGGTTCTTACAGACAACCATAACAGCTGGATAAAACCTCAGCAGACTGCCTTGTGTTTAGTCTAAAACCTACATAATAATTAAATACATAATATTTAATTTAGTCAGTGTATTGCATTTTTTTTTGTTTTTGTTTTGTTTTTGTTTGTTTGTTTGTTTTTGTCAGTGGACTCTGGGCGGTGTCTAACTGCAAGATCAACATATTCTTAAGATATTATATGCTTGAACTGATTTTTTTTTTTATGTCCATCATTTCAAGCATATATAGTCAGCACACAGAGCACACACTCACGCTTGCACGCATATGCAACACACTGAATATACATTAGGACATCATGCAGCTCCACTTCACAAATCCCGAATTATGCCTTAAGAAGACTTTTTTTTTTTAAAAAAAAATCCCTTTTGAAGACATTAATGGATGTCAGCACTGGACTCATTTAGCAATCCCATTAGCAAGTAGTGTGTTCTTGTACTTGTTGACCTTTTTTGGCCTAATCACTGACCTTGTCAGGATCAGTAGTCCTCATGGAGACAAAAACCTGGACCTAATGAGGCAGAAACTCACCAGAACCAGAACTGGTCAAGTTTAGGGCTAAGATTTCAGTTGTGGTTAGGTCAAACTTTTGTCAGGCTGTTCAAATGAATGGTGGTCAGTGAAATGTCTAAGAATAGCTGCACAAATGTATGTGTGTGTGTGTGTGTGTGTGTGTGTATACGTAGTAACCACGACAGCAGTTATATTTTCCTCACAAGAATATTTATATAAATCACAAACAAATATGCACTGTCCACAGCTTTAAAAATAAGAAGTGTGTGCATGAGCGTGTGAGAGACACAGAGAGAAAAACAATGGAGAAAGAAGAAAAAGACAATGAGCGAAAAAGGAGGAGGAGAAGGGATGACGAAACAGTATTGAAAATGCAGTATCATTTACAGCCATGGCTATATACAGCACAAATTACTGTGAATCATGAGTAATACATAAGTACACACACGCGCACAAAATGCTACCAAAAATGGTATTGTGGTAATAAATTAACACATTACAAAATTACTTACTGTAATGATTTCTCAGTGCAGTGAGCTCATGAGTCATTGGTTTGAAAGCCAGAAAACGAATCAACTTGGAGTGTAGCTGACTATGTTACAGCACCTGATACAACCCCCATTAAAAATAGGAACTAACCCTTAAACCAAAGTGGAGCAGTTGAACAATTAAGTGTCCGTGAGGAAGAATGAGACACATTTCTCCTGATTTAATTGTGGCTGGAAAGACAAGTATGTAACTAAAAGTACACATTTGCTAGAAATTATTTAAAACTTTAATGATGAAGTTAGAAATTACTGTGTTTTGATGGGTGGGACTGAGGTATGCATAGTGGGTGTCTTTTTTTTTTCATGTGGTTGTTGTCGGGGTTGTTTTCAGGCACCATAATAACCACCTTAGTGGGAGAAGTGGTCACATATCATGATTGTACTCAAAAGGTGACTTTGACGATGAACATGAGAGGAAATGGTTCTTGGTGTAAAGGTGAAAAGGAAAAAGTTCACATGGACATTGATGAGGAAAATTTTCTGTTTGTGAACTGGGATCAGTTCAGTGCCGCTGCATGCACTGTGTCAGTGAAAAACCAAAACATTCCCCTGCGTCTCTCCATCTGTGTCCATCCACGTTTAGGTCCTCCATTTAATACAGGCCAATGTCTCTCTCAACTGCGTCCTGCAGTGGCAAATTATGCCTCAGTCCATTCATCAGCGCCCTTGTCCGTGGCACCTGTCAGTCATTCTGCTCATTTTTCAGTGGCCAACATTGTTTGTCAGTAGCATGTTTTACAATGAATATGCTCCTCTCGGCACCTGGTCATGTGATGACATGTTTCTAAATAGCTAGAAAACAGCGATCAGTGTTTGGTCAGCGCTCAACAGAATTCTAAAAACAGTCACAACATTAAAATCATTCCCCTGTTGTAATGGTGGAGGATTCACATGTGCAATCTTCAGGCTTTAGCCTCCAATTTACGTTTCACTGGTTATTATTTTTACAGTCTGAAAAAATGTGAAAATGTGAGACACAAGATTGTGGTTGTTGACAACAAGAGAGTCTTTGGCTAATCTGTATGAAGAGCTTTTGTCATATTTTTTGTCACTTTGCTGTGTGACTGGTCAAAATAGAAAGAGAAGTCTCGAGGCTTACGGCCCTAAATTTTGACCCTCATTGAGAAACTTTGCATATTTATAAATATCAAATGGCACCAAACCAATCTTTAAATAATGTTATTCTAAGTTGTGAGTCAAAATCAAGACATCAGATTATGTAAAATATCAGTATTTCCTTGTCATTAAATTGATAATGGGAAACAAAAGTCACTAATTTCTCCCAGTCTGATCATTATGACACTGATACATGACTAATTATGTATTTTGGGTGTTGTGTATTTTTCTGTTAGTTCAGTCAATGCCATCACATGACCGGGTTTTGATATTATAGATGTTGTATATAGATATACGTAGGCACTGTACTCCCAGAATAATAAATCAATGTTGCTGCCATATTGATTTTAACAAGACCAGAACATGATCATATAGAAGTAAACAGGGAAGTTGCATTTTTCTGGATAAAGAAATTTTAATCTGATAAGGTTTCGGTCTTTCCAGCATGACAGCAATTATGAAGTATGGCTGTAATGAGCCAGAGTAGACTACATACACTCTATATGTCTATGGGTGATATTCATTGTAGTTCGGAGTGTCCAGTCCCATGTTGGCTGTTCAGTAAGGTCTCCACACGGCCTCAGCAGCAGCCATGTTTGTCGGGGAGCTACTGTGGCTGGACTCCACCTCAACACCCACGCCTTCATTCTGATTGGGCAAGGAGGGGTGCAGGAGGGCGGAGCCTGTTGAAGCGTTGGTGCATGGTGGCAGGATCCTGGGAGGGGAGCGCGAGTCACAGGTGCCTCCTCCTCCGGCCATCATGGAGAACTGGTACGATCCGGCAGTAGTGGAGTAGTACAGATGATATGGTGAGGAGGTGGACTGGAAAGGCCCATTCTGAGTCTGGTGGGGGGTGTTCGCAGGATAGGGAGGAGGCAGGTAGGTGTGGTACCTCCCTGCTGGTGTGGTCGCCATGGCTGTGGCCATAGTGATGCCAAGGGTGCCGTTGGAGACGGGGTTGTGAGAAGGGGTGTAGGTGAAGGCAGCCGCTGTGGGAGGGTAGTGAACACGAGGGTCGGAGAAGCGGGAGTCAGGCAATGAGGGAAGAGAGGAGAAAGATCGTTCTAGAGTCATTCTGGGGTCACCAAAGGCTGTGAGGTCAGGACCTGAGAGAGGGAAGAGGTCAAGGGTTAAAATCTACTACTTACTTTCTAATCAGTTTGTTGTATGCGAGTGTGTAAATGGAGAACTGTATGGGATCTACATCGAAGCCCTGTGGGACTCCATGTTTGGCTTCATGCATTTAAGAAATGTTATCAGATAAATATGACCTGTTGTTCTGCAGTTGTTTTCATAGAGTAAAATGAACAACAAACAACAATAGAGCAAAGAATGAGGATATTTTCGTTCGAATGACAATGAGGGGAAACAAAAAGAGACAGCAGTAGGGTGTGTGCGTGTGTGCATGTGTAAATGAAGAATTTGATATGAGCCCTGTGCTATACCACATCATTATCTACAGAGGACGAAAATCCACTTCTGTGCGTGTGCGTTACCTGTGAGACGTGAGGACAAGTCACTGAGAGAGGAGCGGCCAGGCGATAGAGGGTTGGCTGTGTGGACGGTGGGCGTGGTTATTTGGCCCAGGTAAGGATATGATTGGTCATAGGACCAAGACGGAGATGACTGCATCTGTCTTGAATCTGAGTGAGAAAAAGAGAGGAACAGCTTAGTACAGTCGTCAGGGCCTTAAATCGAGCTGCCTTCTCGATTCAGGGTTGAATCATATCATGCAATGCATAATCATGCAATTTCAATAATGGCATAATAAATATCCTGACTTTTATTTTAAGCATCAGATAAAGTGGATTCCACAATACACACTGAGGCTGCAAGATTAAATGGGGTTATTAAACAATTACTCAATTAAATGCCAATTGCTTTGTTAATCAGTTTGAGCATTTGTAATAAAATAAAATGTTCTCTGATTTCAACTTCTTAAATGTGAGTATGTTCTGCTTTCTTTTCTCCTCTATGATAAGACAATTGAATATCTGTAGTTTGAGGAACCAGCTCCCAGTGTCGGTTCAGGAGGTGGACACTATCTCTGTATTTAATGTTCAACTTAAAACCTTCCTTCTTGATGAATCTTATAGTTAACAGCTGGCTCAGGGAAACCTGAACCATCTCTTAGTTATGCTGCTATAGACCTAGACTGCTGGGGGATTTCCTGTGGTGGACTCACACTCACTCTCACACACTCAGGGTATGAATGTGACTTAATTATGTGTCATTAACCTTACTTTTTTTTCTCTCTCCCAAGTCTGTCTTTCATTCCTGTCCTTTCTCTCTCTGTCCTCATCTTGCAGTCTGCAGGATCCAGATCCAGTTTTTGGTGCTATTATTATTATCACTGACAGTAGTATTGCTGTCATTATTATTATGCATTGATTAAAAGTTCATCAGTATAATTTCTTATCAATCATCTCTGCTGCTGCTTGTATAAATGACACCGTAGTTCTATAAACATGACATAACTGATTCTAAACAACCATACAACTGTTGTGTATATTTGTACCTGGTCTCTCTCTTCTGTCTCTCCCTCACCTCCCTCTTTTTCTTTCTCTCCCCCCTTTCTGTCCCCCATATTCCTTTCTCCCTAATTGGTCGAGGCAGATGACCGCACATCTTTGAGTCTTGTTCTGTCAGAGATTTCCTCCTGGAAAAAGGAATTTTTTCCTCTCCACTGATGCCTAGTGTTTGCTCATTGTGTGAACTGTTGGGTTTCTTTTCTTTCTGTAATATTGTAAAGGTTCTGTACGCCTTATTATGTACAGTGCCTTGAGATAATGTATGTTGTGATTTGGCGCTATACAAATAAAACTGAATTGAACTGAATCATTTTGAGGTTTGAGAAACGCTCATTGCAGAGAAAATATGTTGGCTTCATCTCGCATTTGCAAGATATCCAATTGCATGATTTGTGGAGAGAAAGCTGCTTAAATAAAGGCTCATTTATGTGAACTTGGTCTTGAAACGACGTTTGATGGTAAAAGAAGTAGAAGAAAGAGTGATGGAGGAGAGGAAGCAATTAACTTTGTGTGAGGGGTGTGGATGGAAGAAGGGGGAGCTGTGTGCGTGTGTGTGTTCTTTTATTTAATCCAGCCTTTTCCCCACAGTCTAATAAATGGCACTGATCATCCACAGACTTGCAGACAGAAGTCTATGTATGTGTGTGTTTGTGTGTATGTAATGTATGTGCAGATAGACGAGGAAGCAAATTGTACACAGCAGCCAAGACGCCAATGAAGACTTTTCAAGTCTTGCCAAGAGCACTGATGTGTGTGTGTGTGTGCGTGTGTGTGTGTGTGTCGTATGGAGGTGGTGGGTGGAGAGGGCCAGGCCTTGTGCCAAGCCCCTTCCTCTCCTGGCTCCTCTCCCCAGGCAGAGAGCACTAATGTGGACCACAAGTCATGCAGTTGATGGCTGGCCGTTTGGAAATAGAAGTGTAATAAAGTGTACAATAGTGCTATGTGGCTGAATATAAGGTAAAAAAAAAATATTAAAACGAAAATCTGTTTTATAATTACATAAAATATATGTGATGGACTTTACAGGATTAACTGTAGTGTCCTGGTGAGGAGACTGTAGCCAATGCAGAATTGTCAAAAAATTTGTATTCTTTGTAAATGGTGGTGAGAGAGACACAGGCACGCACACAGAGAGAGAGAGAGAGAGAAATGAAAAAACAAAAAATCTTGCAACGCAGTACCTTCCCAGAGGGTTTCACAAAACTAAATGTATAACCACCGTTAAATCACCAGCATCTTGAGGGCCCCATTAACTCCACATCTCTACCTTTTATGAGTGTTGTGTGCAGTGTTACACTTCATGGTTAAAGGGAAATATAAACAGTAAAAGGCTCATGTTGGGCAGCCAACAGTAATTGTACAAGCACTGTGAATAGTTCAGTTATTTACAATAACAAATAAAAATCAATCAGACATCCTGGTTGTTGCAGTTGTACATTTGCATTACATTTGGTGTTTTTTTTCCATGGGAGCACTTCCTGCCAGCTGACTCTCATTTCCTCCTTGAAGCTGATCTTGCTTCCTCACTTACACATACACACACACACACACACACACACACATACGAATGGCCATATAAGAAAACTTGCAGTTTGTAAGGGTTGCACGCACACACACGTAAACCTGCATCCAAAAAAAGGGAACAGATACTATCTTCTTGTGCCATATAGAGTATCCACGGCAACACACTCTCTCTCTCTCTCACACACAAGCACACACCCACGCACAAGCACGCGCGCACACACACACACAGACCACAGCAGACCTCAGTAAAACCACAGGGAGGAACAAAAAGGTTTGATGCAAGCTGAACGAATAAATTAGAGAGGAGCATGCACACACACACACACACACACACACACACACAGTTTTTGTTTTTATTTGTTAAATGGATAGTTCAGCTAGAGAGAGATGCCTGATGCCTCTGTGCTGAGAATGAACTTTAGGCACGAAGGCTCAGCAACAGCCAAAATAATCCACCGACAACTAAAGTACCTCATCAGACACAATACAAAAATATAGAGTGGTATCATCACACATATTGTATTCCTAATGCCTGGGCTATGCTTTACATCGGGTTTGCCTTTGAAAATAACAATAATAATATAATCTTTAATAACCTACTATATGTTCTCAGCTAAAAGTAGGCACTACACACTACACAGTATGAACCTGTGCATCTGCTGGTCTCGCAAATGTTTCACAGTAACAGCTATAGTCGTTGACATGTTACAGAAATGGACATTGGAACTGTGACGTTTTGCTGTGAACCAGCTCATCAGGAAAAAAGATGACCTCATACATCAAGTGTGGCCCATGACTTAGTCTGTAAAATGAGGTCAGAGGTAATTTTTCAGAGAAAGAGAGAAGTTCCTCGTTTCAAGGGAAACAGCAAAATGCTGCCTTTTAAATGATGAAAAATAAAATTATATTATTAATCTGCAACATAATAGATTCAGTTTTTGTGCAATTTAATGTATCCCCTGGTCAGCTAAGTATAACCTGTCTTATGCAACTATTTATAAGAACAAGAATCTTTTCTTTTTCAACAATGACGTCTTTGAGAATTCTCACCGGTCGTGTACAGTCATGCATCGACTACAGTGGTACATTTGATATTAGCAGCATAGGTGTGTCATGGCAAGTAGAGAACAACAACATTACTAATATTTATTCACTTCCGTGACGTCCCGTGACTTTCCTGTCCACATGATTGCCTCACTGGATTGTGTTTGAGCTCATTGAGAAACTGCACAAGAGCAGTTTCTCAATCTTAAAGCTTTGGCTATAGCTGAAGTGTCATGTTCAAACGTCCTTAAGCAAGACACCAAACCCAAACTGGTGTTTGCGTGACAGCTGCTTTGGATAAAAATACCCCCCTAGTACTGATGTGGTTATTCTATGAATGAAAATATATAATGGAAATCAACGTTTTAATGACGTTTGGTTTGAACTACAGCTTCAACTGGTCTGGATTGTGACACAATAAAACTATAATGACATAAATTCAGACACAATTTTCTGGCTGGACATACTTTTTTTTGTTAAACAATCATCCTCTCCTGTACCAAAATCCATTAAGAAAACAAGTGATTTTAGCTCACATGGAAATGAGAGCAGGTGATCTACTGTTGCTTTGTTAATGAGTTTGTGTCAGGATACATCTGAATAAAAAATTTCAGACACCACAGTTACAAAACTGTGACACATCTGAACTGACGGAGGAAGCAGCGGATCAACAACTCCTGTGTGCTGTGACGTAAAATCACTGATTTTCCTCTATGGACTTTTGAGTGGGGAAGTGAGTGGTCCATAAAGTGATTCAAACTTCAGTTTTCTGTTGGCAAAGGCAGACAAACAAAAGGAAGGAAAAAAATATCCTCACGTTCGGTGAAATTTTTTAAGACTTAAGCTGGTGTCTGTGTGTAATTGTACACACAGACACACAGTCTGGTGTTTTTGTTAGGCGAGCCTTTTCTGGTATTTCGTGGTATTTAGTGGTGAAAATGAGTCTCCATGTCTCAGACTGATTTTCGGTACAGCCAGTCAGTACCTGCGACAACCTAAACTACCCTTTACACTGACCAGTCCGAAATGCAACCATTGTTTTTTGGCTCTTACCAGCAGTTATCTGAGAGTGTGTGGGACTGGAGAATGTGGCGGTGTTGAGTGCTGCAGATTGGCGGGCGTTGGCTGAGGTTTGATGGTGATGATGGTGAGGAGGTGTCACCCTCATCGAGCTCCGTCTCAGCTGCTCCAGCTCTGTTAGCCTCTCAGAGAACGCCAGAGAGCCCGGTTTGACCTCGTCCATCTTTTGACGATGACCTGGGACGAAATTGTCACGATCCCTTATGAATCTTTACATTTCTGCAGCTTTCAACTATCTCAGCACAGATCTTGTTGGTGTCAGACTGTGCACCAAAAAGCAAGGCAAAGATGTTTTGTTGGCAGATTACCTCACGCAAGAAATCTGATTACATAATCCAGGGATTACAGTAACAGTTACAAAGCAAAAAAGACTAAAACAATGTTCAGACTGTGGCTGTGAATCTGGTGATGGGCGCCGTGCAGGCACACATGTGTGTGAGTGTGTGTGGTGGTCTGTCATGCTGTCTGTGGTGTTGGCTGCACTTCAAAGCTCTGAGACTGAGCTCCAGTTACAGGCACTTCCTCCCAATGGGGAAGTGAGCATGAATGTGTATTTATACTGTGTATGTGCGTGTGTGCGTGTGTGTGTCTGTGTGGGCGACGAAGAGACGAGTGATGGTTATTAACAGCTGAGCAGAACTGGCAGGAGTCTTCCTCTCTTTCTGTCACCTCACATCGCTCAGTCTGCTGACCAGTGACTCTCAGTTCAGTTTGTCCCCTTTTGAGATGAATGATGACTATTCAGACAGTATTCAAGTAAAACCCTACTGTCTTTTTTTGTCATTTTTCTCATCCAGGATTAAAAAAAAAAGTGTTTGATTGCGCACTGACTGGGAGAGGACCTCAAGTGTTGCATCAGTTACCTGACTGACTCTTTTAACTAAGACTCTTAACTTTAGTTATATTGTTCACAATATCAGGAAAAGCATTTGTGTCCATTGAGAAGTGAAATAAGGAATCATCCTAAAGTATGTACCATAATGGTGGCTGTGGTGGTGGTGTCACTTTAACGCTTTTGACAGTGGACACACCTGATGCTTTCTTTGATGTTAAAAAATAATGTGCGTTCGGAGCACACTTTTGTCAGATTCTCGGCCTCTTGAGTTCTCAGCTGAGTGAGCTGAGCTGTTACTCGCGACAGCAATGGGCACAGAGTCTCAGAATAAGGCTGATTTTACAAATAAAAACTTTTACCAAGCTTTTCCTCTGTTTAAGTAACATGGACAATGTATACTGTGATTATAGGTAGTTGTGAATAAGATAATTCGTTTACAATGGGAATTGGATGGGGTCCACAACTGAACCCTGTGGGACTCCACACTATAATCTGCTGAGGATGAAAATTCAGCTTGTGTGTGTGTGTGCGCGTGTGTGTGTGTGTGAAACTCACGCCGTGGCTCTCTCGGACCATCCACTGTAATCTTAATAGCTCTTTGGTACGTGGCTACTTGAGGAGGGTTGGTGAAGACTGTGATGGTCAGAGTGAAACTCTTCCCTAAGAGACAAGAGGTGAGTGGGAAAAGAGTGAGTGAAAAGAGTGAAAACACACACATCTGTGACCTACTCATTTTGGCCTTGCAGGTTGAGTGGCCCAAGATGGAGTCACTAGGATCCTAATATAGCACTTTTCATGCTATATTGAGGAATTTCATGTACATAATTGTGAGTCCATTAATGGATTGTAAACATTCAATCCTAATCGCCTTAATTGATCCAACACAAATTTACAAGAACTCATTTTGTCTCTGGAAACACTAGAACAGATGCTGTATATGCTATAATAACTGTGGACTTTTACTGTTTATTTCTCTGTTATTATTGTTATCTATATGTTCCTTTTTTAGATGGATATGGACACATGTGTCTGATTTCAATTGAATTGAAAGATGATGACAATGTGTGCTGTGTTTGTGAGGTGGGGGGTTGCTACCACTGCCAGCCATAGCACTGCAAGTAGCACTCACTCAACACTGCACTTGCTTTAAATGCACACATGCAGACCACCACTGTTGTCTGCCGGGACTGAAGTTACCACATGCAGACACATAATATGTGGGTGATGCCAGGTGTTCCTCTGACTTCTCTCGAACAGTGCTTGTCTATCTGATGCCATGGCTACATGGCTGTAGTGTGAGGATTATGTAGTACTGGGGAAACTGTTTGTGTGTTTTGTGCAGGTTGTTTACACAAAGAGTTTACAGTAAGAGATTTTGGCTGATAGAGGGGAACAGCTGAAGTCTGTGTGTCTGTTGTGTCTATTGCGCAGCCGCTCGCGTTACTGCTCATTCACACACACACACACACATGCTTGATGACTAAATCATGACAAAGGCATATGTCTGAGACTTTCATTTCATTAAGAATTACCCTGAAGCCTCTCTCTGTCTATAGAGACAGAATGGGATTCAGATGAGGTGAACTGTGACTGTGTGTTGTGATAGATTATGAGAGCAAATTTTGATTCAAACCCATCTTTGTATGGACATTTTGACGTTGTGAGGCCATTGTGGCTCACATCCCAAAAGCATTTTTGAAGTTAAAAACTTCTGTTTTTGGTTAATGTTAGAATACTTTTTAGATTAGTGTTAGATTAAAGGTTGGTGTTAAGCATTTAGTTGTGATGGTTAAGGTTAGGGAAAGGGGTAAGGTATGCATTTTGTCTGAGTGTCCTCACTAAGAACAATGTACAAAAATGTGCATGTGGGTGTCTGTGTGTGTGCGTGTGCAGGTGCACATGTCAGGGCTTGCTGGGTTTTGGCCGTCTGCTTTTCACAATCAGATATCGTCAACAAAGCAATGTGGGTGTTCTCTGAATAATAAGTCGGTGTTTGTGCATTTGTTTGTGTGCACGTGTTTTTGTGATGCAAAGCACCGAGTCTCATCATTTTACCCATGTTCTGTATGTAGAGGTAACTTCTGATCACCTTTTCTCACCTAGTTTAACATTTAGTCAGGTTAGTGTTAGGCAGGTTTCTAATAAATGAGCTACTGATTCTTCTTCAAGAAAATGAATGTTTACTTGAAACAATACTACTGAGCTTCGGTGATTAGTGATGGTAGGTGCTAACAAAGAATAATCTCTTAACTCTGTAAATCAGAGTTAAAGGTTTTTTGTTTTTTTTTAAGTCCAGTTGTATGAGGCTGAATGTGCTGTGAACCAGCTGGAAACTGACTGTTTTGTGCACACATGCAGCACACTGTGTCATGCAACTGTATTAAAAAAAACATCAAACTGATAGATTCTCTCTGAACACTTCTCATATACAAATCCACATATCTACACTGATGAAAGCTGTGTTCCCAATATTTGTGTCCAAGAGCTGAAACTAAGTTCTTCTGCAAAATAGGAAGCGCTGAATAAGTTGGACTTTGATTCCCCACAAACACACACAAATAGGTTTATATCTTAGTGAGGACACATCATTGGGTGGGGACATGGGATTTATTGCTGTAAGGGGTCTGCTTTAATTTTATGTTGGGGGGGCATTCCTTAGCCCCTTATCCTAACCTTAACCATTTCAACTAAATGCCTAACCTTTTCCCTAACCTAAACCCAGTGCTTACCCTAACCCTAAAACCTGGTCCTAAAAAAAACCCTTTAAAGGTGTGGGGCCCAGACAAAATGTCCCCACAAAGATATAAATACAATTACACACACAGAGAAACCACCAGTTAAACCACTAAACCGCGCATTGGTGTCAGCAGTGAAACTAACCACTTCCCACATGGACGGTTGATGACAGTTGGAGGTTTTTAAATGGAGAATCTCTGCAGGGCCTGTGGGCTGATGTGACATATTATCACGTAACATCTAAAAACTCTTGAAATGTCAACAGATTATATGAGAATTGTGAGGGGAAACACAGGTTCGTCTAACGTAAAATTAAAGCAGACCCCTTACAGCAATAAATCCCACGTCCTCACCCAAATAACAATTTATGTCCCTATACTGCGAGTAATACTGCCATATATGTCACTTGACATGAAATACTCATAGTAAAATGTATATACATACATAAATTGAAATGTATGTTTGTATATGCTCATATACTGTATGTTTTTTAACCTCATATGTGCATATAATGCAGAAATTACTATTATTTGCATAGGGGAAATGCATATATCTTCAATACATTTAGAATGAGATGCACACACACTGCAAACTGAATCTGAAAAACAGATTTGAGCCACTGAGCAAAAAAGCTCACCGACTATAATCTATGTAAGCTTAAGTGTAAGAAATGCGTTTGCTGCTTTGCGTCAGTCATTTCGAATGATAACTGTAGTTTGTTTTGCTTTGTTAACTACTTAGTCCCTTACACAAGACAGCACAAGATACTGACTGCAGTATAGCTGTCTTCATACATGGACTCACATAATGTCCAGAGACTGGGTCCGGACATTGTCTGACGTTTGCCGGGTCAAGTTCATCCCTTTAGCTTTGCATCTTGAAACACCCCTACCTAAAGATCTGCAAGCATTAAAAACATGTCAAGCAAAAATCTCTTCCCTCTCTAGCATTGAAAAAAGAAAGAAAACAAAAACTGATAATGACCCTGGTGAGGCAGGTTTTTTTTTTTGCAGGAATTGTGGTTCCTAATGAAGAGACTACGTAGAGTACACAGTGAAGATGCATATGATTCTGTGAGATTCATGAATTAAACTAGAGGACTGTTTCATACCTTTAAATACACCTGCGATAGAGTGATTCTGGTGGCAAGGCCTTTGTACTCTGCACTGGTACATTTGCATAAATACAAAATTCTCCACTCCTTAACTTTCTCTATTTGGATTCTACAGTACAGCACATTAATTATTAATATGCTCAGTTTTCAATGGCAGGACTGTGGAATCTGTCAGATATTGACAGTTATTCCTATATGACATTTAACTGAGGAACTCACATTTTGTGTGTGCGCGTGTTAGTAGAGTTTGTGTACAGAGGATTGCTGTTTTAAATAGATAAGTTAGGGCATTTGCCTGCAACCGATTTAGAGTCACTGTGGTATACTGTGTCCGTTGGCGGGGGGGTGGTGGTGTTGTTAAATGGGTTGTTACGAGGAAGCTGCGTGAACACTGGAAGACTGTTTTTATTCATGTGTACTTCCCCTAATTTTGTTTTACTGTGCACTCTTACCAAATACACCTATTGTATTTTAGACTATTTGAAATATTTATGGACAGTGTGCTCTGCAGTGTAGCCTACATTTTTATCCATACAACCAACACTGTATCTGGATTGATGTTATATATTTTTTTTTTTGGATTTGTGTCTCTTGACGTGTGTGTGTGTGTGTGTGTGTGTGTGTGTGTGTGTGTACCTCTTCCACTGCGGCCGACAAAGCGCAGGTCGTTGAATCTGGCCACTTGGTTCTTGATGGCAGCCGTGGCATTGCGGAGCTCTGCTGAGTAATTCTCGTCATTTCCTGCCATCACCGTTACCAGGGTGCCGTCAGGGATGTCGCCAAGGGCAACCACCTTTTGGCAAGAAGAGGAGACAAGATGGATTGATTTCCACTGGTGATCTGGAGACATGTCCTGCCTTACTTTTATGGCTGATTTTTAAAGTTTGTCTGTGTGAGGTACTGACACCACTGTGCAAAATGCAATTGCATTGAGTAGTGGATCCTTTTTATTTGGATTTACCTGTTGCATAAACTTACCAAACAAAGTAGCAGCGGAGAGGCAGCTTCTGTGTCCCTGAGCTAAAAATGCTGATTTTTCTCTATGATGGAGAATAATTGGTTTATAAACATGATTTCAACCAAAAGCAAGCTTGTCTAAAAAAAGGGCGAACATATTAATATATCATAGACTTAAGCGAGTGTATATTTTATGAGGGCAGCCTTTTGTTAAGTGGCTAAAATCTGATTTTTCTTGTGTCTCTGCTGGCAGCCATGTTTTGAGACGGAGCAAGACTCCGTGTCTGAGGCTGGTTCCTGACAAAGTGCAGTCAGGGCTGACTTTGTATCAGTACCTCATATAACCACACGTAAAAAAAAAAAAAATGTAGATGTCAAAGATGCAAATAAAATGTCAAGCCATTAGTTGTTAAAAAGTACCAAATCAAATGGAAAATGGAAATGTCTGATGCTTAGCGTACTAGAGAGCACATTCTCCTACACATACGCAAATTCAGAGCCAGGCAGGACGATTTTCATATTAACGCTAATCACACTGCACCATCAATGTGCAAATGACGGCCATGGACACTATGGATTATATCTCTTTAACCCTGAGCTCTGTTAGTGAGTAACCACAGCTAATAATTTCCAAATATTGATAACACAGATATAATGCAATGCTCTTTTGAGGAGTGCTCACTCCAAATACTGGTCTTTAATATAATGTTAGTGTTAATGCTCCAACCAGTCAGAGAACTGAGTCATAAATATGACGGAATATGATGGGATAAGAAAACATTTGCATTAGTAACCGTAAACCAATGCTGTGCGAAGTGTCAAAGTATAAATTAATGCGCACACACTCATATATAAAGTGCACAAAGACAGTTGCGGTCAAGAGAGACTGGCAGCAGTGGAGCATAAAACCAGGCCAACAGAATGAACAGGATAAAGGAAACAATTATAAAGCTCTCAATTCAAGAGCAACGTGTGTGTGAATGTGCGCGCGTGTGTGCATGTGTGTACCTTTAGTTTAAATAGTGTCATAAATGTACATTCATGCATGACTGAGTCCAAGAAAAGTGTAGTTATGTATCCATTTGTGTGTGCGTGTGCGCATCATAACATTCATCCATTATCAGTAAGAGGCAGTGACATCCGCTCATGACACTCCATAATGATGCATAATGCAGCAAACTAACACACGCACAAGCATGTGCCAACACTAATGCATAAAATTCAATAAATCAATCAGTCGCCTGTGTGTTTTGCAGCTAAAAGCTGCTTTTCCACAAATGCATTTTGTCTGAAAGTGCAGCAGAGCCGTTCTCATACACACATCGATATGAAGGAAGACGTGGCAACAAAAATATTCCCATCATTGTGTAAACATTATTATTATTATTATTACTTTTCATTATACTGTAAATAAAATGTGACTGTGTGACTCTGTAATGTATTTATAAAATAATCAAACAGAAATACGTTTCAGTGCATGTTGAATTTTATTACATTACACAGTATCTACTGCTCGCTAGGTAGGATAAACTTTCAAATGTCATTGAACTATGTGAATAAATGCTGAGTTAGATACCACAGGAGGACATTTGTCCTGTTAGACAGCTTTTTTGGACTGGAAATGGATGTTTGTTAAATACTCATTCTCCCGTACCAGCATCCATAGAGAAAATCTGCATTTTTCCACATGCATTTTAGGATCTGCTCCCTTATTTAATATGTTTGTGTCATGGAGATAAGTCAGACAGACGACTTTTAAACACACAAGTCACCGAATAACTCCTGTGTGCTGTGAAGTAAAATCATTATTTTTTTCAGTGGACTTTGGTGTGGGAGGGTGAGCAGTCTACAAAGCAGTTTCCAGTCCAAAAAGTCTGGAGATAAAGTGTCAGATGCTGGATAATACGTGAAATGCATATAAACAGGATATACACACCTTAAAAGCAATGGGCAGAGTCTTGTTACACCTCCAGTGTGTAGGCAGCACAGAGCAGAGGAAGTTGGGGCTGTCCGTCTTCACCAGCTCTCCTGGATGATCTGAGATCACCTGCAGAAGCATCACAAAGACTTTTTGGTCTGTTCTGTGCTTAGATTAAGACAGTGTTTCTCCATCCTGGTCCTCAGGGCCTACTGCCCTGCATGTTTCAGATGTTGCCCTGCTCCAGCACACCTGATTCAAATGAATGGATCGTTATCAGGCATTTGCAGAGCTTGATGATGAGCTGACCATTTGAAACCAGTGTGTTGGAGCAGGGCAACATCTGAAACATGCTGAGCAGTAGGCCCTGAGGACCAGGACTGAGAAAAAAATTGGATTAAAGGAAACTCAGAACAGGACATCTAAATAAAATCAGGTGTTGTGTCTTTAAAGTTGCATGTACCTCCACCATGCCACGGTCTGCCATGCGCAGCTTGCCCACCAGAGAAGCTCCACCTCCAGCCTCCTGGGCCCCCAGAGGCAGGGCCTCAGCCATCTTCCCCCCGGACGCGAGCGTGGTAGAGGGGGGAGTGTAACGCCGGCCAGGGGCAGGGTCTAAGTGAAACACAGACGAAAACACATTCAGTTTGGTGTGTTTGGTAGTAAACAGCAGCAACCGTGGAACAATGGAATAGTCATAGTTGGTTAAATGAACAGTTTGCCATCGTAAGCTCCAATTAATTAGTTTGAGTCTGTTTCAGAATCATGTAGGATAAATAATAATATGAATACTAATGGAAAAAGTATGGATTCTGAAACAGTGATTGGACAAAAAAGACCAAATGAAGTAGATTGCTGAATTCTTCAGGTTAAGTCTTATTAAACATTCTGATACAGTTTGGCTCTCGGGAATTGTTAAGGATAATTTTCACTCTTACATACAACTCATTTTTAAATATCTAACTAACAGAAACTGATAAGAAGAAAGGATGAACTAAATTGTCATCTTTTCAAGTAGCTCTGTCAATGTTGCATCATACAGATAGATGACTGTCTTGTTTAACATATTTATATATATATAAATATATATTTAAAAAAACTAAAATATCTGTGACTTGACCAAAGAGGATGTGTAAAATAAGACATAACAGAGCACACAGCTGTAACTAAACCCGCTCACAAATACTTAAATACAGCACATGATGACACATAACATGGTCACAACTAACTTGAATACCAGAGTGTGTAGTCATGAAACTAAAGAGAGCAACAGCAGCAGCAGCAGCAGCAGCAACAGCAGCAGTGCAGATAATCAGTCAGTTTGACTGGATACTGGTGAGAGAAGTCGGGCTAAGACTGAAAACACATATGACACAGAGAATCTTTACTCATTTACTCAGAAAAGAATAAGTCTTTTTTTTTTATTGTCATTTGTGCAGTGAAATTAGATACTGCAGCATCCAATGAAACTCTTTCTTTGCATAGTAATTCAACTTATCTAAACTCATACACATATAGTATGTGAATAGGTAACATAAATAAATAAATACAAATGGGCGATACAAGACAAATCCTGTGTCTGTCTTTCGGTTTCTCGTCTGACTGTCTGTCTGTCCGCCTGTCTGTCTGTATCCAAGGCTCTGTTTCATTGTCACTCAGCCAGAACCACAGTTGAAGCCACATGCTGGTGGTTTGCAGTGTAGTTTACAGTCTGCAGTGGTTTTTAACAGCATGGAGCCACAGGATAGTTTGATATCACCGTGTTTTGATTTGTATGTAAATCTGTAGTGAGCTGACAATGATGAAAGATTTCAGACTTCTCTTGATATTTTTTTTTTTTTATCATTATATCTCATCAAATTAAAAAGCATAACGATTTTAAAATATAACAGAAGGTCTGAGTGCATTCAAGCTTCAGGTCAGATTTAAGGTCAGATTACTTCAGAAGTAAGATACTAGGAAAGGAAACAGATTTTTTTTTTTTTTTTACTTTGTCATAATGTGAATATTTACGTCCATGTTCCACTGCTGTTGATATCGAGAGTGTAGTGTAAATTAGTCAAGGATGTCATGTATACAGCCCTGCACCAACACCAGATAACACATTTATCCGGGATAAAAGTGTAAAGTGCTGGACATAATGGAGTGGCACTAAAATAACACACAACAGTTAAATTTGACTCACACTTATCTGATCATTCTCAAAATGTTCACATCCTGATCAATTACAGCAAATCTGACTCACTTTAAGGAAACGGTGCAAGGGAAAAAATTAAACGCTTGTAAAAACAAATGTGTTCAAATAAGTATCTGCATATAATAATGTTTAAACATTAAAAATAATTCAAAATTAAATCTTTAAAATTAGAAATATTACTCACGGAAGTGGAACAAGTCTTGAACACTGAAACTATGATCACTTCATACAGTAATATAACAATAACATTAATTACCAAAAATGATTAGTTATTTGTGTAACTGAGTTAAGCATATTTTACACTTAACATGATGTTACTTTTTTTCCATATTGAATCCAAAATTTCCAACAAGGGAATAGCGACACAGTAATACTGGAAATATTTCCAATGGGGGGAGAAAAAAATGTACTCCTTGCGAATTCAAGACAAAATCTACCAAACTGGAATGAATTCATTGAATTTTTCAATCAAACAAGAGCAGAATGTAAACTCCATGTGCTCTGTTGTTTAAAGTCATGTTTCTTAAAGCATGAATTTTAGGTGCCAGAGAGCTAAAAGTAGAGAAAAGCAGGAGGATATAAGACATTTTATGTACAAGAAAGAATTAATTTATTTATTCATGCAGAGAAGGTAAGCTTTTCCCTGTAATATTCCTGTACATGACACTTGGAGTAAAAATAAAAATCAAATAACTAAATCTTTGTGACACTGTATAAAATTGTATATCTAATATATTTTTAAATAATTCATAGTCTTGTAGTTTATGTGCCTATAGAATTCAAGGGAACTGAGTGTTGTATGTTTGTGTAATTTACGTTTATAAAGGGGGAAGTTGCACAGAGCAAGAAAGATTCCTGTAATATCTGCAATAGACTTTCTTTCTTTCTTTCTTTCTTTCTTTCTTTCTTTCTTTCTTTCTTTCTTTCTTTCTTTCTTTCTTTCAGATCAAAAGAACCACGCTCATGCTTTTGCGCAGATGACTGGCATATGATGACTGAGATGAAACGTTCCAGCACCGGAACCTACGCGTAATAACAGTGAGGATGGAATCCATCACCGGGTTTGTGTCTGCAGAAACGCTGTTCTCGTCATCGAAGCCTATTCTTGTTCCAAAATATCACAAATAATAAAACAAGTAACACAATTCATATAGAGAAATCACTTGTACCGTATTTTGCGTCCCACAGAAACACCATTTGTGCGTCCTAACTTCACAGAATTTCTCTCTTCTTTCCTTCCCTTCTCTTATTTTACACAGAGAGCAGGGTTGTTGTGCTGTATATTTGTGTTGCAGATTATTACGTTGTCTGTTTATCTGTCCATCAAAGAAAAAAAAAAAGTCGCTCAGTCTCTGCGTTTTATCCAGACGCGCCGGGCTTCGATCAATCCTTGTGCGTAAAAGCGCGGCGTGGCGCGCTTTCAGAAGCTGATTTCCAACTGTTTGCTCGTGTTCTCTTCCTCCATGCGGAGTCAAAGTAACTATATGATGTCTTGTGGAAAGTCTTCAGAGCTCCTCGTGTGTTCTCGCTGCTGACACTGCGCGCGTCCACACGTTTGGCATGAAAAGTGAAAGGAAACCGAGCAAAAGTGGATGAATTGTTTTTTTCCTGACTCCAACACAACTCCCTCAACTCTCTCTCTCTCTCCCCCCTTTCACCTCGAGTTCTTCATCTATGTCTCTCTCTCTCTCCCCCTCGCATCCAGATGAATGGACACGGCTTCGTGCATCTGCAGCCTTTTACTGGCACCACCTTGGATTTGCATCTCATCCGCGCTGCTCTCGGCCAATAGAAAGGCTCGCCGCTGGGTGCCGTCGGCCAATCAGAGCTGCGTCCGTGCGAGAGAAGGCGGGGTTTAGTGGAGAAAGGGAAAGAGGGAGAGCTACACTTCCTCCTGCGCTGACTGCACCTAAATGAATTCACTTAGTCACTACATGTACAGCAATGTGTGCGTGACATCATGCAGCCTCGTGTATTATATGTCTAAAAGTTAAACATGTGGAACCTTTAATACAGAGAATAACGTATTACTGTTTATGGGAGGAAATTATTTCCAAATGACTTGGCTTCTGTTCATCTAGATGTTGGTTTAATGTCTCATATTTCAAACATCTGTTGTCATTCACCACTTCACTCACTGTAACCATCAACACCAGTGCAACCAGACTTGGAGGCCAGTACCAGCTATAAACAACAGGGGGCAGTAGGTGACATAAATCCCCAAAAACAATGGACAACAACCAAAGTGGATTAAAAGTATTCCAATTTAAATATAATCCTCTAAGAGCTGTTTGATTGAACCAAATATATGTAAATTGGATTAAACATCAATTTCAAATTGCTATTGTACAGTCTGTCAAGATGCTATTTTCTTCTTAAAGCATATTTTCTATGTGTTAGTTTGATTCATTTCAATGTGATCCAGAAGCTTTTCGGTTGTTTGCTGTTCCTGGGTTGTTTTTGAAGAACTGCTTTACTCTTTATTTTATAAATACATACAGTTTTTTTAATTTATTTTATTTGTAAACAGATTTAGTTAAATAAATCCAAAATTATTGTTTTTCACATTTACAAATTCTTAAGTTCTTATAGCTTTGAGAGTTATCTTTATGCAGATGCTGCATTTGTTGAAGCTTTCTTGCAGCCGTCAACCATCTTGTTGGTGAACAAACAAACAAAGGTGTAAAAAAAATGACTTAAAATAGTTAATGTTTGTGTTATTTCACACTGTATAGATTTAGATTTAAATACCACGCAGTGTTATATGTTAAACTGCATTAGTGATGAATATTCACAGAGCAACAAAATGCTTTAAGTGCAATAATGATAATTACAATTAAAAAAAGAACAGGTGCATATTCATTTTTTATAATCCATATATAAAAGTAAAGAGTAGCAGTGTCACAAATCAAAGCATTAAATAAAAAATAACCTATTCATGAATATTACTATATTATTATTATTAATAATAATAATTTGGCATTAAAATGCACACATCATTAGAATGATACCATCATCATTTCAACGCATGATGTCACTTTGTTGAAATTTATTTGTTCTATTTCCTGCCAATTATAAAAAACGACAGACTAGTTACCCAGCGGTTAAAAGTCAACGCACAGCATTAACTGTGCACCTGCCAGATGGATTGCAGTGAAATTAACCTGCCGTCTGAGGAGTTTTAGGGAAATGCCAGTGCGTCTGCTGGTGTTTTTCTTGCAGCCAATGGACGATGATAAAAAATGTAATGGTGTCCGCTCTCATGCTGGCCTGAGATGGACATGATGAGATTCATCTTTGTTTTTACTTTCCTGTCAAGAGTCTATTTATCCTTTCTCTAATCTGACGACCATGAAGTCACATTTGACAGTCTCCGATTATTCAGTCATAAAAACAGCCTGTTACAAGATGAACAATGAAACCACACCTTTCTGAATACCATATTTCCCTGTTATTCCTCCCTTTTTAATGAAAAAACCACTCCCCAAGCCCAAAACATTAAACCAGCAGCTAAGAATAAAAGTAAAACTGCAATTACATGAAGGTAAGCATCATCAGCTCTGACACCGAACATTTATTCTTACTCTAACAATAATAAATAATTCAAATAGTGACCAATGCTTTGAAACTATATATCTATGGACATTTCTGGAACAATGTGAAATTTTGGTTTGAAAATGTATAATAATATATTATTTTTAGAGGGCTGGAGAGAGAAACTGTAAAAACTGGAATGACTGCAATGATGGAGGGAGAAAAGAGAAAGAAAGGAGAGAATGAGAAAGAAAGTGACAGAGGGAGGGGAGTTGGATTTCGCTCCGCGAGCATTTCCCACTGACCCACTCGTAATACGAGCTGCTCTGTGTCCTCTGATCCATAATCAATACCCAGTCCCAATCAACTATCAAAGTTATTGATAATACCATTATTTCTTTGTCATCAGTGGCTACGTTCAGTAAATATCCGAGATTTGTCAAAATCTGAAAATACACAGAATAAAACAATAAAAGGATAAATAATTAACGTTTTTGGTTCCATTTGCAGCAAACTTCAGAACCAGTCTTTTTTAAATCTAGACAAAATTTTGTGCGTGAAATCAATATATAAATACAGTACGATCAACAAACAATCTTCTTTATAACTATGTAAAAGCCAGCTGCTTCATATTTCAACCTTCATTATAATGAAGCACAGATTCCCCCGGATATTTCACATTTAATGTACCACTGACAAAATATGACCTAAAAACCTGCCCATTATCAAAACCTATTACCTAAAAGTATACTTTGAAATGTATTTACCTTAATACCTTAATGCTTACTATCAACAGTGCAACATAACATTGAGCCCAGTTCCACCTAAATCAATCACCAATAAAGTTCTGGATCGGTGCACAGAACTTCATAAAGATGGAGAAATGGTTTGATATCACTCTCTAATTTAAATATAGAGTATAGTGTATTCACAATTGGGTCCCAATTCTGAAATGTTAACAATGAAACCAAAAGAATGGTTAAAAAAACTAAAGTGGCCAAGAATTTCTGCTTCACATTTTTATAAATTGGAAAAAGAATTTCGACAGGAAAACAAGAAGGATCTTTTATACTCAACTAAATGTCATCAAATTTAGAATTGTGACACTGATTTTAACATAGTCCGAGAAATGGTAAGGAATTATGGGACGTCCGTGGCGGAAAAGTGGGTGAACGTAACGTTTCTCCACTCCAAATAAAAAAAAAAAAAAAAACATGACAAAAACATTGAAGTTCCGTGCAATAAAGACACAAATGTGACCACAGTGACGGCGATGATAATGGGGATGACCACGAAGTGACAATTTTTTCACATGTAACAATTAGCTTTACCGAAGAGTCCGCTGCCTGACCGGCCTTTCTTCATCAGGTACATGGCCCAGGAGAGGGGGCCTGAGCTGGACAGTGCCCCAGTGTTCATGCTCCAATCCTTGATACAGACACAGCCAAATTTCAAACACCCAGAAGGGAGAAAAGAGAAGGAATCAAAAGAAATAACAATAATAATAATAGTAAGTGGGAGAAAATAAGAAAAATTGACGAATAAAGTTGCTTGCCCCCAAAATTTGGAGTGACAACTCAAAAGAGGGTCTGGAAAAAAAATTGATTCTTGCCTTCACACTTTGCTTTTATAGCCCTCATTCATCTCCTCACCCCCCCCCCCCATAATCTCAACCCATATATGCTATTAGTGCAAAAAAAAAAAGTCAAGAGGAGGGAGTGAGCCCCCCCCCCATAATCTCAACCCATATATGCTATTAGTGCAAAAAAAAAAAGTCAAGAGGAGGGAGTGAGAAGCACAAGAGGAGGATGAGGATGAGGCGAAGAAGCAGGAGAGGACCCAGTCAAGCTGAATTCATTCCCTCCTCCTCCTTTAAAGCATAGCCATGGGGGACATGACTCCACTTTACCCTCAGGCACTTTGAAGCTGCTAATTTCATTTAGCTACTCTGAATGATTCTTTTCCTGCCTCCCTCTTCCTTGTCCTCTTTTCCTCTTTCTCAGTCTTTCGGGGTTTATGTGAATTTTTGTGTTGTGTTTGATTTTTCCTATAAATTCTGGCACATCATGTCAGTAACAAGTAAAGGGATGGTTTAAAATGTCTCTCAGATATATGCTCCTAAAAAATATGGTCCTCCCTTTCTCACACTTCGCAGCACTCACAAAAACTGCCTTTTTATATACAATACAAAAAAAGACTAAACTTTTATTAAGCCATTAATAAAGTAAACGAACCAGACGTGCAATAAAACTGTTGCTCAAAGGCTGGAGATATGGTATCAAAATGGCTTTCTGTTCTTGAAATGCAAATGAGTAGCAGGGAAATATTAAATGCTTAAATATTGTCTTAAATATGAGAATAAACAAAGCTGAGATTTACAACTGTTGACATGTCAATGATAGAGAAGATGCACATTAAAGCTGACAGAAAGGTTTGTTTGTTTTTTTTGACATTTTACTGGACTAAACATCACTTTGGTTGAAATCAAACACATGTGCGCGCACGCACGCACGCACTCATCCAGCACTTACACACTCCATGCCACTTGGAGTTTGTATTGTGCGCACACACACTCACACACACGGTTTTGTGGTGATATGAGCAGCTGAAGGGCCTCTGGAAGAGTCACTGTGGGAATGTCCCCGTCCACCAGTGTGTCTGTGTGTATATGTGTGTGTGTGTGGGTCATAGTGGTCAACTTGAGGTTTGGTCGTGCATCTTTCTTTGGTTTTGGGAACATGCACTGGTCAAAACTAAAATAGTCTAAAATAGTCAATATTTCTTCATTACATATACTCTTTTATACTATTTTTATTGCGTAATCCAAACGTGATTTTTTTTTGTGAATGGGTGCTATTGTCAGAGCAACTTAGACTCAGACTAGTATAACGTGTTTTTTTGTAAACATATACTTGTGCCCTGAGAATCGGCCTAACACCTGAAGGCTCGCTCTCGCTGAAAACATGGCTGGAAGCAGGGACACAATCTAAAATCTAAGCTTGGGCGAGTCAAAGATGTCTTGAAGATATCTTAGCTTCTTAGCTTAAAAGTTATAAACCTATCACCTTAACACATCAAATTCCATAGAGAAAATAAATTAGACTTTTATCAAGCACTGATGCTCGAGGCACTGGTGCCACTTTGGTAAGTTTGTCTCATTTGAACAAAAAAAAAGTTCATACTCCTGTTTGTTATGATGAAAAATTGCTTATTTTCTCTATGGACTTTGGTGCGGAGAGTGTGAGCGGTTGATAAAGTCGGAAAAGGCTTTTTCATGGCAGTCACTGCTGCCGATATGTCAGTTCCTCATACAGCAACTCGTTCGAAAAACCTAAACTACCCTCTTTTACAATTCCGCTGTAGATATAAAAGGACGATTGTGACAGCTTTCTGTGCTCATGACACACTATTAAAATGCTGAAAATTAAATGAAAGTAGCTGTTCACACACGTAACCAATAACGAAATATATTATACTTCATCCATCAAAGACACTATCTAGATGTAAAGTTCACAAAGAAACATACCTTAATTGTCTCTCTCTCACTGCCAGTGCCTGTCTGTCCCCATCGTCCCCTGAGTTAAGGCCACCCTGAGGCCAGATCAATCACATACACACACACACACACACAGTGTGTTCACGTTGCCACCCTGAGCGATGGATCAATATATAGGAATGATGAGAGTCTGTGGAAAAGCAGATATCCTCTGGTTTTATTTCTCTTCAGCACCTTTAATATTCTTCAACGTTTATTTCAAGCATGACTCTTTTTCCAACGTTAATTTTCTGATATAACAAGTTATGTTACTAAGAAACAGTTATTTATAGTCAAGGCCTAATTTCATTCCATTTCGTTTAAACTATCTCAACGAAATCTACATTTAAGACATTTTTTTAACTTCAGATTTTACAATTTACATGTTTCAACGCCATTTTTAGGATTTTAGTTGAAAAACCTGTTCCACAGAAATGATATAATTAGGGTTGATTGTTGGTTCAAGAGGCAATTAACATGATGGATGAAGTGCAAGAGGACGGGGCAGAAAGTGACCCTTAAAACTTTCAAAAATATGTTTAAGCTGTTGCTGGCTGGTCGTTGGCAGGCTACAATCCTGCTACTAAAACACACACACACAAAAAAAAATCACTTTAGATTTTTCTTTGAATGCATTCTACTTTCCACCAATCACCAATCATCATTGGGAGGCGTCAATGGGAGTACATACTGTACTCCCATTGACGCCTCCCAACTAAATTAAGGCTTGAGATTTGTTATCCCACTTTGTTCTGTGATGTGGCTTGTAAAATAAATCAAAATTTTTAGATGTCACGCGGTGACACTGTGGGTTACACAAAGTGTAACAAGGCTGTAAAGTAGACGAGTCAGTTCAGCGGCTCAGTAGATTTGTATCGAAGTTTTCGCATCCATTGATCAGTGGCGGAGGAGTTACCAATTGTCTCTAGTTAACAGAGCGGCTAATTCTCTGTCTCTCTCACACACACAGGACATGCACACACACCTCGTCTATAATTCATGGGGTGTATTGTGCGGATGCAGTTAACTGCCGCTTAAAAGTAATTAATTGATTTTCTGACATATCAGTTAGCAGCAGCGGCAAATGACACACAAACACGCACACACAAGGGGCGTAACTAAACTGTGAATCTCCTCATGCACATTTTAGCACAGAAGGAACGAGCTTTCTCAATTTGTGCAAATATATTAATTTTACATAAAACGTGTGACTTAAAAAGAAAAACAAACGGATTATGATATCTGCAGCTTTAAGGGGTATAAAAGCTATTTCCGTACTTTTAATGATCAACAAAAAGGCTGCAAGTTTTCTACCTTTTCGTTTTTTTAAATTTTAATTTTGAGCGCAAGTTGGATGGTTTTAACTGTGTGTTTGTCAGCAAAGTTACAACACCGCACACAGGAAGTGGTCTGTTTTATATCAAGACAGACGGAGGCAACAGCAACGTTGACCTAGTAAAGTAAGACGAGTGTAAACAGGTTGACGTATGACTGGAAATGCAAAAGAAGCGTCAGAATTTAATTGTTCAAGCATTTGCCTCCACCCGGCCCTGCTCTGCTGCTGTATACATACAAATGCTCCCCAGTCAGGCAAAATAAAATTGCTTCCCAGGAGCAATATTAACATCAACAACAAAGACAACAAAGTTGTTACAACAAAAGTCACACTCTACAGTTTTAACTGCAGGTGGGATTATGTGTTTTACTGTTTTTATCTAATTTATCCTTCCCGTTTTCATCCTCTCTGAGATTATGTGAGATAACTGCAACAACATGAAGGTGAGCTCAGTAAATGGCATTACAGTCTGTTGAATTACTTTACGACACACAGCGACGCATCTTTACAGCGTCCACTGTGAACCGCTGCTGTTGTTAAGCTTCTGTGGTCGGCAGATGGATGAAACAGTGATCAAGCAAAGGTCAGCAAAGGTCACCGGACCTAATGTCATTTCTTCAGGCCATTTTGAGAATAAATTCATGTAGATAACTAAATCTTTACGGACAAACAATAACGTGTTCTTTTCATTTTGTGTGTGTGTGTGTGTGCTGAATTATTCAGCCAGCCTCTGCGATGAGAGAAGACCGGCTTTATCCTTGCTAAACTAAAAATTGATTTTCTGACACAAGAAATGAAGGACAGAAAGAGGCAGAGTGAGAGAGAGGGAGAGAGGGAGAGCACTCAGTCAAAGTTAGTAAAATGTTCATTCTTTCAGCATAGAAACATAAATAAAATGGAGGACGACAGGGAGGGAAAAGTGAGGCGTGTGTATCTGACAGCAACAGAGAGACGGGATGAGACGAAGAGAGAGAGAGAGAGGAAGAGAAAAGTGCCTCAGGCTGTGTTTAGTGCAGTTTGAATGGCTGAGCAGATGCATTAGAGCAGAAATTCTTAACTTACACACAAATACACACACTGCAGGCCGGACAGTGGACATCAAAAGTGAGCACAAAGGTTTACTGCAGTGATTCCCAACTCCGTGCATTCAGTGTCTGACACGTGATGCTTCACGCTAAGGTCATGTGACTGTGGACTACCCAGAAAAAAAAAATGCAGTTTCTCTCACACTATCATGAAGCTCTCTCAGAAACACGCGTGTGATTCAGGTTCAGGTTTTTGTTGGAGTGCGGTTGTACAAGGTGCTGACATATTTTAAACCCTGAACTCGCCACTCACTCTCCCACACCAAAGTCCATGAGGAACATCAGCGATTTTATATCGCTGCACACAGCAGTTGTTTATCCACTATGACCTCCATCTGTAAGATCAAATGTGTTATTTTTTGAGTGCAGTGTTTTTAAACTTCTTTGCTTGTGTTTGCCTCAGTGGCTCAAACTTGCCAAACGAAGCAGAAGTAGTTCCTGTATCACTGTAACTAAAAACGTCGATTTTAACTGTAGATTTTGGTGTGGGAAAAGTGAGTGATTTGCAAACGACTTTCCAGCCCCCCCAAAAACGGTGTTGTTTTTATGAAAACCAGTTTTTCCATGTATACGAACGAGTGACTGGTTCCTCGGCCTGTCCATGGAAATGGCAACACTCTTGGTGAAGACAGAGTTCATAATATGTCAATCATACAAATAAATTTCAAAAGACCTGAACTATCTTTTTAATATCGAGATACTGCGGATACAGCCACAGAAATCAATAAGTGTTTTCGATGGCCTGCATCATTTTTGACAGTCATGGAACAAGACTTCCAATCAACTAATTAACCATTAACACCCCTCAGGCTTTGGTTGCTTTATGTTTTTGTGTGCACTTGTGTATATAGCTTATGTCTATGTGCTTGCGCATGTGTGCATGATAAGTAATGTCTGAAGATTCGGAAGACAAATGGGTCATCAAAGTGGAAGCAGAATCAGCCAATCAGGCTCCTTTGAGGCAACCGCACAAGTCGCACAGAGTCCCAAACGAGCCAATGAATAAATCAGAAGGTTTAATCGCTGCATGGAATTTACAATACAGAAGAGAAGGGTGCTAATGGGTACGAGTCACATACACATACACACTTTGCATTCACTTGTTAACCACAACGAGGGAACAAATGGGGATTGAGGGAGGAAAGAGGGTGAGGAGGAGTTAAAAAGGGTGAGACAACGCTTTGCATGAGTTCTTTGTTAACCACAGGACTGGGGGAACCTCGCCTCGCCCCGTCCCACCAGACTTCACAAACTCCTGCCCACCATCTTGCCCATTAAGGCTGAAAGGAAACCAGTGTGGTCAGGAGAAAAATGGGTTGGGAACACTGAAAATGCTCAGCGTGATCAGCGGCTTCATCGATCGTCAGATGGCTGTTTCCTGTTGGTGGCTTTTCGAAACTTCGTAGAAGGTTAAAGTCAGCAGGGAAGTGTAGCGAAACAAAGAGGGTGACTGAAAATACAAACGAGCAACTTCTTTCTGGGAAATCGACCAATTCCAACATAGAGTTGTCGCCGCTTTTAATTGAATATGTGTCCACCTGCAGCTGCAGATGATAATGTTGACATTAAACAAGAAGAATGAGGAGATGAAGATTTGGCTCTGCACCTCTGACCGGGCTGCAGACCGTAACATAACCACTGATTTGCTGCCCTCACCACACACAAGGAAGTTGTGAGGACTTAAACAAGATGGCCTCACAGTGATGGTTTAGAACGGAAATGTGTCCACACAACCACAGAAACACACACGCGCACACACAAAAGAAATGGCTGCTAATCTTGGGTTTTGTGCACACTGTGGTAAGGTTTAGCTTTACCAGTATTATAAGTGTGTGGTGATTCTCCACAAACTCTCTCTATCTCTCTCTCTCTCACACACACACACACACAAACACAGGTTTGAGGTATTCCTTACTTGGACATGCTCAATTCGAATCTTAAACCTAAACTTAACCAATTCTTCAAAAATGAGGTTCTTCCTCATTATTATCAGTTTCTGGTCTTCATGAGGACTACCGGTCCTGACAAGGACCTTAGGAATCAGAAAACTTTACTGCCAGCCGTAACAGACAATCATCTTGAGCGTGTTACAGCTTTTACAGTTAAAATCATGCAGCACAGACTCCACGGGACACATTGTGTGAATATTTCTAAAAGCAAGTAATAAAAGGATTTGACATTTAAGACATTTAGAAACAAGGATAAAAGGCATGAATATGAGCAATCTGATACCATACATCAAAGGGCATAATTATTGGTCATTGTTCATTTAAAAAGTTAATTGCTAGGGGTATATAATGTGTTCTTGACTAAGGGGACTTTGTAACGCAGCCTGATGGTAGGATCTGGAAGAGAGACTGGGTGGGACCTTCTGTGATGAGGTTAGTTTTCTTTTTGACTGCTTGGATTTGGAGTGCTGACAGTTGAGTTTGTGTTTTACCAGTAATTTTATTTGCTTGATTTATGATCCGGGACAACTTTGATTGGTCTTTAACAGAGATGTAGGTGAACCAGGTTGTGATGTTAATGGTGAGAAACAGATTCTATGAGTGATTTGTACACAGCTGTTAAAATGTCCTGCTTGACATTGAAGCTCTTGAGTTCCCTCACAAGGAACAGGCATTTCTGTGCCTTCTTGTACACTGCATCACTGTGATGGTAGATTGACAGGTTGGGGGGTGGGGGGGTGGGGGGGGGGAATCAGATGTTCTCCTCCCCATAAATCACAGCTCTTATGTTCAGTTCCAACGTCACTGCAAATACACACACACACATACAGGTCGATGGTTGCAGCATTGAACCAACACACTCATTGAGTCCCAGATTTCACTATTACTTTTGTTTATATTTTTGTATTTGTATAACTGCTGCAAAAAACATGTTCTAAAGATGTCTAAAAAAAAAAAAAAAAAGTCTAAAACCTCAGTCTGAAGATGAATCACATGCATCAGGCCTTGTGTTCCTGATGTTCTCCTGCTGGTGTGAATGCATCCAATCGAAAAGGTCTAGCACTGCATTTGTTACTTCAGCAACATCTGATTCCAGGAAATGTCAGTGAGATTGGGGTGCAGATATTTTCATGTCTTCGAAGTTTGAGAGAATCTTGTGTGTCTTTGATGCCACTGAAGAGCGGGTTTCTGACCATTTTGTATATCGTAGTTCTGTGGAGGAGAAATGCTTCCTAAAGGGGGGGACGCTAAACCTTCAAATCTGTTTACCTCCTGCACTTTATTGTGCGTGTTCAATTATGGACATCGGATGGATGTGATACGGATCTGATTACACACCACTGTGTCATAAAATAAGTGGATGGTATGGGAATTTGAGATTAAACCTCCAGCTGAGTGTTTACTATTCTTTTTTTTTGCATCTGGTAGATCAAACAGGACTGGGTCATGTGATGTGGGGCCAGATCTCAAAATGGAAGCCCGTAAGGGAGTGAGTGAGCGAGAGAGGGAGAGCTTTACTGCAGGAAGTATCTCATGCTAGAACAAATGAGTCCTTATGAGGCTCTGAATGAACAGTGAGAGTGTGTGTGAGTGTGTTATGTTGTGGGGACCTAAATCTGTTTACACAGTCATATTATGGGAACGTGTCTTTCTTGCGGGGACAAAAATGAATCACCATAACGTAAATTGCTACATTTTAAGTTGAAAACACGTTTTAAAGTTAGACTGAGGTTAGAGTAAGTCTTCAGGGATACAAGTCAATGCAATGTCCTCTGAAGTCATGGAATCCAGTGTGTGTGTGAAGCACTGAATCATAATGATTATAGCAGACAGCTCCTTAGTGAGTCTGGTATATAAACCATTACCGTTTAATGGGACATCAGGAGGTGACACAGACTGACACACACACACACACACACACACATAAATGTTGAGTTCAAAGGAAAAGCGACATTGTCCATTGTGAAATCTCCTTTCCAACTGTTTTTTCCCCCAGCAGCTGTTAGCAGGACTGGACACTTGTCCCTTGACTGCCACTTGAGGCAAAAATGAGCAGAAATGTATGCACTTACATTCATCTACAAGAATATATAATAACATGTAATATATAATAATAACTGGCGAGAGATCTGCTGAGAATATTCATGGTCCTCAGAGGATGAAGTAGCGGTGTTATAACGTCTTTAAAGACCTTTTAAAATTGTAACATGGGATGGGCAGATTGGCATTCACCGAAAGAATAAATTTGACTATTCTGGAATATTCATATGCATGCACTTATATTTACATTCCCAAACATACACATTTTAAGCTCAGGACTGTTGTTTAGGTTTTTCATAATTTTGCACAAAATCTGTTGTGTCGACTACATGCAATGCAGTCATGTGTGTCTGTGTAGTCAAGTGCATTATATTCAAACATTCACAAAATGTAAAAGAAATCACGTTTTTTGTTGTTCCTCTTCTGTCAAACAAACACAAAAAACAAGTGTCTGCTGGAAAGGGGAGAGACCTCCAGCCCTTCAGAGCAGCTGATGAGAGAAGGATGAAAATGAGAAACACCAACTGTTGTGACTTTGTCACCTCTCTGCTCTGCAACATAAAAAAACAACCTGTTGAGAAACAGTAACACAGCATACTGGGAGGAAGAGGGGGAGGGGCTTCTGGTAAGACAACACTGCAAACTTCTCATAAGTCCTTCCTTACACTCGTTCATCCATCCCTTTTCCATCTGTTTCACTGACTTCCCAACATCATGAGAATAGTGGAAAACACCACTTTATTCCTTTGAAAGCGTTTAAGATAATGAGAAAGTTGAGCGCAAATATGTAGGCAGAATCCCACAAAATGTCCCAGCCATGTGAGCTACCAATGCACCTATGCAAAACTCAAGTCAAGTGGCAGAACAGTCATGGAAATCATGTAGTCATGTAATATTTGGAAATTGATTTTTTTTAATATACTAAAACACAATAACAACAACAACAAAACCTGAAATAACATTTTAAGTGATTCAAATTCCCACAGTTAAATCACAAATATAACATACTGGACATCCATCAATTCTGTGCAGGGTTTACTCTGCCTTTCAGCCAGTATTAGCTGGGATTTGATGGGATTTGATGGGATTTAATGAGATTTGATGCGATTAGATTGTGAGAAAGTTATTCATGATATGATGAGTTCTGCTAAATGTAAGCATAACTTGTAACTACCTGTAATTATTGAAAAAAAATTATCATGCAATAAAACTAAACTACCAAATTGCACTTTACAGTGATTGCTCAGTGTGTTTGAAGCATATCTTGCTATTAGACAGCCTGAAAAATTAAAAAACTGAAAAATTAAGTTTGGAAACATGTTCACTTTCTTGTACCAAAGTCGACAGTGAAAGGTTTTTAGCTTTAAGAAAACGAGTTTTTAGCTTACACAGGAGCTGCTGGTCTATACCTCAGTTTGGTAAATTTGTATCACTGAGGTAAATCTGAGCCAAGGATTTTTAACCCCAGAGTCACAAAATAACACATTTGTTTGACTGACTGAAGTGCATTAACCACTCCTGTGTGCTGTGATGTAAATCACAGATTTTCTCTATGGGATTTGGTGCAGTTGGGTGAGCAGCTCAAAAAGCAACACACATGACAATAATATTCTGTAGACTCAGATCATTAAACGCAAAAAAAACGCCAAGCTTTTGGACCATGAATATTCTCAGGAAAATCTATACCCAGTTGTTATATACAGATTAAAGTCACTTTATAGATTTATGACTGGGTTTACCTCAGCTGTAAGGTTAAAACAGCTGTGTAAAATGTAAATAAAAACTTTGTTGCTGCCATCAAATTCAAAATGAGCTACTATTTTTCATGAAATTGTAAAATGTCCCACTTTCAACATCTGATACATTTTTTCTATGGGGAATAAAACACGGGTTTATGAGATTTGCAAATCATTCCATTCCCTTTAAATTACCTTTTTGAGAGCATCACAACGTTTTTGGAACTGTAGATTTCAGAGATTTCAAAGGTAAATTTGCTTTACCTTTATACTTGACATATAGATGAGTGGACTTTGCTAATCTCAAAATGAAACTGCAGTGGGTGAGATTATGTTTCATTGAATACTTAAGTAATGCTGATAGGGGTTCATTTGTTGCAGAAGGAAAACAGGTTGGTTGGCAACTTAATGCTAAAAAGATAGGACAGCTTCTATCTTGTTCCAAGTCAGACATCCCCACATTTCCTATTTCCTGGGGCCGTAAAATGTCTATTAAAAAACACCCCTGTTTACAGCACACAGCAAATCCATGCAATTTTAAGTCTCTAGTGCTATTGCATATATGAAATTAGCTTTACTGGCACATGCTATTTGAAGGTTAAACATTTCTTGTTTACTATCTTACAAGAAGTTGATGTCAAATTGAGTGTCCAACTGAACCCTGTTCCAAAAGAGTTAAAGAAAACCTAATTTATATGAAAAAGGAATAATCATGTTGATTCCTACAACCAGCGCCGTCGTATAGGGGGGAAAGGTGATGACAATTCTAAGGGCCCACAGCCCATCAGGGCCCACACACAGCCCCCAGTAGCCTCGACGACTAATTTATTATGCATAGGCTTAACTAATATATATTCATAGTAATGAATCCAAACTAAAATAAAGCCACAAAGTCACGCAATATTTTAATTTTAATAATTTCAATAACCCCCTTGGCCCCCTCTTAAAAAATGGTTTGGTCCACTGACACTGCGGGAGCGCGAGCAAACTCCTGCCAGTCGCCAGTTGGTGTTACCTGCACATTTAAGTTAAATGCTACATATCTACCTTGGGCTCCACCTTGTGGACTATCTTGAGCCAGGACTATCTTGAGCCAGGACACTTTTTTTTTTAATTATTATTATTATTGCATATCAGTGTTTGCATATCAGTGTTTGCATATCAGTGTAATAAATACAATAAAATACCCACTACCTGTTTGCTGAGTGGTTAATCGAAGATGTAGGCAATCAGAGGTGTAATAACGTGTTGCAATGGGAATAATTTACATAATAATACTATAACTCATTGTTGAGTGATTATACACCAGGCATCAACAGAAAAACAAGGAAAAACATCATAATGGCAAAAGTGGCAAAAATGGCAATGAATGCGGTAGAGGGGCCCACACCGATATTCTTTCAGGGGGCCCAGAATTCCTAGCAACTGCCCTGCCTACAACAGCAATGGTGTGCTCTGCTGTTGGCACTGTGTGTGTGTGTGTTCTTGTACTTGCTGCAGAGTGAGGACCAAAAATTGTATAAACACCTACAGAGTGAGGACATTTTGGCTGGTCCTCACTTTGTTTTACCCCTTAAAATAGCTTTTTCAGGGTTAAGACTTGGTTTTAGGGTTAAGGTTTAGGTTAGAGTTAGGGTAAGTGTTAGGGTTATGCATCTAGTTGTGATGGTTAAGGTTAGGGTAAGGGGCTAGGGAATGCATTATGTCTATGAGGGTCCTCACTCTGATAGAAGCGCAAACGTGTGTGTGTGTGTGTGTGTGTGTTTGTGTGTGTGTAAAATGTGAGGTCCTGTCCTTCTAACGGTCGCTCTGTCACACACATCCTCCTCGCTTCCTTCTTCCCTCATTATCTTCTCTGTCTGTTACGGTGCGTGCACACACACACGCACACACACACACACACAAACAGTCAGCCAACAGACATTTTGAAACAGTGAAACAGCCTCTGTTGTTAAACAGGGTTGAGTCAAACCTTAAAGGAAACTTCCAACATCTTTTGTATGCCACTCAACTGACAAAAAGATTCACAAAAGCTCAAGTGGACATGCTTTTTTTTTTTTTTTTTGTTCACTTTATCAGATCTCCTCTGCTCATTAACATACAGCCTGTGTTGTTGCCACTGCCACTATAAAGAATCAGCATGAATCGATAACACAGTTAGTCTGTGATAGCCAACAATTACACATTGATTTCAGATCACAGCACCACTTTCCTGCAGACTAGCGGAGGATGAAAGAGGTTATTTTTTTATATTAAAAAATCGGCATATTGTGATATTTGTAAATTTATTTGTGTAATTATGCAAACATACAGGTAACAGCAAAACTGGAAGAACCTATAATTATCAATTCAAAATAAGGATTTTTAACATCAAACATCAAACAACCAGATTATATTTTACAGTGGTAGCTCAGGTATTTGAAGTGATATAAAATTATTTTTTTTCTTGGTGAGATTTGGTGCGTGGGTTACAACGTGATCCATACTTAATTTTCCAGTCAGTTTCTGCATTATTCTTGCCAACTTTGGGGTCACTGCACCTTTATTAGGGCAAAATATCATCACACAAAGATGGGTTTAAATGTGAACAGAGAACATCAGTGTGGTCACTACAGTAAGCAGGGTGAGCTGCACCTGTAGTGGCTGGGAGTTTTAGTTCAGCAGATACTGTGTATTATCTTGCTACATGCCAGAATAAGAATTAGGACCTGTTTTATTGCCAAGTAAACACAAGAATTTTGCTTCTGCATTTTGGTTCATTTTGTGTATAATTTTATTTTGTTGACATTTTACAGTGCTTTTCAAATATCGATCTATATTATTAAGTTGACTTAGATTTACTGCTCATTAAACACTTCAAGCAGAATTTAAAAAAAAAAAGTACTTCTTGTATTTAATTGTGAATTTTATAGTCTTCTCACTTCATCACTCTGACGTTTGAGCTCACAGAGCTTAAGCTGCCCTGTATGGAAATGACCCAGCACTGAATGTGTAGGTCCTTCTTCACTGAGGAAAAGCATAAGTGTGCTTTGACACTTCAATAATTTATAAATGTGAGAAAGTTCATTTTATTTGTTCCCTGGAAACACGTTAGTGATGTTTGTATGCGGCTACAGCATCACCTCTTTGAAAATCAGCCTGACGCAGACCTGTGCAGTTTCCTCTGTTAAACTTTGCCTTCTCCTGATAACACTCACAGTCTCTGTGACACACACACACACACAACAGGTGTAGCCTCCAGATAACCAGAATCAGCTCTGGACAGACACGTACAATGTGGCAGAGAAAGGCGAACAATGTCGACAAGTGTGAAGTGGTTGATGGGAGCGTGTTTGGTGCAAAGGGCTCAGATGTGACGAGTGGTGTAAATTAAGAGTGACGTACAGAGAAGAAAAACAAGCTTAAAAAGCAGTTTGACATATGAGGTGAAGGACAGGAACAATGCAAAATCAACACCAGCGTGATGGAAACGCACAAAAAGCAACAAGTGGCTCTCCGAGATATATAGACTGGGGAAAAAGTGAAAGGGATGAAAAGATTGAAAGAAAGAGACGAGAGCAATAAAGACATGGAGAATTAGGACAGAATTTAAATCCTATTTTGTAGCAATTATAATTCCCAAGCATTTAATAATGTACATCTTTCAGGCAGCTTATTTATTATTGATAATTATGAAAATTCAAAACTTATTCTACATATTCCATGACTACTTATTTAAAATTTAATAATAAATTTAAAATTAAATTAAAAATTAATAATATAACAAAACAATAATATTTACAGTGGAAAATGTCTATTTAATCTTATTCAAAATAAAAATCATCTTAGAATAAGCATTGGTATGGACTTAAGGCAAGGTCACCATCTTGCACTGCCATGTTTCCACGGCAGTCAGTATGGACAAACCAGTCAAAAGTATGCAATTGAAAAAGAATGGCATACTTTCTGGTAGGTGAAGGCCACCGTAGTTCCTACATGTGCTTGGGAAATGGAGGATTGAGAAGAGGAAAAAGTCACAACCACTCTCCAACATCCAAACCCTCACTTACTCCACAAAGTCTGGGTTTTATTCTTGTAAAAATGTACTATTAATACTAAATAATATTCCATGCTGTTTTTGAACCAGACAGGTTTGCCATAGGTGTTGGAAATTACCTGGTGTTGACCTGTTCACCAGATTTCTTTCACTGGATTGATATGTGGTCCGCCGTATGACCAAAAGAGTGTCCTTATAGCATATAGACTCTGCCAGAAATACAAGACCATAGAATATCAAATCCTGTATTAAATCAAGGATTAAAAGGAGTCAGACATGAAAGTATATTGATAGTAAACTTAGTCTGCCTGCTCCCCTATAGTTAAGATCTGATAAGCCAGAAAGGATAAAGTCAACAAACAACTACAGTAACTCTCCCCCTCTCTCTCACACACACACTCTCACATATACTGTATATGCACTGACCTGATAAACCCACAAGAAGTGGTTGTTAGATTTGTTCTGAGACTAGAGCACAGACTAACAGGGGCATGCACACACACACACGTGCACATAGAAGTTATGCAACAACGTGTGTGTTCAGTAGATTTGTAGGTATGACACAATGACATAACCACCCACCAACAACCAATCAGTGAGATGGAAGTCACATTACCTTCTAATTCCAATACCTTGGGTGTGGAACACTTGATTGATACGTTCTGGTTTAACCCAGTGAGAATTTACCAGTGAGGAGAAACTGCTATTAGATGGCAAACCTCACAAAATCAGAGATATTTGGGACAAGGATTGACAGCAGAGGGTTGGCGTAGCACTCTTGCCTTTGAAGCAAGAAGACCCGGGTTTGCAACCCAGTCGGAACGAGGGCGTTTCGGCATGGAGTTTGTGTGGGTTTTCTCCAGGTTCTCAGGCTTCTTCCCACAGTCCAAAAACATGCAGATTCCTCTAAATTGCCCATAGGTGTGAATGTGAGAGTGGATGGTTGTTTGTCTCTACGTGGCCCTGTGATGGACTGGTGACCTGTCCAGGGTGGACCCCGCCTCTTGCCCCATGTCAGCTGGGATTTGGCACCAGCACCTCCCACAAGCCTCAAGTGGAGGATAAAGCAGTCGAAGACAAGCGAGTGAGTGAGTGACAGCGGAGAGCAAAAATTGAAGATGGTGCAAACACGTGCCAGCTAAACCACTTCACCACAGCCCACAGACGGGAAACACGTGATCTGATGTGTGTAAACCTGTCGACATGTGCACGTAGAGCCCCGCTGAACAAGATAATCACACACACAGAGAGAGAGAGATACACAATTCTGGGGATATTACCTTCATTTTCTAGAGCTTATAGTTTTGATTATCAACAAGATTATTGTTGATAATCTAAGTTTACTTGTTTTTCCAAATAATGAATACATTAGATCACACAAATCTGTATGATCAGATGTCACCTTTGTCCATTCACTGCCTTCACTGTCTGTTTTAGGTCTCTGGCTACCCATTTGAACCTGCTACATATAATTGTACAGTTAAAAAGTAAAATTTCTCTTAATTAATTTTTTCCACAACTGACAACAATCAACTTTTACTTTTACATCATGTCCACAAACTGCACATGTGTCATTTTCACATTTTTTCATCACTTTAATCAACATGAAAACTCTGCAATCATCAGCAACTCTATGCAGCTTTGTTGCTTAAACGACTGTGCGAAAGGAAACGTGCAAACAGTGATGTCAGAAGTGAGAAGGCAACTGTGAAAAAGTGCGCCTTTTCTGTGCAAACTGTTTAAAGCGCTGAACCATGAGCTGACAGGAAACACACACACACACATAGAGTTATTCATAATTTCCACAGCAAAGACAACCACTGCTGTTGGCAAAATGGATGCAACATCAGGTTACAAGAGATACATTTTTATATCGTGTCAACCACTGCTGTAAACATAATAATTCAATTCAACTGCTGTAAAAACCTCAAAAGATTTTATCACTATATAGCAACTCTCCTGTTACAGTTCTGTCCATATTTACTGCAATATAATATATACATGTAAAGACTTTGATTTTCCCATCCAAGAAAACCTTGTGTGGTATTGTGTGGTTATACCAAAAGATGGGAAATACTGTATGTAGAAAATACAAAAACAAACTAATAGAATACTCATTGGTTACTTTGGTGGAGTAACACAGAAACACAGCCAGTGATGGGAAAATGAAACAGTGATATGTATAGTCATTCACACAGCTGCTGTTTGATGAAACAGGAAGGAATGCCTGCAACATTCCTCACTCTCCTCCCACCTGCCAGCCTCCCTGTTAGCTGCAGGGGTGGAGACACTGGTTCTCAACATTTTATTATGACCAAAATCAAGCAATCTCTCTCTCCAAATGCATTACATTTTATAAATACTAAATATTGTGTGCGTCTGAATTAACCTGGATGTTTAAAATACAACCCCAGTTCCAGAAGAGTTGGGACTCTGTGTAGAGTGTAGACAAAAACAGAATGCAATGATTTGCAAATCTCATAAACCCATATTTTATTCCAAATAAAACATAAACAACATACCAGATGTTGAAACTAACACATTTTACCATTTCGTGAAAAAGTATTAGCTCATTTTGAATTTGATGGCAGCAAGTTGGAACAGAGGCCACAAAAAGTCTGGAAAAGTACTGAAAGAGCATTTGAAGGAGCATTTGACAACTAAGTAGGATAATTGGCAACAGGTCAGTAACATGACTGGGTATAAAAAGAGCATTCCAGGGAGGCAGACTCTCTCAGATGTATCACGCAAAAAAGAAGCCATATGTGAACACCATCCAGAAACACTGCCGTCTTCTCTGGACCAAAAGTCATTAAATGGTCTGAGGCAAAATGGAAAATTGTTCTTTGGTCAGATGAATCAAAATTTGAAAATAGTTTTTGGAAACCATGGATGCTGTGTCCTGCAGACGAAAGAGGAGAGGGACCATCCAGCTTGTTATCAGTGGACAGTTCAAAAGCAACATATGCTCCCATCTACCCAACGTGTCTTTCAGGGAAGGTCTTCCATATTTCAGCAAGACAATGTTAAACCACATAATGCATCCATCACAACAGCATGGCTTTGCAGGCAGTCCAGACCTTTCCCCAATAGAAAAACATTTGGTGCATCATGAATTAAAACTCGAGATCCATGATTGTTGAGCAGCTAGAATCCTGCATCAGACAAGAACAGGACAACATTCCTTTCCTAAAACTCCAGCAACTGGTCTCCTCAGTTCACAGACGTTTACAGACAAGAAGAGGGGATGCTACACAATGATAAACATCACCGTGTTTTTGAAACTTTTTTGAGATGAGCTAATATTTTTCGAGAAATGGTAAAACGTGTCAGTTTCAACACTGCAGACAACATGTTTTTTTTTAATGTCCTAGTGAGAATGAAATATGGGTTTGTAAAATTTGCAAATCATTACATCTTACAGTGTCCCAGCTTTTTTGGAAATAGGGTTGCATTAGATTTGATTGATGATTTCTTACACTGTATGAAGTATTTATGTCATATGTCACTTATGATCATAAAAATACACCAGAGATACTAGAAAAGAGCATCAAAACGACACAGGTGCACATGAACACACACAAAATCACACAGAGACATACACTTACCTCGTACAACAGCTGAGCGATGAGAGGACAGACTCAAAGATACTGTTGGAGGCCGCTCATTTATTTTCTGCGTTTGTTCCTCTCACAGCTTCTCCTTATCTGTCCAAACATGAACAACACATACACAGACACACGCACCAATATTAAAACAGACACCTGAGCAAGATGGAATGTCAACATGTAAAACCAATCTCTGACCACAAACCACGTTAGTCTATGCGAGAATTTACAGGTGCATGTGTGTGTACGTGTACAGCACATACAATGTAACTGCAAAATAAAGTTGCAAATATTGTCCTGGTTTCCCACTGGTGGCCATGTTTTCATTGGTTGTGGCATGTTTGATTCTGTGTCTGTGCTGAAACTTGAGAGATAATTCATTTTAACTTTGAGATTATTCTTTAGAGTGGGTTTATGTTAAAATGTACAGACCAAATAATGGGTATTACTTTTTAGTTTCTGATTAAACATCACACCTTTGGAGAGTAGCATGGCAGGAAGGAGTGAAGGGGTGACAACAGCATGCGCCGGCGCCATCATGCTCTCATTTATTTACGGTGAGCACATGCAAACAAGTGCCGCAATGAATCGGAAGAATCCTGACAGTAAAGAATGAATCACCTACTGTACAGTAGAAGCAAATGATGTTTCTCCTGCAGCTGCTTTCCTTCGCAGTTCAAATCAGTAAAAGCTGATTTACTGTCTCCTCATATGTTTCACCAAAACCCATTTTACTTACGCGTGAATGTGTGTTTATGGTCTATTCTTACCCCAGCTGAGGTGTCGCGCTCCTGGACAGAGGTCACCAAAATAAAAGATCCTTGTGTTTTTTTTTGACTCATATGCAATGCAAGAATCCACAAACCCTCTTCTCTGATTGTCTAACCTTTTCTTTCTCTGCTTGTGGCGTCTTTCTCTGTTTCTTGAGTCACCCACAGCCCTTTTCGTGCTTCCGTTCTCTCTCTATTACCATACATCTTCCTTTATCTCTCTGTGCTCGTCATGACTCCCTCTTGCTTTCTCTCTCTCTCTAGATTTGGTTTGTGGTTCGACTTGCTGATGACTTTTTTGTCTATGGAGTATACTCACCCTGACATTCAGTGTTACAGACGATTGTCTTTCTGCCGATAGTTTGGTTTCTAATAATCTACCGTTGTTGATTTGGTGTGTGTGTGTGTGTGCGTGTGCGTGCGTGCGTGCGTGTGTGTGTACTAACCACTGTAACTAACCACCTGCCCCCCTCAGCCAACTGTTTGCACTGAGGAAGTAGCTGTGGTTAAAGCGAGCAAAATCGAGGGAGAGGGCGTTGTGGTGTGTGTGCTTCTTAACGCCCGTATGTGTGCTTGTGGTTTGTGTGTGTGTAGCATTGGTTATGGAGGGTGAACAAATCAGCTCTACTGCAGGTCAGTCTGTTTGACCACTGTGACCTCAATTTGAGTGTAGTCCATCTCTGACATTGTTTTGTTATGTAACTGATTTACTCCTAATGAAAGTCCAAAACCAATTTCTGGAGTACTCTTCCTAAAGTTGGAAAGATTTAAACTTTAGGGTGTTTTTTTTTTTTTTGAAGTGTGGTTGCATGAGGTTTCTGACACATCATCACAGAACATACTGACTGTGCTTGAACTTGAATTACTGATGGAGGCAGCAACAACTCCTGTGTGCCATGATGTTAAATCACAGACAGAGTTTCTCAAATTAAATTTAGTTCAAAGCAAAACCAACGTCAGTGTCCAGTCAGTCTTTTTACTGAAGACATAAAGTGATATTCATATATTAACACAAAGATTTTGAAGAAGTGGTTCACACACAGCAAAGTCAGTGCTGAATACAACCATACCTCACAAAACCTATAAAGTGGAGTAGGGGAAACATACAGTACATCTAAAAAACTATTGGAGAAAAATCCCTGTTAAATAAATGTGGTGAATTATTTTTATCATATCAAAGCCAAAGTATTAAAAACTACCTAATAATTTAGGATGGTCGGTGTGAGTGTTTAACATCTGCTTGTTAAGTATCTGTAATTAGGGGGTACAAACACACACAAAGGAACACACGCGCACACACACGCCCACTGGGAACTTGACCCTCAAGTCCCTGCCTCTTTACACCCCAACACCTGCACTGACACACTTCTACCCCTCCTCAGCTCCACCTTTAACCACCTCAAAACACACTCACACAAACAATGCCAGGACAGCTGCTGCCCCACCTCAGCAGGTTTGGGTTTCTGACACGCATCGACCCTCCAAACCAATTGTATCCTCTTTAAAACATGAGAGCTCAAAAGCACGACCTCTGTACATGCACTGGCGCTTTCTGGGCACTTTGCACCTGGACTAATATATACATTCAATCTATAAAAAGTGCAGAATTTTTAATATTACAATTTGCTTCCCTTATGTAGAGTGGATGTGTGCTCGGCCAGGATCAGGTATCCATAGCCCTCATTTTTTTTAAGTGTGGGTTGGTAAACAGACTATGTCTGACTGTCCTGAGAAAGCACAGTGGGATGCTGCTCACCCATGGCCCCCTGACCCTTACAGACACAACATGACCTCCAGCTGCAACTTCCTGGGCCAAGATAGGGTCAGACGCAGAGGCAGGAGTGAGTCAGCTACCATTAGCCCATATTAGCTCTAAATAATACATTCACTGCTTTATCGCTCAGTGAGACAAACTTTTCTGACTCAAAACTCAAGTTACTAAAGCCCACACTGACCTGCACCAAAGTCCCACTGAGACTCAGGAGCTGCTGGCGTACTGCTGCCTCATTTGGTAAGTTTATGTTACTTAGGTACTGTGCATCTAAATAAAACACGGAATTTTAAACACGGAAGTCTTTAAAATAACTGTTGGTTGTGATGTAAAATCACCGATTTTCCCTATGGACTTTGATGCAGGGAGTGACTGACTAATAGTTATCATTGTATTGTGTATCTACTTTATGTTGTTTTTCAAATTTAATTATGTTTATTTAATGATTGGGTTTTTTCACAAAGCAAACTATTGTTTGTTTAATTCAGGTAATTTAACAAACAATAGTTTAAACAGCATTACCCTCTCCTCAGATAATGCTGTTTTTCCCTCAACTGAAACAACCTGCAGTATAGGTACTGTTTATTGATGGCTTTGTGCAAAATATACATAAATTAATGTAGAAAATGAATGTAAGAAAGTATCAGAGCAGTGAGAGAACAAATTAAGTCAGCATATTCATAAAGACCATAGAGGAACATTATTGCATCCAGTTCACAGATCCAAAAAGTTTCTCTCTATTTAATAATGGGATCTGCTCTTGCATAGGATGAATGTATACCATATAAATGGTGTGCGACGTCACCCCTGAGCTGACCACATTCTATTTGAGAAGTTGGAAAAAACATGGACACAAACGCATCTCAGTCTAGGCACTCTTAGTAACATTAGTCGGTAACAATACACAGCATAGCAACAAGTTCACAGATAAATATTATGGGCATGACTGACTGAGTGTGAAACACGGACAAATGTGCAAGTAACAGTAAAATTATGATTTTACTGATGACGTGAGATGCTGCAATCTTAGAATCCTATGTCAGGGTTTGTCAGGTTGCGCTCACTTTCTGAGTTGGAAATCCAACCCCGGGGGGCGACCCAGTTGAAACTTGCTATGACGACGATTAGGATGCACCAAAAGGCCACAGACACTGCTGTTCAGCAGAGGTCACATGTGTTGGCTCCGAAGCTTCCAGATCGGCATTGGCACAGCTGCTCAGGAATCATAGATTTATGGAGCTCAGAGCAGCCAACAGACTCTGTCGCACTGATGCTCAAAGCACATGACTGAGTCCAGAAGTATGACTCAAAGTCTGGACATGTGGGCAGTTTGGTCCATCAGTTTAGAAGTCGCCTTTTACTGGATTGCATTCAGGCTCCAGCATTTAATCCACATTTTTGGCGGGAGGAGTTTTATTTTTTGTTTGTTGATAAATTCAAAGGCCACTTTAACTGTTATGTTTTAGCAGCTGGTTAGAACACACACGGTGACGTGCCCACACACGCACACACATGTGAGCAGGGTCTAGACAAAATGGGGTTTGATGTCGTGGGAGCTCTGTGGGGTGTAGAGAAAGATGAAGAGGAGGGAGGAGGGGGAGGAGAAGAGGAGGAGAAAAGGAGGAGGAGGAATGGACGGATGTCATAAAAGATGAAAAAGCAGGGGATAAAGAAAGAAAAGGAGCTTCTTGACACTGGACATGTAGATATTTTAAAAACACACCTCTTCTGTACTTTCTGATTCAGTCAGTTTTTCTTTCTCTTTACATTTTCCAAATGTAACTACACTAATTCATTTAAATAAATAGTCACACTAATACAGGAGATTACTACAGAAACAAATACAGACACAGAAGTTCCCCTCCTTTTCTTATTTAACATTAGTCATACATAACCATGACTCTCTGCACCAAAGTCCATTAAAAAGTATGTGATTTCACATCACGGCACACATAATTTATTGATCAACTGCTGCCTACAATCAATAAGTATATACAGTATGTAATACTTTGTGACTTTTGTGTTTAAATTACTTTATTCTGGTTTATTTAAGTGGCAGAAATTTTCCAAACAAGGAAGCAGTAGACTAGAAGCCCCTGTGTCCCCATGGACTTTGGTGCAGGAGAGAGATGTTTACAAACTTCATTGTGATCACGGGGAATTCATAACTCTCTAAGTCTGTAATGAACTTACAGATTGAGTTGAGAATAAGTTATTGCCTGTTTTATTTTTACTGGTGAACATCTCACATTCTCCTTCAGTACTTTCCATTATTCTATTCTAGTATTTCTAACAATTCTGAAAGGTTTAAGCTTTGTTTGTTATTTGCTGACATGGTATCAAATGAAGAGGATGAAGTAAGAAGATGGGGAGAAAAAAAAGTGGAGGGATGCTGGGAAAGGAGGAGGAGGCTGAGGAGGAAGAGGCTGTGCAGGGGAAAAAGCAACGAGAAGGATGTTCTTCCAGTCGGCCAGCTGTTTAGTCAATGTGAGAAACTTCTTCAAGCTCATGTTAGTCACCCCCCCCCCTCTCTCACACACACACACACAGCAGCTGTCCACTGACTACAACCTCTGTTCATCTAGGTGGATGTAGACAGTTTGAACATCAACCTGGCAGTTTAATGAAGTGAAAACAACAGATGCACCTTTAACTCTCTAGTACCAGATTTGACTATATTGATGCACTGGATGAGAAACATCAGCTCACTTTTGACTCAGAGTAGCTTCAGCTGCTTTATTTTCCAGTGCCTTGGGGGACCTTATTTGAGTCCGCAAATGTCCACAAAAGTTGCTGAGGACTTTCCTGCAACTCTTCTTGCCAAATTCTTGTAGTAACATTTATCTTTTTTTTTACATTTATTCTCCTGCTGTTGTGAGCACAGCTGACTCAGATTATCCCTCTGTGTGTTTGTCATAATGTGAATTAAAATGCATTTTCCCACATGAACTCCAGTCCTGAGGCTCATGAGAGGGAAAATCTTCTGAGCTAGTTAGTCATTTGACTAAGTTCTGTCTAAACTGGAATGAGGTCACGGGTGAGCGATGATTGACCCATCCATTTACCCAATAGTGTGTTTGTGTGTGGGGGTGTCATTCTGACAGATGTAAATGATGAGGCATCGCCTAAACAATATAGTCCATGAAGGACCAGTAAGACCTCTTTGATTGCACTGACAGGACAAAACATAACTGGAATGTGTGTGTGTGTGTGTGTGTGCATGTGCAGTTCATGTCTCATCATGAGACACCTAAAGGACGAGTGTGAAGTGTTTAACAGGGAAATGTGAAGGAGATTCCACTGCCTACATTCTGATGATTCAGCCACAGGAGAGGGATTCTTCCCGTAAAACACCTCCTCCTCCTCCTCTACACACACACACACACACATACTTTTGTCTACACGTCTTTTGTCTACACACCGCCACATACATGTGAGTTGGATGTTGGAATATATTTCATCAGACACACTGACTCACACACACCTGGTGCTGTCATTCCCAGACTTGCACTGTGCCTGTCCGATTGTTCAGTCTGTCAGTTCAGTACACGTAAAGATTGAAGTTCTTGTAAGACTTGGACTTGAAGATGGTCCAGGTTTTTTTGAAGTGTGGTTGTATGAGGTAGTGGCACATACATCAAAGACAAGGAGACTTGGGCTTACTGAAAACATGGCCACCGACTTGGACACAAGGAAAAACAGACTACAGCCGCATAAAAAAGATCTTTAGACAACTGTGTTTACTGTCATTCGGTATCTGTATTTAAGTGGAAATTTTGGCATAATGTGAATTTATGTGTGTTTGTTCACTACTGTTTCCTGATTGGAAATTTTAAGAACTAATATATACTAACATAACACACACACTCAATGTAGAGGTATAAAAAGGTGCTTTGATGACATAACTAAAGAGCAGTAGAAGAATCCTTGTCAGTTCACTCATTCCTCTTCTGACCTACCTTTTCCACCATTTTCCACTACAGTGAAATGTGGAAGTTGGAGTGACTTTTCAGTAATTGGATTTGTAAACGTCATCCTTTATTGGCTTAAAAGTCCAGTGTGTAATAATTAGGAAGGTTCCTTGACAGATATTTAATACAATGTAAACTGCATGAGTATGTCCTTATAAAGGAATAATTGCTTTAAAATAAAAAAGCTGACTTTAGCCTGAATAAGTCTTTTATATGTACAATGGAAGCCTCCATCTTATGCCGCCATATTTTTACAGCAGCCTTATCAGACACAGTTGCCAGAGTGTGCATTTCATGTTTTGAAGCAGGAGCTTGCAACAAAAAACGAAGACCAGACGACTGTTACAATCCGCAGTGTCACCATTGGATGTCACTAATTCTTAAGGCTAATTTTTAACGCAGAAATCATAAATGCACATAAAAACAGGCTAATCCAAAGACATCTAGCGTAAAAAGAGGCTAAAGTCTGGTCACAATGTGCTCACAACAACTGTTTTAAACAAAAGATATGGACACACAGACAAACAAAACATTTAGAGGCTCTGTGCTCTTTGAGGTTAATGAAGCAATGACTGTCTGAAATTTTATTGTACATCTCTTTCTCTCTCTCTTTGTCAGTGCAGAGATTGGGAGTTAGCAAACAGACCAAGGCAAATGTGATAATTGGTCCCATGTGGTTTTCAGGGCTGCGTGTGTGTATGTGTAAAAGGTTTTGTTTGGTTGTTTGTTTGGTTTTGAAGAGGATTTTTTTTTTTTTCAGTTTTGAGTTCTAACTTTTGTAATGTTTAAATCCCTAAAGTTCTAAATAACTTGTTTTTAACTGAAATTCATAAATAAGGTTGAGGGTAAGGGACATATAAATGCTCTGAGGAAACAGAAAGCGCTATAACCCCAATTCCAAAGTTGGGACACTGTGTAAAATGTAAATAAAAACAGCATGCACTGATTTGCAAATCTTGTGAATCAACATTTTATTCCCAGCAAAACATAAACAACATATCAGATGTTAAAATTAAGAGATTTTACAATTTCATGAAAAATAGTTTATTTTGAATTTGATGGCAGCAACACTCACTCACTCATTTTCTACCACTTTATCCACTAAGGGTCGCGGGGGGCGCTGGTGCCTAACTCCAGCTAACATAGGGCGAGAGGCAGGGTACACCCTGGACAGGTCGCCAGTCCATCACAGGGCCACATAGAGACAGACAACCATTCACTCTCACATCCACACCTACGCGCAATTTTGAGTGTCCAATTAACCTAATCCCCAAATCTGCATGTTTTTGGACTGTGGGAGGAAGCCGGAGTGCCTGGTGAGAACCCACGCACCACGGGGAGAACATGCAAACTCCTTACAGAAGGCCCCTTGTTCCAACCGGGTTGTGAATCCGGGACCTCTTGCTGCAAAGGCAAGAGTGCTAGGCAGCAACACATCTCAAAAAAAGTTGGAAGAGGGTGATGTTTATCATTGTGTAGCATCCTGTTGCTGGAGTTTTAGGAAAGGAATGTTGTCCATTCTTGTCTGATGCAGGATTCTAGCTGCTAAACAGTCCTGGATCTTTGTTGGCAGTTTTTGGTTTCATGATCCACCAAATGTTTTCTACTGGTGAAGGGTCCTGGCTGCAGACAGGACAGTTCAGCACTCGGACTCTCCTGTGAAGCCATGCTGTTGTGATGGATGGAGTATATGGTTTAACAATGTCTTGCTGAAATATACAAGACCTTCCCTGAAAGAGACGCTGTCTAGATGGGAGCATATGTTGCTCTAAAACCTCTATGTACTTTTCAGCATTGATGGTGCCTTTGCAGATGTGTAAGCTGCCCACACCATAGACACTAATGTAGCTCCATACCATCAGAGATGCAGGCCTTTGGACTGTCTGCTGATAACAAGCAGGATGGTCTCTCTCCTCTTTTGTCCACAGGACACAGTTTCCAAAAAGAATTTCAAATTTTGATTCATTTGACCACAGAAAAGTTTCCATTTTACCTCTGCCCATCTTTCCATCTGAGAGGCTCATGTTAGTGACCTGTTGCCAATTAACCTAATTAGATGTCAAATGCTCCTCCAGTTGTTTTTGACTTGTGGCATTTACTTTTCCAGCATTTTGTTGTCTCTGTTTTAATTGTGTCGCTGCCATCAAATTCAAAATGAGCTAATGTTTTCATGAAATAGTAAAATGTCTCAGTTTCAACAACTGATATGTTGTTTTTGTTCTATTGGGAATAAAATATGGATTTGTGAGATTTGCAAATTGCTTTCTAATAGAAAAGAAAGCAGTAAAAGAATGTGTTTAAAGACATTTTAAACACATTAAAGCGATATTTCAGATTTTTTAAGATTTAGTTATTGAAACACAGTCAGTGATACAAGCACCAAGAACCCGTCTGAGGCAAAGACTTGTGGAAACCCCAGCTTATAATAAATATATTTGCAGCTTGATCTCACTGTTAAAACTGCCTAAAATTTATGTTTTTGCAACTGTGTATGCCACAAACTCCATAGAGAAAGTTTTACTTTGAAATTCTTCATTCAGATTTACCTCAGGGACCAGTGGCTCCTGTGTCCCTCAAACTATAAACTGCTTTTGGTGCAGGAAAGTAAGCAGTAATACGTTTCCGGTTGGAAAAGGCTGTCTAAGGATGAGCAAAAGCAGTAAAAACAGGATATCTGAGGATATCACAATTAAGTGGTTGTAATGTGTTTTTCCTTGTGTCACCACTGGTAGCCATGTTTTCAGTCAAAATGAGTGTCTGTGTCTAAAGCCACGCTGAAAAAAACAAAACAAAACCCTGAACTATCCCTTTAAAATCAAGCTGGCCCTTGTTCTATTCATTAGGTAACATGACTGCTTCAAACTTTATTTCATGAATACTCGAATAACCCAGGAGGATGAAATATTATTGTGACAAAGTCAATGTGACTCATTATTTCTCTGAAATGACTAATGACTTAAAGCTTGTTTCAAAAGGAAAAGATTATTAAGAAAATGTTCTTTGTTAACATTTTCTCAAGTTGTTTTTTTCTTCACTTGTCCTCTATGTAAATGCCACAGTGTGACAGACTCAGGCTCAGGCTCAGGCCTGGTTCTCTCTCTGTACAAGACTTCATCACAAATCCGGAAAAGTCAGTTTGTGTGTCTGAGTGTGACCCGTGTGTCACTTTGAAACCACTGAACCATGAGCCTGACATCACGCTTTCATCTTGTGGCCTCTGCTGAGATCAAGAGCAACTCATTTAAAATGAGAAACATTTACATGAGTGAAGCTGCTGGCACTGATCATCGAGACTTTAGAAAGCAGTGATTATTTGCACATTTCTAATGAGTCATGTTAGGGTTAGATGTTCTCAGAACACTCTCAGTCTCCATTTCTGAATAAATTGTTAAATTGGCGTTCACTTTACAAAATATTCAACCATGACAAATGGGATTTAAATGTTTCCCTGTTCATCTTGCATGAAATAATGGTAAGATCTGCAACAAAGACATCACCAGACAGTATACAAATTGAATAATATGTAAAACACTTTTAATAAAAAATAATGCTACTATAGTGATATATGCAGGCCTTTTTTGTTAAAGTACAACAGATAAAGAAGTACATTCAATTTTATTTTGTAATCTAAAATTATTATTAATATTATCCCAAGAGAAATACATAAAGGGATGGACATTCCTACAATATTTTTCATGTTAATTTATAAATACTCATTAAATATAGATTAAAATTATTTTTAAGTACTTTAAGATCTATCGCAGCTACTGCAACAGTTCTTTGCCTAATCTTTATTCAATATTTTGAATAAAGAGTTTTGTCAAAGCCTCAAGTATTGCTTACTGGTGAAATAATGTAGTGATGATGACTATCCATTGTATGGCCAAAATAAATTTCAAAAAGTTGACAAGATTACAAAAAAATACATATTTGGGATTATCGCATCCAGTTTAACTTGACAGTATTTGACAGAAGTTTAAATTTAAACTATAGTCTGACCCCTACTCTACCCATTCATGGTCCTAACGATGCAAAACTGAGCTGTGAGTTTCACTAAACTCTAGCAGAGACAGAAAGTCGCCTGTTTGGGGACACAAAACAACATATTTCCTCTTGACATCCTCAACAGCCCCCTGAGGAGCCAGCAGCATGATGGATATATGGCTCAGAGAGAGGGGGAACTTTATTACTGCGGTACACGTGGCCCTCCTCCAGTAACGAGGCCTAACGCTGCTGATGAGCCCTCACTGACGACTCACTGAGAATTACAACACATTATGCGTTTGACATTTATGACATGATTGCTAAATTTAAAGGCTGTGCAGATTTGATGACACACTTGCAAACATATACGTGTGTGTGTGTGAGCGTGTAGGTGCTTACGATGTAACGACCTGGTTTACGGTATGGAGTTGGACAGCCCTCTTGCAGTGTGGGTTTGCTTGTGTGTGTAAATGCTTGAACCACATTACGACTTCACATTTTAAATGAGTAAACAGTATTACGAGCTAATTATTTGACCTGTGTAATAAAACATCACTAATGGCTTAACGACACACATTCACATATTCAGAGAGAGGTATAAAAAAAAATTTATATGCTACTAGGCTTAGACTGTGGTTTTCCTTTTGTACGTCCACCTAATCATGGTCTGACATGACTGACAGCCAATAACAAAAGATCTCCACCTTTGACAAAAGTGATCGCTAAATTAAAGTTTAGCTGCAATACAACTGTGCTCAACAGGGGGGAGCTCCAGAGCACTTAAAAACTGTGCCGCATTTGCTGAGCTCCAACTTTGGGAAAATGACACCCAGTTCAAATGACTTGCAATGTATGTAGGATTTAATCAGCTTTGGTCTCTGATCAGTGGGAACGGAAGCTGAAAGAAGACCAAAGTAAAAGATGAGAAATTGGGACCACCATAACATTATCACTGAGAGCTCACTGAGAGGCATTGTTGTAGCTCGGTGGTAGAGCGAGTTGTGAGTTTGATTCCGAGCTACTCTATATGCCTAAGGTGTCCTTGGGCAAGACACTTAACCCCACATTTCTACTGGTGGCTCGCGTGAATGGGCAACGCGTGAATGGGCATGAAAGATACATGACAGAAAACGCGCTGCACATAGATCTGTGGTATTCATATGTTATTGGTCATCAACACAAGGAAAGTGCTTTATATGACAAATTTTCTTCCTCCAATCTATTTTGTTTTTGGAGCACAATTCATGCATGAAAATAATAAAACAGCACATGGCAGAACAATCACTGGTAATGGTAATGGTGGCGAGTGCCACTTTGGCAGCTTCACTCAGGTTTAAAGTATATAAGTACATAATTTATGGCAATATTGGAAAACAAATGTAAAACATAGCAGCAGCTCCACAGCAGACACAGAGATGCACTGTGCGAACTGTGAATGGCAGTAAATCGGTAAATGCGCTGAAGCCTAACGTAGCATCTACCTTGTAAAGGCCAGGCAATACAGCTTAAGACAACTGCACACACACACTCACACACACACGCACAGAGAGAGAGAGTCAGTCAAACAATAGCAGTGGTGAGCGTTACGCTATGGTTTGCAGCATGTTTGGCGTGGGAAAACACCTACTGCATCTGTCCATTCTCTCCCTGTATCCTCATGTCTCTCTATCTAAAACTAATTGTCAAGCAACACACACACACGCGCGCGCACACACGCAAACACACACGTGCAGCAAGCTGATTATCAACGCGTTAATAGCAGGCTGTTACCTGACAAAAGATCACCACACTCCCCTGAGCACCATAATTATATCACCTGCACACACACACATACATACACACACACTCTGTGTAATTATAGGTAAGAAGAGCTAATATAAGCAGCAGGTGGCTGTGATATAGAGTCAGACGCCCCTTGTTTACACATTCAAACACATAGAAAGGAAAGGTCATCGGTAGAGGCTTGATTGATATTAAATGATTGCTTCAACAAATGTGCATGATATATTTATGAAACAAATGGATGGAAAAAGTTTATGTCTACCTTTCTTTTTCAGATTGAAACATGAACACTGTTTATTCACAGTTATTATTGATGCTAAAATCATGCATGGTCCCATCACCCTAACACACACGCACTGTTGGAGCCATATTGAATCTTAAGATATAATTAGAAAATACGTATACTTGTTTTCAGTAAATTATGGTATTTTATTTATAGAAGAAATTAATATTAAGGAGATCATCTAGATCAAGAGTCATCCTAGTTTAAAATGTATAAAGGTCCTTAAAGACGCTTATTTTATTTCAGTTTGATGGTGACGTATGTGGTGCGCCTCCCACAGACAGGTGGCTCTTTAATTTTTATGAATGAACGTTTTGGTGCTCGGCGGGCGGAGTGTGAAAGTTTTCCGACCACACACTCACGCACAAATGTTTCGGACCTTGCATATTAGGTTACTCGTTTACCTTTGTTTTATGATCATGGAAAGTCAACCGCAGATTTATGTTCGATTTATGTTCGATTTATGTTCGATTTTGTTCGATCGACTTGAAGTTCCAACAGAGGTTCTCATTATGTCTCAGTTATCAGTTGTGTTGTGCAGAGGTAGGGTTGGTACAAAGGTCTATACAGTGAATAGCCCTATTTGACTACTGTTCCAATCCATATTATTGCAAGAACCATTCAACTAAAGAGAAAGTCCATCATTACTTTAATGTTAAGTCAAGTTAAGTCAAACTGGAAATTTTTAAGAACTTTGAACGTATCATCAAGTGCTGTCATAAAGACCATCAAAGGTTATGATGAATCTGGCTCTCATGAGGACCGCCCCAGGAAAAGAAGACCAAGAGTTACAGTACCGCTGCTGCAGAGGATCAGTTCGTCAGAGTCACCAGCCTCAGAAACCACAAATTATCAGCACCTCAGATTAGAGCCAATATGAATGCTTTACAGAGTTCAAATAGAAGACACATCTCACATCATCAGCTGTTCGGAGGAGACTTGCATGAATCGGGCCTTCATCGTCAAACTGCTGAAAAAAAGTCACTTACGAGGAAGAACAAGAAGAAGAAAAGAATTGCTTTGGCCAAGAAACACAAGGAATGGAAATTAGACCAGTGGAAATCTGTGCTTTGGTCTGATGAGTCCGAATTTGAGATTTTTGGTTCCACCCGCCATGTCTTTGTGGATGGTTTCTACACGTATGATTCCGACCGTGAAGCATGCAAGAGGAGGTGTGATGGTGTGTGTGTGTGGGGGGGGGGGGGGGCTTTGCTGGTGACCCTGTTGGGGAGGGGGGGGGGGGGGGGGGGGGGGGGGGGGGGGGGGGGGGGGGGGGGGGGGGGGGGGGCTTTGCTGGTGACACTGTTGGGGATTTATTCAAAATTCCAAGGCACACTTAACCAACATGGCGACCACAGCTTTCTGCAGCGACATGCCATCCCATCTGATATGTGCTTAGTGGGACCATCACTAGTCACAATCACAAGTCATTGTCCTGTTTTTCGACCGAACAATGACTTCAAACACACCTCCAGGCTGTGTAAGGGCTATTTGACCAAGAGGGAGAGTTATGGAGTGCTGTGTCAAATGACATGGCCTCCACAAATGCCTGACCTAAACCCAAATGAAATGGTTTGAGATGAGTTGAACCGCAGAGGAGAGGCAAAGCAGCCAGCAAGTGCTCAGCATCTTTGGGAACTCCTTAGACTGTTGGAAAACCATTTAAGGTGACTACCTCACGAAGCTCATGCAAAGCTGTCATCAAAGCAAAATGTGGCAACATATTCTGTTTGTTTTACACTTTTCTATTTACTACATAAGCTCATATGTGTTCCTTCGTCGTTTGTTTCATCGTCTTCAGTATTAATCTACAATTTTGTTCTACAAAATTTTTGGTAACCTTCCATTAAAGAAAGAAAATCCCACACGGTCACTGGAATAACTTGAAACTGATGAACATGTCCCTATGGTCAAATTATTTTCAATAGCGGTACACTGTTAAAGATTTTCCTGTACCAAAACAGCAAAGAACTGGCAGCAGGGTTGCCATTATTTAACTGTAAAATTCACATTATTAATCAGTATTAAGAGAGAATTTTATATATACATACATACATACACACACACATACATACACATACATACATACATACAGTGGCTTAAGAAAGTATTCAGAGCCCCTTTCAATGTTGTTATTTTGCAGTCTGATGCTACAATCATATAATGTATTCTTTATCTACTTTTTAATCTACACTCACTACCCCACTATGACAAAGTGGAAACAAGAATTTTTGAAATATTTGTAAAATTAAACATAAAAACCATTTGAAATGAGGTTCAAGTGGCTCCCATTTTTTCCTGACTGTTGCTGTGATGTTTCTACAACCACGATTTTGAAAGGCACACCTGAAAGCCCACTTTGCACCTGAAGGACTCTGTGAGGAACAAGATTCCCTGGTCTGATTAAACCAAGCTGTTTGAGACAATTCTGTGAAATTCCTAGAGTGGCCCAGACAGAGCCCTGACTTTAAAACCCTCTCAAAAACCTCTGGAGAGACATAAAAATGGCTGTCCACTGACGGTCCCCATCCAACCCAAGCAAGCTTGAGAGGATTTACAAAGAAGAACGGCAGAATATCCCCCCAGTCCTTGTGTGCAAAGCCTGTTGTATCCTATCCAAACAGACTCAAGGCTGTAATTGCTGCCAAAGGTGCTTGGACAGTGCTGAGTAGACAGTCTGAATATGTAAATGTAATATTTCAGCTTTTTTTTTTCTTTTTGATAAACATTTCTGTTTTCACTTTCATTTTGAGGTACTGAGTGTAGATTGAGAAAAAATAAAAAATTTAAACAATTGTAGCATCAGGTTGAAACCTAACAAAATGTAAAAAAACAAAAACCAAAAAAACAAAACACTGTATGTATACAGTGTATATGTATGTACGTGTGTTTGTGTGTGCATGCACACATGCACATGCCTGTATAAAATACATGTTATTGTGTTTTATGTGCGATGTAATCAGTGTTATCATTGTTGGTATCATTGCGAAGCACCTCGTAACACGCACACGCACACACACAGAGAGAGAGAGAGAGAGAGAGAAAGAGAGACCACAGTGGTGAAAGGGGTTTTTGAGGCCACAGTCAGACTGCCAAGAGGTCTGTGGTGAGCGGCTCGCCACAATTTAAATGTAAATGAAACACACATATGCAATGTGGTATTAAAAAGTACACTTCCTCTTTTCAGCAGAGGTGTGTGTGTGTGTGCGTGTGTGTGTGTGTTTCAATGCAAAATGTGCCCACAGGGAGAAACCACATGAACACAAGTGCCAACACTCAGTACTGCCCCCTACTGAGCTACTGGACCACAACCGTTTTCTGACTGAGTCATGAAGCTGAGCTATAACATTAATATCTGTGTTTAAAATCTATGCATTAAAACGTGGTGACAGAAAACGTACTGTATGGAAGCTCCTCTTACATCATTTCCCTTCTGTGAGTGAGTCATCGCTTTCTTTCTTTCTCATTAATTTTTTTTTCCCATATCTTACAAAAGCCACATGGAAAGCCAGTGTGTCTGCGCAAACCTCTGCAGTGTCCATGTAAGAAACGTGCATCACTTTATTTTAAACATTTTTGTGTGGAAAATACAACATTTTGAATAAAGATTCTGAATAAAGAATCCACATTGGTGACTGAGTGGTGAATGTGTTTTCAGGTCTCTTAGTGGTTGCTTTAGAGGTGCACGTCCACCGAGTAGCTTTAGACTAGAAGTATTTTTAACTGCCAGAGGATGTATTCAACCTCAGATCACAGCTATTTTAACGTGTCTTCCTGAATATAGCATCGGCCAGCAATTAAGTTTTAAAGCCTTGTATAATCAGTGGGGATCAGTGTGTGGTTGAGGGTCTAAGACAAAGTACCAGCAGGAACCCGGGGAGGTAAGATCCTGAAGCTGATTCGCTGTCCTGAAGCAAGTATGTGAAGTTCTGGCAAGAACTTAATAGATTACTGGAACATCAGTAATGTGAACATCTGCTTTTGATAGTATGTGAGCTGCTACTAGCTAATTGTTAAATAACAAACACTGTTCCGTGTGTGTGTGTGTGTGCGTGTGCCTGTATGCATGTGTGGACCACAGACAGCACGTCTCTTTGTCTGCTACCCTTCAAATAAATTCCTTTCTGTTGTTTTTCTACTAATACAGCTACTGGAACAATCAAATATATTGACCAACACACACGCACACACACGCACACACACACACACAAAGAGAGAGCGAGGGAAAGATCCAGGTCTTGTCATGCACAAAGATGTACTGTATATTGGATGAGTTCTGTACAACTGCTCAGATATGCAACATTATCTGGTCACACACTGGCTCCACTACGGTCATACACAATACACTCATATTCACATTTAAAGACAAGCCGATGTGCAGACACACACACACACAGAGAGAGAGAGAGAGAGAGACACTTGCACAAACTCTGCGTCTGCTGATCTAGGCCCATTGATCCCAGGTTCGGTGCCACAAGGCTTTGAACCGGGCAGATAAGAGACACACAAACACAAACAAGAGACACGCTGACTCCGGCTACAGCTGTCGTCAAAAATTGTTGAAAAAAAAAAAAAGAAGAACATCTTGAGGCCGACTGTTGTTCAGAGGGGGATCTGAAATTTGTGTTTATTATCACCAGTAGAACAATATCAAGAAGAAGAAAACACCAATGAAAGCACTACGAGAAATTATTTTCCCCTATCTTATTTTTGTACTGTTTTATAAAAGGCATATATTTATTTATTGTTTTCATTTTCCTACATGTCTATTTGGAAAATGTTGGGGTACAATGTTACAGGTTTGTAGGTGACAGAACCAAGCGCCACTGCTCTTTTCTGTTCACATTTCTAAAACCCTCAGAAAAAGTCACTCTCCGTTTACTAACTGCAACTGACAGCCGTGTTCCTGAACGCATCACAATCTGTCTTCAAATGTGACAAAAAGCAGAATCCAAATAAAGAAGGAAAGAGAGGGAGAGCGATAGAGAGAGAGAGAGAGACTGATGGCATCACTCTGTCCTCCCTGAGGGACGAATGAAACCCTTTCAAGGCTTCTCCCTCTCTTTCTCTCTCTCTCTCTCTGTCCCTCTATCATCACTTTCTCCAGTTTTTCCTGTTCCCTTCTCTCTGGACTGGCTCGGCAGTCGATACAGCCATTAGTAAATAACAGATACATAATTTATTAAATATCCTTAGATACATATTTCAGCATTGAATTACCAGGCAGAGGACAGGGAGAGGGGAGTGGAGCAGCTGACACCTGCGACAGTAACTGTTGATTTTACTGTGGAACAAGGGATGCATTTTGTTGTATCAAATGGTTTGTATTTAAAAATCACAAAAATGACTGTACTGACCACTAAACATAATTTTAACCTGTCATAAATGTCATGCAAAAATTGTAATTTGTTACATGTTAACAGTCTTTTCTTAGGGATTTCCACGGGAGGATTACAGATTTTCATATACATTAATAAACTCGCATTATAAATGCATGAAAGTATTTGGTTTATTTTCTGCCCGTGAATCATGAATCATATATTATGGTATACAGCCTACTCAAAAACAAAAACTAAAAATGAATTAGTAACGCTGAACTCCAAATAACAATAGATGCATTTATTTCTTCAAAGTGACATTTTTTTATAGGTGGTTTATACTGGCAGCATATTTATTGTATGTTATGATTGCAAGTGTAACTTGGTTGTCATATAGGTATTTACATTGTGTTTTTAATAAATTAAAGCAAAAAATCCCTCATAATTTCATTAAAACCTATTAAAGTACTTTATAATTAGTATTGTCAGGTCTTCACTGCCCTCTGCTGGACAACACAAATGTACAATAAACTTCTCACTTTTGTTTTCGGTGTTACGTTTTCTTATAATGTGATTTATTGTACAATCAATGTCTCAAAACAATTGTTTAGCTTATTTAAGAATTTAATTTGTCATTTTATTGTAAAAGCTATAACTATAGAGTAAGTGCAGACTCAAGGTGCCAGTGTATTCAGTCACTTTGTTGACTGGTCAGATTTATTATGAAGATATTTAGCCTTGGCCTTTTCTCATGTTGGACAGTTGGTTGCTGCCGTGTGTAACAATTTCTAGAGTTTTCTGAAAGCTACAATCTAGCGTACATGCCAGCGCTTAATTGTGTCCCAGAACTTCTCTATTTTAGATTACCAGCATTTTTGAGTCAGGAAATCTTAGTTGCTAAAAACAAAAAGGCTGGAGTGAAGAACACTGGATCAGCCCACATCACAAAAGTCAGAAATATTATAACCTATACACACCAAAGATAATAAAGTATGTAACTGTAAGGTTAAAATTAACACCAAGTAGTCTTTTTTCTTTTATTTTTTCAAATGAGAATAAGTCCCATGACGCTTCTAAACAATGGTGACAGTCCAGTGATGGTGCAGTACATGAGGAAAAAAAAACAAAAAAGAAACATTTAGGATTTATAAGGTTAAGTGGCTAAAATCTGTTATTCTTTATGAGAGTGAGTGTCCATATCTTAGGCTGGTTGTAACTGCAGGAAGCACATACAGCCTGAACTGTCCCTTTAATGACAATTTATTTTGACAGATACATTGTAAGACAGTACCTACCTACACCTTTTCTGTGTCTTTTTTTTTTTTTTTTCAGACATGGGTTTCTATTCATTATTTGTGACTAGAATTAAAATCTAATTGTAATACAATTACACAAAGCATTCACTTTAGTCTTGATTTCCATAGCATGGCAAATTTTTCACACATACACTCACAAAACACACACAAACATATGCTTCATCCTCACAGTGACGCACTTTATCTATCAGTTTGCAGAAGTTGGAAGTTTCACACAGAAGTGATGCCGACCACAACCACAAGATTAACCATAACACACACACACTTCCTTTCCACACCCGCCCAGAGTGGACTGTGAATAAGGAACCAAAGCTGCATCAGTGTCTCCTACTTTACAATACATCAAACCGATACTTTGTGTTGTTCATATAATTAACAGAATCACATTATGTTTCCACTTCATCCAGTGACTTAGCATTACTGTAAGTAAAGTGGTCAGAAAATTACTGTAAGTCTCTCAACACTTTTCGCAAGTCCAAACAAGCCGGAAACTGCCAGCAGGGACACAAGGAAAAGCTGATTCTAGCCACTCAGCCAAAGCCTCATCCAATAAAACCCACAATATCGTAAGTCTATGATATCTTAAAAATATATTTGCTCCTTAATCTCACTATTAGACGCACGTTTCTGGCTACAAACTGATGCTTGTGTCACTTTATGAACCGCAAACTCTCCCATGCCAAATTCCATGTAGAAATTCGGCAATTTTACAACACATTACACAGGACTTGTTGAGCCACCGCTACCTCCATCTGTAAGTTTAGATGCATAATTTTTGTTACTCTGGGGTTTCTAATTCTTTGCTCAACTTTACCTTAGTGACACAAACTTGCCACACAAGGCAGTAGAAAGCGGCTCCTGTGTCCATGAACGATAAAAACATTGATTTTCTTTATGGACTTTGGTGCAGGAGAGTGGGTGGTTTACACACTGTCAAAACAGACCGACAGTGACAACAAGTGGTGAACATATTCTTTAAATATAGTAGACTTAAGGTGCATAGATTTTCGATCACATGACTCAGTCAACAAAGTAAATATGAGTTAAAGAACTCCACATTGAAGAAAAGCTAACAATGACCTAAACATTAAGTTAATGTTAAGACCAAAACTTATAAGGACGGGAAAAAAAATTGCAAAATTCATAAATTTCACTTTGCTATAAGTAAATGGATCACTGCACACACCTTAGCATCTCTCTGATTTCCACTATACATCATGCATTGTCTCCCTCAAATACTAATGCGAGAATATTTATTCATATCTGATGCCACATTAGATAAAAATCAATGAGGTAATCAAGTTGTCGCTATGAAATCGGTGCTCCGGCGGCATTTTGCATATTCAACGTCGCACACATCATTAAAAACGCATCCATCGACGCCAACGCCACCAACTCCTCTTTAATTAGTTTGAGAAAACATATCGAGCCGTGCACACACACACACACACACCCACACACTTAACTCCGAGGAGGTCTGCATTGCAATTGTGCTGAGTCAGTACAGTTTTCATAAAACATGGGTTAGTCTGACAGTGTCAGGCTTGAATTGCATGCTGGGAGATTTCAGCGGTGTGAGGAAAATATAAAGTGACCCTGGAAAGACAGAGCCGAGTTAAACCTTTCAGCTGTTGGATAAAGGGAGGCCTCAGGGAAAAAAAAAATAGAGTTTAAAATATTCTGGTTGATTAGTATTATGTCACGGCACCAACTTCATCACTCCTCTTTCGCGTTGCCAATTTGTTGCTCACTACTCACTACTTTTGAGCATGCAGAGCAGTGCTCTCATTGTCACCGTAGAAGGCAAAAAGCAGTCAAACATGTCAGACTTTCATTGTTTTGGATGTGATAGAATCTTCTCCCCCCCTAAGAAAACCCCACAGGAATCTGACTCGTAGGAATCCCCAAAGTGTCTACAAGGGGAACAAGGTGTGATGGAGGCTCCTCCTTCTGTTTTATGTAAACATAATTGCTGCTATTGAGGCAACAATATTACAGAGACATGTAATTTGGAAAGTAAAGCACTGAGCAGCAGTGAAACATCAGATCAGCTCATTGCAGAAAACAAATGGCTTCCAGTCTGATGGCGTTTGAGTAGAATCACTTTTCAAGTCTAATGTACATAATGTGTGAATTTCCTCAGTTTGACTGTCTGTGTGTGTGTGTGTGTGTGAGTGAGTGTAAGTGCATAGCTGCTGATGGAAAACCTCTCAAGTGTCAAAATGACCGCATCACCTCCCGCTGCCCACACACACACACACACACACACACACACTTTCTCGCACTTTCTCCCAAACACACACACGCACACACATATTCCCCCACAAAGCCACAGTGCATCTTGGGAACCATTAAGGAAACCGGAGACCACCGCAGTGGGCAAAGGACACAAACAGACGGAGAGAGGAGGAGGGCGAGAGAGATAGAGATAGATGATAGAGAGGCAGAGTGAAAGAGAGGCAGACTCCACAAACCTCATCATTTCACTGTAATGCGTCATTCTGATTGCCATGTACTTTCCGAGGCTGATACTGTCCTTCAATTGAATAAAGTCAACTTTTTTTTTAACAGCTACTGTTAACATTTAACATTGTGATTTACTAAAAGTAAGATTAAATGACCGAAGTCGTGTTGATTTGTCAGTTCAGTCAGGATGTTCTGTAAACGTGTGTGCATTTTAATGTGATCATGTTCCAAGGGGAAATAAATGGTAAATGGTTTGTATTTACGTAACGCTCTTCTAGTCTTGATGACCACTCAAAGCTGATCATCGCTTATCTTTCGTACCCATTCGCACACTGCTGGCACAGCCATCAGGAGCAACGTGGGGTTAATGTGTCATTAGTTGCCTAAGGACACATTGGCGCGCACAGTAGACTAGTAGGGCCAGGAACTGAATCCACAACCTACAGGTTGAAAGACAGCTTCGTTACCACTGAGGTAACATTAACAATGAGGATGGTCCTTTTCCTGTTTAGCCTGGAGGACACAACGTCCATGAATTCCAAAAACTACAACACTATTGTGAGAGACTCAGTGGATGTCATACCCTTTTCAATGCGGCATCAATTTCTGTGGGTATAAAAAGCTGGTATTGTCATTCCAAGTTCATCATTCAAACAGCCATGAACACACGACGTCACTTAAAGGTTGAGCAGCGCCACCTGGCCATAGCGAGCCTCGGGTCGGTGGCAGGCAGTCAGATGTTGCTCGTGAACTTGATGTGTCTCATTCATTATTAGTCATATCAAAGGGAACTTTTACTTATTTCATAAAAATTCAGACCAAATAGGAAAAGCACTCATGTAAATAACAATATCGCTAACTTATTGTGAGCAGTGTATTTGAAATATGGACTTGTCAGACCACAGCACACTTTGCCACTTTGCATCATCTCAGATGAGTTCCAGCCCAGAGAAGCCGGCAGTGTTTCTGGCTGTTGTTGATATATGGCTTTCACTTTGCATGGTAGAGTTTTAACTTGCACTTGTAGATGCCACAACAAACTGTGTTAAGTGACAATGGTTTTCCGACGCGTTCCTGAGCCCACGTGGTAATATCCTTTACAGAATGATGTCGGTTTTTAGTGCTGCCTGAGAGATCAAAGTTCAGTTTTTTTCAGCCATATCGCTTACGTCGAGAGATTTCTCTGGATTCTCTGAATCTTTTGATGATACGATGGACTGTAGTGATGGAATCCCTTGCAGGTTGTTCATTGAGAAATGTTCTTCTTAAACTGGTGGACTATTTGCTCACAAAGTTATTCACAGGTGGTGAACCTCATCCAATCCTTGCTTGTGAATGACTGAGCCTTTCGTGGATGCTCCTTTTATACCCAATCATGACACTCACATGATTTCACTTGACCAGTTCAACTGTGGAATGTCCCAAACAGGTGTTCTTTGAGCATTCCTCAACTTTCCCCCGTCTTTTGTTGCCCCTGTCGCAGACAAGAAATTCAAAATGTGTGGAAAATTTGAAAAGTTTATCAGTTACCATTAAATGGACCAGGCTCACTTGTGCTTACTGATGATGTGACTACTGATGCAAATCATTTCAGATGAAAGATGGATAATGAGCCTAAACATACTGCAGAAGCAACACAAAATCTTTTGAGGGTAATGAAATGGAATATTTCTTCCGTGAACAAGTTTGTCACCTGATCTCATGCTTTTAAGTTACTGAAGACAAAACTGAAGGCAGAAGGATCTACAAACAAGCAGCAACTAAAGGCGAACTGCAGTAAAGGCTTTGGCAAAGTATATATCCAGGAGGAATTTCAGCATTTGGTGAAGTCTATGCATTCCAGACTTCATGCAGTCATTGACTGAAAATGTACAATAATGCTTATAATTTCTCAACTTTTAATGTGATTTTTTTTTTAATCCCTCAAATTACATCTGAGAGCCAACACTTTTAATCACATATTGCTTCATTTCCAATTACTTGTGGTGGTGTACAAAGGCAAATGACAATGTGTTTACCAGGTAAGATGCCTTGTAATATTTGACTAGGCTAGACTGGACTGTTAAGCACTTTAACAGTTGTTAAGGAAAGTGATCTATAAATAAAGTGAATTATTATTATCATTATCACTGGGGATACAGAGGATTTACAATGAGCTGTATCTTTGGTGCATTACACCACTTGGTGGTTGGGGTAAAAATCGACACAATGGAAAATTGTGATATTTTGTGTGCATAAATAGAATACATATACTGTTTTCTTGCCATATTTTCATATATTTTATTTTTATACTAATGTGTTTTACTAGTGTTCTACTTTTTGCACAGTAAAAGGCATGGTCACACTTTAATTTCACTGCTGACTAATTTATACAATGCATGTGACGGAGAGTCTCAAATCTTGATTATAAGGTGCATCACCTGTGTAAACGTTCCACTGTAGGGGAAAACCATATTGAGGAGCTAAATGCAGGACCAAGCCATGGAAGGCCTCCACTGCTGAAGTCCAGTCGTGGAGCATCATTTTGAGTGGCTGTTTGTTTATTAAAAAAAAAAAAGAAAAAAGAAAAAAAAAACAATATTATGGACCAAGCAAATTTTATAAATTCGAAAGTAATTTCAAAGACATGAAGAGTTAAACTATTGCAGCAACACGCATAGAACTCGTGATCAGTTGAAATTAATAAATAATTGTTCTACTGTATCTTCAATAACTTCATCATTTTGTGTAAGACAATGGAAAACTGTTAACACGAGAAAGAATAAGGGCACTGATAATTACTTCAGGACTCAGAAACTAAATGTACTCGACTCACTGTTCATGATCGCTCTGAAACTTGTGCCATTGTTACTGTCAGCTGTTCCTAGACTCTCAAGAATTAACATGCTTCAATCAGCCATTAGCCTGCAACAGCAGACACGCACACACAAACACAAAAAGGCAGCAAAACATGACAGATATAGCGGTTTTAAAAAGAGGGATAAACCTCAAATGTGAGTGAAAGAGAGGACAAAGGAGAAGAGATTGCGAGGGACAAAGATAAGAGTTAAAAAAAACAACAACCCAGAGAGCAGTTGTGTGTTGAGAGTGATGCTGTGGGACAGTCCACATATCATCACCTGTGATGCTGCTGATATTGACACCAACGGAACCCGAGAGGCTGCACTTTAATGCTAACCGCTGCACTCTGCTGGAGCATCAATCACTCACACGCACACACACACACACACACACACACATTGACATAATGTACTCCCTCCTTTCCACGTGAAAAATGTAAGAAACTGATAACATTCTTGCATGGGACCCACTGTTCCAAAAATGAAGAAAGTAAAGTAGCTTTTACAAATGCATATATAAATTATGTTTCTTGTGTATTTAATGCGATGCATGTATGTAATATTTCTGTTATCTCACTCACTTACTCATCTTCTATCGCTTTATCCTCTACGTGAGGATAAAGCTGGTGCCTAATCCCAGCTGACACAGGGTGAAAGGTGGGGTACACCCTGGACATCATCACTCAAATCCAGGCAAAACCTGCAACAGACAGAGACCAATCTTAACCACTGTGGATTCTATCCACATTCATAATCTGACTTAATGACTTGTATCTCTACACCTAAACCTACTGCCCTGTTCTCTAACACTTACCCTGCCCACTACATCTTCACCTATCCCCTTCTAGGGTTTATGCCAATGTAGAGGGGATTAAAAACAAAAATCTGCGCTAGTGTTATTTATAACCAGATTTCTATCTAATTCTAAGCCCAAATCTGATGTCTTGTAGGTAGAGCAAAAACCAACCTGAGATATGGACTTTCCCTCTTAGTGGAACCTTAAAATTTTTACTTTCCTATGTCTATGCTATTTTAAAATATATCTTGACCACTTTATTCTGCAGCCTTTTTCAAATGAAAACTGAAATAATAAACCACTCACTCTACAATACCAAAGTCCATAGAGAAAATCAGCAGTTTTATATCATGGCACATACAAGTTGCTGATCCACTGCTTACTCCATGAGAAAGTTAAAATGGTTTCATTTGGGACTTCAGCATTTTAAAACATTCTTTCAGATTCACCTCAGTGACACAAACTTAACAAACAAGCCAACAGTAAACCAGCAGCTCCTAATCCATTAATATGTAGATTTTCCTTATTGATAGTGGTACAGTAAGTACTTAATAAAGGCATTAGGAACAGTGAAACACTGAAACAGAGTGAAGAATCAACACCGTGATTTCTTAGTTCAGTTCATAAAAGAATGGCAGAGATTAAATTATGTTCTGGGACGTACTTCTGTTTATGCCCAAGAGTGTGTTCATGCAGCAGTCAGCGAACAAAACTCGCACCTCTCTATTTTTCTCCATGTTCCAGTCGCCTACCACGTTGCCAGATAGGTGTGCTTATGCCTGATTGGGTTCCTCTTTTAACATCCTCCACTATTTCACTTCTCTTTTTATCCTCGCTCCTCTCCTTTTTCTCTCCACACATATTATTTCCTCTGACTGCATGTTCACTGCTTTCAAAGTAATTTCTTTAGATTTTCCTTAATTCGTCTTAGGCCATTTTCTCCTCCTCCACTTCCCCCTCATTTTTCCTCCCGTCATCTCAGTTCTCCTCCTTCTTTTGTCACTCTCTGCTCCACCATCAAACCCCCCCACCACCACCCTGATGTGACCTGATCTCAGTGTATCCTGTGTCATTTCGCTTCTGTAATTAAAGTCCAAACTGGAGTCCAGTGACAACATGAGAATTTACCTCCTTCTCTACTTCTATGCTCTCCTCTCTATCTTTGAACATTTCATTTAATTTTCCTTTTTAGTAATACATTTATGCTTCTTTTTGATTTTGTTCTCCTTTCTGTTCTCATCGTCTACTTTCATGCGTCGGTGTGAATTAAAAACACTGATTTTCTCAATGGACTTTGGTGCGGGAGAGTGGTCGATTCAAAGAGTGACACAAACTTCAATTTTGAGTGACTATAGGCTGTTAAACTGCAAATTAAAGTGGCAAACATGTCACATTGGAAACAAGCAGGTGTAGATTTTCATTATGTTAGGTACGCAAAGTCTTTAGACAATATTTTATTTTCTGTATACCACAGTTTAAGTGAATTCTGGATAAAATTCAACAGCACCTTCTTCTGCTTTGTATTCCAGCAATGCTGAGTGTAATGTAATTAGAACCTATTCATCAATATGCTTTCCTAAGGTGAAACCAGACCATGTGATCAGCCCAGTCTAGGGTAGTGGGACACGATACTTCCTGGCTATCAAATCGCCGTGGCGACCCACTATAATTAGATCTATCAGAAGAAGTCCTCGCCAGACTAGATCTATAATCCCAACTCCAGAGATTAGTCATTGTAAAGGCAGAGTCAGCAACTAGGGACAGCTTTCAACCTTCTGCACAAAGTTTATGCCCGGAAAATCATGACACAACACATGTCCTCCATTCTGAATTACCTCTTTCAAATATATACATACTAAGAAATACAAAGGAATGTCATCCTTCATCCGTCATCTAATAGCCAGGCCAGAAAAGTGTATACTGTATATGTTCAATATTCTTTTAACTGACTTAGATATCATTCATGTGATTATCTTCCCATATATTATTATTTCATTGCATCATTTTCCTCTGAAGACACATGGTGTTGGAGAAGTTTATGTTAAAACACTCAACCATGTATCCCATGTAATCATCTACAGTACACTATATAAACTATTTCTGCATTCATTTTAATAGGCATATGTTGGCACTATGTGTGTGATGTTATTTTTCCTCTTTATTACTGTTAAACTTGTATATATTGAGATCCATGAGTTTCATTTTGTAAATATGAAGTATTATAAGTATTATAATATATATATATATATATATATAATTTTTTTCAACTCTTTAATATGTGCATCCAGCGAGGTATGTTTATCTATATTTATTTTTATGATCTTCTGGCTATGTGATGCCAAATTCCTGATCACAAGTCTGACATGAGGTCTCCATGAATCACCTTCTTCAACAAAAGCCAGTCACATTGTTTCATCTGACGAGTCAAACGGAAAAGAACCTGAACATACTGTATATACAACTGCATCCATTTTAATTATACCATAAACTACTATGCCGCCATGTATGAAGAATCCGACCTCGATTTTGTCCAAACTGTGTTTCAGATTATGACTCACTCATAATGTGGTTGCAGGGGGATTATGATGCATTAAAACCCACTCTCTTACCAAAGTGTCTGTGATTACTGATGTGTGTGTTTGTGTGTGTGACCATTTCCAGAAAACACTGCACCCACTCCCCCCCTCAGTCTCTCTATTAGACAACAATACACTTAAAGTCCCAGTCAGTGGGAGAAGAGAGAGGAGACGTTGTTCTGCTTTAATGTCGCTGTAAAGAGATCAAGACTGCAGGCACAGAGAAAAGAGAGAGAGTTTGCATCAGTGTGGAAAAAAATAGAGGAAAAATAAAGTGAAGGACAAAGCGGGCAAGAGTGACAGGGAGCGTTTCCTCTATTCTACAAACATCTTTTATACAATTAGAACTTACAGTAAACCTTTATCAAGAAAACAGACTGGAAATCTCATTTCTATCCTTTTCATTTTTCAATTATCTATAAATGCTTCCTGAAAATACCCCCCTTCCCCCATTATTCCCTTTAAACGTCTCTCATGCCCAGCCCCAATCTCTACATGTTACTCCCTAAAGCCCCTTCATTATTTCACATAATGTTATCATTCATTACATGTGAAGAACGTCACACTTGAGGGATAGTTCAGACTTTCAGGTTGTATGAGGTAATGACTCCGCCTAACAAAAGGCTAACTTACAAAATTTGTCACAGTGTGCAAGCAAGGTTGAAACAAAAGAAAACAAAAAAAGCAAAAAAGGCAAAAACAGACTAATGCATGTGTGAGTCCACAGCCACACAAGGGCATAAATTCTGGTGATATCCACTCTCTAACACCTTTTTAACTGATACAAATGTTCATAAATGCACATAATTAGGTTAAGTTAGGTTAAATACACAGCACATTTACTTTGACTTTGACATTACACAGTACTCTAAATGAAGTGTGCACATTTAGGTTACTCTGTCATTTCACTATTCTGATTAATCTTTTTCTTTTGTTTGAATTACCATGCATGAAGTCCACTTCTCCTTCATGGTTCGGCCAAAGGATGTGGCTGAAGGTGGAGCCTGGCTAAATACAGAGGCCCTGGAAATTGGACCAAACCATGAACTGACGAGCAAGGGGGGATTTATTATCTTTGCTTTGGGGGTTGGTTATTGTGTGTGTTTAGTTCCCCCTCTTGGTTTAGAATGGTCTGAGCAGCCAGTATATATGTCCCCTCTTTGTCTCATTTGGCCAGGTCAGGTTGTTGAGTTAGTTCTGTTGGCAATATTATTTTTGAGTAGTGTTTTGTTAGGTTGACCTCTTTTATTGGGCCCAGATTTCTACTAATTTGCAATTTTGACTTGTAACTTCGAGATACACAGAAAATAAAATTGTTATTTCTCCAACATCTTGTGGTCTTTTGCACTTTGACTGCTTGGTCCATGACAGCATGAGAGGAAGGCAAAGAGTAAAACATGCAGAATAAAATACCTTAAAACAAAAGGAGGAGAAACATGGAAAAGAGGAACACAAAGAAACAACAACAACAACAAAATGAACCCACAAAGACTCAAGTGAAACACATTAAGGTGGGGCAGACAATCAAAAGGGAAGACAGGACAGGAAGTAAAATTAAACAAGGTACACACAAGGAAATACTACAAAATAAAACAGGAAAGAATGCACAGAAAATCAGACACAAAGAACTAAAAACCTATGGTTAAAGAAAACAGAACAACAGAGAATCCAAACAGAACTGAACTGATCAAGGGGTTATTACAGAATCTACACCTGTTAAAGTCTTAGTTATCTTAAGAATATGTCTGAAACATTGTCTTGCCAATAGACAGCTTTTTGGACAGGAAATTGAAGCTTGTAAACTGCTCACTAATGTGCACCAAAATCTGTGTTTTTTAACTTGTACTGGTCTACCGTGGCTGCTGGCCTGCTGCTGTTTTGTTTGTTATGTACCTCTAGTAAATCTGAAAATTACAAATTTCAAAAGCAGAAGTCACAAAATAAGACATTCTGACTTACTACGAACAAAAATACCTGTGTGCTGTTATGCTCAATTGCCAATTTGTGTTGTTTTTCCATGTGCCCCAGCTGTGTGTTTTTCTGTTTTTTCCTGTGCCCCAGCTTTTTCAGTGAAAGATGTCTGTGGCTATTTTCATCCTATGTTCTATAGAACATTCTGAATTACCTCTTTCAGAATAGAATAGAGCACTCACTCTGATCTACAGGTGCAAAGGGGATGCCCTCTCTTAGATTTTTTTTATGTATGTAACCTTCATTTTACCATTGAGATTAATCATTTATTTTCAAGTGTGTCAATTTACATTGTAATACATGGGTATTCAAAAAACTTGATCTTGTATACTAAGACTATGTTGCCTACCCCACCATTTAAGTCCTCACAAGCTCTGTTCTCCTGGATGTGTGCAGATCTTGATCAATTTCTTTCCACTGCTGGACACTGGCTTAAGTAACAGACACACTCCCTAAGCTCATCATGAATGAGTTTACAAGCAGTTCCTGCACAGTGACAAAAAGCTATAAAATCATCATGACAAAAATAAACCCTGATAAAAAAAAAAAAGAAAAAAAAAGTTGCTTTTAAGTCGCACCTTTTTCGTCATGCATTGATTGTTGTCAGTTTTTGGGAAGTGGGTGCACCTTTTTTTGACCTGCAACTTTACTGTTATTGGGGGTTGTTTAAGGGAAAGGGCTCCACGGGGAACAGAGGAACTGACTGCAGTATGATCATATCAGTTTCTGCTGGAGCGAAATATGAGCAGAAATCTTTAAGAGACAGAGAGGGTCCACATAGATCTCCAGGGCCGCTTCTCAACCATTTCTGGATGGCCATGACACACAACGCTCAGCTTAGCGCTCTACATGGATTGTTGCTGGTTTCCTCAGCCAATCCCTGGTGACTATTACAGTATAACTGTGTGTGTGTGTGTGTACATGTAATTTGAAAAGTGAGTTGATTTGTTTTGATGCACTCGTGTGTCTATAGCTGATTATGTAAATAACTGATGAATAACTAAATGATTTTCTGCTTTTCACAACATCAGTATTTTTCTTTATTGTTTCATTAAATGTAACATTTTTCATCTAATGAATTCCAGAAGAGCCAGAACCACACAAAATTATTCATGAGGTGGCGGAGGGAGGAGGAAGCTAATGGAAGCAGTGACCCAGGAGTTAGTTTGTAAGTTAGTAAACTACTCACTTTCCTGCACCAAACTCTACAAATCAATGCTTTTAGCTCACAGGGACACAGGAGCTGCTGTTCATCTGCTGCCACATGTGTTATGTTTTTCACACTGAGGTAAATCTAAACAATGTCAAACACTGAAGTCACCAAATGACACATATGAATTTACTGATAGAGGTAGCAGTGGATCAACAACTCCCGCGTACTGTGATGTAAAATTGTAGATTTTCTTTATGGATTTTGGTGCAGGATTACAAAGTTTTCACTATAGCAGTGTAAAAAACTGTATAACAGTGAGGTAAACCGTCAAACATATTCTTAAGATATTGTTGAAAAGACAATTTAATTTGCTGGGTTTTTTTGCTAAGTGACTAAAATCTGGCTTTCCTTGTTTCTCTACTGGGAGCCATGATTTTCATGTTTGTCTGGGTATGATATTTGATCACTGCACTTGTCACTGCTTAAACTAGTAATGATTATGAGCATCACCTCTGTGTGTGAGAATTTTTCTACTTCTCTGATCACTTCAGTCTTTTTTTTTTTTTTTTGCAGGCTGTGTGAGTGTAGGTTTCTCCTCCTCCCCCTCCTCCTCCTCTCCCTTACTGCTGTTCAGCTCTCCTGTTGCTGTTTTGGCATCTGGCTGCTGTTATTTGTTTATGTTTGCCCGTAGTCGGTTCCGCTGGGCCGCCTTTCCTCCAGCGTGTCACGAACAAACGTCTAACCGAGGGCTAACAGGAGGCCTCACGGGGTCCGTGGATGTGTGTGCGTGTGTGTGTGATAGAGAGAGAGAGAGAGGGGTTTTATTGTGTCCTTGAACAGAAAGTGTGTGTGCGTGTGTGTGTGTGTGTGTGTGTGCATTTAATTTTGTGCATAACTATGTGTGCATGCACACAGGAGCACAGGATCCCCAGGGTCAGACTGAAAGGCTTAATGCAGTGAAAGTGTTGTGTGGCAGGTAAATAAATACACACACACACACACACACACCAGGCTCTGTCTGCAAACCAGCCGGGTGAAACCAAATCAGTGCGGGCCAAAGAGAAGGAAGGAGTGTGCGTGTGTGTATGTGTGTGTGAATGTGTGTGTAATTTTTATCAGACGGCCAGTTGTGATGTGAGCACTCGCACCAACAGAACAAGCTCTCTGATAGGAGACTGCAAAGGGTAACTGAGGGTAATTAGGGTCCAGTATCTCATCTAGTGATATGGCAACACAAGTGCAAACATCACTTCTTGACACTTCCCGAAGTTAGTCTGATTGGCATATAGTCATCTGTTGTTATCTGCTTCAAGCCCATTGGTTCCTGCAAACATCTAAAGGCTTCTCATTTATATCAGGCTTGGTTTATTTATTTGTTTCATTTGATAATTTTAAGCTCATATTTTGAATGAAGTGCACTTGAATGAACTTGGAACAATGACAGTGACAATGAAATTCAATCAGCACCATGGACAGTGACATCAGTCTGTTCTCCTCTGTTGTCCTTTGGTACATTGCACTGTATAGCTTGTGTTTGTTATAGTATAAAGCTGTTATCTCAACATTGCCCCCTTATTAAATACAAATCCAGCCATAGAAATAAATTAGCACATGACAAGGGTCAGAAGTTAACAAACCGCATTAAGTCGCGCACCTCTCCTATGATGTATAACCAAAGAAAGGTAGAGGTAAAATAGGAAACACATTATTTATTTTAAAATAAGCACATATTGCACTGCTGAGTGATTGTCATTGTCACAGAATTCATTCAAATTTACACCACAAAACATCACTGAGCTTCAATCATGGTGTATACATGACACTCGCCCCCAGTAACAGTGATTTCCTGTCTGCCTGCAGCATCACAACAGGATGAATCCTTGTTACTGACAGCGGCGAATCACCATCAAAATACAATGAGTCCGTCTGCGTGTCTGTGCGTCAGGACCTCCAACCAGCTTCTTCACAGCACTGAACCTACAGAAACACATGCACAGAGAGAGGGGGCTTAATATGAATTCATGTTTTGTCACACACATAGTAAATCAGATTTTCTTTTTCAGGTAGTGAATTTAAGTATGAGAGAGAAAAGCACAAATTAACAGGTTGAAAAAAATATTGATTTCCATGGTCTTAAAGCCGAGGTCCATTTCAAAGGTGTTTGTAAATAAATTGGTTTGTAACATTTCAGTAGCAGTCAAAAGCAACTTTTTTTTCCTCAATCCCTGTACGTGATTTATTAAAGGGATAGTTCAGGAATTTTAAAGAGTGGTGTGGTTTTGTGGGTTACTGACTGTTCCAGGAAATCTCACTGAGCTACTTTAGAAAAGAGTCACCTAATAAATCTTCATTGTGATATCTTAAGAATATAACACTTTTCACACTGCGGTTGTAGCTAATCTGTATCTTTCCCAGGCTGTTTTGACCCACCAATAGAAATATACAATGAAATACTGAAAATAAAGGTAAAGTGCAGTATTTAAGATTGGCACTGGAGTTGACAGATTAAAACCCAAAGTGTTTTTATTTTGGAAAAAAGGGGGGGGGGGACTTTGTCTAACTGTCAAAGATGTTGTTTTTAGTGTCCAAGTCAGAGAAAACCTTTACCAGTAGATTTCTTTATCCAAGACAAGTTTTGGATTTCCAGCCTAGTAGACTGAACCTTCTGTCCACTACTGGAGTTCAGTTACTGAACTTGCTTAGTTGCATTTCCTGTTACTCATAGATTATTTCTTTCATCTAATATGCAAACCAGATACTTCCTACTCTAATAAAACCATTAGTATTCCCTGTTGTCTGCAGCCTCGTTAACAAAGACCAGAAACACAGTGACACTTAGTTTTGGTTGCTGCTGCACTCTTTTCATTTTCACTCAATCAACTGTATTGATCTGGGATTTGTGATTCTCCGTCTGCAAATGTGAAATCGTGTCAAGTGCATATTCACACACACACACACACACACACACACACACACACACACGAAGGAGAAAACAAAAGGATAAAGAAAAGAGGAAAACATCAGAAAGAGAGCAGGAGAAACTTAATCCATCCATCACCTTTGGAGAGAGTGACCTCCTTTGTCTTTATGTGTATGTGTGTATGTGTATGTGTGTGTCTCCCCCTGTGACTGTTTGTGTCAAGGGGAGGGAAACTTAAATCAGCAATTAAGGTAAATAATTAACGAGCTGAACGATGTATTATTAATGAGAGTGACGGCCTAATTGCCCTAAGCTTTAAACAGACAGATTACACCTGAAGATAGATAGCGATAGAGGGACGTGGGGGGGGGGTCAAAAAATGGATGGAAGAAGGGGTGGCACAAAAGATTGATTGAAAAAAAAACAAGGGCAGCAGAGAGGGAAATAAGAAAAAAACAAATGCTCAAAAGAAAAGTCAATAATGATGAAGACTGAAAAAGATGAGCAAATGTGAAGAGATGGATAGATACAAAAAAGTTTGAGGCAGATACAGGTAAGGATAGGAGGATGAGGCAAAAAAAGGGGGAATATACACAAGGGAAATACAAAAGACGATGAAAAGAAGAATGTAAGAATTGTAGAGGAATAGCAGAACCCTGCTGGCTGAAGTTTGTGTCACTTCTCTTCACCAAAGTCCATAGAGAAAATCTGTGATTTTACATGGCAGCACACAGGAGTTGGCGATCCACTGCTGCCTCCATCATTAAGATCAAATGTGTTATTTTCAGAGTCCAGTGCTTAAATTCCTTTGTTCAGATTTACCTCAGGAACACAAACTGACCAAATGAGGCAGAAGTACAGCAGCTACTGTGTCCCTGCAAGCTAAAAATGAAGATTTTTTCAATGGAAACTTTGTATAAAGAGTGAGTGGCTTACAAACTTCAATTTCACAAAAAAGGCAGTTGACAACCATTAATGAAAAAAAACAAAAACATTCTCCCCACTTTCCTCCCTCTATTTTCCTCACTTCGCACTAAGTGTATATCAAGTTGCCCAGACTCAGGCTTGTTAATTGCAAAGAGATCACAGTGCAAGTGTGTATGTGCTTACATCAGCCCAGTATATCTGCTCTATTGGATTGAGATCATGTTGACTGCATTAACACCTGGTAACATGCCTGCAGGCACACAAACACATCACTAACAGTGTGAACAGACAGAGGCAGAACTATTTGATGATCGTGTCTTTACAGTTGACTCACTGCTCTATCCTGCATAATCACACTTTAAATCAATAACTCCTCTGCTGAGGTCCTGGTTCATTTATATTACATCTGCTTGCTCCTTCCTACTTACACTTACTCTTTCCTACTTTTGTTTCTAAACCAGTTAAAGTGACACAATTAAAACAAACAGCATAGTTTTTGGCAGGGTCACTCACCTGCATGTGTTGTTTGTCCCATGTGTTTGAACAGTTGCACAAGTTTGAGTGTCGGCATCTCTGCTCCGTCTTGTTAAGCAGGTGGAGGTAACCTGTGGACTTCAGTCCTGGCGGTGGACTTTTAAAGGGAAGGATCTAATCTTTATGGCGGAGAACAGAGTGGAGACATGAACAGAGATAGACTGAGATAGGAATCGGTGTTGTAAGAGTGAAGAGATATCTCCAACAGCTTTATCGTGCCAACGTAGGCTATATTGAAAGCATGGCCTTCAACAGGCCTGCTGTAAACATTCAGTGACGCACGTTTTACACACTATGCAGGGAAGTTTTATTCAATGAACAAGTAGAAAAGGTGTTTGGTTTTGAATGGTTTTTGAATTTACATTGAAGGTACACACTTATGGGTCATTTGGTCAATGGAGATTGTGCTGCTATTTGGGCACTTCAGCATGTTTTCTGTAGGGTTTTATTGCAAGAAAGGTGAGCAACAGGCAGAAAAGAGTGTGTGTGGAGAAAAACAGACATGAGCAAGGTCAAGGTCTAACTTAAGATTTTACCAGGTATAATGTAAAATAAAAAAATAAACTGTCCAACATTTCTCAGGAAGAAAGTGAAATAAGTGTAGCAGCAGCTCTCACTGACACAAACATGTAACAGACATGTTAAATGTCTGTTTAAATTTGTTTAAATTTCCCTTTGAGGGACAGTAAGGTTGTGAAGTGAATTACTGAACAGGCTGCATGGAAGATACTTTCATTCAAATAATAATAATCTATCGAGTGTGTTTGAGGGGAATCAGGGAGGTAATTTAAGGTTTACTGTTCCTTTCTTGTTTTGGCAACTACAGCTTTGTTTGTTACTTATTTATCTTACACTGCACTGATATATGATGTATTTCTTGTTGCGTATTTTTGTTCACAGTGTGGCACTTTTTGTAATTTGCATAGTTAAGAGATTGTGCTACTTTTGCACCAAAGACACTTGGTGACCCAATTGACTCTATTCTTATATAGTGTACTATAGAGAGAGGTAGCCATTTTGTAGCGCTGTCTGAAAGTTAAGTGAGGATTATTATACTCTATATAATGCACTTAATAATTAGTTTAATTGAAAAACTCAATTAAAAGCTAATATTTTAAGACTATAAATTTATATTTAATATATGATGTTTAAATTAAATAAAGAATAAGTTGTTTATATGTTTATACTTTAAGACTAAAGTGATCAGCATTAAAATTAAAATGAAACAAGGTAATCAGCTGGTCTTTTAGATGTTTAGTAGAAGATATTTCCTGAGAAGGTACTTTTCAGATGCCATTGTTCAAGTTTTGGCTATTTGATCAAGAATTAAACATTGTATTCACCAAAACTGCTTTAAAACTGCATTTATTGTAAAATGTGCTATTGGGATGGAAGGCTGGCTGATGGCGAGACAAACACGTGCCAAAGTCAAACTCCGTCTGTCTTTCTCTCCTTCTATCTCCCTCAGCAATAGCCATATAACGGATGCCACAACCATTATGCGGTCTGTGGGTTTCTCTCTCTTTCTTCACCTCTCCATTTTTTTTTTCATGCTCTTCCCTGTCTATGTCTCTCCCTCCTTCTTTGTTTCTCTCTCTCTCTCTCTCTCTCTCTTGGTTTGTCAGGACACAGGGATTTGTGGTCAGAGGGAATTGTGGGAGGAAGAGGCAGAGAAATAAACACAGCATCCCGACGTGGGTAATGTCAAATCTGCCTCGTTATCAACACAGACGAGGCATCTGTGTGTGTTTGTGTGCGAGTCTCACCATCTCACAATGGTGTACTTCATCAAAAGTCCACATTAATCTCCAGAGACTCCTGCCACTTCACGGACATGTGAAGTCCACTGCACACTCACTCCCGTACCAACTTCTCACAGCAACAATTGGTCTTTTGCATTTAGGCAGCAACAATAATCACAAAGATTTGTGAGATTCAAACCTTGAAATCACCAAACAAACTCCGCCACATCAACAAGAAATAATTAAAACATTTAATGAGCTAACTGCCTTAAAGTTTACTCATCAGAAATAGAGTGAGATTCTGGTTTGTTACCAAGCAGGTTTTTAAACTCAATGAAATTGCTGTGGTGGTTTTTCCTGCATAAAAACAAATAAAGCTAGAAATAAGGTTAAAATTGAACAAAATAGAAATGTTCAACAAAATATGTGCAATAAAGGAATGTGTGCAATATGTGAACAAAGGTGTAATGGAAACTGTACAGGTGTGCGGGTAGAAAATTGTTTAAGTTTAAGACATGGTCACTTCATTTCTGAAGCTCTCTCGTGGTATTGTGTTTGATAATGTGTTTTTTTTTTTCCTTCATCCAATCTCTTACTTTATTTAGGCTGAGAAAACATGAATGGCAGGGAAACAAGAGACGAAAATAAAGACAAACTGACAAAGAAACACGTGGAAGTTAAACACACAAGACCCAGGTGAATCACACCAGGGTGGAGCACACAAACAAAAAGGCAGGGACAAGGACAGAAGAAACAAACAAAGAAAGGTAAATAAGGGCAAACGACTTCAAAATAAAACTGAAATAATCAAAATCAACCAAAATCCAAGACAGAAGAATAAAGATCCAAATAAAAATGGCAAATAAAAAGTCCTGCAGGGGGTCAGGTTTCAGAAGAAATGACCAAATGACAGTTTTTGAGTTAAAAAGCTTCTCCAGTCCAGACAGGAAACAGTGTGACCCATCTATTTCTATTGTTTCAAGTCGACTCATTTCCCTGACAAAACTAATAATAGTCTGATCCTGAATACTGATACTTGCTGAATACTAATCTGATCCAAACATTTCGACTAAATACGTCGAATTAAGTGGGTCCCCGAAGCCAACCAAGTGAAGTATTGATCACCACGACGAATATGTAATCAGATGTAATTCACGGTGAAATGGCAGTGTAACTCGACTTTACTGCCTGTGCTATTTCATCTGTCTGATACCTGACAAAAACGCCGAAAGACAGAAATATGAGAAGTTTTCTTCATTCCTCCCTGGTGTCTCCAAGCACTTTGGCAGTTTACAGTTACAGTCAACTTCTAACAAAGCAATTAAAATAGAAAGTGGCAGACACACACGCACACACACACACCCTCCCCACGTCTGTTTTTTTTTTTAATGGAGCAAGCAAACATATGGACATCCGTCTCTCTCTCTCTCCCTTTCTCTGCCAGTCGTCTTCTATCTCGCACGCCCTCAATCTCTCTCAATTACTCCACGCCACCGCACAAACCCCCATCTCCATCTGTGAGAGATTCAATTGGATTGGAAGCCAATCAATCACAGCGAGTATCGAGCCGTGATTGGATTTGGCCGGGGCTGACGGGGTGAGGTGGGTGGGTGAAGGGGGGGGGGTGGTTTGATTTTAGCTCTGCTCCAATGAAGGTAGATCTGATGTATTATTGCTATGGACGTACAGACAAGATCGACTGTGTGTGTGTGTGTGGTGGTTTATATGGTGTGTGTGATTGTGGTTGACATGTGTCAGAGTTTGAGGTTTGGAAGCTGTTCCAGCTCTGACTGATGCCTGCAACAGTCCAACGCAGCCTATCTGTCATAGAGATGTTCTATACTCTCTGTGTCCCACACTACATTTCACATTTTAAGAAATAAAGTGAAGTGATCAAGAACGACTGTGACAGGTGAAGGATAAAAACCACGTTGTGAAAACTCTCATGCGGGGCAAATTATTTTTAAGAAAATACTTGTATAATGTAGAATCTGCCTGTATTTTTGTTTTCTACAACATGTACAGTACGGTATGTTGCCAGAATAAGTGAGCGATCTCTATCCACAGATGGAGACTGTCAGATACAATAGAAAGCAGCACAGAATATAACAATGAAATTACAAGATGACCATTTCTAACAATAAAACAAAGTTTTCTTTTTTTTATCATTTCTCTCTCTCTTTCTCTCTCTCTGCACGGACGTCTGTTCAGGAAATCAACATCTTTAACTCACAGTTCTACAACTCGCAGGTCTACTTCTGCTCCATTTGGTAAGTTTGTGTCACTTTTGCGATACTGAAGTCGCAAAATATATATATATATATATATATAATATATATATATATAAACTTACTAATGGAAGCAGCGGTGCAACAACCACTGCTGTGAGCAGTGAGGTTAAAATCACTGATTTTCTCTATGGGCTTTGGTGCAGTGAGTGAACATTTTACACAGCACCACAAACTTCAGCATCAACTGGGAAAAGCTGTCTAACCTTGAGATTAAGTGGCAAACTAGCATGCTCAAGATATCATAGACCTAAGTTGGCATAGATTTTATAAGGTGAGCCTTTTAAGTGGATAATTCTGATAATTCTGATAATAATAAATGCGTGCCTGACCCAGACAATCTCTTGCTGCGTTCAGTGAAGAAATGTAATTGGTGAATGACTGTTTAAAGGTGCACATGCATACGTGTGTGCAATAGTTGTGTTGTGTGAACACAGTCATGCAAATAATGACTTGTGTTAAAGTTGGAGTCTTTCTGATTATTCAAATCCATATTTTAGAAAGACAATTATGCATGTTCTTCTATTATACACTCCCTGGCCACCAAAGTTGCCACCAAAAATACAGCAATATTGTATTAAGGCACGTGTTCGTTGTGGCATAGTTTCAATAAGCTTCTGCAATGTCACAAGATTTATTGTCATCCAGTGTTGCATTCATTTTTCACCAAGATCTTGTACTGATGATGGGAGAGTCAGACCACCGCACGAAGCCTTCTCCAGCACATCCCAAAGATTCTCAATGGGCTCTGGACTCTGTGGTGGTCAATCCATGTGTGAAAATGATGTCTCATGCTCCCTGAATTACTCTTTCACAATTTGAGTCCGATAAATCCTGGCATTGTCATCTTTGAATATGCCAGAAAAAAAAACCTAGTCATTTATTATATACTTTACCGCATGTTTGCAGAGTTACTGACAGGATGATGTCAGTCTACAGATCTATACCTGATTTGATTCCTACATACAGTTTCTGAAACCAAAATAATCAAGACCTGTGCTCAAATGATGAGTGACAAATGTTAGTCCCCAGAGTCAGAACTGAACTGAGAAAGAATGATTTCAACTGTTACAAAAGGAACTTAAACTGTCACAGATTATCACTTTGGGGCCATGGTTCTCAAACTGTGGTACTTGTACCACCGGTGATAGGCAAGCTTCCTCTGGTGGTACTTGGAGGGGTCATTCAGTATATTCCGGTAGTCAGCTGACCTCATTCTTTGGCCACATAATGTTGCTGAACCTAGACCTGACCAACTGCAGCAACCCCAGATCATTGCACTGCCCCCACAGTCTTGTACAGTAGACACTAGGCATGATGGGTGCATCACTTCATCTGCCTCTCTTCTTACCCTAATGCTCCTATCACTCTGGAACAGGGTAAATCTGGACTCATCAGACCACATGACCTTCTTCCATTGCTCCAGAGTCCAATCTTTATGCTCCCTAACAAATTGAAGCCTTTTTTCCTATTGGCCTCACTGATTAGTGGTTTTCTTAAGGCTACACAGCTGTTCGGTCCCAAACCCTTGAGTTCCCTTCACATTGTGTGAGTGTGGAAATGCTCTTACTTTCACTATTAAACATAGTCCTGAGTTCTACTGTTGTTTTTCGACAATTTGATTTCACCAAACGTTTAAGTGATCGCCGATCACAATTATTCTGAACCACATTTCTTCCTGGAAGACGATGGTTCCCCACTATCCTTCCAGTTTTTAATAATGTGTTGGACAGTTCTTAACCCAATTATAGTAGTGTCTACAATCTCCTTAGATGTTTTCTCTGCTTGATGCATGCCAATGCATCAATCGAGAATTTGACCCTTCTCAAACAGACTAACATGTTTTCCACGACCACAGGATGTGTCTTTCAACATGGTTGTTTCAGAAATGAGAAGCTACTCATTGCATCAGTTGGGGTTAAATAACCTGTTGCCAGCTGAAAGATAATCACCCATGCAGTAATTATCCAATAGGAGGACCTATTTGCTTAGTTAAATGCAGGTGGCGACTTTCTTTGGCCAGGCAGTGTATATAACGTGGTGGAATGGATGCGCTGGAATTCATTTGTAGTTGATTTATTTCAGTCGATCTGCACTGTTTTCCTCTTTCTTTTTCACAGTCTGCATTCCGGTCAAAGTGAGATCTATCCTGAGAACTGACAGCCAGCACACACACACACACCCTCTTTGCCAGTGTATATGAATGATGGCAGCATTAAGTCTGTAGAGAGTCTCCTCTATGACAGTTATGATGGTAAATCATCTCACCCTCTATATCGCTCGCCTCTCCTCACACACGCACACACCACGAGATAACTTTGAAACTCTATCAAAGGTGGAGTTACACTTCACCGAAATTAAAAAAGCCCATGAAGAGTATAGGATGATTTAATTTTCTTTACATGCCATATATGTATGAAGTTGTGTACAAACACTCATATTTTAGCAGTTCTGACACCAGTGACAGGCTGTAGCCACAGATAATGCTGTAAGGAGCTGGTCAATACTAATTCACTTGGTTTAACCTGCTTAGCACTGACCAGTCACTCTGCATGTGTGTGTCTGTGTAAGTGAGAGAGGAAGGAGTGTGTTTGTATGTTTCCCTTGTTTTCTGGGCTGTTGGTGTGTGTGCGTGTGTGTTCGTGTGTTTAAACCCATTTAGTGTTCCCCATACATATTTCTTTGCTGTAACATGAGCAGCAGCTGTAGACCAGATCAATAGAAATGTTTCTTTCTTAATGAAGATGTGTGCGTGTGTGTTCATTGGGTGTGTGTGTGTGTGTGAGAGAGAGAGATGGGGATGGGAGGGGGGGCACTTAAGCTGACCACTGTGTCTGACCACAGTGGTCCGTCGGTGGACAATTTATACTGCCCACAAAAATTCACCACCATTGACCCACACACACACATACACAGATAGTGTTGTCATTCCAGGTCAAGGGCATCTACCTTAAGAACAAACCTTTAATAATATTGTACCTATAGTAACGATATTACACAAACAATATAATAATACAGCAAAAATTCAATCACCAGTTTGTTTGTACTTTACATTAAATGATAAAATCATCACACGTTATTATTTACACAATTAATTATTACTTAAACCTGTGTGGTTGTTCAGATAAACATGGAATAATAGTTTGGCTTATTCCTAAGGCTGCAGAGAATTATGTTAAATCCGTTCTATATTTACAGAGTTATCTGAGTCCTTCTCAAAAAGGATGTAGTCTTCCACAATTTTACCTTGTAAAAAAAAAAGAAAAAGCTTGACTGTTTAAAGATAAGCTTGTCTGTAACTTCTTCCCCGTTTTTCCATTTATTTCTTCTGCCCATAATTAACAAACCAAATTAACTCTGTCTTAATTGTGTTGTGTTGAGTATTGAAAGTTGGATTTAAAATGTTTTGTCTTTATTTATGAGTGTAGCACTATATAACGAAGGCTTCACATACTCACTTTGTTTAATGCTTGGTGACGGACAGGTGAAAGGGCTGATGGAATGCATTTTTGACTCCTAAACAACTTGATTCCCTTCCTCTATCTCATCATCATATCTCTTCCTGACAGCCTGTGCGGCTGCATTAGCATATCTAATTCATACATCGCTCACATAAAGCGATGAGTATGCATGAATCCTCACGGGTCAATATTTCATTTATGCTTCATTTGCACAATCACTGTGTTTGTGTGAGAATGGTGGATGTGTAGATGTAATATATATATATATGTGTGTGTGTGTGTGTGTGTGTGTATACTGTGTAAACGTAGGTGTGTTGTTGTGATAAGGGGACAGTTAATGATTAAAGAGTGATTAGATTGGGATCAGGGACACGGTGCATGTGTTAATGCAGCAGGATGGAGTTCAGAGTTTAAAGACCAAAGTCACACAGCAGCAGCACCAATTTATCTGCACCATAAATCTTTGCTGATCATTCATATGTCAGCCGTTTCTTTCATACAGAAAAGCAAACAAACTACAATTGTACATACACTGATGCAGTGTTTCTTTAAATGGACTTTATGTATGTCTTTAAATACAATAGAGCAATAAGCAAGGCCAAAGTAGCAAAGGGAGGTGGGTTTTAAAGCTGTATTTCCACCAGTTAGTTCAGTTCAGTTTGCTATTGTATGACTTGGTATGGAGATACAGTAGCTGTGTCAGCCATGTAAATGGTGTGACATCACATCAGTACAACATATACAAACACCGGAAAATTCACCGCAGAAAAAAAATGAATTAATCAGTAAAATACAAGGGAAAAAAAAAAAACTAAAAACAAAAGCGGCCATGAATCTTCTCCCTGTCGGTTTTCTCCATTTCATTACCATTGTTGCATGAATCTCTGTTGACCAATCAACAAATGCCAGTGTGTCTATGTCCATTCTGCAGGCGCCGGACCACTTTGCTTTTTTTCCTAAAAGTAGGGTGCCAAAAAGCGAGACAGTAAATGTGGATAAGAGACTTTATGGGATTAAACCAAATGAAAACATATGGCATTGAAGTCATTAAGAGGCTTCAAACCATGGTGACACTGCATTAAAAAATGTGAAAATTTAGGGTGGGTCTCGTATAATTTGCTTGTGATTGACAGCTGTTCTCAGTAGCCCCAAGCAATTACCTGCTTCACCTTAACATAGCACCACTTATGCTTAGGCCTCGTAACCACACACTTTTGTTTTGTGTATACCCGGAAACGCTTTTATTTTACAGTTGGATAGAGACTGTAGCTACAGTATGGGGAAATATAATTGTCTCTTTTTTCCCTGCTCATCTTTTTGTGGAAACTGCCTACAAAATTGGATTTAACTGTGCTCCATTTCATCCAATACCTGAAAAATGTTGGTTTCAACCAATGGGGTGGATTGACCACTAATTCTCAGTAGTGATTATTTGGCGCTTGGGTGATGAAAACTGCTCTAAGACAGGCCTGATAGTCTGTTCACCTGATGTAAAGAAATTAAGTAACTCTGATATTTATTGCTTTTAATGTGATGGACCCAAATATCAGTAAAATACAAGGAAGACGAAGAAGGTCTTCGCCTCCTTTTCTTCCTCCCTGACATGATATGGTTGTAATGTGTATGTATGTGTGTGTGTGCATGACACTCTCCATTGATCCCCTGTCATCCTGATCACATTACAACCCCCCCTCCCGTTAGATCTACATTTTTAATTTTCCTCCGTGGATGTCAAAAGAGACATGAGTGCAGGATGGAGTAAAGGAGGAATGAGAGGAGAATTCTACATGTGGATGGATGTAGAGGCATAAACAGGTCATTTGAGGTCAGCTGGGGTGGAGTGGTCTTACTTGAAAGCCTCAAACATAGTAATTTCACATGTTTTAGCTCAGTTACCATAATTCAAGAATACATTACTGCCCACACTCATGTATACATTCTGTATTTCAATTTGTTTCTATTAAAGAAAAACTAACCTTTGAAACTGGAACATAGAGTATATACATTGTGTATAAAGTATAATAAAAATCTAAACACTTTATCTTGTTTTTTATTTAAATTTAAATTTAAAGAAATACTTTGGTTTCTTAAAGTGACTAAATACGTTTGTATGTGTCTCCAATTTTGACGCATTCATTTTAGTATTTTGATTTAGTCCGGTGCCACGTCGGTTTTTTGAAAGCAAAAGTAACCATATTTTAAATAATGTCACGCTCTATCTGACTTTACATGGGACCACAAATTACAAAATGGACATCATGCTGTACTGAAGAAGGTCTGAAACTAGTGAAGAACAGAATACCCCCAAGAAAATGGAAACGTTAAACGTATCAATGTGTTTGCGTGATTACTGGTTTATCTACTTAGGTAAAGGTTTGCATCATGGACTGCATGCAGGTTGTAATGGCAGCGCTCTGCAAGACAGATGGCTATGGGCTGAGCTGCAGAGGAAATGTCCACGGTGCACCATCTCTCCCGCATACACATACTTCACTTTAATACTATTAATAATCATATTTATTATCATTACAGTCTGTGGCCACTCTAACCCCCAACCACGACCCCACCGGCACACATCAGTAGAGGCATAGCAGACACAGTAAGTGATATAGATTACAACACTCGTCACTCATTGAAGAATAACTTTCTCTCTCTCTCTCTCTCTGGCTCTTTCCATATTTTGTCTTGCTTCCTCTTAAAGGGCTACTTCAGGTTTTTTTTGGTTATTTAGGTACTGACGCAAAGTCTGCCTCGGTAAAAACAGAGGGGAAACAAGGAAAATCTGAATTAAAGAAAGACTCTCTCTCTCTCTCTCTCTCTCTCTCATTTTCTACCACTTTATCCTCCACTGAGGGGGCGCTGGTGCCTAACTCCAGCTGACATAGGGAGAGAGGCCCTGGGAACAGCCCGTCCATCTCAGGGCAGAAAGACTCACCTGATTAAATTTGTTTAAGTCTATGATAACTTTATAAGGTGTCCATTTCACCATTAGACAGCCTTTTCCAACTGGAAACTGAAGTTTGTGTCACTTGGTCAAGAGCTCGTTCTTCTGCACCAAAGGCAATTGAGAAAATCAGCAATTTTGCATCAGAGCACATATTGTAGGAGTTATTGTTTCACTGCTGCTCCTATCGGTAACTTCAAATGTGATATTTTGTAACATTTGAAGTTATTCCTTCAGATTTACCTAAAAGACAAAGTTATCAACTCAACAGTTGACCCTGCGGGTTAAAAATTAATTTTCTCAGTGGACTTTGGTGCAGAAGGTTGCGTTTAGAATTGCTTTCTAATGGCAAGATAAAGCAGTAAACCCGTTCTTACTTTAGCATTCCTGTAAGTAAATTTCTGCTATTGTTGAGTAAATCCTTTAACTTTCTCCTTTTCTCTACATCATATTTTTTGATGTTTGTTGAATAAACCTGTGTCTCCTGACACCTCTTTTTCTTGTTCCAGCCCTCTTTTTTTTCTCACACTGTCCTTACCTGTTCATCCCCTCCCCTCTATTCTATCCTCCCCCTCCCCAAAGATCATCTCTCGCTCTCCCTCTCCTTTCCATCCCCTCCCTCTGTCTTTCTCCTCTTCCTTATTTCTCCATCTGTCTCGTCCTGGCAAGGCCATTAACTCATAAATCCAATACAGGCCACCTCAACACTATCTGTCTTCTGCCGATGGAGAGCAGGATGGGATGGAGGGAGCAGAGAGGAGGATCAATGGTTCCCCCGACTGTCAGTCCGCTCACTCGTTTTCACATCCATCTACCCATCGCCTCCTCCACCTCCTCTCCTCCTCTCCTTCCCCTCTATTTTTCTCTTGTTTAGTTCCAAACCCAGCGGACCGTTGACCGAAATACCAAATGCTGACACAGCATTTCTACACATACGCTAATATTGTCAGCACACCTCACACACTGCAGGATAAATCACTAATAAGGCGGCACTCAACTGACACAATGCCACTTCAACACTGCAATCCTCCATTAAAGGCGTAGTTCAGTTTTTTTTAAAAAAGCTTGAGAAACAGTGGCTTACTTTTTCTTGAAACATGGCTTCCAAAAACAGATTTTAGCCCCTTAACAAAAGACCATCCGTATAAAATCCACACCTGCTTAAGTCTGTGACTTTATTTTGCAGTTAATTATTCTTTTGCAACAGGAAACTGAGGTTTGCGTCGCACTGCAAACGTTTCACTCCCCGCACCAAAGTCCATTAAGAAAATCAGCGATGTTACATCTCAGCACATAAATAGAAATTTTTGATCTACTCCTGTCTTTGTCGGCAACTTTAAATGTGTTATTTTGTGACTTTGGTGTGTGAACACACTTCATTTAAATGTACCTTAGTGACACAAACTTACCAAATGACTTTGGCATGCACACAGGGGCAGCATTTTTTGGGGTGCGTGTGCATGTGTGTGTGAGGAGAAGACAAGCAGCACACAGATTCATCTCAGCCTGTCTGCAGTTGCATATAATTTTTTTTTTTACACATGCAGAGAGGATGGCCAGCGGCCTGTGGCTTTGGCTCACACACACGCGCACGCGCACACGCACACACACCAACACACACACAGTGTGGTTAGAGTGTTTCAGCCCCCTGTGAACCACACTGGCCTCTGGTGAGCCACAGAATCCATGAGGTGTAGAGTGACAAGCTCCCTCTCTCCTTCAAACACACAGGTTTGCACTGCTATTCTTCACAAGACACTGCATTCAGACAAAACAACTCAAACAAAGCATTATCCCTAACCATAACCATAACCATAACCATAACCAACTAATACCTAACCCTAAACTTAACCTAACCACAATTGAACTGTTTGCCCTAAAAATAACCAGTTACTCAGAAATGAGGTTCTGCCTCATTAGGATGATGTTTTGGTCACCTTGAGGACTACTGGTCCTGACAAGGTCAGTGTTTATGCCCGAAAAGGTCCTGAAGAAGGAACAAATACAAATAAAGTACACACACTTAGAGTCACGCTCTTTTTCATTACCTCACATCCTCTCTTCTATCGTATCCTTCATAAAAATACCAGTCAAACATGTATCTTATTCCAATGACTATAAAGCCCTGCAATTATTTGTTGTTGTTTTTTTTTTAAACCACGCGAAACATTATATTTGTACAACTCTCCCATGCTGCACATCAACAACTTGTTCTTTTTTCGAGCTCTAACCTAAAACTAATCCACATGAAGTGGATAAACTGTGTACGGTAAAAAAGTCACTATGGTGTCTGTCTGACACACAATTCATGTTTCTGAAAGAAAAAATCATAACAGAGGATTTAGAGGGATAGTTTACAAAACATGGTTTAGAACCAGGTTCTGATGAACCAGCACCCGCGCACACACACACACACAGAGAGGGATAGTGAGTTTACTCGTCTAGTGGCTCCTTCCTCACCTTTCATCAGTCAAAATGCTTTTATCTAACAAAATGCAACACAGCCATAGTCACAGTCACATTAAGCTGCAAATGCACACACACAAACACGCGCACGCACACATATATACACTATCTACCATTTTAAGGGAGCGTGCACATTCACATCTCTCTCTCCCTGTCACTCACACACCTACTGTACATGCACACATAAAGAATCTCAAACACACACACACACACACACACACAGGGTTAGGTCGTGCCCTTCTCGTGTTTCCTTTGACACATGGTAATAGATTCCGCTGTAGCTCTACGCCTCGGCTAAGTGGCCTCACCTTTCACTGAAAACAAATCACTCCCTCGCCCGCTCGCTCTTTCTCTCTCTCTCTCTCTCTCTCTCTCTCTCTCTCTCTCTCTCTCTCTCACACACACACATACACACACACACACTTCTCTCTCTCTCTCTCTCTCTCTCTCTCTCTCTCTCTCTCTCACACACACACATACACACACACACACTTCTTTGCCAGCACCAGATCTCTCTTCCCACTCTATTCCTGTCTTTCCATTTTCTCTTTCTCCCTCCCTCACTCCTTCTCTCCTCTTCATCCTCATCGCTGACCTTCCTCCTCCTCTCTTTCTCCCTCTTTCTCTCTCTCTTTCTTTCATCTCTCTCTCTCCCATGGGTGCTCTCCCCTTCCTCTTCATCACTCAGCCCGTCATCATTTTTTCCATCCTGTCTATCCTCTTTTTTTTGGTCTCCTCCTCTTTTTCTCACTTTCTTTTTTTTCTCTTTTTTAACCCAGATCTCTGTCATGTACAGGAAGGTTACAGGACTAAAGTAATTTCCCTCTTCCATAAAAAACTAATGCATTAATTATAATCTTATGTTGCCTAACTGGCACAATGCATTCAAATTGTAATTATCAATGGACATCAATGGACGGGGATTTAATAGAGCAGAAAATAAAATCTCTTAAAAATATTTGCATACATTTGGGTTTGGTGAAATGAAAATGATTTGGTTAAACAAAAATAATTTCTCCATCCTAAAAACGTCTATATTAGGAGGCTCAAAGAATTTATGGTCTAAACCAAAAGTGTGCAACATGAAACTGATAGAAAAGAGCATGGTGTTTACAATTATAAAATTATAAAGGATTATTTAAGAGTTTCTTCCGAGCTGAGATCATTTTTTTACCCATTTAGATTAAAATGGGATAATATGTGGAGTTGTTTAATGCCCACTTAAATATTTGTCAACTATATGTCAAATGCACATGTTGTTTATCTAGTTGTATAAATGTTATGGTACATCTGCAGGTTTGCCTCATTTCTAGCTATTAGAAATGCTACAAGGGGCGATGCTTCTGTATATAGTGCAATTAAATAATGTTGGGTGCCAGACAAGAGAATGTCATTTTGTAAGAATATTAATTCTTCTTTGCGCAAAAAAGGAAAAACAAACAAACAGGGAATTTAAATCAATCAGTGAAGTTTGTTAATTTTCCATAAAGAATAAAATCACAGCTGAAAAGTTACTCTCAGTCATTGATGTCAATCTATACACTTTTTATATACACTTTTTTAAAATGATTATTGTTAATTATTCCCTAATTGTTTTCACTTTAGTTACTTTAGTCACTTCAGTTTTGCTGAATTTCGCTCTCACATACATTCACGATCTAATGCATCATTTGCTAAAACATATCGTTTTTAGATATTGTTTTCTTCTGTTGTTCTATTTTAAACCTATGAATGAGTAGAATGATATATCCACTGGCCACAGTTAAAAGAAAGTACATTTCCAGTTACGTGAAGAGCCTTTATTTCGAAATTCTGAAAATTTTGACATTTTGAAAATTCTGTATTAAAAGAGTCACAGTAATGAATAAATACATACACGCTCTGCACTGAAGTGAAGCCTCCTGTGCTGAGAGTCATCTCTAGCTCTGAGGGTAAAAGTAGAGGAAGACCGCCCTCTAGAGGTGACTGAAAACAAATAATGGAAGTCAAGTCAAGTCAGGTTCATTTAACATCACTAACACAATTTGCCTCGAAGGGCTTTACAGTTGGTGACACCCTGTATCCTTAGACCCTCACACTGAGTGAGGAAAAACACAAAGCCCTTGTACAGGAGTAAAAAAAGACATGCAGTAGGTGTCACATAGACATTTTATGTTTTGGTATAACTTTGTGGAATCCAAGGATAATCTTATTTTCAGCAACATGTTCTGTGTTTTTCTTCATGCAGTCAGAAGTTGCCTAATTTAAAATTCTGAATTGGGTTTTTTTTTTTTTACGGGAAGAGGCTGACGACTTTTTAACCGTACATGGCTGTAGAAAAGGAAATATTTAGACTGTTCTGTTTTGTCTGTATGATCTGTCTGTAAATGTTCACAGTACGCTGGACACATGTAGCTGAATAGTTTTGGTGCTTTTAATTTGTAGTTGGTTGCAAATGCTTAAATAATGAGGTCATTTTATGCGATTTTAGAGGAGCATACGAGCAGCAACACCTACCAAGTTCAGGCCCACTGGAAAACACAGTGCCCTCTATTGATTTTGAATAAGTCCAAACTGTTTTAATGCTGTCAAAGGCTGCTGATGGAACGATGGAAGTGCAGGAATGTGCCATTTTTTACTAAGCGGTGTATTATGCTTACTTGTGGCATTACAACAAGCCAACAGGAGGGGCAGCAAAGTCAAAATTAACTTTTTTTTTCTTGTACAATTTCATAAATGTATTTTAGATAATGTACTTATTTGTGCTTTATGTCACTGAAACTCAAACTCTATCCTCTAATCAGGTGTGGAGCAAGCGAATTTGGGGGCTCATGATAGAAGGGAACCCAGGGTGGCCCCACATCAACCCAAGCTAAAGCAGTAATGCACTGCAACAAATCTGAGAGGTTGGAAGTGGCAAAACACGAGAGGCTGCAGATTCTGATGTTCTCCATTTTTATTTTCAAAATGATTTGCAAAGGTTGAAAAAAGAAAAGAAACAGACGGAGAGAGAAAAGAGGCTGCAAGAGACAGACAGGCATCGAGAGCAGAGGAGATGGACGAGCTGAAAGACTCCCGTATTTCCTGTCTCTCTGCTGTCTCGATCACACACACAGACGCACACACAGCCAGTGTAGAAGTGTCAAAGCTCTGTGGACAGACAGAGAGCAGTAATGAATGAGTGCAAGTTCTTAAGCTGAATTCTCTTCACCCAGCAACTGCCACACACACACAGTTTGACAAACACTCTTCATATCAGTCTTACTCTTAGTGATGTTCAGTATTTTTGTCGTCTCAGTGTCTCCTTTCCTTGGATGTCGCTGGGTGTTTGTGGTTGCTCATTGTGAGATGGCATTCAGTCGTCATTCTGTCAACTTCCTGTCTGTGGGATTAGTCTTCACAATGAACCGCAGAGAGAGAAAAAAGAGGCAAAAACCTTTTCTTGGCCTTTTGTCATCTGGACACGACTTCTCAGGATTTCTGTGCCCTTTGATGTGCATACCACACTTTTACAATCTGTGTGTGTGTGTGTGTGAGCGTGCATGTGGATGTGTTTATGTACATGAGTTTGCCATGTCGTTTTCTGTGTTTGAATGTTGCATTTGTATGTGTGTGTGTGTGTGTGTGTACCTGGCATTCCTTAAGCTGTGGGGACCTAAATCTATTTACACAGTCACGTTATGGGGACTTGACAAAAATCAAGTCCCCATAACGTAGATTGCTACATTTAAAGGTGAAGCCATGTTTTAAAGTTAGGCTGAAGTTAGGGTTAGATTAAGGTAAGGGTTAGGGCACTAGCAATTATGGTTAAGGTTAGAACAAGTCTCCAGGAAATGATGTAAGTTAATGCAATGTCCTCTGAAGTCATGGAAACCAGTGTGTGTGTGTGTGTGTGTGTGTGTGTGTGTGTGCACTTGCTGTCAGGGTGGCTCCAGGCCCTCATGCGTCAGAGGGCCTTTCTCTTTCTGTGGCCCCTGAGCAAACATATTAAGAACTACCTTATCACTGCTTATACAGCCAGGGCCACACACAAAACATGCACACGTTAAATACAAGCCTAAATACACACCACATTCACAAAAAGACAGATTTGACTCCAAACACACAAAGCTCGCCGCCAAACTGCCCAAATGTCACAGGTCTATCTGTGGGCAGGAACAGGAGCGTCCTCCTGGCAAGCAATTGGTTCAGACTGAGCCATCAATCACATGTGCAGAAGCCAACGCTGCCTTATAAATGCAAGACTGGTGGGGTATGACTTTAGGAACGTATGCGACACAGTCTTGACAAGCCTTACTTAAGAGGCGCATCCAAGAAAAATGAACTCAGAGAATATGTGGAGCTAAAATAGACAACGACCTACATTTGGTTGAAAAAGCAAAGGATTCTTGTTGATTGTGAAATTAACTGAACTGCAAAAAAAATTGAAATTTAAAACTAATAAACCTGCAGACAAACTTTAAATCAACTCAGCTAATGTCTAAACCATCTGCAAGATCTTCAACATCAGCTGGAAGGTTGAAGAATCAAGAAACACAGGTTGAGAACCTGAACAGCAGACTTCAAGGAAAGCAGTCCTGACTCAAGAAGAAAGTGATCCCACTGTGAGAACTGTTCTTCGTATATAACTTTTTAGTTTTTATTTTATTAAGTACTCATAAGTACAGTCGGGATGCTGAACAGAACAGCAGCTGCGCTGTCAGTGAAGAGGGTGGTCGTGACGATGCTGATGATTCTTGGGATGGGAGCGGAGGCAGCACCCACTGAGAGAGGTAAGAGGTAACACTTTTCTGATGGAAAGGGAGAAAAGTTATTTCTTATAATTATTCTATAACCTTTTCCAAAGACATACATACAAAACAAGACATTATATTAGCATCACAGGACAGAGAAAACTGTATGATTCAGTGATATGGGTCCACTTCAAGCTCAATGTCTTCATTGTGGACTAAGTCCATAGATATTATCCTCTGATGTCCAGCTTATAATTAGATCTCAGATTCCAATGGTTTCTTCCACAATGCTATTTCGAGCAATTTACTGCCCTGTTTTTACACAATTACGACCTCAGATATCAGAGATTTCAGATTTAAGATTAAAAGTGATTGATCCACTTATTTGTGTTGTCTGAAAGAAGATGGAGGGACACTTAGGAGTAGTAAAAAAAAAAAAGTGCAAAGGTTGACCTGGTGTTTGTGCAGTGACTGAACCTTTCACACAGGCAGTGGCAACATTTTGAATAATTTGGTGTAATTAAAGCTTTTTCTTACTGTGAACGTATGGTTATATGTAAATATTGAGCAGGACAACATACTGTAGTTAATGAGAGCTCACACATTACCTGGCATTTGAGTAAATTATGCCATGTCTTAAGTTCATTCTTAAGATCTCAGAATGCAAATTTGGATATAAAGCGTTTTTTGCTGTTTGTGAGCTGAGAAGAAAGTCTCTAGTCGGAGACAGAGAAAAATCCTGACTTCTCAAGTTCAGGATTTTTTTTTTTTGAGGCTCAAAATTATGTTTCTACACAACTAAACTGCATTTTTATAAGAAGAATATTTTGTAAAGTAAAATAAGTTAACTTAGTTGCATGTCAAGCACGCGGTCGACATGTTTTTAAAAGGTTTGTGGTGATTTTGGCACAATGTCTTTAATTTGTCAGCACTAATTTAAACAATTAAAAAAATAATAAATGTTGAGCAATGGAGGGAAAAGATACTAAAAAATTAAAAAAAAAAACATGAAGAAACATTTGATATTATGAACCTGAGAGTAGAAAGCTACTGCAGTTTTTGACCGTACATGTTAATAAGCGCTAATGCTAATAGCACGCAATGAATTTAGGGGATAATTAGGTTTCTAGTAATCCCAAACTCAATATTTATGACACGGGGACACCTACAGTATGTGGGATAATCTACAGCATTTTTGACCTGTTGTATTTGTGATATAGAACAAATTTGAATTCACCTGGTTTGTTAGCAGGTAAAGCGTCATCAGACAACAACTTTTAAGCTACAACCTTTAATGTCTATTTTAAATGTAACTGTCCAGCCTGGGCAATTACATATGTAGCCAGATGGGGGAGACAAAATAAAAAAACATAATAAACACACACACAAACACACACTTTGTACTTCTATCAAAATGAGGACCCTCATAGACATAATACATTCCCTAGCAACTTACCCTAACCTTAACCGTCACAATGAGAACCCTTATTCTATCTCTAACCCAAACCCAATTCTAACCCTAACCCTAAAACCAGGTCTTAACCCTGAAAAAGCCCTTTAAAGAAGTGAGGACCAGACAAAATGTCCTCACTCTGTTGGGTTTATATGATTTTTGGTGCCCACTCTGCAACAAATACAAGAACACACACACACACACTTAAAAAGTTGGACACAGTCTTCCAGTTTGCAGGGTGAGTCCAAACAGGAAGTAAAAATGAATTGAAAAACCACCAGAGGGCGTCTCCACAAGTTGTGACAATAATGCACTTTGAGGAGAGAAGTCCATGGAAAAAGGGACAATAAGCTTCTACTTCTCACTTTATTTTCGATGTTCATTATTCATTATTCTGAAAGACTTGGTCCATTTTATTGTCTACGAGTGCACACAGTGCAATCACTATTTTTGTTATTTAGTTCATCATACAACCACGCTATAGGAAACCTGAACCATCCCTTTAAAATGTTTTGTATCAGTCGGCTTGGGGAATAAATGCACCGCTTGACTTAAATCAGTGTTCCAAATACTTCTGGCTGAACCTATAACACTCTATAAATGATTTCCTTTAATGAAACCTTCAGATCCTGCTCTCAGTTTCACTGGACCAGAAAAGTCTTCAGCGCTGAATCTGAGCAAGTATCTAAAGCAGTGGATTGTGACTACCAGAGCAGCAGGAGTGGATGGCACAACAAAAACCACAACACGAACTCTCACTGTGAGCACCAGGGCAGGAAGACTGAGGAACAACCATGAGGCGCCTGGTCCAGGGAAGCAGGAGCACATGCTGAAGATGATCTCAGCCCTGGAGGAGCTGCACAGGACTTTAAACAGCACACTCAGTTCACGGATTACTATCATGCCACGAGGTACGGCGACTGAAAGATGTGAGAATTCGCAAGCAGAGATGATGTCCACTTTAGCTCAGAATATTGTCTATTTGATTTTTTTTTTTTTTTTTTTTGTAAAACAGTAATATTCCAGTATATTTTAGCCACAAATGTTTCACCTAATTAACTCTACACTTGCTTACGTCTACGATATGTTAAGAAAATTCTTTCTAGTAATAATCAGCCTTTTTCCAAATAGGAAACTTATAAATAGTTAAAGAAAATTCGAGAAAATCAGTGTATCTCACTTGGATTACAAGCGACACAAACTTCAGTTTCCAATTTGGAAAAAAATGTATAACCGTGAGATAAAGCATCAAACATATTTTTAAGATGACATAGACTTAAGCAGGCATACATTTTATTGTGTGAGCATTTTGTTATGTGGCTTAAACCTAGTTTTTTCTTGTGTTCTCACTAAGAACCTCACTAAGAACCTAACACATGATACAATACGATACAATATGATACCGTACCATACAGTATGATATGATACACCTTATTGTCAATATGGGGAAATGCTGCATACATTACAATCAATTAACAAACGCTATACATATCACAGATGACAGTGAAACAAAAAGAATAAGAAGGAAGAAAATAATAATAATTTAAAAAAAAAAAAAAACAGAAAAACATCAACATTAAAACAAGCCAGTCTCAGCCACAGTAGTTAATGACAGTACCAGGTGTCAGTAAACCACACTTGTATAAACATGAACTGAATTTCTTTAATAATGTTTTCACATGCCTGTTTTTATTCTTCATCACAGGTAATGGTAGAAATTCAGGAAGAAAAAATAAAGCGGTAAGTTCATGTTAAACATTTGGACAAATTCTTTGACTTAATTGTTTTGGTTTAAATGATTGTTTTCTGCATGTCCATTCACTAAACTTAAATAAATACTCCCATGGCACTGTTCAAATTGATTTAACGCATAAACTAATTTAGCAAATTGCTAATTGGCTGGAACCTCATAGGAGGAGAGGACAGCCTTCCTGTCAAACTTCCTGTCCTGTTGAACTAAATTGATAGAAGAAGTTAAAAAAGCTTGACTTGTATAATCGCCTCTGTGTACTTTTTTCTGTCGCTGGAGCAGGCGAAGCTCCCTGCTGCTGACGGAGGCCTGAAGTCAACCACCGCACCTGCAGCTGCCGCGTCCCGAACAAGTGCAGACGTCGCCGTCCCCAGTCTGACTGGCCGCAACGTTAGGAAGTCCCTCCCACCACCGAACAGGAAGACTAACAAAAGAGGTGACGGTAAAACTTGGCCTTATGGTGTTATCTAGTCGTCGTAGCTGGAAGTCGGAATTTCAGAGTTCCTAGTTTGAACTGGAAAGACCTCACATACACAGGATTCCAAGATGGCTGCCTCTTGTGTCAATGAGAACAACACTCTGCTATGTCTACTGTTAAGTCTAATTTGTATCACACTAACTCCATCATACTATTCGTCAATTTTAATTTTGTCAGTATTGCAAAGGTTGTTTGTCTTTATTACTGACTAGCATTGCTAACAGTGTCTAACAACGCCTATCCCAAGATCCATGCTTTTTTCTGACTTCACAACTCAACGCAAGCAACGTCCGATGTAAATGGAACATCCCGTTACTTTCCCTTTTTGAGGAGGTTCATTCTTGACCTCAATTGTGTTCCACATATGTGAAGTATGGCCACTTTCTGTAGAAACAGGCTTCCTTCTGTCAAAACAATTTTGTGCTTTGTTGTAGTGGTTACTCTAACAAACATAATACACGTCAGGGGTCAGGGTTTTACTGTATATCGGGTACAGCAGTGACAGGAAGTCACTGCACTTTGGCACATTTTCCATAAAAAAAAAAAAAAAAACAGGTTTCTGTTATGGATCTGGTAATGACAATAGGTTCAGCAGTGTAAAGATTGAAACGGATGGTTTCATAGGTAGGCACGACAGGCAGGTCTACTCTTCGCCTTCTATTGCTATCGTTTTCTCTTCATCTATTTGTTTTCAAATTATCAGTGCTTCTTGTACCGAAGAAAAATATTCATAAACCAGGAAGCAGTCATCTCAAGTGTAGACTCTCTTCAGGCACTGATTATTAAATCCCTGTAATCTCACCAAAGCTGGGCAGGGTAACATACGTCTGGTGTTTTTAAATCAAAAATTCATAAATTGAGGTAAACATTTTTAAGTGGCTAAAATCAGTTTATCCTCTGCTGAAAGCCATGTTGTCAGTAATAGCAAGCCTCAGTGTCTGTGTGACACTGTGTTATTTTACTCACCTTTAATGTTACATCTGATTAAGAGACAGTGGCCCTTTTACTTTCTGCTGTTTTTATAACTGAACTTTTTTTTCTTTTGTATTTTCAACAGTGTGTTTCTGGAAATACTGCTCCCAGAACTGATCACCTCCCAGCCAGGGTTTACTCTCCTGTCATCATCTCTCATCCATCCATACACACATACAGTATTACATCGTAACTTAATATACAATAATTTAAATAAAGCTAATTATGAATATAATCATATAATCCAGGCAAATTTGTCCAAAACTGATAAGGTTTTAATGAACAGTCTTGTGTTTGTGTCCAGAAGTATAAATGTTGATGTTGTTTTGGTCTTTAATGTGAACATTCTGTAAGTGGACATTTTCACAAACAGGGTTATGGATTTGATTCAGTTTTCCACAGATCTTCACTCTAAAGGTGGGTGAGAGACAATTTTAATTTGAATATTGCAGGACCCTCACATCTGAATACAAAGAATCCAGCACTTTACCTGTGATTTTTATCTATTCTGCCAATACTTTGAAACTGAACTGGCTAATGCACTGGATGGTACAATCACTCGCAGCAACAATGTTCATTCTGTTTGCATTTTGCTTGTGCATTACATTGACTTGTACACTCTTAACTGCAAAAGTTTCAAACTTCTGTAAATCACAGTGCTTATACTAAGCACACTGTATAAGAGTGATAGCTGAAGTCATTTTTTTTTTTTACACAAAAGTCCTGCATTTAACAGTAAAACAAAAACGCTATTCTTTTAATCCATTCCTTTGTTTTGCACCCGGCAGCTTGGGTGCCATGTGATGGAGTGCAACGTTTACACTGCTGGTGATGATGTGAACTACATGTGTATGACATGGAAATAGTTGGATGTGTAAAAATAACTCTAACAGATGTATCGCTGTTGCTCTTTGGCTTCATCCATCATCCACATCCATCCTCCCGTCCTCTCCCCGTCTCTCTCCTGACGTCGGAGTTCTAAGAGCCCGTTGCCATGACATCAAAAAGCACCATGCCCCCTGCCAGTGCCAGCCCGTCCTCCAGCATCGGCGCCAGCCTTGACTCAGACCTTTTCATTCACTCATTAATTAAAAAGACTGACCAATCAAAGACGACGATGTGTGCCTGTAACCGACACATGAACAACTCTTTCCTAACCCTTTCCTTTTCCTTTGACAAACACATGTCAGTGTATGTGTGTGCAAATTTTCAGAATAAAGGTAATCTATAGCATTATAGCAAAAAATGTCGTGACAATAAAGAATGATATTTTATTTTTCTACAGTAACACTCTCTTTAGTTGTTTATTGTGTAGAAAGACACAAAGACTCCATCTAAAACATGTCCAGTCAGAATGTTATAGTATATAAGAAGTCATAAATTTCAAAGTGAACATTTTTGCTTTCCAAAAAAACAAAAAAACTTAATTTGTCCTTTATTTTAACTTAAAATCTACATTTTTCTGACAGCAGACTTAAAACTGTGTTTTAGTGCTTCTTCTGACATGGTTTCACAAACACTAATGAAATTAAGAAATCTCAAATTCATAATAAGTGAATATGGGGAGTTCTTAAAGCACAGTGTGTGTGTGTATTTTGGAAATTTAACGATTTAATCAAACCTCTCTGCACCAAAGTCAACAGTAAAAAATACAATTTTACATCATGGTGTGCAGGAGTTTTTCCCGCTGCCTCTAACAATTAAGTTCAAATTTGTGATTTTGTGACGTTCGTTCTGATTTACCCGAGTGACACAGATATACCAACAAGGTAACAGGTGATAAAAAGCCCCTGTGATCTTGAAAATTATAAAGATGATTTTCTTTATGGTGCGAGAGTGTGAGGGATTCGCATTCATCAGTTTCCTGTCAGAAAAGGCTGTCTAACGTTGAGACAAACAATAGTATAAAGAAAAAAAGACATATTTCTATATGAAGGTAAGTAGGTATAGATTTTAGAAGGTGAAATCAGGTGCTCCAATTAAATTCAGATATTCAGAAATAGAGAAACCTGTAGCAGCGCTTCTCCTGACTCTAACTTAGACTAGAGCTTGGGGAATGAACTCTGGGTAATTAATTTATTTCCCCAAAAAACAGGAATATATTGTGTTTTGTACTGCCCCCTTTTTATGGTTATAGTATTTGAAGTGTGGCTTTACACAGTGTTATTAGCCTGAACAGTGGGGCATTCTTCCTCTGCACGTTTCCATGGTAATTTAGCCATACGTGTTTGCAGTCTGCGTGTGTAAACTCTGCGGTCATTACATTCGGAGGCTTTCAAGAGGTCACTTATCATTGTTGCCTAGGTGATGCGTGTGTGTGTCTGCACATGCTGGAGTGTTTTAACGTGTGTAAAATTTGTTAAATATACTCGATGTTGCACATATAATTATTGTAGATTATTTAGAATCATGTGCTTTATTTTCTCTCTTTTTGGGATTCAAGCCTGGAACTTTTTTGCTGCGAGACAGCAGTGCTAACCACCGCATACCATAGCTGATTACATGCTGAGAGTACTTTAAGTCAATACTGTGGTGTAAATCCCTCCAGTCCAGTCCTTTTTTTTATTTAATTGCATGCACTAGTTGTTCTTTTTGAATGTAAAGGTGACATTTATACACATACTGTAAGTCAAACACTGAAGACGGTCCGTAAAGTGATAAAATCAGTTTAATAAATATCATCCTCCAGAGAGAAGGCCTGAACACAGCAGCATCAGTGGTGGCAGGTTAGTTGATGAATCACTATTTCACTTAAAATGGTGTGATAAAATGGGGGATTTGCAATGATGCTGCATTCGTGGAATTTAAAAAAAAATCGAAACAATCGTGTGAAAATAGGGAAGTATATAGATATAGATTTCAGCAACTGAATAGGTTCTTAAATTCAAAAAATGTTTTACTTAAATGAAAAAATGTTTTATTTAATAATCATATAGTGGTAATATGGAGAAATAGTAAAAAAAAATGTTTACAGTTCCTCACTGGGAATATTTCAGCTTTACATGTGCAAATGATTTATGAATTATTTTCCTAGCACATATTACATCAATTGATTTTTATTAGCCCATAAACTAACTGGTTTTAGTCATCATGTTAGTGTTTCAATACATATTTTTAATACACGACTATGACTACTACCACTACTATTACTACTTCAACTACAGTGAATATATGTGGTGGTCATGGTTGAGAACTAAATGTAACTGAATGAAAGTTTTTATTGTGTGAATTTCTTTTGAGTTCATTACTGATATCAAATAGACTACTGTAAAACAGTGCGACAATACAAGTTAATGTGTTTCTGCAGTGAATCAGACCCTGCTAACATCTGACAAAGTGGATACAAAGCAAATCAGGACTAAATTCTGCAAGCAGATCTCTGATTTATACATTACATGTACTATAATTAGCAGGAAGGAACATCAGCTTGCTGTGCATCCAACCTGTGAGAGCGCACACACACTCACATTTGCCAAATGAAGATGAAGAGAAATTAACCTTAAGGCATGAGATGTTTTGTGTTAGAATATTTTTCATTTTTTAATTTAAAAACCTTATTTTATTTCTCTGTCTTGGTTCTTCTCTATCTCTTAATTTCTCTTCCCTTTGGTAGGGATAATTTAGATTTTTTTAAAAGCCTGATCTCTTATTTCAGTGTACCAAAATTCACTTGTATCTGCTTTTCTTTTTTTTCTTTTCCCCACTCTTGCTCTTATTTGATTCGCTTTGCAACATCCAGGTAAGCAAATTCAATCTCCCTCTCAGCTGGGCATGTGCTGGTGAACTCCTCCCTCTGATAGGCACAGTTTAAATACCTCCACACCCCAGTCATCTCTGCCGGAATCTCAAAGCCACGGTATTTCTTCGCTACAACCTGCAGAGACAGAAAAACATTGACAGGATGACGGCGGCAGGGGCTGGGGACACTGGCTTGGCCCGAATCATCTAAGAATAATCCCGCTAAGTGAATGAACCTTAAGGATGTGTAGTTTAGGCAAGAGGTTGCAGTCAGCCAGAGTGAGCTCCTCCCCATCTAGGAAACTCCTAGAGGATTCAGGCAGGTCACCTGAGGCATAAGCATCTATCTCCTCAGGCAGTGGTGTCCGCAGGAAGTCATCAAGACGCTGAAGAGACTTTAGCAATGCTTTCTCTAAGGCTACACAGACATGGGGAATTAACAAGGAATAGAAGGACAGAAAGAAAAAGAGACACGTCATCCTATATGTCCCCTGAGCACGCTTATTAACTGATACATTTGACCACTTGAGGGCAGCAGAACAGTCTTAATTTAAAGTTTCAGTGACTTTTTTTTACCAGTTGTCTGTTTATATATCCAGAGATGCTTGAACTCAGTCAACAAAAAGCTGGGGGGATTACAGACTAAGTTCTCCGATGTCTCTGCCTGAGATCAAAAAGAGACTCTAAAGTTGAGGAAATCTGTGAATTACTGTACAACTTGATGAGATCTTTTAAAACTTAAAAGGAGACTAATGTTAGTTCCTGATCAGTGAAGCCTTAGCTTGATGCTCTACTCCTTTCCTCCCCTGATGTACATCATCCAAGTACGTAAAAGAAACTCCACGGGACTCTCTGGATTCGGTTCGGCTCTTTACTTCAAAAACATGCGAAATCACAGTACAACGGTTACTCACTAGAAAACAAAACAATAACTAGAGTGTGTGAGGGAGTTAGGGAGTCAGTGAGGTCAAAAAACTGTATGGTTGCCTGACTCTCATTCCCCAGCGGAAACCACAAACCCACCCGATACGTAAAATGTTAACCAACAATTAAATATGCAAATGTACTACCACAAATATGAACTTAAGTTGCCATCCACATATAAACAAACCAAAAAATGAATTTAGGCGTCTACAACTAATATGAAATATCTTTCTGCTCTTGGGGAAAAGTGAAAAAAGATAGAAACAAGCCACAATCTTGTCTTACCATCATTGGTGTCTTTCTTTGGGTTTTTGATGTAAGCTGAGAACTTGGCAAACACATCTATGCCAGCTGTGTTGGCCTCTGGATGTTTGGGAGCCAGTCTGGGGTAGCTAATTTTCAAGAGACACAGAAGAAGTCACGAGTAACGACTACAAGTACACCATGCAAGGAACCTCACATGTATGAATGGATCTGTGTTTCTGTACCATGGTGGGGTCAGTTTCTCCTCCAGGAATTCCTCAATCATGTTCACATCCACTTTTACCTCACCATTAAAGGTCACAAAGGGAGGGTTGGTTCCTGGAGCGAGGTCCTGCAGATCAGCGGGCTTCCTGAAAAACACAACCGCGAGAAAATAACATGAGTCGTTTACACAACTGCCAAGTTTACTCAGAATATATAATTAGTGCATATGTTTTGGGTGTGTGTGCGTTGTAGCTCACCGTTTGAGGTCGACAGTCGTGACGTTGAAGATGACACCTTTAAGCCACAGGATCATGAACAGTCTCTGGGAGAAAGGACAGTTCCCAATACTCTCCCCATCACTTCCCGCCTATACACACACACACATATATATGCCAATGCAAAAATGAGAGAATGCATTAGGTGTGGGTGGGTGTCTTGATCCCATAATTTCATGTATTGTGACTTAACATGCAGCAAATAAAAATGTATTTAAAAATAAATAAAACTGTAGAAACCCTTCTCCGCCAATTCACAAATCCACCAACATATTTGCAAACTCATAAAGTGGCAGATGAGTATGGATAACACACCATTAGCACAGCACATGACAGAAGTTTTAATACTTTGATTTTCGTATATCTTTCTGTAGTTTTAAGGGGTTTTTATAGTTTCTGCAGACATAATCAGGATAAATGCATACATTTATCTCTTACCTTTACAAACAACTCAATTGTGGGGAATCCAAGTTTTTGAACAACAACATTATACCAGGACATGGCGAACAGACCAGGTCAACTTTCCATAAGGTTTGAAAGACTGCTCCACTACGAGACACTTTTTAATCTCATTAAGCCCCCAAAAATGAAATTATTATCCATTATCAGCAGCTAATCCATATTAGCCACCATGTCATCTTCTAATAAAGCCATGACAAGCTTCTCAGTGTCTTGTGTGTCCATCTGGCTGTTCGTCATCCGCTCGCTGCTTTCTCTGGTATGTCACTGTCCCCCAAACACAATCACTCTTTGTTATCACAGCACACCACAAAGACAAAAATGGAAAATAATGGAAATATTAAAACAATTGCTTGCGCATGTGCCTGTCTTTTCACTCCCTCTCTTTCACTCCCTTAAACAAGAAGTAAATTATAATCTGACAGATTTGTATGGGAGTCACAGAATCCCTTTTATTTTTTTTTAGAAGGCGTAGGAGGCAATGGAATCTCTGCTGCAGAACACACAAAAGTCTGACGTGAAGCTTGATTCTAGATTCTGTTCCGCAGTAACACCACCTGCTGCAGCCATTTTCTTCTCGTAGATCCTTCTCAAGTCATTTTAGCGGCTCTCTTTCCCTCCACAGTTGACAGTTAATAACCTGTGCCTCTCTAACTGACAAATTCGTGGTCCTGAGCCTTTTGTTATGTGGCAAAATGGGTTTAGCATTCCATTCACCTGAGAAAGTATTATTGAATAAATTACATTGTAACTGCCCCAAATTGTCAGTTATAATAAACCTCGCTTTTAACCATGACCTCGGGCCTTGTGCTTGTTACTGGAGGGAGCTACAGGGAGAACTTAAATGCTCTGCATGAGTAGCTGTGGCGACTGGCCATCCAAGGATGAGATGAGACTTCTCCACAAAAAAGGGCTTCTTCAGCCACTCACGCAGCAGCCAAAGGAAGCAGTTCTCTGGAAGGTCCAGGTGCCTTAGTATGAATTTAACAGCAACTAAGACTTTAAACTCCTTACACAAGATACTTTCACTTGCTTTTTCATATGAGAAATTGGTGTTGTTCACTTACCTTTATAGCTGTTTTATTGAAGTTGATCGTTGTTAATACTATTTCTATACTGATATTGTGTTGTTGTGGGTTACATTGTAAAAGGTCAATGCCTAAAGATGGTAAGTTCATGCGTGAGCATTAATAGCTCAAATAAAAAAACTGTTAAGCTACAAGTAATAGCTTAATAGTCATACATAAAACTTAGGTAACCCAACCAAGGTACTTAGTCATGAAAGGATTACATTTGAAATTCATCAGACCGAAGGCAGTCCATAAAGTGATTCAGACCAGAGATATGGAGATAGTGCAGGCAACAGAACTGCATAGACATGCATCCACAAGCCACTGAAGGTGCCACTGGCAGTAACCAAACTTTGTCACAAGAGGTACAAAGAGGCCAAAGAGTCCACAAGTTAAGAAGAACTTCATGACGAGCAAGTAAGGAAAGTTACACACTGTCTCAGTCTGAGTTATGAGAAGTGGAAAGCTATTGCTAAGGATGCCAAACATGTTCTCAGTGCAAACTGCTTAATGAACAAATTACAAAGATAAGCAATGCCTAAAATAACCTGAGCACTGTTCATGAAGAGTTGAGACACTTAAATAGCCCTGACCACGTCACATGGCGCAGAGTTGACACCTGTGAAGCAATAACAAAGATAATCATTTATTCTGCAAGAGGTCGTTTAAACACAAGAAACTGTGAGGACCCAAGGTACGAAGAACAATGTGAGATGGAGAGAGTGTCTGTTTTTACGTCTACAGCCTCTGACAATATAAGTGTCAAATCTCACCACACAAAGTCCTCAAAGTTATCTCATTCTAAATGCAGCTCAAAACACACATCCAAATGTTCAAGTCTGACTGATTGACCTCCAAATGGACTAGAAAGGTAATAGAAGTGGAAGAGGAAAATGGCAAGTTTCCAAGCTTCAAGTTTGTTGAATTTATCTCTTGCGAAGCCAAAATAGCTTGCAATACAATAACATCTCTCCATGCTCTGAAACCAAGCGAAGGTGAAAGGGTCAAGGTTTCAAGAAACAAGGGGCCTGGAGCAATTAATGTGAAAGGGCAGATTACACTCTACCTGGCCATCGTTCAAAGGACTGTGAAAACAGAAGGGTTTATGATACATGTGAGAGAGCACATCCAACTTGCATCCATGATAATTGCACTGAGGGCAAAAGAATATCTAGGGCCAATGAAATAAGAGACAGTAACAAGTCAAACAAAGTCAAGCTGTAGCACTCAAAGGATAAGGCAGCAACATCCAATAAATGTCATTGACACTCATACATCCACATTCGTCCCTATGTGGGTGTCTGCCACCAGTGAGCCTGAAATTCTCTTGAAATTCTTGTGTATGCACTATTGGTTTCCTAGAAGAAACATCAAAGGCTCTGCACACAAAGAATGAACTAGTCCACCTAAAGATCTCCACAATGATTCATGAAGTGCAGTAGTGTCAGGTAGGAAACTGTTTGGTTTACAAGTAAGAGGGTTCTACTCAGACAAGATCATCCCTCTGCCAGTGACCTTTACAAGAGAATTCATCCCTGTAAAGAGAGATCATATTCCCACACCAAAGGCATGCTCCCATCTTGAATACATTGCAGATGAGATAGCTCCCCAGCAAAGTTGTCATGTCAGTTTGCTAATCTGCTAAAATTGCCCTCAAGCTCTCATTCCAAAACAAGTAATTTCTGGTGAAGAAAATCAACGCTTTGCTCAGAAAACAGACCTGGGCTGGAGTACAGTCGCCTATGGTAACCCACATCTTGATTATGGAGATGTATTTGGAGTAAGTCATCAGGTCATCTTAAAGTGAGTGATGCCAAGCCTCCAGTACTTCAAATCGCACGGGTGAAGTGCACTATGTCTGTAGCTCACAGATAAAGGAAATCGTCTCACTTGCAGATGTCATCAAGATGATATGGTGGCTAATATGAATGATAGTGGATAATAAAGGTTTGTGCCATTTACCACCTTAAATGCCTAGAAAGGAAACCCAAAAGGGAATGCACACTACTACTACAAGATCTTCATGGATTAGAACATAGTCTGTGGAGATCCAGAAAGGGTGTCAAAAAAGGACATTGACAAAACCCGAGTATGGTATATTTCCCACCATGGGGTATATCATCCTAAAAAGCCTGGGAAAATTTGTGTTGTGTTTGACTGCTCCGCAAGATTCCAGAACACATAGTAACTAAATGACAATCTCCTACTAGTGTTGGTTCATTTGTGCATGATTTGTTCAAAAGAACAAATCGTTTAAGTGAATGAACTGAATTGAGTCACTTACTGAAACGATTTGTTCATCTCACATATTGACCGTATCACTCACTCAGTGAGGGAGTCTCCGTGTGTCCCAGCTAATGCAGTCACTGTAAGATGTTACAGTACACCTAAAGCAAGAACATAAAGACACACAGTCTAGTTCCCTGTTGTTTTAACAGACTTTCTCAGTAAACACAAACTTAAACGTTAGGCTGGTCTGTAATGTGAGGACACTGTACATTAATTAAATATCTTAATTTAACTCGGGCAAGTCAGAAACTAATAGATAGATGTAGTAACGTTATTGCATGTTTCAAGTTAGTAGATAATGTAAAAAAAAATGCATAACATTAACAAGCACAGGAAAATGGTTCTGTGATTATTTAATGCAAGAACTGTATGTTTGTTGAAACCTACAAAATGACAAAAACAGTGGACTGAGACAGATCCTGTCACTATGAGGAAACAGTATGTGAACTATTTAATCAGCTGATTCGTCCACTTACTGAAAGAGTCAGCACCACACGCCACATACCAGTTCACTGACTGAACTTAAGACTTGATGGATCCCAACCCATTCAGCTCCCAATTCCCCGGTACACTTAAAAGAAAGGTTGTTCCCATCACTACTCCTGACAGGTCCAGAGTTGACAAACACCTTCGATCCTCTGTCATTACTATCCATGGCGATCATGTGTGACTTAGATGCATGTTCCACCAATTCCACGTCAGGACAGAAGACCAGGATTATCTCAGTTTTCTGTGGCGGGAGAAGGGAAATCTTGAAGTTCGACCCTACATCTACCAGAAGTCCACTTATTTGGAGCAGCTTCATCACCTGGCTGTCCCTACTAGCAACATGCTCAAGAAAGAAATGGAAGTAGACATTATACACGAAATCTTCCGGACAGATTCAAAGGTCATACTTGGGTACATTAGTAATGAAGCTAGAAGATTTCATATATTTGTGGCTAATCGTGTAGAATGCATTAGGAGAAGCACACAGCCTCAGCATTAGGAGAAGCACAGAGCCTCAGCACGTGGCTTCTAAGGAAAACCTTGAGGTCTGACTTTCTTTGGCAGGAGGAGAAGTGAAGACATCAAGGTGGGAGACATTGCAAATAATGACCGAGAGCTTAAGAAAGCTCAGGTTTGTGACACCCAAGTGAGGTCATTGTCAGACCCCCCCCCCCCCTTTTTTTTTTAAATATGGTTTATGGTCACAACCAAAACTCATAGTCATACTATATGATAGAAAATTATTTCAATTAGGAATAAAAACCTCCAACAAGCTAGACATACATTGTTATATTCTAATGAGTTGTTCCAAATTGTTTGTTTTTTCTACCTTGTTTTCAATCTCCTTTCACTTGAATAACGTGGAGGGAGGTGGTTGGGGCTAAGGGTAAGTGCAGCTCAAAGGATCAACAAAGGATCAACATTCAACACATCAGATTTTAATGGCAGTCTAGTATCTGCCTTATGATATATTATTTACCCAGTAAATTTTGATGACTCATTTTGATGACTTGTGTCCTGGCAGTTGAACATATACTGTAGTAAAGTATATAGTTTGAGGTTATTATGCCTTGTTTTCAGCTCTCAGGATCAAACAGCACGCTAATCCGCTTGGAGCGGGAATGCAGAGATTAACCCTGCATGCTCCTGAACACTGCATAGCACTGTTTATTTAGTCATTAATGCCCTCAACACATTTACAACAAAGCCTGTCAAATGTGCATTTTACAACAGGTATGTCAAGATTAAAAGTAATTTGCTTTATTTTTTAATTCATTGAAGGTCTATTTTCTCAATGGAGGTTAGTAGAGGCAGTCTGAAGTGTGTTCATCTCATACCATTGAGTGCAGAAAAAAATTTGAAACTCAGTTTATGCAGCCCGACAAAGAAAGCTATTGTTTGACTCCAAGCACCCACAGAGATTAAACTTGCTGTGTACCATTGCAAACAACTGTACACTGTAAACACCCATGGTAAATTAGGTTTACTGGCAAATGTACAAACTAGCATCTGTTTGCAAAAAACTAATCAAACAAGAACAATAAATAGCTCAACACATCTAATATTACAAGTGGTTTCTCCAAATTCAACACAAAATGACTTATGACTTGCTGCAAATGTGATGCATAGCCAAACACCGGCTTCTGGCAGTGTTCCTGAGGAATAGCCTATTCCTCATGGTCAAAGGCCTTCAGTTCACTAATATTCTTGGGTTTGCATGATTTTTCAAATCCCCCCAGAGATTTTCAATGGGATTCAAATCAGGCGACTGTTATGGCCACTCTAGTATCTTCCAGGACTTCTTCTAAAACCAAGCCTTGGAGGACCTTGAGGTATGCTTGAGATCATTGTCCTGTTGGAAGGTCCAATGACGCCAAAGCTTCAGCTTCCTCCCAAATGACATGATATTTTCTTCCAGGATTTCCTGATACTTGATTGAATCCATCTTGCCCTCTACATGATGCGGGTTTCCAGTGCCAGAGGAAGCAAAGCAGCTCCAGAGCATCACTGAGCCACTGCCATGATTCACTGTAGGCAGGGTGTTCTTTTATGTGCATGCTTCATTCTTCCTCCTTCAGACATACAGCTGAAAAGTTCTACTTTTGTTTCATCACTCCACAGAATAGAATCCCAAAACCTCTATTGCTTATTTTTATAGTTTTGGGTAAATTGGAGCTGAATTTTCTCGTGCTTTTGGGTCAGTACTGGTGTACGTCTTGGAGTTTGGGCATGGAGCCTTTAAGAGTTTAGTATGTGCCTTACTGTGGAAACTGAAACCTCAGAGCCTGCTCCCACCAAGTCCTGCTGCAGGTCTTTTGCAGCCAGTCAAGGGTTTATGACCACTTGTATGCTCAGCACTCTGGTAGCAGGCACTGATACCTTTCACTTTCTGCCACATCCAGATAGAGTAGACACTATTCCTTTACCTTCAAACATGCAAACTATGCTAACTGTAATCTAGGAATACTCAGTGCCTTTGCTTTTTTTTGTAACCCTTTCCTTGTTTGTTCAAGGCTATGATCTCCTCTCCTTTCGACTTATTCATATTTCTAAAAAAAAAAAAAATCACAGTCAACAATCCATTTGAGGTAATCTATCTCAAGATCAATCCACCACTGAGCTACTAAGACAGTAGACACCATAGTGTTGAATTTGGATAAAATCCTTGTAATATGAATTTGATTTAACTATTTAAATTGTTCTTGTGTAATGTGTTTATTCCAAACACCTGAAAATGTTGAAATTTTGTCAGTAAACCTAAAATGCAGTGGGGGTTGAATAATTTTGACTGCAACTGTATGTGTGAAGCCCCTCTCAGGAATTAGTGCATTTCTTCTCTCCTCAAACGGCTGTCTGCTTCTTTTGTCACCTCAGTTTATGAATGTGCTGCTAAAAAAGAGAGTGCAGACAACCCACAGTAACAATACATTTAGAGTGAAAAAACAACAAAAATTAAATTGTCACTAGCTGATTTATGCTGGAAACCTGATCTGTTCTATACATGTGCAAAGTGTGGTTACTTCCTGTTAAGAAGAATCATGTATCCACACCCACTCCGGATGTTAAAGGGCTCATTCTATGTAGGGCTAGAACATTCAAACTCACTGACACTTAAATTGAATAAAGAAATTGGCGCTCCAATGAAAACATGTGTGGTACCATTAGCCTTCATCCACCCAGGATGTCTCTGGTACATCTGCATTAGCTGAAATATTTGTAAGCATGTGTGCCAAATACATGCTCCAGGTATGACACTTTATTGGAATGGAAAGGAATTATGGGATAAGGTTTATAAACATGGAACACCACAATTTCTTGAACCCCTAAAGAACCGCCAGCATGTACGTATGACCAGAACATGTAAACATGTACTTTATTGGAAGGTACGGAGGCAGGATTTTGCAAATACCTGCAATCATTAGACAAATTACTTCAAATGTGGTTTTGTATTGACTTATGCAATGATTTCAAAGATGATGTTACATTTCACTGCAGCAAAGTTGACCAAGGCTTAACATTTTGGCCAAACAATGCTGTTTTTATTAGAGGCCTCCCAGGTCTAAGGTCGTTTTTTATGCTAAACAAATCAAGGTTGACCTCATGTTGACTAGATGGGAAAATAATAAGTATGTGTACAGTTCAGAGACTCATTACCTTGACATAGAGTGCAATCTTAAAGTGCTGGTCTTGGGTTGTTCTACTGTTCCTGCATACAGGAGGCAAAGGGTTGTCCACTCTCCGATGTGAAATCAGTTTCACCTCCTTGTTCCTCTCCTCAGTCATCTCGTCACACTGTGGCATGTATGCATGGCCATCCTCCAACAGTACCACTCGCTTCTTCTTTACACATCCATCTTTTCTTTTGGGCAGGGATTCATATTTAATCACTGACTTGAGCTCGTTTATCCAGTCATCCCTACATGGGAGATGTTTCTCCTCTGTTGATACTTCCTTCTTTACCCATTCCGTCTTTACACCATCTGTTTCAAGTGTGTCCTTTTTCATCAATTTTAGATCTTTCCTCCAATCCTTTATTTCTGTTGCTCTCTCTTCCTTAGGCTGATCATTTTTAATCCAGTCATTATCTGTTCTCCTTAGTGATTGCATTTTTATCATCTCCCTTTCTTCTTTCATGAGTGGTTGAGGATCAGGACATAAGATCCCATTCTCCAGTGTTTCCTTCAGCACTTTGACTGTTCCATCTGACTCAACTGCCCTGTTGTCATCTTCTGGCTTCTTGTCCTCTTCCTCCCCTTCACCATCTTTTTGATTCTTAGCTTTTTCTTTACTAAGTTTAACAGTTTCAACTTCTAGCTCTTGACACGTTTTATCCTCTGTCTTCATTTTGTTATCTTCAGGAAGGGCTTTAGTGGTGGGAGGCTTCTGTTCAGCAAGTGTACTTGTCTGATTCTCCTCCATGTCTTCAATGTCATAATTTAAAACAGTCACGGGTTCACCTGTCATCTCTCGAGGCCCCACTGTTACTTCTTCCTCCAATCCTGCCACCTTCTTATCTTCTATAATGGCCTCTCCCAAGTTGCCCCTACAATCCGTCCCTGCTTCTACGAGGAGCTGCGGAACATATTGCTGAGCATCATCATCACCATTTTTTGTGGGATGATTCTCATGTACAGTGATTTCTCCTTCTTGCTGGTTGGGCTTATCTTTAATGTTTTCCTCCATTTCAGTGGTCTTGGTCTCCTGATCCAAATCCTGCTGTGTGTCTGAAGGTACCTCCTCTGTGCACTGCACTGTCTGCTGTGGAGGACCTACCAAGTCCTGGTTTTCAAGCTTAGTTGTAGATTCAGTTTGCATTTCTTGATCACCAGTCTTCCTGTGGTGTCCCTCCCCAATTAACTCTCGAACAGAAAAAGTCTTTTCCTCCACTTCCAAAGTTTTTCCCCCATCCAGAGTCTTAATCTCAACCTGTGCTTCCCCTTCCCCCTTTTGGTTGATCCCTCCCAACCTTGAGTCCTCATTCTGTTCCTCTGTCTTTGACAGTCCTTCAGGGGGTAAAAAGTCTGGCAGGTCTATGTTAAGATTTTCTTCACCCCCTGCATCTAGAACATCATCGGAAGTAGACATTCCATCTATTATGAAGTCATTGGGTCTCTCATGCCATGTGTTATTAGTTGTCTCAACTTCCCATTTTCTGCTTTCTAAGTTTTTTATCTCGTCCCTCTTTTTCATTCCATCTTGATTTTCACTGGTGTACTTGTTGGTCTGCTTGTCCACCAATGTGTTGCTATTCCTAACAGCTGAAGCTTGGCAAAGATCAATTTGACTCTTGACTGGTTCATCTGTGCCTGTGGCAGCAGAGATGGCCTCTGTTGATGGATCCTCAAGGGTTTCTGTCAGTTCAGTATTAGTGAAAAGATTGCTATTCATGTCATCAGTGGAAAACTCTGTATGCTCCTCTGACTCATCTACAAAAACATTGGATTCTTGAAGAGTCTCTGTATCAGGGGCATTGGACACAATATGGTTATCTAACCCATCCTCTCCCTCTTTATTAATTTCCTCCTTTGCCACTGTTTCTAAACATTCTGTGCTTGTCTCTTGCTTATTTTCTTCACAGTTTTTGTCTTGTTTTTCTTCTATTATTTGCTCTTGATGAAAAATGCCAGATGCTGAAAACTGACATGGACTTTCAGTCAGTGTCTTTGTGTCTTCAGACTTTTCCTCACCCTTGTCTGGACCCTCTCTTTCTCTTGATTGTTCCACTTTTTCAGGTTCCTCATCTACATATTCTACGCCTCCCTCGCCAGTTTCTTTCAGTGTATACCCTCTTTCCTCTGAATCTCTTATTACCCCATTTGGTAGAAGGTCCACTTGTATAATCCTCACTTCCCCATTTTCACCCTGTGCTCTACTTTCTACATTGGCTTGCCCATCTCCTGTGTCAGCCATCATTAAAACATCCTCACCAACCTCCTCAGCTAGTTCCACTTCATCATCTTCCTCATCTCCTTCCTCATTCTCTCTTCCTATCTCGGTATCCAGGTCTGAACAAATACCCAGTGGGCTGTGGACAATGGCAGTATGTGATAGGTCATGGTCTGTGCAGGAGCCTGATTGAGCCATGAAAATGTTTTATAAAAACAGCACACTTACTTAGAAAGAACTTGTGTCAAAATATCCAAACTTGATACGCAGTTCCACAAGATGTCAAGTGGACAGAATGGAACAGATTTATTTTAGAGGTTCGGAAATGCAAGTGAAGAATGCTAACAGATCCGAGATTAGATCCAAAAGGTAATCGGGTTGTTTTCCTGAGGACAACAAGGTTTAAAAATAAACCAAGTGGACTATCGCAGGAAATATGCACTAAAAATTGTTTCAAAGCAAAGAGTATGAAAAAAAGTGTGCTCCAAGGTCACAAGTTGATACAAATCCTGGAATAGCTCACAAGTTGCTTTGTGAAGGGTAATTTTCGGAGGGGTCCAGTCTTTCTGTACAGATCCAGGATGACTTTGAGAAGCTTTACAAGTCTCTTTAATTCTTGGTCACTCGGTATAATTTCCCAGCACAAATTCAAAATTTCCACACAAGAAAGATTATCTAAGATTTCAACTTCAAAAATGAGGATTCTGCAAGTAAAAGGTTTGTATAATACTCTATTCCTTGTTTCTATGGGGCTATCAAACTGCACTGAACCTTATGTGTAGTTAGATGCTCTCTCTCTCTCTCTCTCTCTCTCTCTCTCTCTCTCTCTCTCTCTCTCTCTCTCTCTCTCTCTAGGATTAATGGAAGCTGATCCCCACATGACCAGAAGCTTAAACCTTACTGCCACCAAGGGACCACTTAATGATGTTCTCTTTTACACATAGACACACGCATGCACACACACACAGTCTGCATACCTATGTCAATTCTCTTTGGCTTGTTAGTTCTTTAGCTTGCTATTATTATGGCATTTCTTTCGGATACATATGACAATCATGTTCTCATGAAATGTACAAACCTGTGGTAAATTGTAAAAAGTGTATGCTAATATAAGAAAATGTGACTGTGGATTGTGTGTTTGCTTATCAGTCAGAATGAATCACAACTCTGTCTTACAGTACATTTGTTATATACAGCACAAACTTTCCACCCACATGTTTAAACAGGCTACCTTATAACCTCAAGTGTTTATGTTGTTCGTGTCCATTTGCCTGTTCTGTCTGTTTGTTTTATTTTCTTTTGAATTTTATGACCTATCGTTTTTTTTGTTTTGTTTTTTTTTTGTATTAAGTATATTGCCTTGTTCTTAATGCCCACAATTCTGCTCATTTCGTTTGTGTATAAGGTGAATACATGCATTATTAATAATTATTATTAACTTCAATACAAAACTATTAAGCAGCAAAACCGGAAACACGGCTGCTACTTCACCTACGTAGTTTCCTTTATACTATACGTCATGCTAAAACAATTATTCGAAGGGTTTATTTATAATACTACAGTATTATGTCGTTTTAGTTGAAGTCAACATCGAGTGTCAGACGACATTGTTCACTCGTAACTGTGTGAAAGAAGAAATCGTAGAACGTCTTGTGTTGCGCTTCTTTAGCGCCATCATTGTAATATGTCTGCTTAGCATAAGTTATCTGCTAGCCAGCTTAGTGTCCATTAGCCTGTAAGCAAAGAGACACCAGAGAAGCTTTGCGGCTGTTTTTTTCTGTTTGGTGTTTTGATGGTAATATCATCAACGTGAATATGATATAACGCTGTCTGTGTTGATGGTACGTGTTAGACAACGTAGTGTTAGCTTTGAAAGACGTTAGTCGTCTAAGTATTGTTGTAACTATGTATCTATCGACGCCTTGCTCAAACTGTTTCTGTTCTGTTTTTTTTCTAGAAAGAAATCACCCTAAATAACCGTAAGTCGTGATGCAGCAGTCAGAGAATGGCGGTGAGGATGAGGCGACTGTGGATGTGCAATTTACTGATTTACCAAACGCCCTGATAGCTTGTAAAGTGCCAGAGGATTTGTTCACAGAAGGCAGTCGCAAGGTAAGAGCTCGTGCTTGTAACTAAGAGATACACCACTTAATAATGGTATAATTGTGTTGTGACAATCACAGTTTGGTGGTCTTGCATTTGTAAGGTATGTAGTCTTTTTTGTAAGAAAACGGTATAACATCTTAGTTTGCAGAACATTAAAAGGCAGGGCAAATGCATGAGTGACACTTCTGCCCTTTATTTGGTGTAACGTGTACACCAGCCCAAAAACTTGCTCACTGTTCAGGCAAGTTCTGCAGATTTACACCACTAGATGGAGGTAGTAAGTAAAAGACATGTTATTTGACCAAGTTGTGAAAAAAAAATCACACTTCTCACTTCCATAACTCACTTCCAAAACGACCTGATAGTTCTATCTTCCCACACGAGGCCCTACAGTAGCACAGGATACAGAGGCATGTTGAACCACTGTAAGTGATAAAAATGAAGTTCAAGTGTCAGGTAAGGTAGTTTCCTGGTAGCAGAGTTGGTTTTTAATCTGTAGGTGTGTGTGTGTGTATAAAGGTCTGTCTGTAAAGGTGGAACAAACAACATTGCCCTTTCTATAAATGTTTGTTTTGGAAGGCATAGTCATTGAAAAGTCAATGAATGGTTCATGTGGTACAGGCCTGGCTGCAGAAACTAATTAAGGGGGGGGCATTACAATATTTCAGGGGGACACACTTTTTCAACCTACATTTTATTTGCTTCAGGCTGAACAATGGCTCTGTGACCACTCCTACAGTGCTGAGAAATAATTTTTCTCACTAAAAACGGTTCATCCCAAAATCTAAAAAACAAACAAACAAAAAAAAACAATAGTGTAGTGCTGTGTCCATTTATTGAACTCAAACTTCAAGCATTTGTGTCAAGAACAGTAACAGGGGCTGCGGCATGCAGATAGCGCCATACAACTTCACTCACTCTCACTCATTTTCTACCGCTTTATCCTCCACTGAGGGTCGCGGGGGGCACTGGTGCCTAACTCCAGCTGACATAGGGCGAGAGGCGGGGTACACCCTGGACAAGTCACCAGTCCATCACAGGGCCACATAGAGGCAGACAACCTTGCACTCTCACATTCACACCTATGGGCAACTTAGTGTGTCCAATTGGCCTAATCCCCAAATCTGCATGTTTTTGGACAGTGAGAGGAAGCCAGGTGAGAACCCATGCATACACAGGGAGAACATGCAAATTAACAACAAAACCATGCAGAAGGGCCCTTGTTCCGACGGGGTCACGAACCTGGGACCTCTTGCTGCAAAGGCAAGAGTACCAACCACGACACCAACTGTGTGCCCCAGCTTTACTACTATTGGAAATATAAGCACTCATGTCAAGCTGAACACTGAAGTAAACTTTCATACTAGGAGAGGTAGCTATAGCAGCAAGGGAGGCAACAAGGAGGAGCCCCGAGCAGTGTTACCCTTCTGCCTGCAAGGGAGAGAGGTGTGTGTGTGTGTGTGTGTGTGTGTGTGTGTGGTTGTGTGCTGCATGAATGTTTACTCCAGTGTTACTGTTGACTTCAGTGCTTAAGTTTCCAATAGAAGTGATCGGTGCTGCTTTCTGCTCGCTCCCGTTCATGTCGTCATTTCTTGTCCTCCTAATTTTGGAAATAATTCCAGATATCCATAATAATGTTAACACATTAACGGTGACCATTGATGAATGACTCAGTGACCCACTCCCCTCTCTCTTTACTAAATCTAGATTTCTAGATATCTATCTAATAAACAGCTTCCACTCCAGGGCGGGCATGGCTGACTCTGTGGGTGGGCACGGCCCCCCAATGCCCGCTCATGCCGCCGGGCTTGATGTGGTTACTTATCAAACCAGTCACACATGCTAACAAACAGGCTGCATATAGCTGAAGTAACTTTATTGTCACTGTTGCACAAATATATTAACAAACACTGTTCAGCACTGGTGTCCTTGCCTCCCTAGTACATAGTTTATTAACACATTATAACAAAAAAAAGAAAAATCTTTCTTGGTGTACAAGTATTATTAATCTGAGGTCCAGGATGCTACAGGCTTGTCAAGGGACAGTTAATTAGCAACAAGCACTACCTGTGTCAGTCAACTCACTTTAAACTGCTTTAGTGATCATTTTCCACGCTCCATACCTCCTCAACCAGGTATATGAACAGTCAGATGGGCCAGTGTTTCATCATGTGCTGTAGGAGTTTGTTTGCATCATAGGAAAAGAGGGGAGAAGTATTCCTCCCTTTATTTTTTCCCATTACCCTGCTGCTTTTCCACTGGGTGTCTGCAAGGATTTGAGGGTCATCTGATCACATACCAGAATATTCCAGTGAGGGTGTGTGAATGCTTATTGAATCTTTTAAAACAAAGTTTAATGCACACTCTCCTGCACAAGTCCTTTGACAAACTCATTGTTTAACTTGTGGGAACAGAGGCGTTGCTGTTCTACTGCTTTTAACTTACTGATCGAGGCGACAGTGGATCAACAACTCCAAATTATGTAAGTCTGAGTCAAATTATGTAAAATTGCAGATTTTTTTTCTTTATGGCCTTTGGTGCAGGAGAGTGTTTAACAAAGTGATTTAAATTTTAATTTCCAGTTGAACAAGGCTGTCAAGCTGAGTGGTAAAGTGACAATCATATTGTTGATGGCAGAATCTTGAACTGGAGTAGATATTAGATTTCTAGCCACTTATTAAATGCTGCCATGTTTTCATTTTCTCTAGTCATTAGAATTGCATTGTATTTCATTGTGACATCATGATGATATGGCAGATTTATTGTAATCATTGCCAGATTGTGGTGTATACAGTGCTCACGCATAGTCTGGATCAACCCTCTGTCTCACTGTTTTTTTGTGTACAAATGTAAGAGTATATTCTTGGCATGTAGTCATTTTTTCCAGAAAGACAGCTTATAAGAAGCTGAATGTTTTTTTCCAATGTTATGTGCAAGTCAAACTGGTTTCAGCCTGACAGCAGAAGAGAGCTGAAAGCATTAATAAAACAACATGGAAGATCAGATTAGGTCAAGGAAAACTCCCATGTAGGTCTGGAAAGTCAGGCATGTTTCCTTGACTTTTCCAGCAGGACACACCCACTCACAGCTGTGGATCGAGATGGAATAAGTTTTTAACTCACACTCCCATTCTTTTCATTAAAATCAAAACTAAGCATGTGTGGTCACAGTTTCCAGTATGGTTATTAGCACTGTTTGTCTTGCACAACAGGATGAGCAAGCTCAACAAAAACTTAGAATCATGTATCTACAGTAGTCTCCCTGATAATAAACAGGTCAGATGGAGAATTTGTGGTCTTTTGTGGAGGTTGATATACACCGACTCAGCATTTGTGTTCACTGAATTTACTTTTGTTATTCTGAAAGTCACTGTGACCTGCTTTTTGATAAGTGGAGGAAGTAAATGGATGGATTTTCTGAAATGTCCTTGTGCTCCAGGCCTTCTGTTCCTGCTCAGACATTGAATTTTGTCAAAGCCACAAGGAAACAGCATGTCAGTTTGGAGACACGCCTGTGTAACTTTGGTGGCAGGACAGAGGTTGTGGTTTCCATATAAAGATAGTGTCAGTAGAATTTTTTTCAAAGGAACTGGAATCTACCTACAAGGAAAAATTAGGATTTAATGCTTCATCTGAATGCCCTAAACATTAAATTACAGTGTGACCTCCATATTTTTTAAATGGAAAATGTTTAGAACAACCAGGATGTCTATTCTGAGCACATTTAGGCCCCTTAAGGAGTTAAAGTGATAGTTGAATGAGGAACTGACACATAGGGAGCACTTATATTGCCATATATGCTCCTGGCCCCATGAATTAGGCGGGCATGAGGGAACAAAAGGAAAAACTTGATCTTATGAATATGTTCACTACTTTATCTCACCATTAGATGGCGTTTCAACTAGAAAATAAAGTTTGTGTTGCTTAAAGCTTTTACTACTCGCAACTTTTTTACATCATGGTACTCATGAGTTGTTGGTCCACTGCTACCTCCATATTTATGTGAATATTTGGTTTATATGGTTATCAGAACTGTAACCAATATCCAGTATTGGTGAAACACCACCACTGTATCAGTGTTGTTACAGTTGGCTAGCTAAACAACACTGTGTACAGTATGTGGTCAAGGCGTGTTGTTGTGCACATCTGTTTTGTGTGGGGGTGAGTGTGTTGCTTGCCTGTCTGTCAAGTGAGGGAATGGAAAAAAAATGGGAAGATGAAACAAAACAGCGTGATGGAAAAAATGCAGGGCTGAGCGTGTACACTCTCTCACGCTTGACACTCAAAACACGCACACAGCAGCCCCAGCAGGATGAGGTCTGGAGATGATTACCACCTTATACACACACAGTAATGTTGAACATCAACAAACACTTACATTAGAGCACGAGTTTCACTGTCAGGGAGCCTAATCAGCATTACACCAACTTTATTTTCCACACACACTTTTTCCAAACACACAGGAAAGTGCATTTAATAATTTCACCATGCATTAACACCTGCACTTAGTGGGCCTCTACAATCATGTCGACTAACTCAGGGTTTCTTGATGCTGGTCCTGGTGACTCAGTGTCATAGCATATTTTAGATCTTTCTCTGTTCTAACACACCTGATTCAAATGGTCAGCTCTGCAAAAGCCTGATAATGACCCATTCATTTAAATCTGGTGTGTTGGAGCAGGAAACGGAGTAGTGGATTTCCAGGATCAGGACTGAGAAACACTGGACTCTCTCATCTAAAAGTACATGATAGACTTGTTCCAGTAACACCACCTGTTAGATATCAGTGCCTGCGTAGCTAAGATTTAAATTGTGGTTAGGTTAAGGTCAGGGCTAGTTATTAACGGGTTAGGGTTGTTTGTTTGGGCTGAATGGTTTGTGCAGCTTTTAAAAGAATGGCTGCACAAACCTGCATGTGTGTGTTTGTATTAGCTGCCATGTTACATTCAAAATGTTTGGGTTCAAACTCCAATTTGTGTCTTTGATTTAATTCATGAGTTTCCTCATGTTGCTCCATTGTTCAGCTCCATTTGAAAGAGCAAGTTGCTTTGTTATTGGGGGGTGAGACTCTTCAGCTGAGATCCAAACTGTTCATTAGGGGTTCTCTGTGAATAGCTACAATGATTAATCAATTCTCATTGAGCGGTTTCTTTCCTCTCTTCGATAGTTCACTGAATATATTTGGTTTCCAGACAAAACAAGACCAGTTTCTGGACAAAAAACAAATAAAAAAAAATAAAAAAAATCTGACTATACTGCTTCTTATGTTAACACAAGCATGAATGGAAAACCCCTTCCCCTTTTTAGCAGTAAAAACAGTTATCCAGTTAGTTAATTTAGTAATTGATCATAACATGGATTAATTGTTTGCAGACATAAACTTGTCCTTGGCATCTTTAAATTCATATTAATGGTGTGAGAAAATGAAGTAGTGGATGTGCATGGGTGTTTGAATATAAAATTGTTTAATTTTACATTGTTTGGAAGCTGTTAAAATGTTGAATAAAATGTTAAAATGTTAGATAACTAATTTTCACTGAAACATAAAAGATTTTATTTCCTCCAGATTATAAATGTGGGTGTTGCATAGATGCTTTATTGCTAAAACGAAACCTTGCTGGAGTTCTTACACGGGCATGCTTGTTGAATCGGCTGCTCTGCCTTGTTTTTAAGGCCACACACACACACACATACACACACTGCACTTCAAACTCTCTGCTATAAATACCTCATAAAAGCATGTTATCAAACTGCATACTTTCCATGAGCACTAGCTTTCACCTCTTGCTATTTATCCCTTCATCCCACCATACTACATTCTTCCTACCAGTCATCTGTCTCTTCTTCCCTCTCTCCCTTTGTCTCTCACTTATTCTGCTTCATCCATATTTACTAAGACTGACGTGTTTTCCACATCCTGCCCTGTGCACTCAGGAGTCAGGTGATATATATATATGTGTGTGTGTGTGTGTGTGTGTAAATCAAGAGGTGAAAGGCTCACTGTTACATATTTTCCATTCAACAAAGGATTTTTTGTTTGTCTGAGTTTAAATGCAACTGAAAGCAGATCAGTGGTTTTTGTTTGCCAGTTGGTGATGTCATTATTTCCAGTCACAAACACATGGGCCTTCTTTTATGTCTGATTAGTCAGCATTAGCTAGTATCTGTCAAAAGAAGGATGGGATGGAAAAAAAAAATGTGTCCCTCCTCTGTCCACAGCTGATTGGCTTGCAGGGAATGAACGGATGAATGACACAGGAAGAGGAGGGGATGGAATTGTGGGTAATGCGTCATCAGCTGGCAGGGACTCATTTAAGCGGCTGTGTAGCAGGAGGAGAGAAAGAGAGCGGGGGAGAGAGTGAGCTTAGAAGAAGCTGAGTGACATTTTCAGCTCTACACGCCCAAATCTCTGGAAAATTCCTTCAGTTTGCAGACTGCTGCAGAGTTGACACACTGAAGCTGACAGAAGGCGGCTGATTTTTAATCTTCACTTACAAGTGTTACAGCAGGTGACTAGATAACCTTGGAATGTAGGTTGGAAGGCCATGTGTTGACTGAGGTTTTTTGAATGCAGCTCAGTGTTTTTCCCCTAACATCGTGGACTTTGACCGTGAAGACAAATTGCCAGTTTCACAAAGAGGATCCATGTGTATGGTGGATAAAAGCTGATCTGTTTCCTGCTGGGGAGCATCTGTTACTTCCTTATTGTCCGTCACCCTGGGGAAGGCAACGCTTTTCCGATTTCCCCCTTCCTCATCATCTTCATCACCATCACCCCCCTTGTCCCCACCGCTGAAGTCTGTATCAGCGTCCCATTGCACTCTGACCTCAGGTATCAGGTGGAGAAGGTTTCGTCTCCCGGGGTCACCCATCATGCACATCAAGACCACCAAGTGTAACCGCTTCTGCCTGGTTGCCTCTGTGATGAACCAGGAAGTGTTCAGTCATCCTGAGGCGCAGGTAAGAGTGAGAGTTCTGCTGCCGCCACTGACAACAAGGTTCCTCAAGAACTTTCTATTCTATTCCAAGCGCTCTTTTTTGGATTGAGGCCACCGTTCTCCACTTAAAAAGGTTTTACATTAACCTCATGAAAATATTCATATCACGATGCAGAGAACATAATATGATACATATCGTGATGATTATATTGAATAATGACCATATCCAACACAGACTTTACTACTGCAACTGCTTTATTAAATGGGAATTTTGGTATTTTTTGACATGAGTCCTATGTATGTGTATGTAAACGTGGGTGTGTATAGGAATGGTACTAAAAAGGTTTTAATAATTGGTTTAGTAGTTCAGTTTGGGTGACCGCCACAACAGGCTGCAGTGTAATCTCACAGGGCAATCGTGCCCTTCCGTTACATCCATAGAAAGCATTTGTTTTCACCAATTTGTTATTGTAAGAGTCTGACAACATTACCAAGGGTACAGGTTTGGTTACAAATCTGGTGGGGACACTGCCGCGTTTAAATCGTTAAATCCATTCACTCACTCCCGCTCTCCTCTCACAGCCTTCGCTCAGATCTACACAAGAGTGTAGGTTTGCATATGTATGGTGGAAACATCTCCCCACCAATATTTGGAGAAAGCCAGATTGAGACAGGGCAATGTGTACACATCCGTGAATGCTGTGCGGGGTGAGCAAGAGTCAGCGAGTGGATTTTATGAGCATCAGTGAACGCATCACCGCAGAGCAGAAACACCGCCCTACCAGTCTTATAACCAAACCTATACCCGTGGTAATGTTGCCAGACTTTTACATTAACAATCTGAGCCATTTATTGGTGAAAAGCACTTTTTATGGATATAACAGAAGGGCACGATTGCTCAGAATGGTGCTGTAGCCTCGTAAGATGACACTGTAGCCTGTCACGCCTGCTGCCTGACAGCATGGCTATAGATTTATGCTGCATCATGTCAGTTGAACTCTGCCGCCACCTGTCGGCTTTATTCCACAGGGGAGGTTTTTGTCTTAAAACTACCATCACAGCATTTAATGCCATATCGATTCAGTGACATCTGAATCATAGATCAGCCATTTGGCTGTATCAATTTGATTGTGAACAACAAGCATTCGCCTTGCAAGATGAAGTGTATTGAAATTGAGGGAAAATGAGTGGCTTTCTGCAATTTTACTGTAAAACACCATGTTACTGCATTTACACAGGATTTGTATATGCAAATATAGATAATTTGGCTCATATCCTTGCTCACTCACGCTAATGCAAAAGCATGTGAGCACATATGCAAAGCTGCTATTCAACATCTTCCTGGATTTGCCATAGAAATATAAAATTAAATAAAGCTTCTCTAGATTTAGACAAAGCCACTTAATTTTTATTTTATGTTGTTTTTTGTTGTCTCATGCATGTCGCACTTCCTGCCTGCGTTTAGTTCTTTTCAAATAGAAGCACTGAATGATACATTAATGGACAAATAAACCACAAACAATTCAAGCTGCAGAAGGCAGGGTCACTGGAAAAATAGCTGGTTCCCAAACAGTTTCTATGACTGCTTATATTTTGGAACAAGTGTGTTGTAACTGAATGTAATGATAATAACCACATAAACAGCAGCTACATGGCTGTGCAGGAAAGGCTGGGGTCGAGTGCTGCTCTTAGCACAGTTAAAGATGCACTGCTTTTCAATGACTGAGTGTGTATGTCCTCATGAAAGGGGTCAAATGTCTAGTTATTTCTTCCCTCTTAATTAGCATCTGTAACTATAAAAGTCCATTTAATATTGAGGCTATAGCTCTCTATCTATGGCGCACACACACTCAGACTGCAGAGCAAAGAGAAGCATCAGATCAGACTGGTAAAAGAGGCTTTTTTTTATCATTTTTATTAGACTTGAGTTCTCATCACTGTATTCATGGCTGCCTCTGCCTTGCCTATTTTTAGATCGAAAGAGCTCAAAAGAACAAATTGAGTGAGCTGATCTAATTGTCCTGATTTCTCCTGTTTCTCCTTCCTCAACCTCTTCTTTTTTCAGGCCAGTTTTGAGTCCTTGTTCCGTTCCTTTGACCCAGAGGTACAGTTCCAGTACTTCAGGTCTTTCCGGCGGATCAGGATCAGCTTCAGTGATGCTCTGGCTGCAGCCGAGGCTAGACTGCGACTGCATAAGACTGACTTCAGTGGCAAAGAGATGAGACTGTACTTTGCCCAGGTAATGTGTTTGAAATGCATCTTTGTCCTTCACTTTCACTGATGTTAAATTAATGCAAGAATAACACACAAGCTGCTGGAACACATTTATCTTTCCTAACAAGTTGTCTGGCTCTATACGTCTACCACTTTCCACACATCCCCACAGAGTTAACATACATTTTAGTGTGAAAATTTGAAAGATCACTAACTTCTACCTACCGTATACACTTAGCTTCTGTGAGCTAGAAACAAAACAATTAGAAAATGTTTTTTTTTTTTACTTTGTACTTAGAGCTCCTGCTCCAACAACAGCATAACAGTACTGAACCTCTTTTTTCAATGCTCGGCACGCCAACTACCTAGACTTCGAACTGATTCAAAAGGTGTGGAGTGTATTTTCAGTTTGACTTGTTAACTGTGTCCTTTTTATCCTGTAGTCTGTCCACATAGGGAGTCCTCGTCTGGAGCCTCCTAAGCCAGAAAAGCAGTTCCTGATCTCCCCACCTGCCTCACCTCCAGTCGGCTGGGAACAGTCTCAGGATGCTACACCGGTCATCAATTACGACCTGCTGTGTGCCATCTCAAAACTAGGGCCAGGTACCGGAACATTACACGATATTTCACAGCTCCTTTTCAACCACACACCATCTTAAAATGTTTAAAGCTACGTCACCCCATGTCACTGCCATTAAAAAAAAAAAAAAAAAAAAGTTAACAAGCCCCTCAACGAAGCTGTAGTGTGTAACTTTGAAACATAAACAGATTTCTCATGTTTCACTCAAACCATTGTCAAATGAGTTCAGCTCCACACAACACTCTCTGTTTAGCATTGTTTAGCTCTTGTGTCGCCATTGTGATATTGCTGTCCGTGCTGCTGTATACACACGAACACTCCCTCGGTCATTTCTGTTCTGAATCATTTCTGTTCACAAAGGCAGAACAGAGACAGAATAAATATCTCAACAACAACAACGACCAAAAGTTATGCATTGCAACTTTAAAATGACACCAGTCTCTTCTTTTTTTTTTTTGCAATTCCCAGGGGAAAAATATGAGCTCCATACAGCCACGCCCACCACCCCCAGCGTCGTAGTCCACGTCTGCGAGGACGAACGCGGTGGCAACGGCTCAGCCCCCGAGGACAACGACCCGGATGACAAGTCCCGCCCACCGCGGCCAAAAATCATCCAGACTCGACGTCCCGACTACAGCCCCGAGGTGAAGAAGTGAGCCGCGAATAAAGGGTGAGGAGTGGCAGAGTGACAAAAGTAACATTCCATCCTGGAGCGACTAGTCAAGAACTGAACCTACTCTGTGCTGTCAGGGTTAGGGAGACTTTGGTGCCTGAAGGCGCTGCAGTGTCCCGTAGACGAGCATTTCATAAGACACAGAGAAAATATGAAGTTGAATGCTGCATTCATGTTCTGTGGTAAAGATGGGAGATACTGAAAATCTGCTTGGTAGTCAGATGCCATGTACTGCATGCGAATGTGAGGGGTGCAGTGGGAACTGTAACTAGTAGTGTGGAGTTTTTTTTGGGGGGGTATTGATGTGTTAATAATACTATACAGCAGGAGATTTTGCTGAATGTTTGGTTTGTGGTGATTTTTTTTTTCTAAACAGAAAACAAAAAACAAATGTAACATGACAACATGTGGGTGTTTAGTGAGATGAAGCTGGTCAGGTGCAAATAAAGTCTGTACAAGACCATTAAAAAGTGATTTGAAAATTCTTCCCACGTGGCATGAATGCAGCATCATTCGGAGAAGTCATGTTTGTGTTTTACTCATCTAGACTATGGGATGTAATGGACTAACTGGAGGAGAAAATCATCTATAAAATAACTGTGTTTCAGGCTGAAGATCTTTACTCACACACTGCCTTGTGTTTTCTCACATGGTCATTAAGAGGCGGCACAGTAGCTGCTGCTGCTGCTACTCTTCACATAAGCATCTGTTTTTTTCGTGAAACGGGAAGTCCAGTCAGAACTCGCCGTACTAATGCTCACACAATCATACTTTGTATGACATAGACTAAAACATGACTGCACTGAAATAATCCACAATCAACATTGTGGATTATTTCAGTTTTGATTGAAATGTTGCTATTTGATATTAAAAGGGTCGCATAGGGTCCGTGCTGTGCTTGGCTGCTGAGCTGAGAGCCAATCTGAGACACCTTTAAAAGTTTGCCTGCATAAGACAAAGTAACTAGTTTCTTTTGCCTTTTATGTCACTGTTAAATGGACTTTCCTGACTGGAAACTGATGTTTGTGATACTTTATAAACCACCTGCACCAAAGTCCATCCACAAAATCAGCAATATTACATTACAGCACACTCGAGTTGTTGATTCACTGCTGCCTCCATCAGTAAGTTCAAATATGATATTTTGTCACTTCATAGTGTGAAATTCTTCATTTGGATTTACTTCAGAGTCACAAACTTACTAAAAGTGGCAGCAGTAGACCAGTAACTCCTGTGTCGTTGGGGGCTAAAAACGCTTATTTTCTCTATTGACTTTGGTGCAGGATAAAGTGGATGGTTTACAAACTTTAGTTTCCTGTTGGAAAGAAAAAGCTGTTTAACAGGAACATGAAGTGGCAAACAAACTTAAGTTGCTGGTTCCCAACACAGGAGGCAAATTCACGCAACCTCACTTCAAAAAAAAAAAAAAAAAAAAAAAATGAAATTTGACTTTGAAATACATATTTGAATGTGGTTCTTGTGTCAACTTTTTCATCTGAGGGCCTCTAACCACATCATTCGACTGATGGGCAATCATTTGATGTAAGTCTTCAAGAGATTAGCGTGTGGTCTATGGTTAATGTCTTACTGTATCCATATGAGTTATTTGCATGGGTAACACTTGCTGCAAATATGCGCCAGTGGCATGTCCTGTACTGATTGTGTCATTTCTGTTCACACAGCAGTGTTATAGTACAGCTACATCACAGACCCGGAAACTGCCGACATTCATTTTTTTTTTTTTTTTTTTTTTTTTTTTTTTTTTGACCTGTCCTGTCCAGTACTTTTGGCATGTAGTATGGTTGTCTACATGTCAGGTGGTGTTGGGAAAAGGAGAGGATGAACAATACAGTACAGACTAACACAACCAAACATAACACACATAACATGACATGACATAACATAGCATAACATAACATTGCATAACATGACATACAGTGGTAGCCCAGTACAGGCTACCATAATATGATATAGACATTGTAAACTGCCGACATTCAACCTCAGACTCAACATGTTACAATACTGTTTCAAAACCACTCTTCTTTTATCTTGACACCATAGAAACAAAAAAAAAAAGCATTGCAACATTTTAATGCTGTGAGAAAGTGTCTGTTAAATGAATCCTGCGGTCAGAATTAGATCCCCATCTGTTGCTTCATTAGCCTAAAGCTGAATTGCAACACAGCCTCACGCTGTGTACGGCAGCTGCGAAACTGTGTATATAGACAGAAAAAGAGCGGCATCATTGTTACATCGCGTACAAAAATCGCCTCGTTGGGCTTCAGCATCTCAACATTTAAAAACACGAGGGCTGAAACAACTGGCTTCATGTTCACTGTGTTGTACTCAGTGTTTAGATAATTAATTACATATAGTACATGTTTGCTGATACTCAGTGAACCAGAGAGGCACATTATTTATTACACAAAAAATATTTAGGGCTGAAAAGCAGTACCTGCTTTATTCCATCATTTTCAGTTTCTTTTTACTAATATTCTTTTATTTAGAGGACAGGAAACAGCAGGGTGAGGAGATGGCGCAGTCAAAGCAGGGAGTCACTGTTCAGTATTTCCGCGCTATATATTATCTGTTCTTATTGTGTATTAATGGTGCAGTTGAGTTAAAGCTGTGGTCTGGGATTTTATCTTGTGGCCAACATCCTGTCCACTGCTGCTGCTGCTGCTGGATCGTAAGCACAGACTGTAAATTAAAACGGACGCAGTCCTCCAGCTGCAAAACAAATGTAGTCAAGCCTTGAAATTTGCTGTCACGCGGTGTCCACTCATGTGTTGTGGGAGCAAAATCAACAGAATTAACACGTTCTTTTGATGAAGACATGGAACTAGCAATTGAGACGATTAACTTCTCAGGAAAATGTTTTCTGATAGTGAGAAATCGACTCATTTTCTTTTGCCACAGATGGAGTCGCCACCTGGTGGCTAACTGCTACTTCTGGCTTCACTTTACAAACTGGAAGATGGCATTCATTACACAGTCATTACAGTCTATGATCAGAAGTAAAGCGTTTAACTGACAACAGCTTTAATTCACACCAAAACTGCTGCTGAGTCATCATACTGAAGATGCACCAATTCACTTTTTTTTATTTTTCTCATTTCCGATGTGATAACTGGTTTTGGAGAATCGATGTTAGCTTGTGGAAGCAGCACTGTGAAACAACTGGACGTCAGTTTAGCTCCTTTTCTACTGCTATTGTAACTTGATTTATATGAAAAGAAATCAATGAACATCATTAAGTTTCCATCAAATAAAGATTTGACCATTTAAGATGAGTGGTGTGTAATCCTATCTACTGTGTTTGCGTGTGTTTTCTGCGAATACAGCCATACATTTGCTCGGTTATCAAAGCTTTGGATTATGAAGTGTAAAACAAAGGGACTTAATGTTTGTGAAGTAATGTACATGTACACAGAGTCATGAAAATTATCCAATATTTTCAGATCACTGAAAATTCAGTTCCCTGACAGTGTCCAAAGACCAAGTATCGGCGCCCTCTGCTGTTTTAACTGAGACATTACAGTCTGCCTTTCCCAGGCTACATTTTATTTAAAAACACATATGCAAACACTAAATGAAAAATAGACAGAATTTACAGGATGTATGAAAATATATTGCTTCTTGTATATAAATTCAGCAGTGGGAGACTTCACCTCTGTGCTCCAACAGCACTTAATTGAAAGAAAACCCATGAAAAACTGATTTGTCTCAAAACAAATGTCGCCAAAACGCATGCCATTGTCTGTCTGCGCAAGAGTTGCACACTGGACAAACAAGAAGAAGTGGTCACTGCGCAAATCTTCTCACAAAAGACCAGCCACAAGTGAAAATAACACAGGCTCGATTATACTGTAGACGTCTTCACCAACAAAGACATAAACCAATTCATTTAACATCTAGTGCTCGGCCTACAGTTTTGACTGTTGGCCCCCGAAATAAGTAAATTGAATGTGAATAAAGTGAGGCTTCACAACTCTATAAGTATGTGTGTGTTTTGTATGTGAGAGTAAATGCAGTTAAGTTCTTACCCAACTGTCCTGAGAGGATGAATGGGTCAAACATGAAGCATGATGATAACTGTAGATTAAGATGGGAATGATTTTGGATTTTTGGCCCACAGTTGGTGTAGAGGTCAGCACCCTTGCCCTTGCAGCAAGAGGTCCCGGGTTCACAACCCAGCTGGAACAAGGGGCACCCCAGCACCCTTTGTGTCCTATAGACACTCAAAATTGCCCATAGGTGTGAATGTGAGAGTGAATGGTTGTCTGTGGCCCTGTGATGGACTGGCAACCTGTCCAGGGTGGATCCTGCCTCAGCTGGAGTTAGGCACCAGCACCCCCCACAACCCTCACTGGATGAAGAGGTAGAAAACAAGTGAGTGAGAGAGGTCCACTGAGTTCCACTAATTCAGTTTTCACAGAGAAAAGGCAGTCTCATGGTGAGATGAAAACAAAACGCATATTTTTCAGATACCATAGACTTCCGTAGGTGTAGATTTCATGAGGTGAGTCTTTTATGAGAGGATGTCTAAATGCAGTCTGCAATGAGAGACAGTACACGTTACAACTATGCTTCAAAAACCCTCAACTATCCCTTTAACTTTATGGCCGATCAGTGTATGTGTTTGGTTGTGTGTGCCTGGTAGTTTTTGTTTTGGGTGGACCTGAATCTGTTTATAAAGTCACATTATGGGGACAGCATAAATTACTACATTTTTAGGTGAAGACATCTTCTAAAGTTAGACTGAGGTTCGGGTAAGGTTAAACCGTTGTGTGCGTGTGTGTCTGCGTGCACTGCAAAAGTAAGCAAAGCCCAAGCTTTCATTTCCAACGTCTTTATCATTTGCGCATACTGATGATACAGTAAATTTATTACCAATAATATCATACATATATAAGACTATGATTCACAACATATCAAAAGTAAAGGATGAAAACATTGTAAAAGTTAAGAAAATAAGATCACTAAATATCAATAAAACAGCCTGGAAAACAAATATTTTCTCACACTGAGAATTATTGTTCACTGTCACCATGACAACAGTTACAGTACAAAGGTCCATAGATTAGACTGGGCTGTAATGGATCAGCAGACTTAAAGGGGGGGGGGGGGGTGTTGCACAGGAAACTGTACTTGGTTGTATTCACTGTGAAAATTAAAGCAACAATGAGATGCAACAGTAAAAAGAGAAGACAATGAAATGTCATTTTCCAAACACTTCTAGTTGCAACGTAAGGATAAATAATTTTAATACAAATGTGAATGAAAAATATTGGCCTGAAGTTCTGAACAAATGTGTTTGAAAATGGAACACACAAATAGGGAGATTACTAAAAAGTCATGTGCTGAATAGGATTAGTCTGAATATTCAAAGATAAAATAAAGATGGATGCATGATTTTTTTTTAGAAGTAAATAAATTCTTGTTTTAATGGGGGGGGGGGGTTTAAGCCTGTGATTGGCCATTACAGCTAATTTGTGTTCAACACGCTGTCAACAAAGCTTGGACTGTCTCCTTCAGCCTGTTCACACACTGTTGTTGTAACCCAAACAAACGCATGAGCTCTGCTGAACGCACCTCCCCTTCTTTTAATCTATGGCAGAACGGGCACACTGGCACTTTGATGGTTAATCACATGATCACTTGAGGGAAACAAATAAGGCACGAGCATGCACACGCATGCACACGCATGCACACGCACACACACACCTTATATGACAGAGCCCTATTTTTAAATATTTACTTTAAAGTACAACACAGCTTGTCTATTCAAACTTGATGGGTCAAAATGAATTACACACACACACACACACACACACATATATATCTATATACACTGATGTCAGTTACCATGGCATTGATATGACTGGAAGTTACAACAGGTATAAATTTAAGATTTAACTTTTCTTTTTTTGTTTTTCAGTCAGACTACCTCAGATCTGTTGGTGTTTTTTTTCAGTCACATCACAGTAGACGAATCATAACAACATCAAAACACTATTATTTACCTGTATTTTTCTCCGTAGACAAAATAAAAGACAAGTGGTTCGATAACATTTGGCCTCCTGGGAGTTTTTACGTTACGCGAATGGCTAGAGGAAGAAAAAAAAAAACAGCTCTTTCTCTTCCTGTGACTTACAGCCACATTTATATACAACATTATACTCACTAACAACCGCTGAGCTTCTAAAGCAGGGTCTTATTTGAAGTGAAGATGCTGACTGTAGTGCTTCGGATGAGGCGACTTCGGAGACAGATGGCAGATAATGGGTTCTGAAAATTAAGGCTTTGAAAACGGAATGACTAGTCTGCTGCTCAGAATACAGCATGTTGGAAAACTGTGGAAAAATACGAAGCAGTGACAGGAAAGTATGGCCTAGATATGTTAGGAAAAGAGTCAGGAGGCTGCCTAATAAAGCCCCAACCATATTTTTAAGCTTTTGTGCATTAACGAGCCACAAAGGAGATTCAAATTGAAGTCTTTCTGCCACTGAGGTAAATCGAGGTCATATGTAGTACATGTATGTTCTGTTTTTGTGCTACTAAATATTAGATTTCATTACATGGAGTTGTACAAGCTGTTTATCCCGTACCACGAAAAAGTGATGTTAATGATACAAGTCAAGTCCATTATTTTGTGGTGACAGAAAAGAAGAGGATTATTTATACTGAATACAGAAAAGGACGAGATATCAGGATATAGTACAGTACACGTGCATGCACAGCCCTGTGTGGGCTCTCACATCTGCTGGTACAAGCTACACAGCTTCTGTTCCGCCACCTGACTTAATTACAGCATTTCAGATTGTCCACAAAGTTTGGTACCAAGTTCACCTGAGACTTTCATGGAGACACAAACTCAAATCGTCTACACCTTTCTCTCATTAATTTGGGATTATAAACCTAGAAGGTTAAATAACTGCACTGTTTCTTTATCTTTACATCAGGGATTAGCAGCACTCTGGTCTCTCTGTTTCTTTCTGTGAAACCTGGAGCCCCTTTTCCTTTTTGTTTGTTTTTTTTTTTTGGTGCTACACAAGAAGAAACAGCACAACACACACATACTGTATGCACAGAGACTGAGGACATCAACATTACTACTTATCGTCTCACAGAAATAAACTGGTGGAAGAATCACAAATGCATCATGTAAAATGTGCATTCAATTTCAAAATCAATTATCGTTTGCATTTGGGTGACTCTGTTCAGCCATGTCCTAAAACAGTGGAAATGGCTCAAAAATAGCAGAGTACTGTGGATACATGAGTAAGTGGAGGAGAGCATTAAAAGAATTAAGTAGATGAGCATGAAAGTGATATAATCTGACAGCAAATCTGTGATTTACTGGACCATGAAGGTCTGAAATGTACAAGAGGATCTAATGTTGTGGAACGACCGTAAATGTCACAACATCCTGCTCTCTGCCGCTTCAATCCTGTGAGACTTTGAAGAAGCGCAGTTATACAATCACTGACGCGCCACTTTCAGATTTGTTACCTGTGTCAGTCAGTAGCAACAGTGTTTTCCAACATCGACAAGCAGAAGAAAATCACAGAACCGAATCACACAAAGCCAAATCAGGGACTAAGTCTTCGCAATGCAACTACTGCTGCATTATTCACACTCGGAGAGCAGCTCTGTCGACCTGACTCACTTATGAGAAATGAGTCTTTGACTCCTCCACCTCATAGACCGTATATAAGAAATTGACGTAGTTTATGGACGAGCCACGGTTTTCAAGCCTTACGATTCCCAGAATGAATGGAGACATGAGAGGTTTAATACTGGAAGTTGAGAGGCGTCACCTGCAACCACACTCCAATTGGATGATGCTAGCTGTCAATCACACTGGTGTCCACCCATGTGGCCCATTTGCCTCTAAATGGGAACATATTTTACAAAAGTGACATCTTCTATTGAAGGAGAGCTGGAACTAGTGACTGACACCGTTAACTTCTCACAAATATATAAATTACATGACAATGAGAAGCCCACTTTGTCCTTTGGTGGCTAACTGCTACTTCCGTCCTACTGCGCTGGCCTCACTTTTAAAACCAGAGGTCTATGTTGATTTTCTTATATGTGGTCTATGCTCTGCCTCCACCAGGTGGTGTTATCAAATCAAATTATTAGATTTGGATTAACTTTTTTTGATCCACAGCCACTCCTTCAGGGACAAAAAAAAATGCAAATCGGCCAGTATATACAGATATATCAAATATTAAGTGCAATAGTATTTTTTTTAATGGTATTGTAATTGAAAAAGAGCTGACGTTGGTGGAGAAAGTACCCTGATGAAGCCCCTGATTGGTCCGTCGCTGGGGTGAACTGGAGACTGATTGCTGAATGTGAGGAGCAGGGCCACAGTGGTGTGTCGTTACTGACGGGTTTAGGTGAAGATAAGATGCTGCTGGTCCAACAGGGTTCGGGTGAAGTTGTTGATTGGACCAATGGCACTCAGTGACATAGCGTTGTCCCGCCCCCACAGCAGGTTAGGACCGAACACCACAGCCAGGTTACTGTTGGTCATTTTATTCACCTCACTGTTGGCTGACACCTAAACACACATACACGCACATATAAATATATATGCAATCGAGGACAAAATTATTAGCCCCCGTTAAAATTTCATTTCATTCAGCAACGAAATTTGAACACAGCTTTTTCAAACATCCTACTTTTATTTTGGATGCTTCCATTATTTGACTTTGCACACAGAAATGAAATTATTCCACAAAGTCCAAAAACTACCAGGTTCAAAAAAATTATTACCCCCCTTAAAAACTGACTTTTTTATTGAGCCACAGCACAAAACACTGTTGTGCGACGATGTGCTTAGCTGTGTAATGCTCAAAACTTTAAAAATCAAGTTAAAACTGAGGGTTATCTCGCAATTTACACACAGTATAAAATCTTCAGTAAGGGTTTGAGCTGTCACTTGAGAAAGCATCACGCCAAAAACAAATGAACAAAAAAAAAAAACTGTTTAGATTTAAGAAAATGGATTGCTGATCTTCACGAAGCAGGAGAAACATTTCCAAGTGTCAAGAACTGGAGTGACAAGCATCATAAAGAAATTCTAAGAGAGTCACACAATACAGAACAAGCCTGGCAGAGGTAGGAAGTGAAAGATTTCAAAGACTAACGTGTCTTTGAAACTGCCAAGACACTAGTGAAGGACTTGGACCAGTCAGGAATTGTTGTCTCAAAGAAGAAAATTACTAGAACTCTGCACAGAAATGGACAGTGTGGTTGCAGACCAAGAAGAACTCCACTTCTACAGAAGAGACACCTTCAAGCCAGACTGAAGTGTGCTAAGGACAACCTGGAGCATCTTCAGTACTTAGTAGAGCACCCTTTGCTGATTCCTGAGGAATGCCTCCAGTTTAAATTGGACTTTTCTTGTGCTTTTGGTCAGTAGTGGTGTATGTCTTGGACCTCAGACGTGAAGCCCTTCAGAGTTTAGTATGTGCCTTAGTGTGGAAACTGAAACCTCAGTGCCTGCTGTCCCCAAGTCCTGCTGCAGGTCTTCTGTTTTTGACCACCTGTCTCCTCAGGACTCTGATAGCAGGCGTTGCTAGCTTCCTCTTTTTTTTGAAAATTTGCCAGTTAACCTAAAATGCAGCAGGTGGTTGAATAATTTTGATTGCCACTGTATATACTATATATACACTGAATTACAGTATATATATATATATATATATACACGAGGAATGACTGATAAACTGGCCTATGCTGCTTTGCAGCGTATGAGCTGTACCTGTGCTAGGAATGTGATGAGATACCGCAGTGATGCGTAGTTCTCCTCTGGCAGTGACTCCAACAGAGTCTTAATCGCCATCACCTGATCGTCACTGGATACAGCTGAAACAAAAATACAAAGTTGCTGTAATTTTTTGTAGATCTTTACTTGTGTAGGTATTTATCTGACAACTATTTACTTTTAATCCTCACATCTGAAAACCTTCTACTCCTTACATTCTCAAAACAGGTGTTACGTTACATATGATGCATGCTAGAAGAATTATCTGTACACCACTTTCCAAAAATCAAGACTTAAACCTACACCGATGGGGACACAACAAAAAAGATATAACAAAACAAAGAGGAAAAATCAAACACTACTTATCTGAACTTAATATCTGTAATTAATTTCAGGAGTACTTTTGCCACTTCTGCACACTGTTTCAATTTGTGACTGTGATTAAAATACAAAATGCAACAGAAATGTACAAAAAAGCAAAAAAGGTACCATGTGTTTATTGTTAACTGAGTACAATAACACATGCTGACTGTTCAGAGTCCAAGTGCAAAAAACTTGATTTCATTTAATCATTTTTTTTTTTTTTTACAAAAATTTGAAAGATTTTACCAAAAAAAAAAACTGCACTATGGTAGAATGTGACCCTGAATGAATGAGGAGTCTGTGAATCGTAATGACACAGAAGTCTTCACTGAACATACAAGTAAAGTTGACGATGTCGTTGTAGAGCTGGTAGGTCAGCAGAGGCTCCGGCAGCTCCCTCAGGAATGTCTTCAGGATCACAGCAGCTAAGTGAACGTCTTCAATCTCTCTGAAATTCACAGCTGCGCCTAAAAAAACAAGTAAGCACACGTACAATAAGAAAATGATGTCAATCCACAAGACGTCATCTTAGTCTACTATCGCCACAAGGCAAAAAACACTTCAGGCCCATCCATCATACCTGAGTTGTATTTAAGCTGGACCTCTTTCACCAAAGTAACGTTAGCAGACCTTCTGAAGATCCCTTCTATCTCCAAACCTGACAACACACAAACACACACCGTGAGGGAAAATCTAAACATGTTACATAGTGAAAGTTTACTGGTGCTTTGTGTTACCTTGATCTGAGAGGAAACCTATGGTGTCTCTCATGACCACAGGAACAGGATCTCCATCTGGACTCCTCTGTCTGAGCCTGAAACACACACCCACATACACACAGCAGTTAGCACAACAAACTTGCCTGGGTGATAATGTAAACATATCAATTTAATACCAGGTTTCCTACAGCTTCAAAGTTAGATTGAATAGTTTGATTTAGTGGTGAGGCATCAGGGAATCGGCCTTTCCCTCTTAGATTGTGTGGCAAGAAATACAAGGAGATGCCTTTATTTTGTTGATACTTTGTCACTTTGTGTTATGCGGTCTGCATGTGGGATTCACTCAAGAAAATGAATTACCACTGTGGGAAAAATGCACATTTTTAATATGCATTGCCTGATATTGAATAGCCAATTTTCTTTGACTTTTATTCCCATGTTCTCCATGCTGCTGGCTAATGACATTGTATGTGAGAGAATATATGTATATCAAAAAGAAATTAGCATTGAAAAGTCTTGTGGAAGAATGATTTAAGACATTTAATACAAATGAGTCTTATTTTTGGATCCATGAAGATTCTTCTGAAACCCTTGTGATCTGTTGAAGATGAAGATCTGCCGCAGTAGAACCTGAAAGACAATTTCAGTTACTCACAAAGCAAGAGGAACCCCAAACACTTGGTTAGGAAGTGGAGGACTGCGAGGAGGAGACATGGGAGGCTGGGCGGCCGGTTTTAGAGCTGCTCTCAACTTGTTGTCATACCTGTCAGAGAGAGCATGTTAAATTATTAGTGGCTTTAGGTTTTGAGAGACAGCTCATACTTTGTAAAGTACCACGTGTGGATTTGAGTAAATGTGTTGGAAGTGTATTATAACAGGATACAGAAGAAATTCAAGTACAAATATTACATTTCAAAGACAATTTTTGGAACACTTGTGCTTACTCTTTTACACGGGCAGGAATAAGCAGCTGTTCACACTTCACCACATCCTCCAGCTCGCTCAGGTAGCTCACATAGTTGATCTTCCTACCAAACTTAAAACTTTATACAGAGAGAGAGAGAGAGAGAGATAGAGAGAGAGAAGAAAATTACTAGAACTCTGCACAGAGAGAGAGTGCAAGGAAATCAACATCAAATTAGCTAGAGATGCACCAAAAATTCGGCCGAAAATGGCCAAAAAAAAAGGCATTTTCGGTTTTCAGCCGAAAGACAATTGACGCTGAAACAACACGACTGAAAGAGGACGTTTTGATGACTCGTGCAAAAACTACAGCCAGCACACACCTGCTTGAGTTAGAGTAACCCGTGTTTCCAACTTTACGACTTTGTCGCTAAAATTAGCAAGTATTCAGACCCTCTTATCAATTCTTTTGCAAAAAAAGCGACTAGTGACAAATCTAGCGACTTTTTTCTGGTGTTACTGGAGACTTCTAGAGACTCCAGTGTGAAAGCACGTATCGTTCTAAAGGTCTTTGCACACCAGACGGAACGCTTTCTCCCATCCACATAGTGTGATGCCAGAATACTAATAAATTGAGGAAAAGCGGGGGAAAAAAATCTCATTACTGTCTGTCTGCGACCAGTGCAGACTTCACACACACACGCAGCTGCCGCTGCTGCTGTTGTCTTGGGCTGCTGCAGCTCAAAGTGAGGTCAGTGAAAACTATTTTAAAGCCTGATTTACACACAGCGTCCCATTGAAGCCCCATTGTAACCCCTCTTCACACACTTGTAACCATTTTAATCATTTATATAGTTTATTAAAAAGAAAAGGATTTTGATAAACACATACAATCAAGTGATCCGCTGCCGTGTTATGTGTTTGGACTGTACATCATCAACCCCCATTCTAATTGTTAAATAAAAAAAGAATCGACAGAAGAAAGTTCATTTGTAGTTCTAAACATATTAATATTTACTTTGTGTCCCTTTAACATTATTTCTCTCCTACAGAGTCCATTACAATTACATATACATGTGAATGCACTTTTTTGGAGTAGTGATAAAATGCTCTTGACTTTAATGCACTTTGCACTTTATGAGAGAAGATATTTAATTTTAAAATCTTGCAGCAGTCAGTCATAGGCCTGTAGGCTATTCAGGAATAAAATATTTGATTTAGAAATTCCTTTTCTTTTATATTGTGCATTGTTAGAATGTCAGCATTCAGTGCTAAATAGATATTTTTATGATTTATTCTTTGAACATTATTAATGCAATTGCAATTCCTTGACTTTAGAGAAGTAAGTCCACACAGTTGCAGCCATAACAGCAGTGGTACAAAAACTGGCATGATAATCTCTTTTGGTGTTTCCTCATTTTCGATTTTCAGTTTCAGATAAAGATTTTCATTTTGGTGCCTCTTTAAAATTAATAGTCATCTTGGAAATGTCCTCCTTTCACACAACCACTTCTTTTAAACATTCATTTTATCCAAAGTGAATTTAGGTGAAACAACCTACGACTGAATATCAAACTTCAGGACTAGTCATTGAATGTGGAGTTGAAGCTTAATTTACCAATGAAGAAAATGTATTAATGTCTGCTTTGATGAGAAGCATCTATTACAATCTATCACGTTTATCCCACAGGTTCTCATTATTCCTCTTTCACAAATATTTAGTTGCATGACAGAAGAGGACAGTAGATGAGAAAGAATATGATGGACTGGATAGTGTAGGAGTTTTCTACATCCAGAAGATGGCAGTAATGCAACATCATGGATGCAAGCTGCCAGAAGAAGAAGAATATTGAGCTGTGAAAATAGTTTTGATTATTTTAACATCACCCCATTGCCAAAGCAATTGAAATTGAAATTCTGTGTCTCCATTCATCCATCAAATGTTGCCATTTGATTTGCAGAAAAGATAAATACTTCTAAAAAGATGTATACAAGCAAAGTTGTACTAAACTGTTTTTTTCTAGTACATGATATGATGAAATCTGCCAAAACCTGCTACAATTAAAAAGACTGGAATAATAGTGAAGAAAAGAAAAGTATAGATGTTGACTTAGCCTTCTCACTAAAACCAACCTGATGATTGGCTTGAAGAGGATCAGCAGAGTCTTGATGAACATGGTGGGATGGACGATATACAGAGCCTTGATGTTCTTCTTATACCTGAAAACACAAACAACAGATGTTGTAAAGTGTGCAACTGAAAGAAATTGTTGTGGAGGATTTTAAGGTGTGGAAAACGTACCCACAGTGGAAATGTGCTTCCTATGTCACTAACACAATACCTGTAAAGCTCTTGGGATATTTACTGTTAAGGCATCTGTACATGAGCAGCCTTGCTCTCATGTGGCATTTAAATGTTTGCACAGTTTTTTTCCATCATCACGAACAATGGAAAACTGGTTCATAAAAGATTCACAAGCGGAGTCAGTTAATGAATCAGCACTAGCATCTGGTTCCTATTGGCAGAAAAGGCCATAAGTGCAATGTCAGTGATGTACTTCGGCTTACTTTCTGTCAAACTCTCTGTAAGCATCGCGAAGCCAGCTGAGAGAAGGTTTGTTTTCACTGGTCAGCCCATGATGGAAATAGATCAGAGTGTAGTCACTTTCCACATATTGATCCAACGTTCCTTTAAGATACCTGCAAAAAAAAAAAATTAATAAATAATATGTGGGTTAGGTGTATACACACACAATAAGAAAACGAAACAACATTGCAGGGAGAGAAAAAAACAGAAACAGCTGTTTTCTTACTTCCGTGGTAAAGAGACTGAAAAGCAGTTCCCTTTAATGACTTTCTCTATACTGAGTCATGTGAATGAGTCAGCAGGCAATGAAACCACAATATCCCAGCTTTTCTTCCAGCTAAGGACTTTTACTGCGTAGGACCTCCCTCATTCCACTCCTGATCTTGATTTTTGGTAAATGAAACAACTAGCATGTGGCAACCTGATTTTAATTCCATGTCTATGATTGTTTCTTTTGTCAAAAATTCTGACAGGAAAACTGAAGTTTGTTTCACTTTGTAACCCACTCACCCTCCACAACAAAGTCCATAGAGAAAAGCAGAGATTTTGCATCATAGCGCACGAGTTTTTGATCCACTGCCACCTCTATCGATAAGTTTAATTATATTATTTAGTGAATACACTGTTTAAAATCCTTATTTCACATTTACTCAAGTCACAAAACAAGGAAAACAAGACAGCAGGAGACCAGCAGCACCATGTCCATGCAAGGGGAAAACGCTGTTTTTCTCAGTGGATGTTGGTACCACAAAATAATTATGTTTCAGTACTGATATATTTAACAAAATATTTGAGAATATCATCCTTTTGAGATCTGGGTATGATCTAAGTATGAATTTACATTTACTGATGTTTTACAGTGTTACATTGATATACTCATTCTTTGTTTTCACAACTATTAAGGCAAAACTGGAACACCAGTGAAACAACAGCAAACATGTGGTTTGACATTATGTTCTGTTGAGACGGATCATTGAGGTTACATCAGTGCTTACATCAGCAGCTTGTGATGGTCCAGCTGGTGCTGTGGGGGCATCCTGCAGGCATTAAACACTATCACCTTCCTGCCAAAGTTATCATCACCTGCAGACACACACACACAGATCTATATTACATGTATGCCACTGTTTCAAATGCATGACATGAATCCAAATTCTACAGATTAACCTCCATTTCAGTCAAGAACAAAAAACTATTTATTTGATAGCAGAGTCTTTGTATCTCAGGCAGAGACAGCAGCATGTTCAGCTAAGTAATTAAGAAAACAAACTATCGCTTCAAGGCACTGGCTCTCAATCTTTTATAGCCATGACCCACCAAAAAATGTGGCGACCCCCAGATTTTATCCCACGACCCACATTAAGGTTGTGACTCCAAGGTTGAGAATCACTGCCCTAATGTATCATAGACTTACTGACAGATTTTATTAGGTGAGGTGCTGGAGCCAGTTGGTATTATTTAATTATGATTTTGGTATTATTAAATGACAACAGGTATTTTTGTCCCTTTCTAGTAATGACTGCAGTCATTTAAAGTTAAATCTTCATCTTTGAAACAAGTGTTAAATAATAGCAGTAAAATGTTGCATTGCTCTCCCTCCTCCTGCTGATTAAACTCTTTGCATAATGAGGTGAGAGGTGGAAGCTTTAAGAGTTTTCTTTGTTTTTATTGTGTTGGAGGATTGAGGGTTGAAACGGCTTGACTACGATGTCAGTCCTCCAGTAGTTTGCTATAGGCAACTGGCCTTACTTGAGTTGAGAGGTTGACTACAACGTCAAGGTTACCGAAAAAAGCTGTTTGTTCTTTTAATTTCAAGTAAAGCACAGAGAATGTTTATGTAAATGAATCAGACACATTGCTTTATAAATTTATTTAGTTGTTGTTTTCACAAACAGAGGAGTAGCTGCAGTTTTTGATGACTGACCTGCCACTTCAATGATCTGATGCCTGGCGATGTCATAAAACGGATGGTCCCACGGCAGGTGAGGAGAGCTGCTGTCAAAGCGCTGGGAGATATCTGTGTCTGGAGCACACACACATACATACATACCAATACACAAATATGTACGTGAAAAGACTATAAAACCCAGAATTTTCTCTATCTGGACCATTCACGATTGCCCCTTTTGCAAAGGAGACACACAATATCCTCCTTGTGTGCAAATACAACATTTTTTTCAAACTTTTAATTTTTTTTCCTCCAAAGGGATTTACAGACATGTTACTGGTGCATGCAAGCGGATCTCACCTGACTTGCTGAGAGTTGACTCATCAGCAGGCCACTGCTGGTCTTCTATGGTGGAGAGCTTCAGCTGTCCCAGCTGTGCTGTGGCAGAGTCATCGCTCAAGTCAACCAGCAGCTCTGACGACATCACAGACACTGCAGAACAGTGCTACAAGCACACACTCGAGCAAAGGTGATGTCTCGGGTACGAAGAGACACACAAAGCTGTGGCTTTCACACAGCAGCAGCAACAGTTCTGCAAGAAACAGAAAAGACCTCAGGTCAACAACTGCAAAACAGGAATAACTTCACAATCATTAACATTTTGAGAAAAATATTTCATTATCCATCCATCTATGTATAATCCGGTCCAAATACGGAAGCTTCTCACATGTCCAAAACACTCATTTTCTACTGCTTTATCCACCACTGAGGGTCGTGGGGGTGCTGGTGCCTAACCACATAGATAACTCAACGTTGTAAAATCGGTATCGGACACGGAAAAGTGATATCGAGCCACGACTAGTCCCAGTTTTCCAATTCTGAGGAGACGTGCGTGGAGGTTTGCTATCTATATTAGGGCAGAATATTTTTGTCATTTGTATATACTGTAGTTCAAAATCAAGGCTTTTAAATAATACGATTAGAATAACTTGAAACAGGCTGTAATCACGCAAAAATCAAACACTGCACAATCACTGCCGCGACAACAAAAAGGCACAACATAGAGCGAGACCAGCGATTTGGAAAAGTCTCAAAGAATACTCCTGATATTTTGAATTTTCATTTCCTGCGTACCAATTTCATTTCTGACCACGAGCAACTGCGTGTCTGTTCATTCAGAGTCCATGTAGCCCACCCTTTTCTGCAGTTTATATTCTAATTGCAACTATGTGCAACTCAGTGAGACTGAGTCAGTAGCATCATGTATCTGCTTCAAGTTAATAGCTGCTGCAGCAACTCACTTCCTCCTCTCACATACAGTATTTACTCTCCCCATTTTCTCTTTTAGCTCAGCCCCCACTTATCTACCCTGTGTTCTGTCTTACACTCACACACACAGGGCCTCTCTTCTCCCTGTTCTGTGACGTTATGCTGGCTGACAGCATGTTGCTTTAAATAAATATTGCTTCTAACCAAAAGGCACAATCAGCCTAATGCTGCTGGCCAACAACAAACACAAATGCAGATAGCGAAAAAAGAAAGTCAGCTTGTTGGTTAGCAGCCACACTGTCAGAATGGACACTGGGTAGGATTTCTAGATGATTTGACAGTAACAGGTTCCGCCTTTTTTTGCTGTGTGTTCCTAAGCACATACAAAGGTCAGCCAGTGAAGGTCACGGCAGAAAGCTTGGGAATGCCATCAGACTCTGGGCTCATCTGTGGACACATTTTATTTTTTATCACTGGATAATTCTTTTTCCAAGTCAGAATAGGCTTACAGAGAGATGAAGCTAGAAATGTGGAATTTTCTCCATGGACTTTAATAGAGGAGATAGAGCAGTTTACAAAATTATTATATTGCCTGATTATATTGTTGGGAAACGGTCACCTTAAGCAGGTGTAGTTTTAATGAGATGGGTCTTTTGTGAAGAGGCTAAAGTAATTTTTTTCCCTTGATGGCAGGCATGTTTTCAGTGACAGTGAGCTTCTGCATCCATATAATCAAATCAGTTCACGAACATGCAGATTTAAAACCACCCATCAAAGTAATTTATGTTACATGTTCAGTCAACTAGACATTCAATAAGCTGTTGAGCCAGTCAGTCAGCATACTGCTGCCACTACTACTGAGATCAAAAAAATGGACCATCTTCCACCATATCTTCAATGAAATTGTCAAATCAAGTAGACAATGAAGAAGCCAGTTAACAGCCTAACAGTAAAACAGTACGTTTAGATCCTGGAGGATTTACAACAGTGGAGCTCAAAAGCATCCGGGGGAAGACCCAGCCACACCCAGCCAAAGTCACCTGTCTGCAGGTGAATGGTGTCACAATGCATGCACAGACACAGAGCTACTGTGGGTTGAACAGTGATAGCTGTGCCCAGTCCTTTTCATTTCTTCTCACTATCACAGCTCAGCAGAAGAAAGCAGCTTGCTCAAAGTATCCTTAAGGGTGTTGGAAACGGGTTCCCAGACAAAACCCCCCTCACAGTTACTTAGTTCTGGTTCGCACCAAGATCAAAGTGAGCATGAGAAACACAGCAATGTCGCAGGAACTGATCATTTCCACACCTGAAACACTGCAGCTCCATGCTCTGTCCTACCTTCATGTCTTCGATTACTCCTCCATTTTTGCTTTAAAACACATCAACTCTGATTTGGATATACGCCACCCATCCAAACTACCAGAGCATATTAGAGTCCCTAAAATAGAGTTTGAAAATGATGCTGGCTCTGTTTTATTCTGGATGGGCAGAAACAATGGATATGAAACTCTTTCAAAAACAATGACACAGTAACCCATATTTCAAACTGGCTCTTATCATTCTCTACTCAATAAGCTGCTCAATGATGAGCTGCTTTTAACACTTGCTTTCAGTTTCAGTGTCATTGTATGGTCAATCTGATAAAAGAAAGCCCTGCTCTTGTCCATGGTTGTTTTTTTTTTGTTTGTAGAAATGTTCTGAAAGCAGCAACAGCAGTTGACATCACTTCCTTCTTTATGTCATCGCATACATTCCCAGTGTGTTTCAATGATCACATGATGTAGTATTAAGGTTGCAGATGACTTCCAATACAGAGATGAAATACTCTACTAATAATACTATACTAATTGAAAATGCCATTTTGTGACAAACAGGTGCATTTTTTTAAATAAAAACACACAAACACCAAATTCACCCTAAATGCTCCAACAAAATGTTTACCCTAATAACTGCTTTCAAGTGGGTCAATAACAATTATTATCATGACGAATACCACATATTAGTTGCTAATCTTAGGCTAGCTTGTTCTGGAGTGAAAGTTGGAATAAAACATTGGTGTAAATTGCGGTTTTTAACTTTAGCTTTATCAAAAGAAAACAACAAAAATACTATAATAAACCATTTCAGACACCCGAGGTAAATATTTACAATGATCAAATCTGTGCTCATTTTTAAAGTGTGTAATTCCAATATTGCACTCATGTTTTACTTACAACTGAAAAACGTTTTGGATTTTGATGCGATAATTATTGAGTTATCGAGTATGCGACAAAGACACCAGAGAGGGTCCAGAAATGCAGATAGCTACCAATTAAAAAACATATATTTCGTTTTGAAGTGGATCATTCTGATTTAAATGGTTGAGTGCAACATGTAGATAGTAAGAAAGCAGCGTTAAACTGACAGACATTTGAATAGGGTTTGGCAGACTGCTCTCACTGTCTGGACCCAACAGCCTTGCTGCCGATGAAAGCAACAAATGAAATGTCAGGTAATTTAATACACAGAGCATGTTTAGAAAACTTTACTTATTTTGCCATATCACCGAAACATGCTGAAGAAAACGAGCTAAAACACATTAGCACGCTGGTATGGTTTGTTTATTTACCAGCATTCAAGTATGCGGACATTTTCTTAGGAAGGCCTACAGTGATGTGTGGACATTCACGGCCACAAGTAAACAATGTACAAAAGTGACGCTACAGCTAAACCATATTACCGCAGTGAAAATGATTCGTCCATGTTCTTCTCACGACAAACGAGCACAGTGAAACGGAACCAATGGGGGGAACAGACTCGAGCGTTTCACGGCCGCCCGAGCCGCACACCGGAGCCGCGGCGCTTCGTGTTTCAGCAGCGACTTCACACCGCAGACAAATCGCGAGTTACCGTGTTTGCGTCGCTGCTCCGACGAGTCCGAACGGGCTTTTTGGCTCCAGTAGCTGAACGTAGTAGCTCTTCAGTCAACCCTACTGACAACAACGAACTGCGTCAACGCCTTTTCCGGATTATGATTTTCAAAATAAACGCATGCATTTCTGCTGATAGAATTATCAGAATAAAGACACTCAACATTTTGACCAATTATCTTCCCAGGAGGCCCATGGCCCATGAGGCGTTACCTTTAGGTTGCAGGTATGTATTTATATGCAACCGTAATAATTTATTTATATGTAAGCTTCATTTAATCAATTCATTTTATATGTAACCTTTACTTAACCAGATAATGTCTGATGGTGCAGGAAAGCCCTGTGCCACCGAATATTGGGATTGTTCTTTTTCCTTAACCTTGTTAATTGCTGTTATGTGTTATAATTTAAAAAAAGCATTTAATAGTAAGACTGCTTGGTAAGGCGCTGACCCTATAAGAGTTGCAGTTGTTAACAAGAGGCTCTATCAGGGGTGACAAACATGCGGCCCCTGGGCCAGAACCGGCCCGTCAGAGGGTCCAATAATGAATATGTGAAAGTTTCACATAATGATTAGAATCTAAATATATTATCTATACCATAATTTTCAGTTCCAGATACATGTGACAAATTGTTTAGTGCCTTTGTAGATCCAGTGATCTTTTAATCTTTTTTTTAATGCACATGTGTAAATAGTAAACTTAGGTATAATATTACACTAATTTTTCTCAAGAAATTTCAGGTTGTTCATAATGTTTTGTAAAGAGATACTTCATTAAATGTAAATCAAAGAGAAACATTTGGATCTCTTGTTGTTTATAGGTTATTATGCTATTATTTTACTGGTCCGGCTCACTTGAGATCAAATTGCACTGTATGTGGTCCCTGAACTAAAATGAGTTTGGCTAGAGTCTAGCCTCTTTCACTTAGAAGGTTGACAACCTGCTGATTCTCTCTCCTCTTTAAGGAAGGTGTGTGTTCATGCCAAATGTAAATAATGTAGCTTTGTTTACCTTTAATCTTCATCTTGATTATTTATCCTGGAACTGTTTCTTTCCTATCTGTATTTGCTTCACTGTTGAGCATTTCTTTAAAACATGCCTTTGCATCTAGTGCTGCTTTGTGTTGTGTTAAAATGATGTAGATCATAATTGTTTGTGTTTATTGATTGTGTTCTTACTATATTATATTTGTTCATTTCCTTGTAGATACCATATTATTCCTAATTAAACCTGCTTAAAAGGACGTTCAGCCTCCGTGATTCTCTGACTGGAGTCACACATGCCATAGTGTCACTGGTTTTATCTCAGCGCAACTACAGGGGCCTTAAACCTCTATTTCATGGTCCTTTGTGCCAGATAGAGCTACCTTAAAGCACTATGGCCCAGCCAGGATAGGATATAATGGAGACCTCAGGTCATCCCCACAGAGTACGACACCTACCACAACACCTACGTGAACTCCAAGTGGGTTATGAACCTCAACCACACAGTGTACCTCCAAATGCTCAACCACAAGAAATAAGACAACAGGCAAGTGAGATGAGGTTTATCTCTGTGAGGAGCCAGCACACATTGTCACTGTCATCTGTTAGCCATGTTAGTGGGGGGACTAGTACATCTGAGGGAAGTGGGTACACAAAGCGGTCTACTTCCAGGTCTGTTGTATGGTCCTGTGCTGACTCATTCATTCATCTATGGGTGTATACCCCCAACATGCTCTGTCACCAGTTCAGGAGGTGATTCTGCAAGAGAGCATCCATCATCTTGAACTAATATAGAGACAGATTCATTGAATATTGTCTGAGCCGTGGTATTCTACAGACAGGGTCAGATACAACCTATAGTCTATCTGACCTGGCAGCCTGGCTTCGGATGAAGTCACAAGCGAAGCACCTCTCCAGCCAAGCTGCAACACTCTATCAGAGTGACGCAACAAAACCAGCTAAGAAGGAAGAATGTGTCACTCACTACAAGGAGAATACCACAACCATCCTTCTTTAAGCTGAGGAAGCTGCTGAAGCCAAGTGGCCTTCACTGTCAACCCTCAGCTACCTCGGGCCCTGTGGCTCATTGGAAAGGTCACTCAGACATACCCTGGAGCCGATGGCCGTGTCCAGATTGCGGCTGTACAAGTAAAGGACAAGACAAGACAAGCGTGCATCCCGTACATACATGTGTCCAGACTAGTGCAGCTTCTTAGACTCTCTGATGATGTCTACAACTGGAACACAGCAAGACTCTCTTTTTCCTCTACCTCTATGAGGTTTAATGGCAGCTTGCATCCACGATCTTGCACTACCATCTTCTGGAGTTAGAAAACTCCTACAGTCTCTCATATTTTCTGTTTTGAGTAATCTCCTGTCTTTCTTTTTCAATAGTTTCCAGCAGGGAGGCAGGCAGACTAAGAGGTGCAATGCTGCCCTCCACAGTTCAAAGTTTCCAATCAGATTTTGAAATCTGTAATCACAGTCGGAACTCCTTCACACCAATCCCCCTCTATCTCCAATTTTGTTAAAGAATCTATCAAGGGTATGTGATGTCACAACATTAAAGGCAAATTTAGTATGTGATGTCAGATATATATTTGCAACTGCCGTAAAATAATGTACATTACATTAGGAAAGTGAACAAAACATTTTTATTTCTATTAAATTTTTAGGAGATTCAAGAATTAAGAAGACATCTGTGTCCACAACTTATCATTGCTTCAAACATGTACTCACAGCAACCAGTCCAAGGAAACCAGCTGTTCACAGGATGTTTGCTCACCTCTGCATCCTCCAAATACAGGGTGCAGAAATACCTTGGACAGGGCACCTTTGGGACAGTTGTAAAATGCAAGAGGTTGAACGACGGGGAGATCGTGGCTGTTAAAATGATGAAGTCTGAACACTTTTGGAAAGCGAAAGAAGAGGTAAGAAAAGTTTCAGTTTCAATTAAACGCTGGAAAAATTTACAAAAATGTATATCTAGGCATCCGAAAGTGTAGTAAAAAAAAGGCAACTGGACTTAGTTGAATTTCTTGAAGACGTCCAGTTGCCTTTTTTTACTACACTTTTGGATACCATGACCTGGATGACTGAGAATCTTCACAGACACGTATGTCTAGGCATTGTACAAAAAAAGATTATCCTCAAATAAACAATTACAATTCTCAAGATATTGCAATAAGTGTAAAATTAAACTTTAATTTCTTAAAATGTCCATCATTTTTATAAGTATTTGATTTATTAGTTCAATTTGCAACATGAATATGGGATGATATATAATATTGCAGTAAATGTAAAAGAACTGAACATATGTAAAAGAACAATGTAAAAGAACATATTTTAAGTGCTTTTTGTGAGTGTGGTGCATCCTTACACTTGTCACAGTTTGTGTATCAGTGTAAAGCGGAATAAAATATGACCTTTCATGTATCTGCAGGCAGCTATCCTGAGGAAACTTAAATCACTGGACCCAGAAAAATCCAACCTTGTCCGTTGGTACCAGATTTTCAAAGACAGAGGACAACTTTGCCTCGAGTTTGAGCACCTAGACAAAAGTCTCTATGACTTAATGAGAGAAAGACGTTTCCAACCACTTCCTCTGAAGCATATCAGACCTATTGTCAAGCAGGTACCTCTGCTCTTCACTTTGCACTAACAAACACAAAATATACTGCTGGTATGCTGGTATATTGATGGCATTACTATGCAAACAAGATATTTCAATAACTTTTCAGCTCGCCAATGCACTCAATTACTTGAGGGCAGCTAGAATAATTCATGCAGACCTCAAGTTGGAGAATGTGATGCTGGTCAATCAACAAGTGGAGCCCTATAGAGTCAAAGTGATCGATTTTGGCCTATCCAGTGATGTTCGGTTTGCCAAGGTGGGCTCATACATTCAGACGCGTCCTTTTCGGTAAGTAACCAGCCAGTCTGATGTCTTAGTGTTGAATTGGTGTTTGGATAAGTGGTTGTACTCTCAATATAAACATCCATCCATTCATCCATCTTCTGCTGCTTGTTTGAGCTTGGGTTGCGGGGCCAGCAGCTTAAACAGTGAAGCCCAGACTTCCTTCTCCCTGGCCACTTAGTCTAGCTCTTATGGAGGAATCCCGAGGTGTTCCCAGGCCAGCCGAGAGACAGTGACTCCAGCGAGTCCTGGGTTGTCCCTGAGGCCAATAGATCACATGCTGTCTGTTTAAATCAGTTCTGCTTCTAATATTTTCTGGCAGGCTGGACATTGAGAGGTTTAATGTTGCTCTAAACTGTTCTGTTCTTTATCACTGTTTGAAACAGTTTTTATGCCTAATGTGAATATGGTTGTTTTAATCTCTCAGTTCTCCAGAGGTAATTTTGGGACTCCCTCTCACTGAGGCCATAGACATGTGGTCTCTGGGCTGCATGGTGGTTTTCCTGTACCTTGGCACTATGCTCTACAGTGGCGATAGTGAATATGATGTGGTAGGTACTACTGGAATCTGGTATAATGTGTTATAAGAATAATCGAAGGATTTGGGACATTATATCTTTATAGTAAAAACTCCCAGTGTCATTCTGTTGTATTTCACTTTCAGATCAGGAACATATTGAAAACTCAGGGTCAGCTACCTCACAGTATGCTCTGCCAAGGCAGAAAAACTCACTTTTATTTCATGAGAGACAAGAGGTCTACTGCCTCTCTTTGGAAACTTAAGGTACTTTTCCAGAATCTCACCCTGTACCCACACGAGGTTAAAATGAACAAGACATAGGTCTTTCTCACTTTTGGGCCAGTTTTATGTACTTAGAATATCGTGTGCAACATGTCTGCACAGAACCCAGAACAGGTCCGAAAAGACAAGCGAAAAAAGCCAGTGGAGAACAAGAGGTGTGAGCTGACCTCACTGGATGACCTCTTGTATGTAAGTTAACATGAGCTTATTTCTGAAGCACAAGAGGAGCATAGTAAAAATTTTAGTTTCTTATTCACTCCTGGAGAATATTCAATTGTTCCTTTTGCTCCAGATACATTCGATTAACAGTGACAAAGCAGACCAAGATGCACAGTGGAAAGATGTACAGATGTTTGTGAACATGGTGAAGGAAATGCTTCAGCTTGATACTGACAAAAGGATAACTCCTTCTCAACTGATGCAGCATCGGTTCACCAGGATGTTGCACATCATTAACCTGTATCCAAGGAGCAAGTAGTAAGTAGTAGTAAGAGCTTTAAATAAAAAATGTCCTGATTACTTAGAATTACAATTAGAAGATTCTCATTATCATTATCACAATCAGCTTCAGTGCTGAGACAAGCAAATCAAGCCTTTCCTGCGATGGTACCTTTCATAGTATCTTCAGTCCAAACTCAAACTTGAAATCCTTATCCCTTTAAATTAGTTTAAACGTAGAATACAAAATGTAGTTACTGCAAGATGCAGTTTTCATTATTTCTGACATTATTGATGTTATCTTGACTGACTGGTTAAATTGTCTTGCAGTGTGAGGGACTGCTCCACTATGATGACATTCTGTCAAAAAAACAATGCTCAGGGTAGATCAGTGCAGCAACCTCCCACCAGGACTTCCAGCACCCACAAGCGTCACTGCACCAACCCAAGTCCAGGGTCCAGGAACCAAACCTCCCAAAGGTCACATGGATCATGGGTGAATAGTAAGATTGTAGATGTCAAGAAAATAAAAAACACTGACAATATGGTGACGAACCATCCAAGCATGACTGCCACTGAAGTGAGGAGCCACCCAAACATGACCATTACTGCAATGAGACCCCACCTGAACATGACTGACACTGCAACGAGGAGCCACCTGAACATGACCGACAATGCAGCATGGAGCCACCTGAACATGACCAACACTGCAGTGAAAAGTGATCACAACATGACCATTAGAAAGAAGATAGCTGACTATTATGATGTAAAACCTAAGTTTGCCAACAAGAAGTACTATAGTGACAACTGCAGTTCTCACAGAAACTCTGCAAGTCCATCCATCCCAAGCTGCAACAGGGAGACGAAGAAATATGTCCCAGCATGGGACAAAAGACAGATAGCTCTTGGTGAAGACAATGATCAGAATGTGAGGTCAGACCTCAAGAGGCAGAGGGCTGAGAAATACTCACCAGACAGATCCACCTGCAATAGCAGCCATGACTCTACCTATATTGTCCTTGACCAGTCTTATCGCAGGTGCAGGCCAGAAGAACACCGCCCTTCAGACAGCACCTGGAATGAGAGACATGTCCGGTCAGGGCAGAAAAGAAAAGGTGGCACAACTGAAGGTCCACCCATGCCAGGCTGCAGCAACAGACCTGAATCTACCCATACTGACCAATTTCATTCAAATCAGAGAAGGCCAGACAAACACATCTACCACACCTCTCCACATTCATCAGACAGCACCCTGGCCAAGAGACGATTTCCATCATTTCAGAAAAGAAAAATACCTTGTGAGGAAGAAGTGAGGCCTACAAAAACAACGTGTAATCACTGGTTAGATGAAACACAGATGATCCAAAGAGGTTCTGCAGCACAAGCTCCACCGACATTGAACTGCAATGACAGACATGAACCTACCCACACTGACTATTATCACTCAAATCAGAGAAGACAGTCAGATAAACACCCTAACTGTCCCCGTCCAACAAACAGCACTCTGATCGAGAGACAGGTTTTATCAGGGCGGAAAAGAAAAGTACCTCCTGAGGAAGAAAATGTGCTGCCTTCAAAAAGAACTTGTGATCACAAATTAAACAATAGAAAGTTGATACAGGGCTCAGCAGGTCCACAAACATCAGAGTGCAACAACAGACATGAATGCGAAGATGTGCAGATGTGCATGCTCATGTGTCATACCCCCGATGTTCACCTTCTTCCACCAAACACCGAACCAGTCGAAGATAATACCCTCTCACCCAAACACCCAGCTTGTCAAGGCAGATGACCACCCAGAGCATGGTTCTTTTACATTTCCTGCCTATAAACATTTAATCTGTGTCTGATAATGACTAAGGCATGGGAACAAAATGTGGCATGACACATGACAATGGACAAATTAGGTTTCTTTAGGTTTATTTTATTTTCATTTTTATTTTTAGGCAATTACACGTTGTGCACGAGACACTTAAAAGATGCTCACATGCAAGCAATATACTCGCCTTGGAGATGTTGCATCTAGTTGCATTTGTCCTACACTATGGAATAATGTCATTGGGATGTTTGTGTCCAACTTTTTTAAAAGTAGATTTCATGAATAAAGTCCCAGCCCTTCCCTCTGGGAAGTTTATATTCATAGCAGCATCCTTTCAATGCTGACTAAGTAAATGTAGTAGGTCCAATGAGACCACATTTAAAATTTCTAAGAACTCCAAAAGTTCTGTCCATTGTTCTGTCATTACCAGGCTAATGGCATCCCTTACATGAAACATGGTGGCAACAACATTGGAACATAGGGGCTTTTTAGCTGCAGGTGCAGGGAGACCCACCAGGAGTGAGGAAAGGACAAAATTCACCCATATACATAGATCTCTAAAGAAAAATCTGCACCAGTCCAGAGGGAATACAGAGCCCGAGGTGACACTTTACTGCTGAGTCTTTGATTATCCGCAAATGTCTCTGACAATACGCAGCTAACAGACTAGATTATTTTGAATAAAAAAAACTCAAAAATGATGTTGATGGCACATTTTGTCCTTTCATAAAGGGAATTTGTCGTCTAATCCAGCCACTGGGGTGCGTAAGTGAACTTGGTGCCGGTCCCAAGCCCGAATAAATGGAGAGGGTTGCTTCAGGAAGGACATCCAGTGTAAAATCTATGCCAGTCAACTATAAGATGAATGTCAAAAACATCTGCTTATGTGACCACTGATGTGACCACTAATCAAGAGCAGTGCCAAATTGAGTTTTTTGGCTGATTCATCAGGTTGAATCAGTGTCAGTCAATGATTTTTCATCATGATTTTTCATCAGTGACTGAGATAATTAGATGTTTGGCTACTACAGCCAATCAGAAGATGAAAAGGAACATGAAAATGATGAGGCAAAAAACCTATGCTAAGCAACTCTATGCCACAGAGTGCACATACCAAAGACTGTTTTCAGTGATTAATAGACTACAGCCTCCTGCTGGGAAGAAAGGCCATTTCCTTTCATGCAGGCACAGCCTGTATGTGTAGTTTGCTCAGTAGCTGTAGTGGTTGTGGTGTGTGCAAGTGCTCGACTTTATTCCCTGTCACATGCCAAATGAGGCAGCGTTGAAGTTAGTCGTTATTTGCTTTTAGCAAACCACAGGGCTGTTCTGGGCCTCAATTAAAGAACTATTAAGCATTTTTAACTATAATTGATATGTTATTATTATTAATATTGATTATTATTAATATTATTAATAAACACCCACCCACCACCAAATCATACCATTTATACAGTTTCATATTTAAAAAGACCAGTTATAAGAGGAGAAGATAATTTATCTGTGGAGTGGATTTTGGAAGACCCGTGTAGTTGTGAAATTATTAATTACCATCTTCAATTAAAAAACAAACAAAAATAAAATAAAATTAACATAAATTAATGGCACATTTTTCGGCCAAGGTGTTACAGTCTATCCCACAAGAGAATATAGTATCATTAGATACTAGAGTATAGTATCTAATGGTGTTGTACTTGTACACGGTCCCTGCGCAGTTGTCTGGCTGTACTTTGAAGACGGTCCCTGAACAAAACTAACAAAAATACAGCTGCACTTACGGAAAGCGTGAGGGACATTTTGTGTGCGGAAGTGCAGCTGAACCATGTCAACAGCACAAACCTAAGGAGTTCCCACAACAAGTTCAGTGTGTTCTATGCAAACTGGCCAACAGCTTTTACCATCACAATGCCGACAAACAGAGTGCCAGACGACGGGCACGTTTTGAGCGAAACTCGCTTATTTTCTTCGGAGGAAATGAGGCGTTCAGGAACCGTGAGAGCCAGCGGGAATGTCTCGCCAGGAGAGGCTGACGCTGCGGGTACGGTACGGAGGCTCGACGCCGACGGGGGAGGCCCCAGAAAGTGGTCGGTGGTCGCCCTGTCCGTCCTGAGCTCCGCGGTGTTCGTGGCCGCTGTCGGTTGTTTCTGCGCCCTCGTTTACCCGATCATGAAAGGTAAGGAGTGCGTGTGTCTGTGTCTAGTGCACTTAATGTTATAATAAAGGCCAGATTATACTTTTTTTAAAAGTCTTATAAACTTACATTAAATGTAAAGTTATGCTGGATATCATGTTTATTACTAACGATATGAAATAGTGGATACATGGAATCGTATTTCTTCAAACTGACTGGTGTAGTATCATTTACAGTACGGCAGTGAAGTTTACAGAAAGTTGGACGACACTACACTGTATTATGGTGAAGTTATTGAAAATGCGTACTAATAAATATTAATGAAAAATATTCCAAATAATATTTCTTCAAACTGATTGGTGTAATATCATGTACAGTACAGCAGTAAAGGTTTACAGAACGTTTGATGACACTACACTGTATTGTGGTGAAGTTATTGAGTATTTTTCAAATGTCTTTTTTTCCGGTGTTGCAATTTGTTGACGGTCCCTGCGCTCCGATCTCACGGCTCTTTTTGATGAAGACGAGGTTGTAGCTTGTTGCCTAAGTCACTATGATTAGAAATATGTATCACATGTGTTTCAGCAGTGTTTCGTTTAAATTTTATTGATCGCGGAAGTTCGAATCTGACAATATCTAACTTTATTTCAATAAAACACGGATAGTTCAATAGGTATGAGAGTGCAATAAGTGTGCAGCTGTTGATTGTATCAACTGCAGTTTTTACTCCAAAATGAGCTTTTATATTTTTATCAGGAGCCCTGTTGGCACTTAGACCAGTTTGTTTTCTTTGTTTTGTTTTACAATAACACAATCAACAAACTAAACATGTGAGTTTTGATGCTAACTTGAGGCCACATTGGTTCTTCAACACACTTGGAAAGAACTTTTGGAAGGGAAAGGGTGAGGGATATTCACATTATCAGACATTCACACTATTCATAGCTCATAAAATCTGAAATTATTAGCATTATTGCTTTTTCACATGCTGTGATGCAGTAGTGACAGGATGGTGACTGTTTCAGAGCTGCGGGCAGAGAGAGTGAGAGGAGTGGATGGGACTGAAGAGAGTATTTTGGGTGAGTGTCACATCCAACACTTTCTTTTTTGCTGTTGGTATCCATAATGTTACAAAACTGTTCTAGTTACCTTTCTGTTCCTTGAAAAAACTGGACTTCCTTTCAAGTCAGATCTGTCCAGCACCATTAAACTGAGCTTGATATAAAATGTATATAACTTATTAATACCTCTAGATTCTTAATGCCTACTGTGTACCTTTCAGAAAGTGCTGAATGAATGCCGAGTACCAAGGTAGCTCACCTACAAACAAAAAAATGAATAGTTCAAGGACCGTGTTAAATTTAAAAAAGACCTTGTCGCCATCTACAGGACAAACATTTCAACACCTAATAAGACATTGTTTGGCCTCTGACTACTCACACAGTTAGCTACAGAAAATGTGTGGAATAATAAAAGAATTGTGAGTGAAAACCAGCATTTTGGGCATTTTTTGTTACCAAATAATACAGGTGCTGATTAGTTTTGTCACTCAACAGCGGTTGTGTGTGTGTGTAGGTTTCTGGAGTATCCTGGTGCTGTCAGTATTAGTCGGATCCATCTGCTGCATGCTCTCATGGACTCTCAGCTACCTGGACTCATACCAGCCGGGCTCACCGGCTCTGTCCCATCGCAGGTAACAGGCAGATCGGTCTGGATCATTGTGGTGGTTGGTGTGCACCAGAGTAATTTGAACTCACCAGCAAACACCAGATGCCAAAGAACTGCCTTTGTGTCTGTGTTTTCTTACAGAGATGCGTCTGACCAGGGTTTCCTCATGGATTACGGCGTTGCTGTCCTCAATGGCATCATGGCAGTGCTCACCGTCATCTGGAGCCTCACCTGACACACAAGCGCATACACACTTACACTAACGTGGCAGAGACCCCATACTATACTGTAAATCATGTAAAAGTATCTGAGGAAGTCTTTAGTTATGAACTTTTTGCTTGCAAAGAACTTCAATTTTTTTTACTGTTAATTGCCGCAGGACTTTACCTGGTAAATAAAGAATATACTGGACATATTTTTTATTGCTCATTAAAATGCCAGATAAAGTGTAATCCCTTTAGTGATGTGACTATGGGATGAACACCACAAATTATGTGTGCTTATTGTGATAGTATCAACAGAAGCATGCAATATTAAAGTCTTGAATGAGAAAAGGTAGTAGCTGTTACATTTTGTCATTGGAAAAGCTGATTTACCAGTTACCTTTTGACGTGTTTTAGCAGTTAAAGCACAGTTTCTAAAGATTTAAAGATTTAGGATAGTGTGACAGTGAGCCAGCATGCATCCTGTAATTGAGGAGGCTAAATTGAACCCAGCCATCATTCTGTTGATTATGAAGGCCCTTGCACAATAATGGCAGACAGACTCTCACTGAAAAACAGTGACTATCCCAGAAAAAAAATTAAACCTCTTAACAAAAAGCTAATCGAAACACAACAACCAGTGTAAATACAAATTGTCTCACTTTTTCAGTGACTATTAGGTTCATTTGCACTCCTAACAGTGAATTCGCTATCTGACCTCAAAGGAGTCACAAGACCACCCTTTTCAGTTGTGGGGATTAGTCTACCATTCTTCCTAAACATTGTGAATTTCTTTCTTTCACACATTCAAAACACTAAAACTTCTCTGATCAACAGAGGGTAGGGCTTGTTAACACAGATCAAGTATTTTTAATCTTCCCTGCCTGAACAGAGGATAACACAAATATTGGCACGTAATGCTAATCTTCCCTGCATGAACAAAGGATAACACAAATATTGGCACGTAATGCTAATCTTCCCTGCATGAACAAAGGATAACACAAATATTTTCCTTGTGTTCTTTCTTCTTTTTTCACTCAAAAACAGCAAAAAAAACAAAAAAAAAACAAAGAAAAGAACTCCTGCCACCGACAGGCGCATCCAAACCATGTAAACCAGTTTTAACACATCTTGCAAACATACACAGCAATCATGAACTGATGCAAAGCAAAAAACACTAACCACTACAAAAATGAAAAACATTCATGAATATTAAATGAAATACCACCACCTGTCTGCAAAGAAACAACACACAAAAAGAACATCATGGGGTCCCCTCCACTGGCTCAGTAGATCTCCCACACTCTCCCCCACTTTAAGACGTCCCGACATTTTGTCATACTATCTGTCCCAGGACACGAACACATGGACAGTCATGAAATGGAACAGGCATGTTAGCAGTCTAACACTTAGGCTATAACCATGTATTTATGAGGTTTTTGAGACCACCGTGCACTTTAGTCATGAGTCCTCCTGATTTTAGTGCCCCGTCTTAGTGCCCAAACGCACACATTTTTAAATGCATATAGTGATGCCATGAATTCTCAACAAACTCTTGAACGGATCTCCATGTCTCTTAGCAGTTTTAAGAGCCAAAACATGTTAAACACAAACTCGGCCAACAGTATTTATGTTCTCTCCCCTCACAGTAACAGACAGTGCTCAGGTATAACCGTCTTACTAGGACCTTTACATTGTAAAGCATTTCACCATTTTCAAAATACAAAACACACATAATGGAAACCATACATATTTCCATCTTCCGTTCTTTTACCAGGGCCGCCAGTAGCCACTGACAGATATTTCTTTTGTAGAGACTGTCCTTTCTGTCCAACTTGTCATAAGTCAGAGTCTGAGGCCACCTAGTCTGTCTCTGTGAATAAAGCTCCCCATTCTCTACCTCTTGGACATTATCCTCTAAGTCCACTGTCTGCAACAATCACATCCCCTGCCATGTTCTCAAATGCAGTTGCAGGGGCTCTGTGATCATATCCCTCCTGAGCATCTGGGAATACCTCACACTGCTCTACAACTGCCTTTTCAGCTTTTAGGTGAAACTCAGCAGCAGTGGGATTAAGTGCAGGTGAGTTTTGCGATTCAGCAGGCCAAAGCAGAGAACTCATCAAATTCTCCCTCATTGTCCATTTCTTGTGGTATTTGACCGACAGGTGACTTTCTGGTTTTATGACTGTTATTTTCATTTGCCTGAGTTGTGGTGGGAGGCTTACTTCCTTCCACTGTGACTGGAAGGTGGTCACATGGTAGAAGCATATTTCTGTGGAGTACTTTTTTCTCCCCTGCCACTCCACCTCAAATACTGGACGGTCTTCCCCTTTTCTGGACCTTGATGACATAGATGTCATCCTCCCGGTAGGAGCGGATTTTCCCTGGTCCTCCCCTCTCTGTCACATTTCATACAGGACACAGCTGCCCACTTGCAATACAGGAACATATACTCTCTTGTCATACTGCTGCTTGCCTCTGTTTGCTGACTTGGAGGCGTTTCTCGAGGCAGTGTCATATGCCTCAGCCATTCGTTGTTGCCACCTCTCCACATAGTCCTGATGGGAAACTGCCCCACCATGCCTCTTAATTCCAAATAGCAGATCTACTGGCAGTCTGGGCGGCCTGCGAACAGGAGGAAAAATGGAGAGTAGCCCGTGGCCTCGTTTGATGTACAATTATAGGTGTGTAGGACCATGGGGAGGTGGTTCTTCCAATCCACTTTCTTAACATTGACAAAAGTGTTCTGTTAAACCTCTGTCTGTCCATTTCCCTGTGGGTGATAAGCACTTGTATGAGACCCCCGGACCCCTGAGAGTGTCCTCAAGCGATGCAGCAGCTTGTTCTCAATTTCTCTCCCCAAGTCATGGTGTAATTTTTCTGGAAAGCCAAACTTGAAAGAAATCATTGTCTGCCACAGTTTTAGCTGATTTGCTGGTTGTTGCACATGCTTGGGCAAAGCGAGTATAGTGGTCCATTATCACAAGTATATTCATAACCGACCATACACTCCTCTAAATGTAGAAAGGCCACTGAGACTAGCTGGAATGGGTGATTGGTCTCTATACTCAACATGGGTGCTCGTGTCTGTCTGTTCGGTTTCCTTTTCTTAAGGCATTCACACACGTTTGTAACTTTGTTACAAACGTATCAGGTTTAGTGTCCTTTCTGTACCTAAATGGCCCATATTCTTGTGCAACTCATTGTGAATGAGTGAGTGATACACCCCTGGAAGCACAAGCTGACATTTTGTTTGAGTCTTTTGGCACAGAGTTCCAACAGCCATGAACTCAAGTCTGCTCCATTCTTTGACTAAGGATTTAAACTAAGAACTTTCACCCCTCACTTCATGGGCTGCAGGTTTCCTATCCCTAAAAATGCCCTGTTCTTTTGCCTTAACTGTTTCTTCACAGACTGACTGGGTACACTCACTCATGTTTCTCAAAATCAATTGGCATTCTCGATATAGCATTCTGCATCTGCACTGGCTTTACCTGGCCTGTACTTAAGTTAAAGTCAGCTAACTCTGCCACCCATCTCTGCCCTACAGCATTTAGTTTTGCTGTCGTCAGTACATACGTCAGTGGATTATTATCTGTGTACACTACCAAAGACGGGGCATGAAGCAGATAGTCCCTGAAATGATCACAAATGGTCCACTTAAGTGCCAAAAACTCTAACCTACCCAAGTACAAGTGATAGTTTCTCTCTGGGGGGGGGGGGGGGGGGGTTAAGGTGGGGGGGGGGGGGGGGGTTAATGTTCTAGAACCATAAGCTATCACCTGTAGCTTGCCCTGCCTGCGCTGGTACAGTACTGCTTCCAGGCTGCTAGCTGTGAAGCATCAGTGTGTAACATAAACGGTTCGTTCAGGTCTGGGTAGCCTAGGATTGGAGGTGTGGAGAGTTTGCCTACGAGAAGACACACAATTTGGTGATGATGGTCATTCCATGACACTGGTGTTGCTGAAGGCAACTGTCCTCGTTTCCCAGCCTTAGTTCTTGCTTTCTCAGACCCTCTGAAGTTTTTTTTTAAGAGAAGCTGAAACAATGGAGAGCAAAGCCAACAACTCATAAAGGCTTCGCAATGTGAGAAAAATCTTTAATGTACGCTCTGTAGTAGGACAGGAAGCCTAAAATCTGTCTGACTTCTCCCACTGTACTAGGGCGTCTCTTTAAGGACTTGCACTGATGCAACCTCTGCTGGGTCCATGCTGTGACCATCTTTAGACACTATCCTGCTCAAAAACCTTACTTTAGATTTAAACATCTCACATTTCCTAGGTTTCACACCATGTTGCTGATATCATTGCAGAACTGTTCTTACATGCTCTACAGGGTCTTTAAATGAATTACTGTGAACTAATGCAGGCAAATGTCATCACGCAAACCCCACACACACTCTTCCATTGTTCTCTGAAACTCAGCAGGCGCTGAGCTCGGGCCAAAGAGGATCTTAACCCACTGGTAGAGGCCCCAAAGTGTAATAAATGCAGTGAGTGGTTGGCCTCTTCTTCGATAAAGCCTTGATGATACACCTTGCCTTGATCTAAAACAGAAAACCAGTAGCTACCACTGAGGCTGTCCAGCATATCTTGTATCCTAGGAGTAGAATGTCTATCTGGTACCGACTTCTGATTTAACTCCCTGTAATCTACACAGAGTCGGAGCTCACCTGATTTCTTTCTAACACACACAATGGGTGAAGAATAGGGTGACCTTGATTTTGTAATCCAGCCCCTATTGATTAAGTAAGTAAGCTTTTACTTCCTGACGTAAGGGTTTAGGCACGCTGATCTAGGTCTTTTGGACAGGTGTTGGATCCCTCATATTAATACGTATGTGCAATGAAGGTATGCAGCCCACTCCCTCAGCATTTGTTTAACTAAGGTCTGTTGGTCACTAGTCAGGTGATCTAATACTACCGGGGGATCCCAAGCCTCAGCCGCTATTGGAAACTGTGGTGTCTAAGGACTCAGTCTCTCCCTGTACAACTGTGTTAGTGTTAACTTGTCCCTGATCTTGTGTCGCCAGTTGTACAGCTGCTGGATACATAGCTTTAATACTTTCTGTGTCCCAGACTAACTCGTGTAATACTGTGTCTTGAAGTGTTAACTACAGGAACAGGAAGAGTCACTGATTTACCTCTTTTCAGACTGAACAGTACTTCTTGGATGTGAAGTCCTTCAGGTAAGTTTGTATTCATGTTTGGTAGTGTCTGCATTAGCCTCTGTGGGTACTCGACATTTTACTGTGGTAACCTCCCCAGGATGTAGGACACTTCTTTTTCTACCCGTTTTTTATTATGGTGCTCTCACCGACTGTCTGGTATGCGTGGATTAGCTGAATGAAAATCTTAGCTGCACAAGAGGATGATAACACAAATATTAGCATGTGATGCTAATCTCCCCTGCTGAAGGAGGATAACACAAATATTAGCACATAATGCTAATCTTCAAATTTTTAGAGGATAACTTAGTTAACCAAACCCTACAGCTGTCTGTTAACTCTTCTCCGACGGCACAGAGAATAACTTAAACACTGGTCTGTAGTGGTTCTTTGATAGAGTGACACTCACCAAATCATAGCTGATCAGTCTGATTCAGTCTGGACTGGTTTCAAGTGAATAGCTCTATACCCGGGTCAAGGCAGCAAACTGTTGGAAACCTTTTCCTTGTCGAAGCAGAGACCAGGAGACATTGGGATATCTTTCAAGCAGAATTTACTCTTTATTTATTTTTTATAAATAATAATAAATAATTTATTTTATTTATTTATTTTATTCATCCAAGTCTGACCAGTTTATACTTTAAGGGGGAGGGATACATAGAGGTGAAGACAATCTAAACAAAGCATGCAATGTCACAATATTCCTGACCAAAGTAAGTGTGCTATTATTGCGATATTTGTAATAAAGTGTTTAACCCTCTTAAAATGTCTGAAACGCATTGATTTACCACTTTCCATTTTGGAGAAAAACAAGATTTGAAAATGGGCGGAGCCCTCTGTCTAGCGAACATTTTTCAAGTCAGCCATTAACTGCTAACAATTTTGAGTGCTTTATATTGTCTGGTCCTTAATGCACATACAACATAGTCTAGTTAGACTTCATTTCACATATGGTCCCAGTGCACTTAAGACTCACCACAGCATCACATTTGCTAACAAATTGAACAATATCCCAAGTTCACTGAAAAAAAGGTTTTCATTTGACCTTTTAAGGCACTTCTACACACAAACACACAGTTAAGGAGCATTCAGCAGTAACAAAAATCCCAGTCCAACAATGTCAAACATACACTTCACATTGGTAAACAATGGAATATTTCAAGCTTCATCAGTACTGTGTTCATTAAACACAGACATTGATAAGTTACAAAATAAGAATACAGCACAAACATGTTTACAGGAGTAAATAGGAAACACAAAACTAGAGATACAGATTTTTGGCTGGTGACAAATTAAACACAGAGTGTACAGTGCAAACTATTTAGTTGTTGACAGTAAATCTAAAAGATGTGTTCAGACTGAATATGGAATTTTTTCATGAATTCACTGTAAAGATGCAGTTAAACCTGGATTTCACAAATGATTCATCAAGCAATGCAACTTAAAAAATAGTTTTGCATTTAGTGTGAACTCGCCACAAGGCATTAGCTTCAATAAGATAGAAAAGGCACAGAAATGTATTTCTTATACATTATTTTGTTTCCTATACATCTTTTGTCACAGGTGATCTTAATAGCTGCTAAATCATACATAAAGATCTTCTAATGTGAACACAGAGAATTTCAGTCTCTGTCACTGTGAAGCTATGGTAAGTGCTATATTTAGCTGTTTTCTGCCATTAAAAGGAGTTACCAGCAGCAGGCGGATAGTAATAACCCACTGTTAGGGCTTGCTGAGTGAATATACAGTGAGTGCTGGATGTCCAAGTTGAAAAGCTACATCCACTACCATGTTTAATTTTAAAACAATATCAATTGGCATTCAGATGAGTGTTTTAGGTGAGAATCAAAACTAATCTGCGTCCATACAATCACACCTGAAAACATGAAGTTGTTTGCAAGTATGAAAAGTCAGGTGTAATTTCTGTTATGAGACCATGGCATAGCGACTGATAACAGCCAATCACACAATGAATGTGGATTCCAGCTCCATATTGTCTTACGTCTGTGTCTAAAGAGGAATATTCAACCTACAGCCAGCAGCATTTTCATGCTTCACCATTTTTGGTATTTGAAAACCCTGGGGTAGTGTGAATGGCAGGGTAACTGTAGCAGATGTGATGCGTTTTAAAAGGAAAACTTGGAGCGTGGATGTAGCAAAACACATCAGCAATGACCTCAATCCAGTAATTACACTCCTCTGCTGTATCTACCTAGTGGTCAGTGTTTTAAGCAGTGTGAGTAAAGACAATCACTACACAGACTCGACTAAAGCTCACCTTGTCTTGAATCACTTCGTTCACTCAGCTCTGGTGAGTGATCACAGCTTCTTTATGTTTTACCTGCAGGAACCTGCATCAGTGACTGGAGGAGAGTCCGACTCTGACATTTCTGCTCTGGACACTGCTTCCTGCTCAGAGCGCCTCCTGGAGGCCAGTCTCAAAAGCCAAGCCAGGAGGAAGACTGCAGAAATGACTGCGAAGTAGCTGCCATAGATGAGGAACTAAAGGAAGGGAAAAAGGCGATTATTTGTCACATCTACAAAAATAGACATAAAAATTATTTCACGACAGTTTCAATGTCTATATCTGTCGACATCTGTCAAACACAAAAACTTTGAACAGTATTTAATGCAATATTTAAAGGCTAGCAGATCAGTGAGGCAGCCTCAATCACCGACTGCACACACATCCAGTGACAACAAGTCATTTCAGTGCAAGTCCCGATTGTTGCACCTCCTCACCTGAGTGAAGATATCGAGGCCGAGGCCTGCAGAGTCCACCACCACAACAGTGAGCAGAGTCTGCAGAAGAAGAGCTATAAAGGTGTTCACTCCAAACACCAGTGCATACCGCTGCATGCTGAGAGTGGCTGCGATCTGATATCTGAAGGGTCAGAAGGCACAGCACATCATCATGAGGAAAGTTTGGATCTGTGGGAGACCATTTTGTTTCTATTGATTTAGAAATTAACCTGAATAAGAATGTTGAAAGAATGAATACAAGTGAAACAAACATCCAAATCCTCTCACAGCTCAAGAATAAATTGAAGAAAAACATAATGATACTTAGTCATCCAACAGCTCTATTTGTTCAAGCGCATGTTACTTGATGACTTCATTCGAGTCTGCAAATTCCCAATAATATGTTCTTACTCTCACTCATCTTCTACCACTTTATCCTTCACGTGAGGGTCACGGTGGTGCTGGTGCCTAAGGGCGGGGTACACCCTGGACAGGTCGCCAGTCCATCACAGGGCCACAAAGAAACAAACAACCATCCACTCTCACATTCACACCACTGGGCAATTTAGTGACCAATCCCTAAATCTGCATGTTTTTGGACTGTTGGAGGAAGCCAGAGAACCTGGAGGAAACCATACACACACGGAGAGAACATGCAACCTCCATGCAGAAAGGCCCTTGTTCCAACCAAAGGCAAGAGTGCTAACCACTACACCAATCATGTGGCCCAAAATGTATCTAAATTGATTGGAAAGTGAATATATTAGTAAAAGTAACAATATCACAGACTGACTAAGATAAATTGCATTTGCTAGAATAGTTTTTCTCTCAATTGACTGACAGGCTACTTACGTGGCCACTGTGATGAGCAGCATGTATGTGGCTCTGAAGAGGACATATGAGCTGTAACACAACCAGATGTTCCTCAGTGTGTCCATGATGAACACGCATGCAGCCATGAGCAGAGAGAGGATGCACAGAACCAGCTCACCCCACAAAGCCCAGCGCACAGGCATGTAGCCGACTAGCAGAGCTGCCAGAGCCCCTGTTAGAAAGACAGTCTGATCATACATCTCCCATCACAGAGAACGCATGTTGTCAAGTCAAAAAAACGGATCATGACTGAAAAGGTGAGTAAAACCCTGATATTTTACATCAATCAATACATTTCAAGGCAAAAAATGTTTCCAGTGAGTGCAAGTCTCCATATCTGTAAATAGTGAAGTCAGTGCTTGTGTCAGTACTAGGGACGAACAATTTGAGGAAAATATCTAATTGCGATTTCAAATGGGCTTGGACTATGTAAAAAAAAGAAAGCCTAAGCAATTGCTAATAATAGGGCTGCACAATATGATAAAAAAAAGTCACATTGTGATTATTTTGAAAGGTATTGCAACTGTAATATGATACATATTTGCTACAACATCAATTAACAAATTAAAAAACAAATACATCAAAATTTTACATATTTTCTCATTTGAGGAGATTTCTGGGCCTTTTAATTCCTGCAGCACCAAAAACTTAATTATAATGCTATTGAGACACAAATTTTATCTTTATCAAATAATCAGAGTTTTTTTACGTATCCCTTTCAACTGTTTCTACAGCAGGCTCACCTAACAGTGTGGACAGTGTCTCTACATAGCCATTGTAGATTGCATAGTCTTTTGAGGGACGAATGTTCTCCCACAGAACTTGAGCGAAGTTGATGACCTGGAAGTAGCCACATGTGGCCAGCGCCCACCACAGTGACCAGGCCAGCAAGGGGCGACTTTTGTAGCACTGCAGGAAATCAGTGAGCAGCATTTTCAACACTTCTACAAGACCACGGCTGGAGCTGTCTGCTTTGGAGGATGTGAATTTCTACATGGAGAGCAGTGGAGATAAAGCAGAATGTGTTCTACATAAAGACACAGATACATATTTGTCATAAAACTGATTTAACCAAGAAAAAAACATTAGCGCTCACTGTGCATACACCCTGGTTGTTCAGAGGCACTTTGCTCTCTGAATCTTCCACCTTCTCCTTCATAAAGAACGTGTTGCCGCTGTGCCACCTCTCCTTAGCTTCTGCAGGGCTTTTGTGGAAAAACAAGCTCTTCTTGGGCATGGGCAGAAACCACGGAGCAAAAAAGGCCACAGTGGCTGATGTCAGAGTGACGATGACAAGGTGAAGCAGCTCAACTTTGGCGACAGAGAGCAGAAGCTGTCCCATCAGAGATCCGGCAGCAGATCCAAACAGAGCGACACTGCGGCAATAGCCTGTCACTCTCTGGTAGTGAGCAGGCTCAACCACACTGTAGATGTACGAGTAGTAGGCCACCTCTGAGGCTGTGGCCAGTCCAAAGAAAAACTCCAGGAACTGCATGGCCAACATGCCCTGTGCCTTTAGCAGCATGACATAGGTGACAACCAAGCTGCAGGCCTGCAGGACTAAAACAGGCTTATAACAGAGGAAGTCAGTGGCGAGGAAGACAGGGAACAGCAGCACGAGGTAGGAATATGTCCATACTGGATAGATTTTACTCACCACCTGCAGATAACAGAGGATTTTCAAAAATTAGTGTTGTCACAGTCAACCAAAGTGGTAATGCAGCTATTGGCGTTTCTGCAATGTCAGTTTTGTCAATGTAATGTGTTCATCTGGATACTGAGCTTTTTTGACTCATACGTTGACAGCTCAGAAGAATTTTTTTTTTTCCAACATTGCATACTGTAACTTTGTAGGACAATGAACAAGCACATTTATTCAAAGACAAATTTTTTGTGGCTTCTAAAGTAAGACCTCACGAGGAAGAGAATCAATATTCTACGGTGGTTGAATTAAGTAATGAAAGCAGTCCACGTGTGGTTGATTTTAAAATCTTTAGCCTCTTTTTACATTTCCAGAAACTGATTTTATTAGTTGGAAAAGCTTCTCTTGTGGAGAGATTTTAAAAGGCATTCTCCTCAGTTCATTATAAAAGGATTAATCAGAAAAATTCCAAAGGGCCTGGACATAATTATTCATGGGGGATCTTTCTGTGTCTGAGCCTGTTGCTGGAGCAAAAGATCTGACACTATTTAAAAACACATCCAGTCTTGTCCACAACACAACACTAGTGTTTTCTAACAGGCTGGTACGATGACAGTATGCCTTCACTCTAACAAAAGATGTAAAGTGAGACAGACTACGGAGAAACCCATGAGGAAACAGGATGAGGAAAATGTGTGGCTTAAGCATCTTGAGTGATGAAGCAACAAGGAAGTAGAATTACAACTTCAAAAAATTGCGACAATTAAAAGGTCTCCCCTTAATCAATTCAAATTAAACAACTATTTTGATAGTCAATTAACTGGCCCTCCTTTTCAGGCTCTTAAATGTGAATAATTTCAAGTTTCTTTGCCAAATATTACAGAGAAATATATACAACGGAATAATTTTGATTTGTGGAAACACCAATCAACATTCAATTGGCCAAACAATGAGTCTATTCGAATATGAAAACAATCGATAGTTGCAACCCAAACATACAGTACACAATGCGTGGTACACATAGTACTACTAATTTTAACACTATAAGTTGATGCTTGTAGTAACTTTAAAAGAGGTCGTGCTAAATTAAATGAAACACCAGGTTCTATGCGCGAGGTCCGACAATGAACGAGCACATGCTAAGAACTCGTTAGCCTAAAAGCTATTAAAACCTACCTGTGTTTCTGTCAGGTTCTTGTCCGGTCCCATCAGGAAGGCAGTGAGGAAAGGTTCCGACGGCCGCATGTTCGAGAAGAAGCCATAAGCGCACAGCAGAAGTGTGGGGTAAAGAACAGACATGATGGGCTGTCAACACGACCTCTACACCGCTCACGTGTCCCAAGAGTCAGGGGGAGTGTGCAGTCGTCGTCCTAACGTTGCCACAGTGCGTCAGAGTGCCCACCACTCCGCGACGTAGACTATCGTAGAAAGGTAGCATCTCCCTGGTGTATCCTTCGCGATCGACCGCATCCCAGAACCCTTTGCGCGACCGGAGGCGGGGCATTCTAGGTGGCGGGGGTAAGGTGACTGTAATCGTATAGTCTGTCGCTACAAAAAGAATAAGCTTTTTTATTTTATTATATATTATGAATACATACGAGAAAACCCTGTGTACATGATTTTGTCTGTGTTCTTTTTTGGTGCCAAGAGGTTTAGACAGGACAGTATGGCCGGAGCCAAGGGCTCTTATTTTGAAGGCCAGAGAGAAGGGGAAGCGAAGAGTGTTAAGGCGAAAAAAGTTTGACCAACAGTCCGGTTGCCGGTGTCCATGCAGAACAAAATAGCTTGCACAATCAATGCATTACAACATTACAATAGAGACGTAAACTGTATATCAACCATAAATGCAAAAAATATGAAAAATAATGAATAAATAAATGAAAAATCTAATAGGGCCATTCTTATATTATTTAAATGAATTTATAATGATCCAAAACAGTAAAAACAAAAATGATGAAGCTTTAATAATTTAATGTTGACAGGGATGTTCTGAAGAATGTACATTTGTGGATAAAGTCTTGTAAAAAAAAAAAAAAAAAGACAGGAAACTTGGTTAAGTTTCTTTTTAATGTAAAGTTTTATAAGAATAAGTATAAAATTGCAGTGTATACAATTAAAAGTAAAAAAGTAATGGGGCTATGTTATGGGCTTAAGTTATGGGTTTTGATAGCGTCTTTGTTTCAGGCATTCAAAATGAAACAAATGTTTGATAAAAGCCAAGAGTTCAGAGAAATACGTTTTATTTTGTGGGAAATGTTTTATTTTTTTTTAACATACGAAATCTGGATAAGACTATAAGTAAGTTAATCAAATAAAATTGTGAGCTATTATCATATTCCATCTATACGTATTTCCACAATAAAAACAAACTCTGTGGATGTGATCAGAAATGCAAACGGTAAGATTTGTTGTAGCATTGCTAGAGCATAGTGACCGCACAGTATAATTATTTCTCAACCACCTTATTGGAATATTAGCGACTTTCACTAAAACGTGAAGCATCCATTTCATCCTTCCAGTGTTACATGAAAAATATGTTTAAAAACTAACAATAAATGAAGGGTTTACATCGATGTCGCCATCATAATGTGAGTGGCATCAGTGGAGAAGCCTCATTCATGTGTTGCTTGGGACTGTGAGAACATATGTACGCTCCGAACCCATACAGTCAGTCTTAAAATGTTTTATAAGCCTACTGAATCTTGAATGCTTGAAATTTAACTCATGGCTGTGAGTACTGCAATAAATTTTTTTTTTTGCATACACACCAATTAGCGACAGTGAATTTAACCCAGCCTTTGTTTTCCCACACACCAGTATAAACACACACAGTCTGGGAGTGGGAGCAATGGGGGATCAGGTGCCTTGCTCACGGACACCACTGGGCCTTCCTGGGATGGAGCGGGTGAACTTCCGGTTATGTGCTCAATTCCTTTCCTCTTGCCATCCTTAAATGCCTTTTACTAACATTCAGGCATGTGATTTAAAAAGATCCCTTGCAAACTACAACAGCATCTTCAAACGCCTTCTCTCATCATAGTGGATCTCGTGCTGTTGTAAATTTAGTGTATGAGAAGCTTAGATGGGTGGAAGGAGAGAGGGGGGAATGTCATTGTATAAAATACAACTATTGTCAATCATTTGAACTCATGGAGTGTATCATATTACTGCAGAAAAAAAAGAAAAAAGTCAGTTGAAGTTAGATTAGATTAGATTGCCTTTATTGTCATTGTACAAGTACAAACGAAATGTCTTCCACACCATACAACAAAACAATTAGTCCACAATTATTACTGGTTGAACGTAATAATGGCACACGTCAACAATTATACAGCAGCACATAGACATTTGATTGTGTATGTACCCTAACTTTTAACAGTCCGTTATCCAAATAGAGGCGTGTGGCTTCGCAGAAGGTCCGCGCCGCGGGGCCTGCTTGGGAGGGAGTGTGGGTGTGTGTGCAGGTTGGTAGGTTGTTATCAAAGTCGGTCTGTGTATGCGTGTAGGATCCTGAGGAGACCTTGAGATGGGGGGAGAAGTAGGAAACAACGAGTTGAAGGCCAGCCGACTAGTGAGATTCCTCTGCAGGAAAACAGGGGCAGTTGGCCTTCGCCAGCTGATAAGATTCTAATGTTTGGGTTTTAGGGCAAAGATGCACATTCCAATCTTGCGTCTCTCTCAGTCCAACCAATTGTACTTAGTAATTTTGTACTGGTCTTCAACCATCAATCTTCCTCTGCAAAGCGGTCAATTTCTCCATGATGGTTCCCTGCTCACGTTTCAGTTCAACACTTAACGCAGTCCGAGTTTGCACCGCTTTGCCCAACTCACCGATCATGACGGGCAGATGCGGAGCTCCAATCCTTGCGGCAGCCGTCTGGGCACCTCCTAATCCGAGTAGAAGGAGCCCCCCAACCTGAAACCCAAATAAGTAGAGATCCTCGATGTCTTCAACAGAGAGTGGCGCCAAGCACGCAACACGCCATCTCGCCCAGGCATCAAGAACATAGCCCGCAGGGTGGGTTCCGTCCGGGCAGGCAGGTTCCCCCGCACCTGATTTTCTTCCCGAAAATATGGTGTCAATAGCGTTGAGAGACCAGTTGATCAAGTGTCTTTCTATTTTGATTTGCAGACATACATTTTTCAGTCTGGGCCCTGCGGTGTAATATTGTAATACATGATAATGAGTGCATGAGAGGAAATAGAGTATTTATCATTTAAACATTTATACAATTGGTTTTCCTACTTGGCGTAAAGCATGTCTCTGCGTTTAGCATACATGGGGCTGAGAGAAAACACAGCGTCTGAGAGGACCGTGGGCATGAACGGGTAGAGCGCGAAGAAGAACCTGTCCATCACGGAAACCAGCAGATATCTGTATTTGGGCCGAGGGGACGTGATGGCGTGCAGCATTGCATCAGTGACTAGTGTGGTGTCCTTGAATCCCTTTTTGCACGTGGACACAAAGTACTCACTCGCCAGCTCAAAGTACTGCTGGCTGAAGGTCTGCTTTTGCTCATTGTCTAGTTTCTCCCACATGTCCAGGCCCGATTTTATCTTCAAGATGTTTGTGGCTTGACCGAAGTTTCCCGGCTGTATGATGCTCACCTGGACATGGTTAAAAAAAAAGACAAATGCGATGCTTCTGAATAAAATGTACAATTGAACACTGCATTTTGAACTACATTATGACATTTACTATTTACTCTGCTCAACTGTCTCATAGAGTGCTGTTTTTAGACTAAGAATGGGGTTTCAAATATTACATGTTTTAGTATGACACTGATGATTTTAGTAATTAGTGGATCTCTCTCTCTCTCTCACTCACTAATTTTCTACCACTTTATCCTCCACTGTGGGACGCTGGTGCCTAACTCCAGCTGACATGGGGCGAGAGGCGGGGTCACACCCTGGACAGGCCGCCAGTCCATCACAGGGCCACATAGAGACAGACAACCATTCACTCTCACATTCACAATTTAGAGTGTCCAATTGGCCTAATCCCCAAATCTGCATGTTTTTGGATTGTGGGAGGAAGCCAGACCCGGTGAAAACCCACGCACCACGGGGAGAACATGCAAACTAACAACAAAACCCTTGTTCCGAACCCAGGACCACTTGCTGCAAAGGCAAGAGCGCTAACCACTACACCAACCGTGTGGCCCTAATTAGTGGATCTCACACCAATTCAATTAAATAAAGAACAAAAAATGACTTCCCATGTTTTTATGCAGGCATACCACTTTATCCATTATGTACAGTATTTCTCTCAAGCTCGTGCATCACAGTCCTTCAGGATTGTATGTGTGGTTTTCCGAGAATGAACATACCTTCACACCAAAACTGGCCATTTCAACTCTGAGGCAATCAGCAAAGGCCTCCAGACCCCGCTTTGACACACTGTACGCACCCATGTTCAGGCAGGTGAAGAAGGCGAAAATGCTTGAGACAAACACCATCCGACCTGAGGGGGTAAAAATAAAACATTTAAAACGTTTTTATCCTTTAGCGTTGCAGTGATGATGATCAAAGTGTGAAATTATGATCCTATAGTACCTTTAGCAGCACGAACCAAAGGCAGAAACGTAATTGAGGTCCTGATGCAGCCAAATAGGTTGATGTCAATCATGTTGTGGAAATCTTCAAAATGGCTCCACTCTATCTCGGCCCAGTCTGTGATTCCAGCATTGTTTACAACTGCCCACAGACCTGGTAAGCAAAGGTCACAGGTCAATAATTCCGTTTCAGTTTCCACAGGGTTAAAAGATGCTAAAATGTCAAAATGATGAACTTGTGAGTCACAGCGATGAAATAACTTTTGTTACTAGGTTTGAATTGCAAAGACATTTCAATTTATGTAACCCTATTTTAAGTTTAAAAACAAAACATTGCTAAGGTGATGTTTCATATCTGTAAAAATGGCTGTAACATGCAATGAATTTGACAACTTGAAATGTCACTTTTTTATTTGTTCTGGAAATGCCTGCATATAAATGTTAAAGCTAGTCTGTGATTTGTTCCTAAAAAACTTTGTTGAATCTTATTTGTCTTTCTTTTTTTAAAATTAAGACACATTAGTAGAATAGTAAACACATAACAGAACTAAGTGTCTTATATTTAAAAAAAAAAAAAGTTTAAAAACATTTTAAAGTCGAGAATGGAATATTGTATATCATATACCAGAAAAAAATTAAAGCTACAGTCCAGAATTTGCTCTTGAAACATATTTTTATTTGTACTTTTTCGAAACTATGTTGCATTATAAGAAAAGTAAACTGTAAGAGTAAGAAAAGTCCACTGAAAAGCTTCGGCCGTTTGTTGGGTGAAGAAAACTTCTTCCTCCAAAAGATTTCTTGCAGAAAACTGAATGGATTCAGGCAAAAGACTCAAAGGAAGCCGGTTGGTAAAAGATCCGTTTATTCAGGCAAACAAACAAACAACATCAATATACAATGTGTCGACGGTCCTCAAATAAAAAATAGCAACTGGAGAGTTTTCCTTGCAAGACATTGAAAGGTTTTTGTTCTCCTTTCTTGTCTGATTCTCCTACAGACAAAACTCTACTTTCTTGAGGCAAAACTCTGAAAGCTATGAAATGGAAATAGTAGTTATATTTCCATTTGGGGGAGTGGTTTCTCAGTCTGAGTGTTACCTGTCAGGGAGGTGTAACCAATAGAAGAAGGTCTGTAGGTGTGGTTAGGGGGAAACTGAAGGTTTGAAGATGGGTGAAAGGCCAAAGGATGTATATTCCACATGGCTGAGTACAGCCAGTGTGCAGCAGGGGGTTATCTGGAAGGAGGTTTGGAGTGTGCAAAGAGCAGAAAGGTTTCAAGTGCACATTCGTTAACACTCAATGCTGATGGATGTTCAGATCCTGGCAGACATCCTGGCACCAAAAGTATTGAGAACCACCATAATCTAACAACAAATAACAAGATAGCGCTTCCATTTTGAAGCAAAAATTCGCAGAACTCTCACCTTTCTCAGGCAGGTTGTCCAGGACTGTTTTCTTCGCTTGCTGCATGTCTTCATCCTTGGTGACGTCCAGTTTGAGGATTTTCAGACGACTGGAACTTTGTCTGGCCAGGCTCATGGCTCCGATTCCCTCTGGATACAAACACCCGGCAAAAACCACAAACCCTTTTTGGTCCAAGCATCGAGCCAGCTGGTGTCCAAAGCCACTGTCACAGCCTGTTATCAGCACGCCGTAGCCATAACCATTCTGGATATGGATACATTGGAGGCGCAAAACCATCTTGGCAAGAAGGAAGAGCAGGACGGCACAGATGGAGACGGTGCTGATGATGAGAATCGTGTTCATCTTTGCAAGGTGTCTATGAGCCACTTTGTCTGAGATCTGTCGTCTCATGCAGCCAAGCACACAATATATACCCCTTCATAACACAGTAACACTTCACTGTGAAGGCTGATTTTTCCCTCAAATGTTGCAAAAGTGCATTTTAGTTCAGGTTTTCATGTGACATGTGCAGCTCAACAGTCCAAAAGTCAACATGCCCCAAGTACTTTCTCAGAAGATTATACTGCATGATTTTTTTTTCCCGATTGCATCCTGATTACCTTATCTTCCACCACAGACTAGTCATTTGAAAGCTTTCTTATTGTCTGGCTTCTCCCAGACCCAAAACATCATAATCCACCATGGGCAAATTTGGGTAAATTAGGAAAAATGCTATCAAGTGTGAAATGGTGGCTCCTTTTCAAAGTATTTTCTAGGAAGTACAAACCCATCCATCCGTACTCTACATCTTCATCCTCCACATGCGGGTCATGGGTCACTGGAGCCAATCGCGTTTGACACAGGCAAAGACAGGCTACACCCCAGACAGGTCACCAGTTCATTGCAGGTCAAAGACACAGAGATGAACAACCACTCATTTTCACATTGACACCTAGAAAAACCTAAGGAAAGGAAAAGGAAAGGAACGACTAGAAAACCTGGGGAAACCTAGCACACATGCAGAAGGACCCTTGTTCCAACCGGGTCCTGAACCTGTCCAAGCTCCGTTCAGTTGAACTGAAAACAAAAACAAAAACCAAAATAAATTGAGACGGGTAAATCGAAAACAGCCATCATTTGATTATTCAAACCCTTTGTCTTTCCTAAGCGGACGTATCTGCCATGAAAAAGGCCTATATTCACAAAAAAAACAACAAAAAAAGGGTTTTAAATAGATTTAAAGACAAAAGATGAATCCCAATAGCCAAAAAAAAATCCTTTCCACAGTCCTTCCGTAACCACTTTTCTTTCATGAGGCCAAGGAAAGATGTGAAGGAAAAACTATCAACCAGAAAATTGTACTTACACTCACCCCAAGTCAAATGGGTAAACAGTAAATTAGTACAGGGATTTGACCCAATGTCTTACCCTGTTTGCTCCTTTTCAGATGAACACGTTAATCAAATTTAAAAAGAAGTGTGTTACTGTTTAGAGTGTACGGCCAATTTTCCTAGTAAAATACTTCAGATGATGATGTTTTGTGGTTTCGTGGTTTGTCTCAGCTGCAGCAATGAAGTAAGAGCAAACGCTTTAACACTGCCTGTGATGAAAGAATCTTTGTTGAAGTAAAATGACACTACAGTGGGTACTGGGAAGTTATTTTCTGCCAACACCACAGTCACCGGATTTGATCTCATCCTCTGAGGTTAAACTGTGCTATGGGAATATATGCATATAGTGTGTTGTTGTCTGCATCTATGTGCTTTTATTATGCTTTGTATAGTTTTCTAGAATTTATTTAAATGTATTATGTTTCATGCTTTTATTTGATTTGATTTTCTTTACTCATTCTGTACAGCACTTTGGTCAGTCTTGGTTTATTTTAAGTGTGCTGTGTAGATAAAACTGAATTGAATAGTGTGCGCAGGATAAATTGCCATGGTGATTTTAACCCAGTTAGAAGCAGATCAGCACCTAGTTCTTTGAGGGAAAAAACATAACGAAGCAGCATTAGATGACCTATGATCCCATTGATGAGGCCTGACACCTTATGAAAAAGATGTTGCAGAACAGTGTCATCAACAATAATCAATAATAAACATCTCTGTTTTGATATTAACTTAATTTCATGTTTATTTCTGAATCGGGTGTTGACAAACTATAATATACAGCAACATTGAATCTTGACAAAAATCGACAGCTGTACATATAAAGGGTATGCTGACAACAAAACACTCCTTTATGCAGTTAATTGTGGAAATACAGATTTCTGAGTGCAACTATAGTCGGTTTGCCATCAGTAGTTATACCAACAGTGTGGCTTGTGTTACTTCAAGATGTCTTCCACAAAAAAAATATGCCACAGGCATGAAAGTGAAGATGCTAAACCATTGAAATATGCAGGCAAAAAGCTGTGATTTGGCTCAACTTTGAAGTCAGTGAAGAGCAGTGACTCCCTCTTGTGGTACAGACAGATCATAGGCACATTAACGCCACAGTTTCATACAAAGAGACTAAGTTATAACAGAGAATCAATAAGAGATTGTTTTTTCAACGTCAAATATATGTGGAATAAAGAGGTGAAACCTGGTATCTGCTGCTGTGGAAACCAACAGAAAATATAGTTTAATTTTACTCAGAGGTTTGAAATTAAGCACAACTAAGGCGAAAACTAGTCGTGATGGATTTGCTTGCTTTAAACAAGTAAAACAACGTGAATGTGTGGTGTACAACGCTGTCCCTATTTGTACAAACAACAATACATGAGGGGCACATGAACACAACTCATTTTTAACCCCCTTTTCTAAAAGCTGCCATAAGTCGTGGTTCACTTCAAACATATTACAATTCCAAGATTATGTGATTACTGATGAATTTCTTAACCTGGCTCAAGACAGGACAGTGAATAACATCAAGGCATTGCCATCTTGCTCATGGGCACTTCAGCAGGTGAGACAGTCTGATAGCAATGTGGAAATGTGAGGACAAATCAGGAGCAGAAAAACAGGAGCAGTTTTAGAAGTGTTTTAGGGGAAGTTTACATTTCAATCTTGGCTTCAGTCTGGGAGCCTCACTCTCGTCTTTTATTTCAGTTTATTGACAATAAGGCTAATGATTTGACTCTTTTTTTCCCTCACAATATTAATACTTAATGTAAAGGTTCTGTAGAAGATTTTCAAACTGCATAGATTTAATGCATAAACTCAAATGTTAGCTAAGTCGCGTGCAACTTTTGAGAAGGGGAACATTTTCCAAAATTGAATATACTATCCACAAGTATGTTTGTAAAACTGTATAAACACTTTACTGAATATTGTTTTGTTTTCATAGCCTTAAAAAAAGACTTTTATATGCACTAATGCAAGGGCCTTGATTTATGGAGGCCACCATTTTGTTTCTGCAGCAGCCTAAATGGACAAACGGACCAAGAGCATATGTTTTGAATTTGAAACGGAAACTTGTGATATAAACAAAAAAAGAATGTCATCCTGTCTGGCATGTAAAGGCCACTGTAGTTTCCTGACATACTTATGTATGGCAAGAGTCAGAGATGAAGTCATCTATGTATATCAATCAGCAGTCTCACCATGAGATAATTGTTAGACAATTATGTTCTATTGAAGAGTGTTTATGTGGCTAATAATGATTGAGTATATCAGTGCTTGGTCAGTCTTGAGGCAGTGCTGGTCATGTACATGTTTAAAATACATAAACAATTAAAAAAGCCCAGGATCTACCAGGGAAAACTTTCTTATATTTAATGCCTGTGATGCCTAATGTAGCATAAAGAACCTGATACAGTATCTACCATCAGTTATCATACTAGGTGTGACATGGAATCACTAAATTTACCCTCAGAAGAAACCTAATCTAAAACCTGAACATGGGTTTTGATTGTGGCCTTCCCAAAACATAATAGTCCAATTATATGCAAACGTTCCAACATACGAGTCTCTGCAGTCCAGTCAGGTTTCAACTTTACCAAAGGTGCCGTCAGGTGGTCGGTAGTGTTTAGGGAAGGCTTTGAGTTGCAGTGAGTTAAAGGCGTACTTTCTGCAGCCAACGTTCTTCACCGTGTTTTCCCTTCTGCAGCCCTCACTGAGGAGACAAAGGAGTGGAGAGGAGAGAGGATAGGAGAGGTGGACACATTCAAAGATAAAATGAGAGGGGACAAAAAAAAAACTAGACAGGATGTTTGGTATGAATGATATTTAAAAGTGTCAGACTGCCCCTTTACTCAAGGGCGCTGACAAGATTTTTGATGAAGAACAAATGAAAGCCAAAAGAGTACTTGTCGAAGCAGAAATATGAGATTAGATACATTATACTTTTATTTGATACCACAGGTTCTGCATCCAAAAAGTCAATTTACTTAATCAGTGAGGGGCAAAGTGGACATTTACGGTTCTTAATGTCATTCCAATTTGTTTTGGTTCGCTACTAATGTCCATGTCACCTGAGATGCGTGTTATCGCCGAGTATAAACAGGATCAGAGATGCAAGGAAAGGAAAATGACATTTAAAAAAAAATCAAGTTTAAAGACCACAACATGTTGTATCTTTGTTTATATTCTGCAGGTGGAGGCAGAAGACATTTATTACGGGAGGACAGTGTCGGGAGGTTTTCTTGGGTTGGTGATACATTTAATGTAATATGTACTGTAGCATGAAACACAGCGAGGATAACGTGCTGGACATTATAACCGACACATTGTGGGTGTTAGAAATTAAACATGTGACTGCAAATTCCACTGATTTGGTCAATACATTCATTTCAAGAGACAAATGTCAACATAATACCTTTGCAGTTTTGTACGTGTGGGAAAAAAAAAAATCTCTAATTCACATGTCAAAAATAATCTTTTTTTTTTTAACATTCATCAATGAGGTTTTCAGGCATCTGAATGTCCATGCACACTGTTAACATGAGGAGCAATTAAATTAGCAGCTAATGGGCAAGTTAATAACATACACATATGCATATTATAATATTAGACATAGTTAGGTGTGAGATAAAGTGACGGCAGCATGACTATTATAGCACAAGCAATATTATCACATTATACAGATTATTTATACTGTATATTTAAACTCTGCTTTGGAATAAGACTATATACAGTTTACATCTGAAGCATTAGCATTTCGGCAATGCAAGCATTTAAATATTTATGTACAGCAATACAAATATATTCTCTGATCTCTGAGTTAATAAAGAAATTTAAGACAGCAAAATACTGGCAAAACTGAGACTTTGATATAATGGATATAAATAAATAATTTAGGAAGTCCTTTAGCATATTTCATTTTTAGAGGTCTATTGGCTATCGAAAATATTATTTCAATGGGCTTAATTCTTTGAACACATTTCCAAAATTTTACTTGAAACAACAACCATTTCCCAAATCCCTGCAAATATTATAAATAAATATAATTCATGTCTCACACAGGTAGCTCTAAGTGTCATCACATTCACAAGATCAATATAAAAATGAAAGAATAATTTGGCGGGTTTGGAAATATAGAAAAATATTAATGGTTGTAAGATAAATTATGTTCACTACAAAGTCATGTGTTGCACAATACATGTACATTTGTACAACAAGCGAAGCTGTTTTTTTTGTGTCACTTTTCACGGGGTTCAGTGAAGCAGGAACTTAACAGAAAAACAAGACTCGCATAAATTTGACTTTGTCTCTTAAACACGTTCCCTGCAAAGCTGAATTCCCCTGACAAAAACCTGACTGAGGCATTTGGCACAAAGATTCCTCTTGACAGCTTCGTTAAAAACAGAATGACCCACACGATGCTACACAACTCAGTTCTGTCAGTAACTATAATATAATAGTTGCAATCTGTACCAACCTGCGTATGTCTTTACAGCAAAATCAACATCTGTATGACGGTTAACGGGACCAAATAAAACAAGAGCACTGCACTGCATATTCAAACACATTTCCCCTGAATATCTTAATGTCATACATTCCAATTAAAATCATCATAAATACAAAGATATAAGCAAGGCTCATATCTTTCTTATATAAGCCTATGTAGCTTATATAAGCCTATCAACCTATATAACTTACACTGGACCTTCATTAAAGCTGAAAAATCAGATGTGGGTTCAGTTACTAACTGTATGCATTTGATTGAGGATCAATAAATAATAATAATAAGTTAAAAAAAAAACTGAAAGGAAGCACACAAATTCGAGGAGTGGGAGGTCTAAACTAAGTTTAGTTCTTACATCAAGCAAATGAACTGAGCCCATAAACAACATCTCAGCTCGGCCGGAACAGCCGACAGGCATCTTTGATTAAAATTTCAATAATGTACTTAGAGAACCTGTGGGTTATAATTAGATAAACTAACACGGAAGATAATAAAAGAGTATAAATAAGCAGTAATTCTGGGCAAAGACTCATTAAAGTACATGTGGATCTTTAAATGTAAAGCTGAAGGAGTTTGGTTCTTTGCTTAACAAGAAAATGCACACTTAAACCTTGCATGTCCTGATCTTTAGGTTATGGATCAGGTATGTTGTCACAGGTGTTTGCTCTGTGTACTTTGTGGTTTGTTAATTTGCTCATACAGTGTATGCAAGGAATTTCACATACACAAACAAACAGTATCTATGCAGTCCTTTTAACATGGCCGAAGTTTTTTTACAGATACACTTTCATTTACCTGTGACTAGACTTTCATTTCTTTAATACCTCTCTTTCCTCTTCTTGTAAATTTATCAAATAAAGATTAAATCTGAATGTGAGTTTGCATGTTCCCATGTGTGTGCATGGGTTTTCTCCAGGTTCTCCAGTTTCCAGTGAGTGATTTTGGTCAAAAAAAAAACAAAAAACAGTTACAGTCAGTGAGAAGTAATAACTGACCCACATCTGCTGCAAAGTGCACAGGCTGAAGAGGAGGCAAAAACCTTCCAATGAGTACAAAATCAGGAAGTAAAAAATAAAGTGAGCAAATGCTGCCTGAGAAAATATATACAGTAATGAAGCCAACGTTTCTTCTATGGACAAAAGCTTCTATTTCTGTCATTTTACTTTGCAATGTGTGTGCAAAAGCACAAGGAAGACAATGATCAAATAATGATCAAAAGGTTAAGGTAACAACCTGCTTGTTTGCAGGTTTTTCTGCCTTCATTTTAGTCTTTAGTTACTAAAAAGTATGAAATCAAGGGACTGACATGGTCACTCAAGAACATTCCATTTCGTTACCTTCAAAAGCTTGTGTTGCTTTTGCAACCATACATTCCCATGCCTTATCTATGTTTGACTGATGACATGGTTTGCTTTGGATCATGAGCTATTCCTTTCCTTCTCTATGCTTTTCTCTTCCCGTCATTCTGGAATAAGTCCATCTTTGTTTAAACAGGAGAATCTTTTTCCAGAACTCTGTAGGCCTTTTTTTTTTTTTTAGATATTTTCTAGCAAATTCTAATCCAGCCTTCCTGTTCTTGTGTGTTATTAGTGGTTTGCAACTGTTGTAAACTCTATGTATTTACATTCTACCTCTTCAAGTGTGCTCTTGAATTGGCTGGATGTTTTTAGTCAATTGTACTATAGTTTCAGAGGTCCTGAATATGGACAATACTGTATACAAATTCTTACAAATCCTCAATGGTTACTACAATTCTTTTGTTCAATCCCTCAAATTAAATAATCTGTGAGTTCACACTTGAATCCCTTAATTTCAAGTTCACTGTGGTGGTGTACAGAGGCAAAATGACACAATGTGCGCCTTTGCCCGAATATATATGGACCCAACTGTGTTCAAAATTCAGAGGTAATTTTCACATTCAGGCTTCAACTGTTTGTTATTGTTCTTATTCCAACAATGAAACAATAAAGAGTAAGTCTACTTTTCAGATCACTGAGGGTAAGATACATAGGTCCTTCGGAAGGTGCTACACACTGAAAATGTGAAGATCCAGTATCATGAGTGAAGTTTAACTGTAAACTCTAACGCCTGACGTCCTTATTCTTGTTTATCATTATAAAGCATGTGTGCAGAGACGGAGATGCTGTTTTCACGCTCATGACTGCAGCTGTGTGATGCAGCTGTTAGCTTAGCCACCGTGTTGCTGTCTATCACAAGATTATTCACACAAAACGACATGGAACGACAACAAGATGGCCCAGGGATAAAATACTAGTGTACAATATCATATAGACTACCCTTCATCATGTTAATGTAAATTGTATAACTGTTGCATTAACCGGAAAACAACATTTCATCATCACCAGTTAGTTGAACATTTTGTTCGCAAAATAACTGTAGATTTCTAGCTTTCAGGTGAATGTTACACAGTAAAATCAACATTATTGGCTCTTGAAAAGTAGCCGAAACAGAAACTGCAAATACTCAAGGACCTTAAAATTGCACTTTAGTAAATATACTGTACTTTTTTCTTTCTTTCTTTCCATTGTTAATAGAAAGAGGATAGATGAGTTTTCAGTGTGGAAGCAGACTCAGTGTCAAATCTCTGCAACGTTAAGAACCTGAAAATGAAATCTAATCTATACTGAGACATTATACTTGTTTACAACACCTTTCCAGACTTGTTAATGTTCAGGGGCAAAAAAAAGACAACAGAAAGTCAAATATGGATGATTCAGTGTGTACATACTGTATACTATTAGTGTGCATGGATTACATACACACTCACAGGACAGTGGCACAGTTTCAGGAGTTGGGAGTCTCCTAAAAAACTCTGGAGGTGTGTTGTTTTTCAGCTGCAGCGGAGTTTGGCGAGGAAATAGGCAACGCTGAGGAAGAGCCACACCACCAGGAGGTTTGGACTAAGGGCCAACAGTGGCAGCGAGTACAGGAGGCTGGGGTCCAGCCGAAAGTCACGCACTGGTAGCAAGCCACTCAGGTTCTTCTGGATTACCCCCTCCCTCGTCCCAATGCTGCCGAATCACAGCGGTGGGAGGAAGAAGAGGAGGAGGTGTGGAGCAGTAAAAACAGGTTTGAGGAGAGGATAAGGGAGGTGGTGGGGGGACATTTAAAAAGAAGAGACGAAATTTAATGGAAAAATAGGGAGGGCAAAGAGAAGGACAAAGAAACAAATGAAGAAAAAATATAAAAGCAAGGAGAGAAAGAGTCGGGATAAAAGGTGATGGAAGGCAGTGTTCAAAGGAAATAAGACAGGAAATAAAAAATAGAGAGGAACAAAAAGCAGTAGAAGGGTGGGAGATTTGATGGCAAGGAGCAGCATGTGTGGCACCAAAGCCAAAACAGATGGCGTCGTGTGCAAAGGTGAAATGAGAAAAAAAGAGGGATATGGCCAGCAAATCATAACAAAAAGATTGGCATGAAAAAGATTACCGGTGTTCCAAAATAATAAAAAACAATAATAAAAATATTGCAAATGAACAACCAGAAAAAAACAATACCACAAAAAAGAGCCAGTCATTCAAACAGAAATCACATCAGAGGAATAAAGAGGAGGAGGAAATAGAGAAAGAGGAAAGGAGGGGAAAAGAGAAAATTAAAAAAGATGTTTCTATCAGAAAAAAGAAAGATAACAATGTTTCCTAATATTTACAGTATATTTTCTAAGGTAAAGGTTGAAGATGGAGGAAGGAACAAAGGGGGAAATGGCAGGATTTTTTTATACTTGTGACAAATTAAGTGTGCATTAGAAAAAGTCCTTTAAATGAAAGGGATGAAGCAAAACTTAAGTAATTACCTGGTGCAGATATTTATTTTTGCTAATTTTTAACTATGATAAGAAGGAAAATGTGCAGGTAATGTGAATGTGAAAGGGAAACAAAATAAGGAAAGGCTATTTTCATGCTTGGCAGCTGAAGAAGCAGAGGAGAGATGTGGGGAGTGGGGGAAAAGGTGTGGAGGACACACCGTATCATGCAAGTGTCTGTGGCAGTGCAACTTTTGTTGAGCACAAGTACAGCGAGATAGGGTGTGAGTACAGCTTTGACACAGGCTTAACAGCAAAAATATTTTCAACATGAAGTCAAATAAAACTCCACACAACAAACGCTTTCATTTTGTTAGGGAGTGTTACAGGGACCTTTAAAGAGGAAATAAATGATGCAACTGCTTTTAGCAGAGGGTCACATCTCCACGAGCCTCATGTATTTAAAGTGCATATGCACAAATAGGCAGCGTACGCTTACTTTTTTTACACAAACGACAACATGTTTAAATCTGAACTTCAAGCTGCCGTGAGAAGATGCAGAACGCTCCACAGACTCTTGTCTGGCTCTGTCAGGTGAAGATGGTGCAATATTAAGTTTCAAGTTAAGTTTCAAAATAATATTATCAGTGTATCTACAGCGACAAACATGACTTATTCTGTGACAAACAATACTGATACACCAAGTAAGTTTGATCATATGTGTATAGGGTTGTCAACTGCCCCATATTACAAGGGACATCCTGTATTAGAAGTAAAAATTGAATGCCCGGTTCCGCCCGGTTCTGGACGTGTCCCATTTTCAAAATAGAAATATTTGCGCTGTACGCAACTGTTATAGAACACAGGAGGTCAGAGGTCCCCTTGTAGCTTAGTTTAGCTAACAGATCAGCACAACCCATAAGTGGTGATTCAAACCGAGCTAATTGCACAGGATTGTTTGATGGGTTATGATGGTGCAAATGACTTGAAACTGCATTCTGCCACGGAGATGCAGGAGAAGAAATCACAAGCTAAATGTAGATCTGACATCAGCACATTCTTTGCAAATATCACATTGACCCTTGAAGCTGAAAAAATTGCTTTGGTTTTGTCTGTATATCATACTGTTATGTGCTGATTTACTTATTTACTGTGTTTTTTGTATTCTGGTATAAAATCATGGCAAAAAAACTGTCATAAAGAAGCAATGGTGCATATTTTTCATAAACTGTAGCTATTCTGCATATACAGAAACTGTGTGTCTTTGGGAGTGCAGAGTAGCTCGGCTATAAAAATTCTGGTTCATACCAGGTGTGAAAGGAAGGACTATCAGCTGGTATTAGAATTTCTCAGAATGGTTGTTAATACTAGGTTGGAACAACCTCAGAGAAAATAAGAGCACAGGGTCTGCAGTGTGTGTATTAAGCAAGTAGCTCTGTCATCGGTGCTCAACGTAAATGCAAGAGTAATATTCTGGCAGCTGGCTATGAGTGATGTTTTCTTTTATAGGATATTTACTAGTAGTTAAAACCACGGAGGTTCTCTACGCAGTTGAAACACTTGCAGTCAATGTGCTTTAATAATGGGAATTTTAATGACGTTTTGAACAAAGTAAAGTGAACATTTACATAGTGGACGGTTTTATTTTGCCTGTTAACGTGTGTGTACCAGAGAACTGATTTCAGCTGAAGAGGCAAAGGATGTGGCTGCGCACCAGTTTCCACAACGCAATCAGTGACATTAAATTCATCATTACATTAAGTAACTCAGTCAGCTGTTTGCTTTTTCTGTGCATAATATGTATGTAATTGGATCACGACGTGTGATACTGACAAATTTATAGATTGTTGAAATGAACTGTTAATTCAGCTCACTTGGATAAGTTATGTATAAATACACGTCATATCAGAAGAGATATAAGCACTTTTCACTAATTCCAGAAAACAAACCACCAAAATTAAATATTTTCAGATTTCTACGTCATAGATTAAGGCTTTCTCTTATTTCCCTCCTCCTTTACTGCCACATTTGCCGTTCTTATTCAGGAAGATGTCAGAGAGAATATTTATATTTGTATATACGGTTTTGTGTGGAATGGGGCAGGATGTGTTGCTCGTTGAAATCCGCCAAGTTTCGAGTTCGGATGTATATAGTAAAGGTGAGCAGGACTTGGCGTATGCACGCTTTCATAAATCTGACACATTCTTTGCTTACATATCAAATTTTGTGTGTACTCCATCTTTCCTTCTGAAAGCTGCAAACTATTTTATACATGAGGCCCCAGGAGGCTAACAATCAAGCTGAGGTGAGCACAGGAAAAAGGAGGCAACATTATAGATTCCAACTGCCAGGAAACACCTAAGAGGAAGATGATCATTAATGTTCTGTCCAGAACACATTGACTCATTGTTTATTTATTCTGTCAGAAATATGATGATTTCTTTAGTTAAAAAAATAAAATACCTTTTATCTAACACTTTAATATATGTTAAAATTGGGACCAAATGGTCCATGATGTTTTTTTCATTATTTATTTGTGTTGTGTGATTTTTCTTTTCATTTTGCATCCCAGGAATGCTGTTAGTTTATAACTGAATTAAACTCAACCAGTAGGGTTCCAGCAAGAAGTGGAATTTAATGAACAAAGGCAAAATTAGACCAGATGGGGGAAAAAAGTCAAATTTATGATAATGGTTGGTTGGGTGCTGAGGGGAAAATACTCTGCCAATCTCTGAGCAACTTAAGATTCTGAAACAGCACAGGCTAGCTTTGGACATTCAGAAAAAAAAATAGACAGGGAAGAACAGACTAACAGGCACACAGTGAAAGGAAGGTCCTCTTACTTGAATATCAGTAAGGTAAAATCTTGTCTAAACCCTTTTCAAAGAGTGTGAAGAAATATGTTTCACTATCCTCTTTGAGACAAACGACTAATGACCTCACTTCAGTGCATTTAACAGAAAAAGCAGGCAATGACATGATTAATGCTAAATCACATATGGGCAAACATCATCATTCTATCTCCTCCCCGTTTTGTTTTACTTTAATTCATTAAATCCTGGCTTCCTTCTTTATTTGTTGGTTTTTTTTTATCTGCCCAGGTGTGATTTGTAGTAGCAGTTCATTCAATGAGAAGGCCTCCTACCTGCGCATACAGTCGAGAGCTTGCGTGAAGACCTGCGGTGCCATTCCGTGTTCATGCTGCAAGATCAGGCACTGTTCCAGGGTCACCGACATGGCCGTGCGATCTTTGGCGCTTTTGCAGCTGGTGAAACGAACACCATTCAAGCGGCGACAAATCTAACATCAGAAAGGAAGACAAGCTTAAGTTAGGGAGGAATAGATTTAGAGGGTATTGTCTTAAACAGACATCATACTACTGTGTGTATAGTAGGGCTCCAGCTATCAATTATTTTAGTAATTAAGTAATCTATCGATTATTCTGATGATTAATCGAGTAATCGGACAAAAAAAACTTGGACATTCTACATTGTACTGTACTGTGTTTGTTTCCCGGTTTGATTAGTAGGGCCCCCATACTTTTGACACATTTTGTCATTTCTTACGCTGCGTATCTTCCCCTTGCTCCTTGCTGCCTTCATCTCTGTCGGTCATCCTTCCATGCTTCAGTTATGTTAACAGTGTAAGCTAACTTCATCTTAAGTGATAACCAGGGCTCTCAAGTTTGGAACTTAGTGTGAAGTGAGATGAGGGGGTGTTGATGATAGGGGTGGGGGGTTAGTTAGTTTTCTAATCTAATCTACTAAAAGACAATTTCCACTAAACCAAATAAATTGTTTTATTTTTGCTTTTCAGAACAAAAAGAAAAATTGATCCAATAGACATTTGGTAAATGCCAAAATGACCCTTAAACAGCATTGATCAATGTCTGTCCAGAATAAAAGAATAGTTTTTTGCTTCTTTCCCGACATCTTTGAAACTAAATAGACGTCATAAACAGCAAAAAAAACAGGCAAACAATAAGTTTAGGGTTAGGGTTACACTATAATAAGCAGCTTTTCTAATAAATTAAGTGACATAACTAAAGTGATTACCTGATCGTACTCATTCAGTTCTCGTCTGAAATCTGTGCATGCATTCACAGCGCTTGTGCGCATAATGGAACGAGCGCTTGCAGCGGAAACCTTTTTTCAGACTTTACCCGGCAACAAGAAATACTATTTTCTGAGTGTCTGATAGGTTCCTATTTCAAAACAACTGCATAAATGAACTACACAGAGCAATGTGCCTTTGCATTATCCATTCATAGATTACTAATTTATAGGCAGTTAGTTATATGACTTAACAGAGTAAGAAATGTCATGTGTGGCCTGTGAGCATGTGAATTTATTGAAATGCGTGAGATTTGAGAGCTATAACCATGCGGATAATCATCCTGTCGGAGCGTCAGCGTAAGTGTGTGCGTTGTGTAACTGAAATAACCATCCGGGCAGAACACTGTATTTAACGATTACTCGACACAGAAAATTTGCCTTGAGAAATTTTAGTAATCAAATTATTTGAGGAATCATTTCGGCCCTAGTGTATAGTATTTGATAAATGTGCTTCTTCAATCAACAAAGTGCTGTACTGACATTTAAATGTGCTCCTGAATGTTTAAACTAAATGTATATCATTTTAAAAGAAAGAAAACATTAAAATGGCATCTAAAATACAGCAGTAGATAACAATAGTCTTTTAAGGAGACAGGAGAAGACCACAGATATTTCAGCACCTTGATCTTCAGGTTAGGAACATTCAAACTGCCTTAGCTTATTTAGTTTAGATTGGAAAATAATGGAAACATTACCTCTGCAGCCTGCCAGAGGATGTCCACATTCTTGTTTTTCCTGGCATGGACGTTCTGCCCCAAAAACCTGAGCAGCTCAGGAAGACAAGTCTGAGAACGAGACCTTGGGAGACCTGAGGGGAGAGTGTTAGACGGAATAAATGGATGAATATATGTAGCACAGAGTATAACCACTCGTATGTATCCTCAAATAGAGTAAAACCACTCAGTTTAGGTTTTTGTTCTGTGTTATTACTGCTGAACTCTTTAGTACTTACAATCCACGGGCAGGACTTCTTTGAACTGTTCATAGTATGAATTCAACCTGGACAGACTCTCCAGGTTAATGACCTCCTGTAGGGATGTGTCTCCAAACCTGAAAGGTGAAAACAAATTGATGCTGAATATGTCTCCCAGATTCCGCAGAGCTTCACAAAATGTCTTCTCCCCTACTCACTCACTTCTCAGCGAGTGTCTGCTGTTCATTGATGCCGACGTTAAAGTGCACAGGCTGAACCCTCAGCAGCATGCCACTCTGGATCTCCCGTGGCAGAGCGTCAAACATGGTTCCTGGAAGAGGGATGCGAACATTGAAACCATCCCGGTTCCCAGTGATGATCGGCAATAAGTCATGCGCTGCACTGCCGATGGCCTGTGTCACCTTAAAGTCAAGGATGTGCATGTGAAAATTGGTTTAATTCTGCTGCTAGTCTCTCTCACACACACACCTGCTTAATAACAAGACTTGTAGCTATCGTTTGTCTCAACTGACATGATGCTAAACAAAGGAAAAAGTTTTGTTTTTTTCCCCTTCCTTTACCTTAAAGGTGACATTACGCAGATCCATGATGCCAACACTCATGTCCTCCAACATGGACAGCTCATCCCCTAAAGACAACACAGTTACAGTAAGAAAGAATAGTCATTCATCATAATTAGGGTTTCTGTAAAATATTATGGATAAAATATAAAAAATTATAATTCACAGTATTTTAATAATTTTCTGATTATATAATGAATTACACTTATACCAATAGTTTAATTAAGATACGACTCAAATCAACAATGACTGACCAAATGAAACAAAATGGCCGGTTCACTGTTTGTTAAATGACATGCAACAACTCCTGACAGTCAACAATTACATGAAAAAAACATTTTATAACCAATACTCGGGTTTGGTAAAAGGTGTGTGCATGTACCGTAGGTGCTGAGAAGTGACTCAAACTGAGCCAGGAGGCCAATGGTGTAGAGCTGTCTGAGGAATCCGTTGTCACGGAGACAGTTCCTCAGTTTGATAATAAAGCCACAGATGAGAGCGGTGAGCTATTACACACACACACAAACACACCAGTATGAAATTTATAAAATGGGTGAGGCTGTTTCACCATTAGTTACAAGTGACTGAAATTAAAACAGATAAATCGAAAACAGTGTTTCTGCTGTGTTTCTTTTTTAACAATAAAACCTTAAACAGCTGTATCTTTTGCTGTTGTCTACACTGTTTCCATAGTAAAAACTTGCATGTTATATTTAGACACAATAAAGCCTGGCTGGGTATAAGGTTATGTCTGCAAAGGAGAAAGTTTTGTGAGTGTGAAGAAATTCCTGTGCAGTCCAGTGTGTGTGTGTGTGTGGAGTATTTATTGTGGTGATTTTATGTAACTGGGTGTGGCTATACAGTGGGCAAAAGTATTTGATACACCACCAATTTTGCAAGTTTTCCCACTTACAAAGAATTGGGAGGTCTGTAAATTTCATTGTAGGTACCCTTCAACTGTAAGAGACAGAATCTAAAAAAAAATTCAGAAAATCACATTGTATGATTTATTAAATAATTAATTCATATTTTATTGCATGAAATAAGTATTTGATACAATAGAAAAATAGCATTTAATATTTGGTACAGAAACCTTTGTTTACAATTACAGAGTCTCCTGTAGTTCTTGACCAGCTTTGTACACACTGCAGCAGGGATTTTGGCCTAATCCTCCATACAGATCTTCTCCAAATGTTTCAGGTTTCGGGGCTGTCGCAGGGCAACACAGAGTTTCAGCTCTCTCCAAAGATTTTCTATTGGGTTAGATGAACTAGGTCTGTGAGAGCCAGGATTCGTGCTGGTTGTTCAGTGATCAAATACTAATTTCGTGCAATAAAATACAAATTATTTATTTAAAAATCATACAATGTGATTTTCTGAAATTTTTTTAGATTCTGTCTCTCACAGTCGAAGTGTACCTTGATGAAAATTACAGACTTCCATTCTTTGTAAGTGGGAAAACTCAAAATCGCAAAATCGTCGGTGTATCAAATACTTATTTTCCCCGCTGTAAACGATGGAGATCCCATGAATCAAATTTTTGGCAAACTTGTTTTAACTGTAAAGACGCTTTGCTAAAACTACATAGAGAACAGCATGTAAAAGAAAAAGCAATCACCATCACTCACCATCACTGAACTCACATCCTCTTTTTAACTTTGGCACAAAGAAGTGAAACATCTCTCTGGTTTTGTGTCAGCAGCTCAGGAGATGAGGAGTGAAGAGGATTTAATGGTTTCCTCTTTATACATTCACCAAGTTATAATCAAATTGCATCTGCCCCACTATAGCTTTTAAAGACCCACCTCTTCAAGAACATTTTATTGGAACAGATTCTTACTAGATTTTACTACTTTAATAGTTTATCATTTAAGCATGATTTACTGTGTTCTATGTTGTTGTACCTTTTTACCTTGTAAAGCACTTTGGGCAACCCTGGTTGTTTTTAAATGTTTTACATAAATAAAGTTGACTATATTAGAATTGATTATTTACAGATTTAAGAACTTGTTGATGTCACCCGTATTTAGTATAAGCAGTGTGTGTCAGTGTGTGAGCGCTGACCGTCTGGCAGAAGACGACGTCGCGGCGGTACTTCAGCGACACGTCCATGGCTATAGTGGGGGCGCTGTCCTGCATCAGCAGAAAGACCATGGACTTTTTTGCCCTGTCGCTCATCATGGCGACACACTCCGTGAGTGTAGTGAGGAGAGGGTATAAGGCCTCGCTCCACTCGCCTGACAAAAACACAAAAAAAATACACAACACACCCAGGTACAGTAAGAGTAGGAGAACACAGTCAACTAAAGGTGGAGCTAAAGGGAAAAACTGAATGTGCTAGTATACGTCACAAATTTGAGCTTTTTCGACTTGTAAGGACAGAAACAAGGAACAGATAAAACAGAGAAAGCAGGAAAGGAAGGAAAGCAGAAGCATGAGAGTGGAACTATAATTTCTATAAAAAATATAACTACAGGGAAAAAAAAACACCTGAAGAAGTTTTAAAAGTCATTTTCAGAGAATATCTTTAGGAAAGATATGAGGGAAACTCAAAGCACAATCATATCAAAATCATTAACTAGTAAAAGATTTACTACAACTAACTAACTAACCATGGAGCTGCTGTTGTGTACTTTACACACCCATTTATAACATTAAACAAACCAGAACCCTTAATCCTGTAAAAGGGCTGTTCTTTAACATATGGTGTCAATCTTTCAGTGGCATCAAATATTTCATTAGACATGTTTCAATCTTCGGGGTATTCTAGGTTTTTGAAAATACCCATTTTGAACCTTTATTATTCCCAACTGAATGGACAAACTGTCTCATATTTATGACTGATAAACTGTCTCCCATTTCCTGTATTTCATGTTAATGATGAACCTGAGTCCAGGAGAGTTGAAGGGAAGAGGGAGAGTAGCGTGCATGGAGGAAGCAGCTCTTACCTGGGTATGCCTCCTCAACACTGGGGCTTCCATCTGGAAGAGGGGGTGGAGTGGCAACATGCATGATTAGCAGACGCTGCAAACCACAAATGGCAGCAGAGACAAAACATAGAAAACACTGCAAACCAGGATGAAACATCCTTTGATAATGTACATACAACCTTATTTGGCTTTATAGTGCATTGTGCAGGTGTTCAGTTTTTTTTTTTTAGTTTTTCTGATTCACTGTTCGTGTTCACAAGTCCAAGTCCAGCCTAAAAATGCAGGATGTGTATTTTAAGTGTTCTAAAGGGGGACATGTAGATATTTGACCCTGGTCCAGTGCAACATGAACATTGAGCACACATTCAAAGATACAGACACAGCTGGTATCTAGGCACTGGTGAAGCTGTAGGGATTAAAAAGGGTTTCTCTAATTTTCTGTTCAAAAACTGCAACATTGTGAACAAACCAGAAAAACAAAGACAGAGTGCGCGCACGCACACACACACACACAAAGAGCTTAACATTTCAGTTTTTCTTTCACAAGTGATAATGAGCAGTTTAAGAGGTTCAAACAAGTAAATAGGAAAAATAGGCTCTGTGAGGATGACTTCAAAGGGAATCTCATGAGACCAATGTGACAGTTTCTCAATGTGATAACCTGAGTTTCCCCAACTGAATAAAATGATGTGATAAAAAATGACTTGAAAACAGATGAGGAAGTGCTAACAAGGAAATAATGAGACATACAGGATTGTTGTCCAGGACTGGGAGGACATGCAGAGGAGGGGTCAAGTGAAGAGGATGAGGATGGTTGTGGATGTGATGATGTAGATGGTAATGATGACAGAGCTTCCTGTGACCCACTTCCTGGGTTGATCCAGAAAGCTTGCTTTTTTCCTTCATACATACACACTATTGTTACTCCAATGCCATTAATTAAACATAATCATTCAATAAACTCAGTTAATATTACAACCAAAATTATATTTTTGTCACAAAATTATTTTAGTCTTCAAAGATGAAAGTTTAAACAGTGATGAAATAACAAATCAAAATAGAAAGAAGCTAAAAAGAAGAGAAATGTATATATTTTTTTAAATCAGCTTAATGTAGAAAAAAATAAAATCCTCAGTCACTATTTAACAATGCATCAAATCACAAAAACTACTTAGTGTGTGTTGTATTTGGTTGTCACCTTTCTTACTGCTGCTGCCCTGTTGGTCACTGTGGGTGCTGTCCTGACTGGCATCACTTGGCCTCCTTTCCTTCTGAAGCAGCTTGTCAACGCGCTGGATGATGCACTCCAAAGATTTATCCACATTTATCCAGACTTTTTCCTGGAAGACATAAATGAAAGGCAATGTAGCCTATTAAACTTTGTGTTTTCTGACTCATCTCTTCATTTTAAATGAATCAAAAAGAAGGGAGTTTAAATGTATTGGACGGCATTAAAATCAGGAGACTATTTTAAGAAAAATAGTCAAATTAAAATCAAATAATCTTTGAAAAAGTCAATTCCATGATGTTTTTGGTGAATCCTGACTGATTAACTCACCCATTCGTCTTCATGCCAGTCTACACACAGAGAGGATCGGCTGTTGCAACCACTCCACTTGGCAAGCAGTGTGTCCTGATCGTTGCGCAGGACTACTTGTTCTGAGTCAGCAGAAGGAGAAGCTTTGGAGGCAATATACTCTGGCCGTGCTGCGTTCAAGGCCTGAATAGCTGAAGCAAGCAACTTGCAGTCACACACTGTGACAAGCTGACGAGTCTGGGAGTAAGAGGGGAAGGTAGTTGTGAGGTGCGACAGAGTTGTCAGTTTTAAACAACATACAACAGCAACATGGTGTTAAAGTGAATTATATATATTTGACTCAGAGAACTAGTTATATCTGATTTTTTACACTAATATTGAATTCATTTTATCTCTTACCTTATCAGCCAGAATAGCGAGTGTCCTCTCGAGGCCGCTGGCCGATCGGTCTTTGGCCGCTCGGGAAAGTCTCTCGGCATAGTAGCTGACCTGAGTCTTCAGTGTATTGATGTGGGCAATGATCTCTTTGGCTCGGATGATATCCTGTGGTATGTAGACGATGGACTGCGAGCTGGAGAGGGCGCTACTGTCGAAAGCGAAGACACAAAGTGTTTGTATGCCACTGTATGTCAATGACACTCTTACGTTATCAAAATGTAAAAGGTTCACAGTTATTACTTGAATCAGTTTCCAAAATATTTGTTAATTTTTTTATTCAGGTGAAAAATTATCAATTGTGTTTTTATTAATTAATCTTTTTTTTTTTTTTTTTTTTTTTTTTACACACATAAGCAGAGTTTTTTCATGAGAGTGTTTTCATGCACATGCCTATTCTAAATGATAGTCTTTACTGGTCTTTAAAAAAATCCAAAAGGTCAAAACAGGACAACATGGACAATACACTTTAACAAAAGTGTGGGTGATGCCACTGACTTTGAAAATTCAGATACAGCTTTTTGAAAATGTAAGCTCATTCTAATACATTTATATATTACTTTAATATAAGGGTGATGTCTGAATTTATAAAATGAGTGGCATTATTTAACAAACTTAGTGTACTGCTTAAAAAGGGTTTATACACATATACTGTACATACATTTACTTTAATAAGGGCAGTCCATTTTAGTTACTTCCACACACAACACTGTTCTTAACAATGATTCATGTATCAATGTCCAAAGTGCTCATCTCCTCATCTCTAAAGAATCTTTGAGTTAAACACATAATTTTGTTTGTGGTTATACAAGGCAACAACAGGTGAAAAGTGAACAAACAAATGAAAACAAGCAAAGCTGCGAGCCAACTCACCATTCCTCCTCATATGCACTGATCAAAAACAACACAATAAAAAGAAAATTAAGAAGGAGCTATGAAACTGAACTGCAGAATGAATGCAAAAGTTGAAAAAAACAAAATAACTGATGCACTCATTAATTTTATGTAAAAAAAAAAATCAAAGTTGGTCACTTATATTAACATCTGAATCAAATGAATCTGAGGCTGTTTGAATTATTAAAAAATACCATAAGTGAAATTATGAAAAATTATGAAAAAAGCAAAGAATAAAATTCATGTTGTGTGTGTGTGTGTGGGGGGGGGTTTATTTTGAATAAAAAATATATTTTTTTATTCCAAGGTTGTCACTTACTGTTTCTTTGCCTCCTCAAATTTCTGGTTGAGTTTCCTCAGACCACTGTTTTTAAAACCCTGGCAGTGAGCAGCTGGAGCTCCCATTGTTATCACATCATACGTGTGCTCTGCAGAGGAAATGAGAAGAGTGAGTAGAGTTGAACAGGACATGAAATATAAGCATGTTTACAACTGTTTGTGTCGATGCATATCACCAAAACCCAGCTCATCCTGCACCCTCATCCTCTGAACATGAAGGTTGGTTGGCATGAACTCCAGCTTCCTCTCTGCTTTCAGGTTACTGGCTTTGAATGACGGTCCTGAAGGGGCAAAAGTGAAGATTTGTGTGTCAAACACAACAAGAAACCTAGCAACTGTCTTTCAGATACAAACCTCTGTAGTCAGTGAGGTTGGACAATGATTCCTGGTATGCTAGTATTGTTGTCTGGTACTGAGAGACAATCTGTTGCCGCAGATTCTCCCAGCAGGGCGATAACTCTCCCAGCTCCTCCAGCTCACAGACTCTGGAGATAGGACAGAAGATAAGTGTGCATAAAAGAAAAGAAGAAATGGCCCATTTAGTACTGCATGCATTTTAGGGCTGGCAACTAATGATTATTTCATAATCTGTCTATTATCTTCTTGATTATCAATTGGTTGTTTGGTCCATAAAATATGTAGTTTCAACGATTTCTTTGTTATATGGAGAACAGAAATCAGAAAATATTGACATTTAAGATGCTAAAAAATTGGAGAGCTTGTACAGTATTAATTAAAAAAATAAACACTCAAACCGATTATTTCTTTAGTAAACGATACATTTTGTTATCAATGAATATATTAATCGTTCCAGTCCTTACTGTGAGTGATTGAAATGCATTTGTGTTCTTTACCTGGCTGCATCCTCCTCCAGCAGAAGTTTGACAAACTGTCGAGGAATGTTCAGGGACAGGACGCTCTCAGCCATCTGCTCCAGCACACGTAGGTGGTTCCCATCAGTGGTGGGGAAGCGGTACATCCTAGACATCGTGCCTCCAAACACTGTCCCCACAGAAACTTAATTAGCCCAGATTAGGTTATTACAGGTTAGGTCAGAGAGATTATCTAAGTATGTCCTAATTTCATGTCACCTTAAGATAGATTTGTATTTGATTTATCCTTTTTTTTTTTCAAAATTTTGGTTAGATTTTTCACTCTTGTCTAATAATAATCACGTCACTCTGCCCTCTCAAACATTACTGGGATTTGTAATGTATCCCTGAGGTAAACAGATACTGTGTGTCCCACTACACGGGAACAAAATCAATATATTTCTCCTTGATGATACGATTTAGAGCCTAATGTATCAGAAAACATGAAGCCATGAAGGCAAGACAGGCAGAGGACAGCAAGACAAGACAACAAAGAAGTCACAGGCTACACACATCCGTACAGTACAGTATCAGTATAGAACACATCAGTTTCAGTATCCTGCAGACAGCTACAGAGAATGCATTTCATGCATAATGGAAGTAAACGGATATTTACTTTATATATTGTTTGCCAGTGGTGGAATTTACACATTATTGCAATATTAAGTACATTTTATTCCCTAATTGCTTGGAAAGTGAGGGTAATTCTCTAAATTACACCATTAATGTTATCTAATCTTTCTGATTCTTGGACAATGTGTTGGATAAAGAAATAAGTATTCACTTAACATTAATGCTGTTTTATTTTATTTTCTTATTTGCTATACATTGAACTGCTGTGAAGCTTGAGTTAATACAACCAATAACTGTTGTTTAGATCCAGAAATTATATAAATAATAATAATAATAATTACCTAATAAAGCAACAAAAAACAGAGCGCATGCAGATGTTTCTCCACTCCTTCTCAAGACTGTTACATGAGGAAAAAGTGATTCAACACTTTATAATACATTAATTTGGTATGTTTGTAGATTTTGTAAATGTATTTAAATGAACAGTTTCGCTCAGTTTTATGTACACTGCAGACAAATGGAGGAACCTGAAACTTTGTCAGCATTGTGTGATGTCATACCTGAGCGCAGCAGAGTGTCTTTGCATAGTGATGCATACTTGATTCGGACTCCCATCGACTCTGTGAGGCTCTCATCAACAGGTAGCACCGTCTGCAGGACACGCACATGGATTTCCATCACACTACTGTATGTTAGCAACCGCCCTCAAACCTACACTCACCTACACCACACACTGACATACTGAGATAACAGCCTCCCAGTGGCAGTGGAACATGTTTATTAGAAACTGAAGCAGGTTGAAGTGAATAATCTTGAAACTATATTGACTAAATAATCTTCCACCCCCGAGCCTCTCACCCGGCCGTTGATGCTGTCCGGCAGGTTGCTGACCGACATCCTCTGATCTGCTTTGTCATCCATCTGCCACGCTGCTATGGTGATGCTCCCAACTCGCTTTTTCTCCGCAGATCTGTCCAGTGAAAGGAAATTTACTGGAATTTCTTCCTCCAATCCTATCCTAACCAACAACTGCATTATTGTCTGTTAATTTGTCAGTTATTTTATGTACTGATCCCTTATGATATCAAATGATCTTTATTAGGCTCTCTGAAAGAATTTGGAAATTTGTGAATGTAAATTTAAATACTTGCTGGATTGAATGAACAAAAAAGCAGATTAGAATGATTAGCTAAATATAATATTAGTTGCAGTTTAGGACAAGTCATTGAAATGCAACAGTGTGTGGGCCGTTACCTCAGTTCCAGCTGTAATCTGTGGCTCTTCTCCTGCAGCAACTCCTTTATAGGAAAAAGTGCTGAGCCCAACATGTACATCTGGACAGACAGAGATAAAGACAATTGTTTAAACTAAGTTTGTTAACAGCTACTTCTTCATTTGGCTTAGGTTACAAAAACTAGAGTCATGGAAGTTGTGTTCACAAGAACTATGTCACTGATAGTTGCAGTTTCAACTGACAAAAAAACAACTAACATGGACTTGAGCAATCTCTTTCACCTTGGTTTAGGACAAAGATGTAGTGTAAAACAGTAAACAACAAGAAAGATTGTCAGAATGTAGGATTGTGAGTTTTATTCCACTGTAAAACATTAAAAAGGGTGTCAGCATACTGGCATTGTACATACTGTGCCCTGCGAACGGTCCTTGACATCATAGACAGCCAGCTTCACCTGCGTCTGCTGGTTGATGTTTGACTCCTGGAAGAAGGCGACACTGCTGAGGAAGTTGGGATTACTGGTGCCCTGTGGACAGTAACACAATATTACACAGTATCCCTTCAAGACATAAACACTAAAAACAGCCAAACACATTTAAAAAGAAAAGTTTAGGATAATATAACAGATAAATTTTAAACAAAACAATACATCATTAAAATAAGTAAAGTATTAGTTAAAAAGGACATTCACTGGAAAATCTAAGTTCTGATGTTTTTTGGTGTGTCCCCGTGTCCTTCCCGCATCTAAACATCACTAAAGTGTCACAATAAACACTTCAGCCACTTTTGAGAAAAAAGGGCTTCTCTGTTTACCTGTGCTCAAGCAAGCGGTTTTGAAAAGTCAAGTTTAGTTACGTAACTAGCACATTTTGCCGTCCAACGAACCCTCCCCCAACAGCTACTCCGTTGTGGGCGTGACTATTCAACCTGAAGAAGAAGAAGCTGAATCGCTTCCGCCATTACAACTATTGTATCTGTTGAAAGCAACATGTCTCAGAAGAAAGGTTCAGTTCACTGATGCTCTGTCACTGGTTGTCAAAAACTACACCAGATGCTTCGTAGACAGAGCAGAGTGGATATCAGAGCAGATATCAGACAGTAGATATCTTTCATTTTTGATAGTAATATTCCTGCTAAGCTTCTTTAAATGCTCTTTGTTTGTAGCAGTCACTTTGAAGTGAATAGTTATAAAAACTTTGGACAATACAAAGTGGGACTCAGCTCAAAACTTCATCTCATCAACAATCCGTAATGGATTTCCTGAAGGAAGTATTTCCAAATGAAGTAATAATGTCTTTGTGAGCTTGACTGCTTCTTGTCTTGAATAGCAATAGCAATAGTTAACGACGGCTAATTGCAGCCTCATTTGAAAGGCTGTATGTGTTCACCTTTTCTGTTTGTCTCAGCAGTGGTAGAAAAGGAGTGAGGGAGAGTGAGTGTTTGTCTCAGCTCCATATGATGCTGTTTACAAGCGAACCGCTGCACAACTTGTGTGGAAATGTGTGTATTTTCGTGTCAGCTCATGAGTGTCTCGGGTTAGCACGTATGCTAACTACAGAGATCATGTGTGCTCACGTGTGTGCTTTCTGTTTGCCTCGGCTCGCTGTTTTAAAAGCAAACCGCTGCATGAGCTCTGAGAAACTGTGTGCATCGGGAACAACTTATACTAAAATGGTTTATTTTACATGTAAATTAAACCACACAGGCACTCAAATTAACGATCCTGCGGTTCAGGGGGTGAAGCACTGCGCAGCAGTTAGTTTGCTCATAGCTGGGCAATCACAAGTGAGTGGGAATGCGCTTGGTAGCTGGCCAATCGCAAGAGACTCAGTGTTCTGGGGGCGGGCATTAGCTCAGAAGCAGAGCGCCTGTTCAGATGCTGTCAGAGATGAGCAACAAACTGGCTTAATCTGAAGAGACTATGAGGTTTTTGACAATAAATATTTAGTTTATCTAAGTAGACAGTAATCTCAATTTTTGGTTCAAAAAAGATCATTCTATGTCACCTTTAACCAAAAATAAGGCACACCAGCATGTTAAAGTACAATAAAAATGTTATATAAGTTATTTTAAGTTATAATATTTCAATCAGTGCTGTTGGGTTTTATGTACACAGAAAATCTTCATCTTTACTATTTATACATCAAAATCATGTCTTTGTTTACCTACACAACTCAAAACAATCTAGCCGACAAAAATTAGGATAACCGAGATGGAATCCAGGAACTGTGTGCGTTTGTATGTTAATGCATCTCCTTTGGTCTTCACTGACTGATCTAAGCATGTGGGTGAGGGACTTGTGGGTGGAGGCCAACAGTCACTTGCAGGTACAGCAGCGAATGTGTCACACCTACGCCTGTGGATTCAAATCAAACACTTGCACCATGTGATGAAAATTATATAACTGTGTGAAGATGCCCTGACTTCCATTTCACAGTGACTTGAAGATAAAAGAATCAAAAGGGTGGAGAAAGAGTCTGACCTCTATGACTTCAGTCTGGGCATGTTTGGTCCAGAAGGCCTGTGGTGGCGTTGTGCAGCTCACTGCTACAAAGCTGTTAGGTTTCCGATCCAAAGCAGGAGTGACAAGGTCTGTGCAGGCTGAATGGCAAACACACATACACAAGTTCGTGCAGCTGTTCTTGTAAAGACACTGCATTGATTTCCTTAACCTAGTGCTGAATAATACAACCAAAAAAGTAAACACCATAAATATTTTAAAATCAGATAATTAAAGACACATTTTTGCTCTTGATTAAAAGTTAAAGTAACCGGGTAATTATGTTTTTGTTCTTTATGGACAGAACCAAGACAACAAAAAGAAATACACCAAGGGCCAAAAAAAAAGGTCACCACTAAAAAAAAGCGTTAGATCATCTTCAGCTTTGGACCACCTTTTGATTACAGCATGTATTCGCTGTGGCATTGTTTCGATAAGCTTATGCAATGTCACATTATTTATTTCCATCTAGTGTTGCATTAATTTTCAACAAAAACTTGTACTGATGATGGGTTAAGATCTGGAATCTGTGGTGGTCAATCCATGTGTGAAAATGATCCTGAACCACTCTTTCACAATTCGAGCCCGATGAATCCTGGCATTGTCATCTTAGAATATGCCCGTGCCATCAGGAAATAAAAAATCCCTTGATGGAATAACTTGGTCATTCAGTATATTCAGGTAGTCAGCTGACCTCATTCTTTGGGCACATAATGTTGCTGAACCTAGACCTGACCAACTGCAGCAACCCCAGATCATTGCACTGCCCCCACAGGCTTGTACAGTAGACACTAGGCATGATGGGAACATCACTTCATCTGCCTCTCTTCTTACCCTGATGCTCCCATCACTCTGGAACAGGGTAAATCTGGACTCATCAGACCACATGACCCCTAGCAAATTGAAGCCTTTTTTCCTATTGGCTTCACTGATTAGTGGTTTTCTACACAGCTGTTCAGTCCCAATCCCTTGTTCCCTTCACATTGTGTGAGTGGAAATGATCTTACTTTCACTATTAAACATAGCCCTGAGTTCTCTTGCTGTTTTTTCTACGGTTTGATTTCACGTTTTAACTCATTTCCGATCATGATCATTCAGGATTTCTTCAAACCACTTTGCCTTCTCGAAGACGATGGTTCCCGACTATACTTCCAGGTTTTAATAATGCATTAATTTCTTTTCTTAATACAATTTTAGTAGTTTCTACAATCTCCTTAGATGTTTTCTCTGCTTGATGCATGCCAATGCCTTCTCAAACATACCAACATCTTTTCCATAACCACAGGATGTGTCTTTCAACATGATTGTTTAATAAATGAGAAGCTATCAGCTGGGTTAAATAACTTGTTGCCAGCTGAAAGATAATCACCCATGCAGTAATTATCCACTTGGAGGCTCTTACCTATTTGCTTAGTTAATCCATTGTATTTCACCATTGTCTGAGGTGTCAAAGTGATTGCGTGTGTTATACACCACAAAACTATATCAATATACTGTACACTGAACTTGAACCTTTGTTATGTTTTGACTGAAGAAATTTATATCACATAATATATTGTTATTGATTTATTGGAAAGCTCTACTTTACACATAACCAGATAATGCCTCACTCTAACCTAACCATGAGTCACAGCTTACTGGTCCTGAGTGTCAGTGTTTATGCCAGGAAAGTTCCCAAAAAAGGTAACAAAATGTGAAAACACACATAACAGTTTCAGAAGCATTCTCCAATCAATCCACCATATAGTAGTTTTGGATGAATTCACAGTTTCAAACAAGCACTGTTGTGACTGAAAAGTCATCATGTTGATGTCACTCACACAAGCTGAACTCCAGCACAGGCTCATCTGGGTCCTGTCTATTGCCTAAAAAAAACAACAAATTATTTAAAAGTTCAAATTCATGACACATTTTAAACATACTCTTTAACATACAAAAAAAAAAAAAACACACATACATACATACACAAAAACATAATTCTAATCAGGTTATATTTGACTTTTCCTCACCTGCAAGTGCCAGGCCAATCATTTCATCCGACAGCTCAAATGTGTTGGCCCGGTACACCGACCAAGGCCTCTGTATCCGTGAGCCGCGCTCTCTGCCGCCCGCCATGTCAGTGTGGGACGTGGGGGCAACGGCAGGAGGCCTGAACACACACCCTCACACACACTGTCACACACTCCCATGTGATGTGCTCCTCTTTCTGCGTAGATCCACAGCTGCTCCAGAACACAGTTCTATATGACTGTAAAAGGAAAGAAATGAGGAAGAAGAAGAGGAAGACTTAAGTGAACAAATGTTTTTTATCTGAGAAAATTATATTTACACCATCATGACATAACATCGTGAATAAGAATTCCGTCTATGACAGCAGTGAAGGGAACATGATGACAAGTAACAATATACATGGAAAGAAAAACTGCAAACTTCAAGGTCTAGTAATTCAGTCTTTTACCATATTTTCTACCTACACATTTTCATCACCGATGCAGCAAGGCAAGGCAGCAAAATAATTTACTAAAGTTGATGAGGGGAAAAATATCTTCTGACCTTAAAGGAGTGAGAGATTTTTTTGTAAATTATGTAAATAAATATCTCTAAAAGCTACATACACACGCACACTATAAATAGCATCCAAATGAGCATCTGTCAGCCTCCCGAGTGCTTCAATGCTTTCAATATCGGCTGAATATGTGTGCACGTGTTTACAGTCCGACATCACAGATTTGCAATGTAAAAGTATCAGCCTACAGTCTTCAAAAATTCATGTTACTCAGAGACTACAGGTTTATTATCCCCCTTTTTAAAATGTGGGAATTCAGTTGTTCTTCCTTCCTTCATTACTTTTTCCAAACTCAATCTTTTGGGATTCATTTCCCTAAAGTTTTCATCCAATGGAACCACCTTTCTCCTGCCTTTTTTTTCCTCTGTCCCATTTTGCTCAAGAGCAATTAGCCTATTTGTAGCAAAGCAGCAACCACAAGGGACAGTAGTGGGCTCAAATGGTCCAGTTAGACAACACATGGATGGAAATGTCTTTCATCCGTCTTGGTAGACTTGTGCTCCACTTATTCTAGAAAAATGTGTTACGGTGATTGAGTTTTAGCTTAAAGTAAACACAAATCATAGATTCTCTTTAAATGACAATTTTTTTTATAAATGCATGTTATTCATCAGAGAATCACTCTTTTGAAACCAAATGCTTTAAAAAACATCTGTTTGCAAAAGATGCATGCAGGCCTCTACAGAGTGATTTCTTTTCTTTTTCTGGAGGGGGAATTTTAGGTCACGGTTAATAGTTGGTGGCCTACTTCCTCATATATGGTCAAGCACTGATCTGCTGGCAGTGCTGGATATGGCCCACTTTTGTCAGCACAGATATATACGTAGCCTACATCTTTCAGAGCAAATGTCTTCAGAGCTACCTGATGTCTTTTTCTAACATCAAGGAAAACGTGCCTTTTTACACAAAAGACAGAATCAGTATCATAACATATCTGCTTCTCATATTAGGGTTAAACATTTTGAGAAAGATATCTGACTGATTTATTTGACTTATTTCGATTACATTTTGAATGTAATTCTTAAAGAGCTCAAAGAGCTTCTGTTATTTACCGTGTTATACATTTGAAACAAGATGGAGTATTACCATTAACTGTTATGTCCTACATTTTTAAACTGGCACAGAACATAAAGAGATCATAATTATACTTAGTTCAATTCAGCTTTTGCAATTTGATCCTTAAAACATCTCAGACTTAAAAATGAAAATAAAATAGTAGTAAGTAGTAATTTAGTTTTAAATGGAAGAACTCAAGAAGCCCAAGAAGATAAAATATAAGAAGAATAAGATATTAGTGAGACTTTCTTAAATATTCACTTGTGATCATTGTGATGATGGTTTCTTACCATAAGGAAGTTTTTTTTACATGTAGGGTTCTTACTCCCTACTTGAACTTAAGGGAAGTGAAAAAAGGCTAAACCAAAAGTTAAATCTGCACAAGAATATGAGAAACAGCATCTTTATGAATTCTTTAAGCAGGAGACGAAGCATGAAGCAGCATCTGTGCTATGATTGTCTGCACTTTAAGATATACTTAAGCAAGAAATAATACTTATTACAAAGTTACCAGACTCAACATATCTCTGATCCTTTATTTCCAAACCTAATAAATCCAAATTAAGTCACACTGTCAAGTGTCAATGCCAAAAACAGTTTGCTTCCAACTTTCCCTATCAAAAAGGGATCCATAAGCTGAAATATCATCCATTTACAAAAATATGCTTTATAAGGGTATTATTTTACACTAACAGAACATGTTTCTCTCCCAGCACTTTTAAAACAATAAATTAGAAGCCCCAAAGAAATGAAATGTACCACACACTGTTTGTGCATCTGCTAACTTACAGAACAGTAAAGCAAATACTTGTCCTTTTCACTTTGCCATGGATCAGACACAAACCCACCACATGTTTACTGTACTCAAATAAAGCTGTGACCTGCAACACATGTGAAATTTAACAACTCAAATAAATCTGAGAAAGAAGTCTGAGAGGTCATGAAAAATGTGGAGGTCAAAGGCAAAACTTCGGCTGAACTGAAAGCTCCCTGAACAAAAGCTGTCATAAAAGGTAGCTCCTAATATAGCCTGCATGGTGTGTCAGTGTGAGATTGTGTAGGTTTGTGAGTCATATGAATTGGGGCAGACACACACGCACACACACATTCACACAGTTAAGGATTCAGTAATCTCGGCCACAGCTCCTGACACATAAAACCTGGCTCCAGGATTGAGAGAAGTTTAGATTTTGGTTTATTTGCGGTATAAACAGACATAAAAGGCTATATTATTGTAATGTACTGTATCGTAAATATTAAATTAGAAGTCAATGTAAACAGGAAGACTATAAAGTACTCAAATAATAAAAATAGAATTATCTTCTAAGGAAGATCATTGTAATACACTGTTTTCAAAATGTATTCTGGCTGCACAAATATGCAGAATGTAGTGAAAATGATGGAAGTTACAAACAGTTTGTGGTACAACTTCATCAAAACGAGATCCTTCATAAAAGGTAATTCAATAAAGAACAAAGATCTTACTGCAGGTTTACAGTGTTTTCACCCTAAACTAATGCTACAGCTGTTTATTATTTATGAATGGTTTTCTGTTCGCTCTCTACAGAGGAGACTGAATGTTTCCATGTTTGACATGCTCCTGTCTTTGTCTTATCCTCACACACCATACATGGTGAAACAACCGTTTCCAGTTTTGTCTTCTTTGCCAAGAGGCCTTTTACACACTGAAGACAGGGAACAGTTTTTTGTGCATGTGTGTGTATGTGTGACTGTGCAAGCGTGTGTGATCTCAGACGTGTTCTAAATTTGGTTCTTTATCACCTCATTTCACATAAAATCCAACAGCGTGAGAAAATAGATGTCTGAAGATAATATTTTATCAACTGAGGACAGAGCACATGGTAATTGACAGCTAGTGGTGCAATTATGAGAACACAGTTGACATATTGACTCTGAATGATATATAAGAACAGCAAGTACCTAGTAAAAACAAATACTACATGATTTATGACTGCAATCAGTTACATTTTTGTTCTATTAATCATAATGGAAAAGTTTTTTTTTTTTTTTTTACTTAGTTCAAGTTTCCCTAAACAATATTTTCAAATGCCACATTTTGCTAACAAGCAGACATTAGATGTGAATATTTGACATCAGTGTTTAAAACAGTGTTTCAAATATGTTTTAAATAAATACAATTAATGTGTGTATGAAAGAGAAATAAAAAAAGAAGAGTGAGGAATGCTTTCCAAAAATGTAAGAGAAAATCATTATACTTTCCGCAAAAAATAAATTCTAAATTGTATTCAAATGGTTAATTTCATTCACGTTTTTGAAAGAAAAGAGACCTGCTGTTCTGCAATTCTTTCATTTTTAAAATAGGTTTTTACTGGCTGCAACCAGTGCGGTAGTGTTTGACTTGACAAGTCAGATGAGAGGTAAAACAAACCTCTGGGCTGTGAAGAACAAAGTTTCCATTACAAAGCACAGTCACCATAAATCTGTACTCCATTACTGAGCCTGAGATCCAGCAGTGCTACAAGGTTAGGGATTTGTGTAGCGCTTCAAAGGAATTATGGTTGAAATTCAGTAATCTTAATTCCTTTGGAAAGTTCACAACTGTATTTCAGTGGAGCTCACAGCCTGTTTTAGTAATCAATTACTGTATGTCATACATTAAAAATATACGATACACTTTCAAATTAAATATGACGCTTTTGGTATGTGTGACAATACCTTACTTACTTTTAATAATTAGACCTGTTTTAGTTAGCAGTGGGGTGGTGAGTGAGGAAATCATCTTTGTGTAGATTCTCCCTACTGCAACACAAAGACATGCACTGCTCTGTCTGTCTGTAGGATTTTTATACCTGCAGTGTATACCTTATTATAAACAGTATTATAGAGTTCAGATTAAGATAATATTTATCAAGTTATTCAGTTTCAATAAGCTCTTTCTATAAGCTCTATAAGTTCTGCACAGTTTTAACACAAAACCCTTGTCTGTTCACACTTTGATCCAATACGCTCACACAGACACACAAGACGTGATGAGAGTGTACAGCAGCCGTTTAACATCTCCGTCCATCTTTAATTTTCAGAGGAGCCTCTAAGATACAGCAATCAAAATAGTTTACAGTGCAAAAGGACAAGTTATCAAATATCTCTCTGATGTCTCCTGCACACTCATGTAAATATGTACAAAGGCCGTTTGTATCCCATGATACATGCCCCAGGTTTTCATGCCACTTTTATAAGTTTGCGACTAAATCTGTGGATCATTTAACAGATAGTCCATCCAATGCTGTCAAATGCTGGAAAAAAAGGATCAAGTACAGAGTAATAAACCAATTATGGATTATAGTAATTACAGTAATAACACATCCATTATATCATTATTACTATTGACTAAAATGTAACCATCAGGATAGCCCATAATGCAAAAATAACAAGCGTGTTGTTATGTTATGTTATGTTATGTTATGTTATGTTATGTTATGTTATGTTATGTTATGATGTAGTGAGCTTGGTATGGGTGAGTCTACTCACAGTCCAGACTGGATGAAGGGGAAGAGGAAGTCAGCCGAGCCAGGATACACTGAGGACTATTCAAAGATGGCTGCAGACATTCACAGCCTGAAGACACAAAAAGACACTTTAAGTTGCAGCTCATTTGTTTGACACTGGTGTGAAAAATGTGAAGATTTGGACAAATTTGACCCCTTTATACTCCATTGAGGTAGTAGTATGTGTGTGTCCTCAGGATCATTAGAATAAAGCGTGAATAATTTAGTTAGAGGGAGAGAGCAGCTGTAGCCCTTTCACATGAAAATGAGCACTGCCCACACCCTTAAGTAGACGCATGGACACACACAGACACAAACACACAAACACACAAACAGCTCTGTTGAGTTTCTAACCCTGACTCCCTGCCATGTCAGACTTGCCACACAGCCAGTAACTTCTCAATTTTGAGTCAAAATGACCCAAAATAAACACATAAACAGCTACCACAGAAGCCACATAAACATTACAACCTTTTTTGATGGATTTGTTCCAGAATAACTGAAAGAATTCACATGAAACACATAAGTTTGTGATACAATCACTTCCTTCAATCTTCTTAGCAAGATTAGGAAAAGCTGATCTGGCAGACAATGGTAACCCTCATTTGGCATTTTCAGCTGTCTGCATTTAAATGCCTATCACATTTTGAACCTAAATAAAAGACATAAGAAAGCATCTAAATTACCCTCACTGTCACGGTCCAAAACTATTTGGTCCTCACAAGGAGAGAAGTACAAGAGCACACTACTCAGTTCCTCAATGAAGAGAAACATTGCCACCACTTGATAAAAGTTTCACTGTTGGCTAAAGTAGAAATATAACGTACAAAAATTATGGTAAATGTAGCAACAAAATTAAATTTCTTTTGCAGATAAAACAAGACTTATAATTGACAATTAAGAAAAAACTTTAGCGAAGAATAGATGTTCGCGCTGCAGTAAAGTTCTTACTCACTGCTGTTAGACTGCTGAAGACGATATCTGCCACTAAAACTGCAAGTATAGTCAAAGCCAATGTGCAGTTTGGCATTGCAGTTACATTTTCAAATGTATACCATTTCCAACACAGCTGAAAGAGTAAGTGTGTGTTTAACAAAAGACAGACCTTGTTTTGAAAAAGCGCTTACAAAGATGCTGAAAGCAGAAGTGAGCAGGCCACGGTTGAGTTATGAGGCTCTCTTTGACAAGGAAAACCGCAAAAATCAGCTCCCAGAACATGAAGCAAGTAATCAATGAAGACTTGCTGAGGAAGGTTAAAGCTACTGATTCACCAACAGTGATTTATGAAAATACAAGATCTTAACGCTGTTCTTACCCTTGATGGGTGATATGAGCTGTAAATTATATGGAGATATTTCAAGGGGAATTAGCAAATTCCAAACTACTATAAAGTGTTTGCTTAAGTTGACAAAACAAAGCAAACAACAATTTTCACTTTGAGTAGGTATGATGCAGCTTCAGGCATTGTCCTTTAATGTGATGCTGTCCTTTCATCTTCATGTGATAATAAAAATGATTGACTTATTTTAATGGTAGATCTTTGTGCCAAGAACATGATGTCATAACTTTGATAAAAGTCAGAATACCTCTATATCTGTCTGAGATCCATGTTCCATATCTCCATGGTACAAAGGTATAAATCTGCAACTAATGTATATTTTCATAATCAGTTAATTATTATTTTTTGATTCATCAATAAGTTGTTTGGGTCATAAAATGTCAAATAATGTTGATCACTGTTTCCCAAACCAAAAAAAAAAAAAAAGATGTTCTCAAATGCCTTGTTTTGTCCACAAACCAAAATTATTCGTTTTAATGATTTCCTTGTTACATGGGGCAAAAAAAAAGAAAAAAAAAACACATTTAAGAAGATGAAAAATCTGATTTTAAGAAAATTTTAATTATTTAAGAAAAACATTAACTGATTAATTGATTACCAAAATAGTTGACCAATATTTGATTATTTTTTTAAGGATGAGGACATAAAGATATGAATTGCTTCCCACATATTACATTGTTTTAACTACAGATATGAACACTGAACAAGCAAACAGAATAAATACTGCAACTTTAAACAAGGGTTAGCATTGATAGTGTGGTCTCTTAAGTACCGCTTAACATCAGTTAGCAAACCACTATCACAACACGGAGATCGCGCCGATTTAATGTAAGAGAAAGCTGCTATAAGAGATGTTTACCTGCCTCTATACTGCACTGTCACTATAAACTGCAGCATGTCCCATGTCCCTTTAGTAAAACTGTCGAAGAGCAGTGACTGTGGTGGTTGTGACTCCATCCTGTGTCTATCGTGCCTCGGTGGAGTTTCATTTTGTAGTTAGCTGCTGCCTAAGTTCAACATGCCGTGTGAATGGTTAGAGGCAAATAGATTAGCATAGAGCATGATGAAGCAGTTTCTGCCAAATGCCCACAAACAGGTCAGATGTCACCATCAAAAAAATATAAACCCAGAAATGTGTGTGCGTGTGTACTAGGCCGATGATGATGATGGTTGTCTGGGTTTACACACATACCCGTGAACGTCTGCTCCTCTGTCTGCCGCAGATGGATGTAAACAAACTCACGCTGCAGGCGCCATCAGAGGCAGAGAGACTGCTGCACCTCTCCTCTTCCTCCGGCTTTCCATATCTCTCTCTCTCTTTCTCTCGCTTTCTCGCTCTCTCTCTCTCTCTCTGTGCTCTTTCTCTCATTCTCCCTGATAGCTTGCTGCTTCCAAGCTGAGCTGAGCAAGTTAACTCATTCACTGCCTGGTCTGCAGCAATCGGAATGTCTGTGTCTTGCAGTCTGCCTTCATGACGTAGGCAAAATGTCAGAAACACCAGTCTGTAATAACACAACACAGATCAAATTGCAACACAAACTGATGCCTCTAAAATGACACAATCAATGATCCTTCCTGAGGGGAGGATTTGCTGCATGACTGTAGCATTAGACTTACATTAGTGTCAGTGACCAATGGGGTTTTTCTCTATGGCTGATGTGGCTCTAAAGAAGTCAAGGCAGCACTTAGTCGACATATACAGTAGTATCTGTGAAGTATTTTGTTTGGAAAAATGTTTATGTTTCTCTGGGGTTTTTTTTCTCTCCATCTGATAAACATAGAGGTTTAATAACAAAAGATAAAAAAACGTGCTTAAGTTTGCCCCTCTCCACTCCGCATTTTGTGTTTTATATTAAATAAAACATATATTGAATTAAATACATGAAAGAGGCATTCAAAAAATAAACACTGTCAAAAAACTTCTGGACGAAATAATGAAGTTTTGGCACACTTGACAGCATTCATGTTTATGTAAAGAAAACAAAACATGTAAAACATGTGAACAAAAATGTAGAATCTTTTTTAAAAATGTAAGAAAAGGTATCGACAAAGGCCGATTATTTAAAAACAATATTGAGGTATACTTAATAACAGACAGCTGAGTTTGCTTTGCTGTGCATAGGGGAATTGTACGGAGTTTCCTTCTTTCAACTAATAGTGGAAGAGGATAACACATTCCAGGGGAGGTAAACATATGTTACATTTCTCTGTGTTTTGAAAGAATGGCTGAATTAGACAACTACAGTGTTTGATATTTTGTTGCGGCAGGAAGCTGCAAACACACACATTCACACAAAGTTGTTTCACTTTCGGATGCATCCCCGTGGCTCATCAATTATTGAATGAACCTTAGTTGCATAAGAGCTGCCAGCAGCAGCATAGTGTGTCTACAGCATGTACTGTTAGTCAAAGCATCTCAGCTGGATACGTTTACACTTCTGAGTGAGGCACGTGCATCTGTGCAAGACATGAAAAGACATCAAACACACAAATTTAGGATCAGTTTGAATGACACAATGTGATGGGAATTATGGTATCATGATTTAAATGTTTTAAGATGTTAACATGAAATTCATAACGCAAACCTAATTACATATTCCTCAACTATTCCATGTATCTTGCTTTTCATTTGCTTGGTCACCTGTAAACGTTCTAGTGTGAAATAATAAAAGAAGCAGTGGTGAATGTCATAAAATTGCCTTCCCCGCAACAGGCATCATCATCAGCTGAAGCTTCAGTTGATGTTATACCCAACAACTCAGTGCCACAGTGGGCAAAGGCATGGAAGATCTTCATCAAAATCATCAACTACTGGAAATCAGCATGCACCTGACCTTGACTGCTGCTAAGTGAAACCCAAACCAGCCATGACCTGCAGAAAGACTGCAGTGGAAAACAAACACACCTAGCAGCACATGTGTACATACAACTTCAACATCCACACACAGGTTTGCTCAGCAATTCTTGCTGCAACGACTTCCGTCTACAAGGTCAAACATGTCTATCCATCTAGACAGCCAAAACCTTAACCATAACCAGTTAATGCCTAGCCCCATTAACCTAACCACAATTGACATCTTCCCTTTAATAATGTTTAAAGCAGAAAAGATTCTAAAGCGGTAACCAAAACCAACACACACGCGCACACAACACAATTAAAACACTCACATATTACAGTGCAAAATGACTGCCACTAAATGGTAACCCTCAAGCCACTGTTAACTCAGTGGCTTGTGGGTACAACCTTAGCTGCTTATCCCACACAAAGTTTTGAACAGCAGTCTTGGTGACTAAATGCCTAACCTAAGTCCATCGCCATCCCTAAAACCAAGTCTTAACCCCCAAAAAGCCCTTTATGGTTGTGAGATTTATAAGTTTAGGGTTTTTCTTATGGGTCCTAACATTGTACATTGTACACAATTAAAACCATGTGTTGCACATTTACTTACCAACACACACAGGTTGACACAGCTACTTTCCTGAGGACACATAACTGACTTACAAACATTTAACAGCCTAAACAAAGCGTTATCCCTAACCTTAAACCATAACCAGCTAATGCCTAACCGTAATCTTAACCCAGCCACGATTCACTCCAGTTCCTCATTAGGACCAGGTTTTGGTCCCCATGAGGGTCTTGGGAGACAACACAACACACACTCATGTTTGCGGTTCTATCAAAGTGAGGACCCTCATAGACATAATACATTCCATAGCCCCTTACCCTAACCTTAACCATCACAACTAGATGCCTAACCCTAACCCTGACCTAATCCTCACCCTAAACAAGTGAGGACCAGCCAAAATGTCCTCACTCTGTAGGGTCTATACGATTTTTGGTCCTCCCTCGGCAACAAATATAAGAACACGCACGCACGCGCGCACGCACACACACACACACACATCCTGTCATACTTTGAGTCACGTCCTGTAAAGCTTTCCTCTCCCGTTTACAACATGTGTCATGTTTGTCAAATCACTGAACTCGCTTCCGTCTCCAAACTTAAGGCTTTGGCAGTTAGCCTTCTTCAAACGTTATAGAGGCGATGTCTGAACTGAAATTTACTGTCAAATACTTTCACTTACCACCGCAGCTACGAGCTATGACACGAAATCCGTTTGTCTCACATACACAACAATGTTACTCTGCAATACGACGAGCCAAATCCGCCGCACTGTTTAACTCATATCCTCAGAAGAAACAGCCGCTAGCCACGCCCCAAAGCGGAGTACGCACACCGAATGCGTGATGACGTTGCTTTGTCGCCTTTTTGAATGCCCTTTTGTTTCCTCTTCTTTTTTTCCATAAGTATTTTTTTATTTATTTTTAAATTAAAATTTTATATCGTTATTGGGTATGTATTCATATTATTATGTTTATATGGCCTTTTATTATACTGTATGTCCGATACATGTATTGTTTGAATGTGTGTTTAATTAAGGGGAGAAAATTTTAACTGGAAGTAGGAGATGAATTAATTGCATTAAAAACGAAATCGGAGACAGCAGCAACGATCATGGTTTTCCCTCCTTGGATGTAAAAGTACATACATTTGAGCTAAAATCAGTTACTACATTTCACCCTTTATTTATATACATCGCATTACCCTATTTTTAAATCACAAAAGTTACTTGTATTTAACTTGTCTTTACACTTTACATGTTAGTGGCTTACAAATGTGAGTGGAGCTTATTTGTTTGACCTACATAGTGGTTTGACATTACATTGTCAAACTGGTTCTTCTACTAGGCTGCAGTTTCTTCACCTATTACTAAACTGAATACCTCAGTATGTGATGGCATTATGTGTTAACATGGAAGGAAATTGGAAAAAGGAAAATTGAGTAACTTTTGCTGATGCACATTGTGTTTGCTTTTTCTTTTCTTTTTCTTTTTTTTTTTGTCGTACATTGCTTTAATCTGTACTGGAAGCGAGATCAATCCCTCAGGGCGATGATACTTGAATGAAAATATTTACAAATTGATCAAGGCATGTATTATTTAACTTATAAAACACTAGGTGTAATGATGATGATAATGATCATGATAAGTGTGATACTTGAACACATGGTTTTCCCCTTAAATATGACTTATTTCGCCAGTCATTGACAAGGACAAGACCAAGGCTTACCTTATATTGCCATCATGCGGCAATCATATGGTATTGCAGGCTTCAAAGTATCTGTGTAAGAAAAAAACCTGCACCTCTAACTTTATTGTTACAAGGTCAAACATGTGCCTTTGTATTTTATGTTTAATTTTCAGACTGATTTATTGTTAATCAGAGCAGCATGTGGGTTTTTAGCTCAAAGCAACATGGCAGAAACCCTGCTTGGTTGTTTCCTTTTGGTCATTTTGGGGACTCCACCCTGTAGGCAAGGCACATTTGACAAGCAGGTTCAGCAGCACTGGAAACGAGAATTGCGTTGTAACTCAGACCAAATCCTGAAGTGACAATTTGGAAGGAGGTCTATGTTTCTTTTACCTTGTAAAAACAAAATTTCACTACGTTTTTTTTCTTCTTTTTTTTGCACATTGAAACATTGACATTGATGTGGACATGGACTGGAGTGAAGGAGTTGAGAGTTTTCTGGGCTAAGTGTCAATTCTTATTTTGAAAGCATGACTTTTTTTTAACTGAAGGTGCACATTAGATGTTGAAAGTTTTTCAGTTCATTATTTGAATGTGTCATTGTTCATATTGGAAATACTTGACAACTGTGATGACAAGTGGAAATGAGGACCTTGGCTGGATCTCAAATTAGCATTCAAAGAGGAGTTTTTTGTGCATTTCTCCTCTTGCTCTGCTGCTCTGGTGGGAAATGTGAGCTTCAGGAATCAAAACCTTCTGAGCCAAACAACCTTCCCACTGTCAAACCTTTCCACAATGAAATCGACGAACCTCAGGCTTTCCCTGACACGGAGAGGACTAACCTCCCCGTGTTTACAATGGACTACCCTCGGATTCAGGTTCCCTTTGAATTTACTTTATGGGTACTGCTGGCCTCTTTTGCCAAAATCGGTATGTTTGGATGTTCAGTGTTTGGAGAGCAGAGCAGCATTGATTGTATTTTTATAACATAGCTACCTGCCTTCATTTTAGGCTCTAAAGTCAACACATGAGCAGAATGTCCATTCATTTTGATTGTTTTCTGCTTAGGTTTCCACATTTACCACAAAATCACCATCTGGATCCCAGAGTCCTGCCTCCTGATTGGCATCGGGCTCATCGTGGGTGCCATCATGCACTCAGTCAAAGAGGAACCCCCTGCTGTACTCAGCTCCAACGTCTTCTTCCTCTACATGCTCCCACCCATCGTCCTTGACAATGGCTACTTTATGCCCACAAGACCATTTTTCGAAAATGTTGGCACGGTATTGTGGTACGCTGTAGTGGGAACACTGTGGAACAGTATCGGTATTGGGCTATCTCTGTTCGCCATCTGCCAGTTTGAGGTGTTTGGAATTCAAGATATCAACCTGCAGGTTGGTTCAGGTCCCAGAGGTGATGGTGGAATGAGTGTGATTTTTGCCCTGAAAGTAGGTTAAAAGTATGACAGAAAAGGATATTAGTGTCCTCTGATTCAAAAGGTTAAAGGGCACATGTGATATGTACACATGTGATTTTTATATTTTCAATTAAAATTTGAACCTCTGTGATACTTTGTTCCATATATGAATTTAAAACAAAGCAACAACCTCACAACTGATCATAAAGACCCATAAGAATCTGCAGCACCATGTTGACATTATGCAACAAAGTTCATAGATGTTGCCTGCAACCAGGCTCCTATTGGATCAGCTGTCAATTACACTGGCATCCACACATATGTTCTTTGCTTATCCTCTATTTTCACTAAAGAAGAGCTAAAACTAGTGATTGAGACCACAAAATCCTCGGAAAAATGTTAATTGATGTTATAAATTAAGTGAGTAGTAGCAGTTAATTTTCCCATAGACTTCCATTCAAACTCAGTTTTTATTGCAACCAGCAAACTTTCAGTTTGTATATGAGGTATATGATCATCACACGGTGTCTGTCTATGGCCATTTGACCCCACCCCTCCACCCATTTTTAAAAAAAAAAACTCTATGATACTCTATGATCAAACTCACAATCAAAGCATGATAAAATTGAAGAAAAAAAACAAATAATGTATATGCCATACAATATCTTATCATGGTCATACATGGAATTTGAAGCAAAAAAATCTTTATTTTCAGGGACAGACAATCGATTAACATTATGTGATGTGATGTGATCAGAAGCTACAGCAAATGCACCTACTCGTTGGATTCTATGCTAAAATAATGTACAACTTCCATTGTCACATCCAAGAAGCTTGATTAACTCCCTTTGACATTTTGTAAAACACACTTCAGTGCAGCCTAAACATTAAATCATCCATCAACCCTGTTTTTTTTGTATTTATATATTTAGTTGCTAACGTTACTTGCAGGAGAACTTGCTGTTTGCTTCCATCATCTCAGCTGTGGACCCAGTGGCTGCTCTGAATGTGTTTGAGGACATTGGAATCAATGAGCAGATCTACATTGTCATATTTGGAGAGGGACTCTTCAATGATGCCGTGACTGTGGTGAGTGCAGCGATCCTGTGTTTTCTTGTTTGCCCTTAAAAAAGAACAACGAGAACAATTAAAAGTATGATTAATCAGCTACTGCTTACTCCTGTCTGCAATGCACTCGGATTCACAGTTGAAGAAACAATGGGAATATAATGCAAATTTTGGACTTACGTGTTTTTATATAAACTAGATTTATGAATTTGAAATCATAAAATCATGATGGACATCATGTATAATAGTATTCTCAGGAAGTTTAAGTCCTCTAAACATGTATCAAACATGCATGAATTTATATATGACTGAATTAGGACACAAGTTCCTTCATCAAGATGATTTTTTTGTCTGTCTATCCTGCGGTAAGACAATATATTTGCACATTGTGGGACTAATAAAGGACTATTTTATCTTGGTGGTAAGAGACTCAGTGTGGACTGCTAAAATAACTAAAATCACTGCCATATAGGCAAATAGTTAAAACTGAGGTGCTGTGCAGGGGAGAAAAAGCCTGTCTTGCTTGAGAGTGGAGGGTGACACAGATTCGATTTATGCCCACGCAGTTTTCACCTCAGGCTCGTCTGACCAGTTCTGCATTGTTGAACGGGAATGTCAGTCATAATGAATCTGCTTTGCTGTCGTTGAGTTTCACTTTACAGTTTCACTTGAGAGTTTGACTGAATACTTGCTGGTACTGTTTGTCATCCATACTGTCCTCTTTCCAAAGGACAGGTGTGCATAAAACTTGTATGTGTAACCTGCTGATCTTCAGCCTGAGCCAAAATGGTTGCTGGTTTCAGCTGTAGTTGAATTAAAGAGTGTCTTGAGCATTTAGGTAGTTTCTCTTTGCTTGATGTCAACTTAAATCTCCATTTTACTTGAATTAGTAAATATAGCTTCAGCATTTCTAACACAACATTTCTAACATTGGAATTAAAAAAGAAAACCTAATACTCTGTGTTGTGTCATTGTGTCTCCTTCTCCTCAGGTTCTTTACAGCATGTTTGCCTTTTTGGCAGACCTGCCCGTTGTTGAATCCGTTGATGTGTTCCTGGGAGTTGCCAGATTCTTTGTGGTGGGCATCGGTGGTGTCATCTTTGGCCTCCTATTTGGATTTGTGGCTGCATTCACCACACGTTTTACCCATAACGTCCGTCAGGTTGAGCCTCTCTTTGTCTTCATGTACAGCTACCTGGCGTACCTGGTGGCTGAGCTGTTTGCCATCTCCAGTGTGACGGCGTAAGTGTTCGCAGATCAGGCAACACACCTGAGTGAGAAAACACTAACACCACTTTTTAAAAAATTTTTATTGGACTATCTTCACTTGTAAATGGCATTTTCTTGGCTACAGAAGATATAAACAAGACAAATACCCTTCTATGTTATATTTCTCATGATTATTGATGCTGAGCTACCTAGCAATAGATCACACCCTCTTCCGACTGCCCTTGAGTTGAAACCCTGCCCCCAAAGAAAAACAACGTCCTCTAAACTGTAATGTATATTGTGGCCAGCAGCTGAGTTCCAAAATTTCCAAAATACGTTTTGTTTGTCTCATTCCTGATGCTTGTACAACTTGTACAAACTTGCTCCTCCACGCTGTTTCCACCCACTGAGTGTGGTGCGGGTTCAAAATGTGTGAGGTGCAACACTGTTAGCTCTGCGCTTTTCAAAGGGACTGTGTTCACACAATACGACTGTATTCTTGAAATGAAATATTTTTTGAACTGATCAAAGTCACCAAAAACGTGGTGTAAGAACACACTTCTTCCTGAATAACAGAACAAAAAAGATGATCTAAAACTCGTTTTTTGCTGACGCCTTAATCACAATGTGTATGTTGTCTCACCTCCCTGCAGCATCATAACATGTGCCATAACCATGAAGTACTATGTTGAGGAGAACGTATCTCAGAGATCCTGCACCACCATCCGCCATGTTGTGAAGATGCTGGCCACTGTCTCAGAAACCCTCATTTTCTTCTTCCTGGGTGTGGTTACAATAACAATTGATCATGAATGGAACTGGGCCTACATCCTGTTCACGCTGCTCTTTGCCTTCATCTGGAGAGGGCTCGGTGAGAGCTTCAGCTGGTCGGAGATACTCTGCTCAAATGTTCTGAATCAGTTTGACTCATCTCTTGTTCCTGCAGGCATTTTGGTGCTGACTCAGATTATCAACCCATTCCGTACCATCCAGTTCACTTTCAAGGACCAGTTTGGCCTTGCCTATGGTGGCCTGCGAGGGGCAATCTGCTTTGCCTTGGCCTTCACCCTGCCTGATAACATCAACAGAAAGAACCTGTTTGTCACAGCTTCAATCGCCATTATTATATTTACTGTTTTCCTACAGGTGAGCCATAGAGACAATCACTATGCACCCTGTGCTCCTAATTATTGTGAATAATAACAAACCAAAGTGGTTCTGCCTCTTGCCCAAGGCATACTGGGACATGCGCCACAAGACTAGACTACTTTCTTGACTACAGGTTTCCAACATTTCTGACTACACAAACTGGACAGCAGTTGTTATATTTCTGCTAGAAAGCTATGGAGCCTATATGAACTACTAATAATTTGTTAAAATATGCTTTACAAAGCATAGTTGAAAACAGAATTCTACCACTGTACAAAGCACTCAACAATCACAACATAAGTCATCAATGTGAGGCCCAACCCTGTTTGGTCGTACTATGTGGGTGAATGACCCTGACCCAGGGGTTAGGAACCCTTGTTCAGGTCCATTTTCCAATGGCCATTTGTCTGTTTTCTTCACTGATGTGTTTAAAAATGGTGTCAATTAAATTAATAGCTGATAATAATCAGCTGCTAGCTCTGTCTTTGCACATGTAACCTTGCTTTGCAATTATACAGTGTTTTTTCTATTGTTTCCAGGGCATCAGCATCCGTCCAATAGTGGAGTATTTAAACATCAGGAGGACCAACAAAGATCTGAACACTATCAATGTGGAGATTCACACCAGGGTCAATATCAGTCATTACTGTTTCACAGACATATTTTCTCTTCCTCTCTGATTGTAACGCTTGACGCTCTTCTGTTCAGATGATGGAGCATGTTGTTTGTGGTATTGAGGACCTGTGTGGACAGTGGAGTCACTATTACTGGAAAGACAAGTAGGGAGCTTTTTTTTCATGTGTGGTCATATATTTTTAATCATATTTTATGGCATTTATTGTTGTCGTTTTCCCCTCTGTCCTCGTACGTAACTTTCTGCAGATTGAGACTCATCTGCTTATTAATTAGGATTTGTTGCTAATAATCTTTATTTACTTGGGTATGTGTGTGTCAGGTTTAAGAAGTTCAACGATCGTATTTTGAGGCGTATCCTGCTTCGAGACAACAGGGCTGAGTCGAGCATTGTGTCTCTGTATAAGAAACTGGAGCTGCAGAATGCCATTGATTTACTGGACACACCTATGGGGGACCTCAGTGCAGCGCCATCTATTGTTTCCCTGCAGTAAGCTGATTAGTTTTGTCGTTTTTAATTTACCTTGGTGCCTCAGAGCATCACAAGTGAAAAAAAATACAGAGAATCAAGGACGGTGCATTTTCGTAAATTGGAAAATAAAGCTGTATGTCTGTTGTGGGTTATTTATGATTAATTGTAACCAGACATAAAAACTAGTCAAACTCCAAACAAACTTTGCAGAAGCATAAATAATCATGGTAATTTATGTATTAAATAATACCCTTACGGTCAGCCAGGACAAATGCATCAGCCAAATGAACAAAACCTTTAGACTTAATCTAATTTGCCTCCAGCTGATGATGCTGTTTTCATCCAATGGAAAACTCTTAAAGTCAGTAATGGATTAAAAAGCATTATATTTCATTAGCATCTGTCATTTACTGTTTGCTTCCCTTGCCACCATGTTCAGCGATGAGAAGAAGGAGGCATCTCGGCCAAAGAAGAAGTTCCTGGCTGCTGATGTGTGGAAAATGCACGACATCCTATCGAAGAACATGTATAAGATCCGACAGAGGGTATTGTTCAACACCACAGAAAGGACAAGCTGGAAATTATTCTACATTATCTGCGACAGTTTATCTAATTTATCCCAATATAAGAAAAGTTGTATGACACTTCAATGGCATATGGTATAGTTTCTATTCATTACACAATGTTCAACATTATTTCCAGAGGAAATTATCATTTTTAAGACTGTCCTAAACATTTTTGTGATATATGATATATGCACTTGAGGCCGAAATTATTAGACCCCCAAGCATCCAAAATAAAACTGGGATGTTTGAAAACGCTGTGTTAAAAATTCTTTACTCTGTTTAACAGCATTTGGGAGATACTTAAAAAATGGGGGGCTAATAATTTAATCCTCAAATGTTCAGTGTTAAAACATGTTCTTCTTCTTCCAAATGTCTCAGACGATGGCATACACCAACAAGTACAATCTGCCTGACGACAGCCGAACCAGGGAGATTCTGATCCGCCGCCATGCAAGTATCAGGCGCAGCCTACGACCTGAAAGTTTCCGTGAAAGGGTGAGAGGTTTTTTTTGTTATTGTTGTTCTGACACACACACAAACACATACACCTGTCAGACCTTGATTTGCCCTCCTCTTCCAGCCTTCACAGAACATCAACAGGTCTCTGAGGTACTATTCCCTCCAACCTGGTGCAGATCTGGAGTCTGTCTTTCCGCTTAGAAAAAGAAGTCATGGTGAGAAATTAGATCTAAATCAGTAAAACAGGTGGATAATCATTGTTTGAAACTATATCTATCTTCTAACACTGGTGTTACTTAAGGTGGCAGTGAGGTGGATCATCTCCAGGCCTCTGGAGTATCACCTCGCTCTTCTTCACGCTCACTACTTCCTATGAGGAGGTTGGACACTATCAGGGAGGGTGGAGGTGCAGGACAGCAGCCAGCAGCTCCTGTTTCAGATGGAAGGTATCCTGGAGGTTTCAGCTTCAAGGGCGGGGCAGCACCTGCTCCTGCCACTAGGAGACGCAGTTCAAATCGCACAGAAGGCGAAGAAGACACAGCTGTGGAATCAGTGCATCCTCCGCGGCTGCCACCACCTCGTGGCTGGGTACCTGAGAATCAGGATCCTGGAGAGACTGGGGCAGGAAATCCTTTACTTAGAAAACCATCACAAAATGGCTCTTGAGGCTCAGGAAGATCATGACGATCAGCCAAGGAAGGAGGATTGGATCTAGCTATACAGGATGTTTTTTGTCTAAATGGTGGAACTATCAAACATGAAAACACTGGCATCAAATGAACACTGAAAAAACTTGAGCTTCAAAGCATACTGTAGGCCTAAAAAATGGTTTAGAATTGCTCTTGATTCATTCAGGAATGAGATACTGAATAAGTATCAGTGCCCACTGAATAATAGCTTCCAAAGCTACATAAATTACCTGAAAAAGATCTTTGTCAGGGATTACAACTTGATTTTTGCCCCCTGAAATATATCTGCATCTATGTTTGTGCTTGTGCTTATGTCAGTGGCCAAAAGGGGGAGCACACTGAAAGCCAGGAAGTTTACTAGTTATTGGTCCAATAAGAAATAGTGACATACTGTATAACGTGAGCCTGTAGATTTTAATGAACAAAGGATTACTCCACTCGACCCTCTCTTTCTCAAGAGCATCATGGGATGACGGTGGCCTTCATTTATCAGAAAGACGTACAGAAATGTACATGTACAGAAAGATGCGTCCACTTCAAAACACAACACATTGCTGTAGAAACATGGCAGCACAAAATGGAAAAAAAGGCCATTGATTTAAGACTATGAAGACTAATTTTTTTTGGGTAGTTTGGGTATTTATGGGTAGTATATTCTGCAAATAAATCATAAAATCATACACACTGGACTTAGTAACTTTGTTCAAACTGAGCGTAGTGTATAATGTTTATAAAGTTAAAAGGTAGCTTTTTTTTACACTGTGGTGTGATATTTATTGTCTAAATGTTGTTAAAAATGTAAAAAGTTCAACTTTGTCTAATAGTGTCAGCTTCACATATTTTGTAATACACAGCATTCACTCCGCATGATCCTCGTTGTCTTCCAAAGAAGTGGTACAGTTGTCTCTTCGCCACAGCCAATTACAGTGTGGGATCCATAAGAGATTAACTTAACAGCCAATTAATCCCACATCACCAGGGAGGCAGCATGTATGCGCAATCCGAAAGCATAATATGTTTATTAAAGACAGATTTTCAAAGGGATGCACTGATTTTTCAGTTCTGATTTTAACAACTGTGTATTTGTAGGGCTATTTTTGGTCATTTTTATTCACCACCAATCTGTGGTCCAATTAAACAGATGGCAGCAACACTGTCGCTAATGTGTTGACTAAAATTAGCAGTTTTTCGCAGTGTGTGAAATGAAGAGGCTCTCGCGTTTCTCTTAAAAGAGGGAATGTGAAAAATATCTAACTCTTGAAAATCGTACATTAAACGATCATAAAGCACTGTCAAATTTTGGATTTCTCTGAGACAATGTGGAGGGAAATGGATGCAACAGTGTTATCTGTTTGCATGTACAGCTACTTAGTGGTGTGCTGCCAATAGTTGGAGAATAAAACCCAAACACCCACAGCTTCTTTCAAATGCTCCTCGTGTGTTGCATTTGGCCTGAAACTATGGAACAAGCTCTCTTGGTTCTTTCTCGCTTCAGTATACAGTAGACCATTTTATTTCATTTAACCTGCTGCTCATGCACACTGAGTAACATTACACTTTTGTAATATACCATTTAACCAATGCATTTGAAACCATGCATTGGACCCAAAGGTGCCATTAAATTCAGGAGAGAGGAGAACGAGCAATAAACAATCTGCCGTCTTCATTTTAATGTCCTCTTTTATTACTTCATCCGACTCTGTGACGGCCTTCCACATCCAGTGTCAACTTTCAAAGTTTACATCTTTTATATGTGTCAGGGACAGAGAGCACAACCTGTATAAAATATCTGTTTTTCATTAGAGTAGACTATGATATAATCTTATTTGAAAGGTACTTCATTAATGCTTTATTCCACTTGAAATTCAGCAAAGAAAAGTTAAAATAGCATCCAGGGTGTATAGCAACTTGCTTGTATAACTTATCTGCTGATACATGGGAAAGAGGTTCCCTCTTAAATGTAATTTCTAATCAAAATCTGGAACGGCAGCTTGAAAGTGAATTTTGAAGTTAAAAATGATGAAGAGATGTGAAAATAAAAATGTTTTTGGGAAAATGAGTAAAATTTGTTGATGCAGTTTTAATTTTTTATTTGAAAAACTAACTTCAAGAATTCAGTTTTATGTATCTGTTAGAAGTGCTGTATTTGTGTTGATACTTATTGTGAAAGTAAACGTAGAGTAAAAGTTAAAAATAATTTTTCCTTGCCATATTCCTTATTCATACTCATTGGCCAGGAGGCTCATTACTACAGTGATCTGTGTTTGTCTTCATTAGTGTGAGCTGTTCACCTCCTGCACAGCTGCCTCATTTAAAGTTCCACTGTGATCATTTCATTATTTACTGATTACCACCACCACCAGCACAGTATGAGAAAAAAAAATGCTGCAATGTGTAAATAGAGAAATACAAACTTTTAATGTAAGCTGCACTAATTCATAATACTGTGATTAGAAAGAACCATAGAGTGTATGAAGATAAATATTCTACTGAAATGATCAGGAGCACACACGTTCAGTTGACATTATCATAAAAATATAATAAAGTAATGAACGGCTGCTTTTTTGAAACAGTGCACCAATTATGTGCTTGGTTAGGTAAAATATTGAAATACATTACTGGCTTTAAATTCACTTAAACACTATTAAATAAGCATATTTACAAACATAAAAACATAAATGCCATTGGGGGCCGCCAGTATAAATCGATGTTATAGCTTCATGCCTGAAAATTACATCCCAGAATATCCCACTATATCAGTTTGAACTTCTTCGTGCACTTAATGCGTGCATGAATAAAATAGATGAGCTGGAAACTGACCTGCTACCTCCTGGAAGAAGCACATGATGACTTTTGACATTTTATCCAAAGTGAAGAGACATCGATAGAAACTGGGCTGGTGAGAGTTTTCAGTGTTAAAAGATACACGTGCTGAACGACAGTGATCATAAATAGGACAATAAATATGATTTAGTGGCATATGGAAAACAGCCAGCTTTTTAAATATGCATTGTGGACATGCATTTTTAATGCCGACAACAGTTTACTGTAATTCGCAATGACAAATCTGGGAAGAGAGAGCCTATAACTTGGACAAATACAAATAGACAGAGGCTAAATTCCTAAATGTTTCACATTCTTTCGGGAACTAATTTATGATCTGAACATGTGGCATTTTATTACATTCATTCGCTGGCATTTTAAATAAAGCTCATTACTTAAATTCATGAAATGAATGATGACATTAAACTAAAGCAACTCAAGCGGCATCTTTTGGGGGTGAATCTGAAACATTTCTCATCAACAGGATGAACATTCCCACAAAAAAAAAAAAATACATTCTGATTGACTGACTTTGTTTCTAAAATGTTCCTGGTATAGCTCAGACTGGAGGTTTTTAATAAACTGACAATCATTTCTGGGAAAAACAGGATTAATGAGGAACAAGGGACTATTAGATGTATTGTGGCTTGGGGGACACAATGCATTGCTGCATAATTAAAGGGATAGTTCATGTTTATTGAAGAGTAATCTAATTAGGTATTTACAATTGCATCTCGCATCTAACAAGGCTATGTGTGCGCTCTACTGGAAGCTCCACACCAAACTCCATAGAGAAAATCAACAATTTAACATCAGGACACATGAGTTGTTGATCCACTACGTCCTCAGTCTTTATATTTAAATGTGTTATTATGGGACTTTGGTGTTTAAGATACTTTGTTCAGATTTACCCAAGTGACACAAGCTTTACAAACAAGGCAGCGGCAGACCAGCAGTGACTGGATCTCAACAAGCTAAAAGAGCTTTTTTTGTATATGGGCTTTGGTGCAGGGGAATAAGCAGTTGACACACTCCAGTTTTTATTTGTAACATAGCTAAACGTTGGATCTCTAAATTCAGAAGAACATCTGTGCATTCTTTGTGACAATGGCTTTTTGTGTTAACATTTAAAATTATTTACTGGTGATGGTTATAGTTGTCTCAAAGCAGCAGCAACAACAACAACAAAAGAGGTCTCTGTTACACCTTTCAACTCAGTGCTCTTCTTCTTGGAGAAGCAAGCAGCAGATGGGTCGGGAGTGATCAGAGTTTTAAGGTAAACATTAATTCATCACTGTGAGTCCTTCAAAAGAGAGACAGACAAAAAAAAAAAACATGCTGTCAAACATTAAACCCTCTCCAGCTTTAAGACGCATTGAACCCAAAGTGCGAAAAGGAAAAGCTCTACAACAAACGCCTGCAATATCTTTGCCTGCGGCAAATTTGCATTCTGATGAAGAAGTGTCTTCATATGTGGGAGGCACTGGCAAACATCCTGGTTTATGAACTGTCTGTCAGCTGCATATGAAGCAGCACGCACTGTACAGTACTTGCTAGAAGAGAGAGAGAGAGAGGGAGGGAGGGAGGGAGGGATGAAGACAGCTATGAGTGCGAGGTAAAAACAACTTGTGCATCCTCACAACGAGGAGGAAAGAGATTTTATGAGCATTCAGCTCTGTTTCATCAGTTTCTGTTTGGGTCAGCTCGGAGCCAAGAAGCAGCTGAAGGAGGAAAACTTCAAATCCGAGTAGTGACGCTGACAGCAGAGCTGAGGATTTTATTCTGACATCCTGTGTGTCAGATAAAGGGGCATCCCGTGAAAGTGAGGAGCAAAGATGAATCAAACCGCATCCGTGTCTCATCAGATTGAGTGTCAGCCAGCCAAGGACTCCAAGGTTTGTTGTTTCATTGTATATTTTTAACCATCATTGCACCATCTTCTACGAACCCAGCATAGCAAAAGAAAAGCAACTCTTTTTTTTTTTTTTTTTTTTTACCAAACAAAGCTCTAAACGGTTAATATAACTACAACATAATAATTCACAGGTTCACAAACATTTTCACATCCTAGAGATTTTGTATTACTGGCTTTTCAGCTGTAACTGTCCAACAAATCTATTTCAACAGGTGACGTTTTTATTGTCAGATTTACCTTGCAGGATTTAACATACAAACAATTCATCAAAATTGTCTCCCTTTATCCACTTCGTTTTTAGAATTATACCTTTTGCTTATTGTTAGCGAGGCATGAACTGATTACTGCATGTTTCATTTAATCGCTTGTCTTAGTTTCAGACCTGCATTCCCTTTTGTTGCACTCACTTTTCTATTTTAACATAACTGTCGTGGAAAAAAGTCCAATATTTTTTTCCAAGGACGTAATGAGTCTTTGGAGACTTAGGGAACGCAATGTAAGGATTTATGTTCTGTCACGCCAGAAAATTGTATGTGGGACATTACACTGCCGGCACCAGAGACATTGTTTTCAGCATGATACAAAAAGAAAGAGAAATAGAGAACTATACTATTTTGAGTTTGAACACAGCATATGTGACTGGGAATCATTGCACTCGCTGCACTTTGTGATGGAGTTGTGTCAGTGGACTGGAGTGTCAGTGATTGCCTTTCTCTCTTTTTTGAGTGTTTGTTTGAGTGTGTTGGGTTTGCTGGGCTTGAGAGGCTGATAATGTAAGAAGTGGTTTATTCATCTCTCTCTCTCTCTCTCTCTCTCTCTCTCTCTCTCTCTCTCTCTGTGTGTGTGTGTGTGTGTGTGTTCCAAAGTACCTACTGCTTTTATGTAAGTAGGGAATAATGGCCATCATTAATCTTAAATATCATTTGCTGCTATTGAAATATTATACCAGTACATTATGTAAATTAGAGGTTGAAATGAACATATTTTCTATATAAATCATGATTTATATGCAGTTTTACCACCCACATGCCTGGATTGTGGAAAAGTAATCAGATCTACTACTTTAAAGCTTTTCCACCGATTGGAATATGACTAAATAGGAATCAAATTTTGATTTTGCAACATGTGAGAAGTAACGTCTCGCCTTCACAAAAATGATTTGTCATCTCATTTATCTGAGAGACTCCAAAGACTTCAACAACATCAGTTAGGGCTATTTCGTAGATATCTATCTTTTATTAGGCATGCATTTGAAAAACAAACGTTTGACCACCAGCTCAGTGAACAGTGAGTTGGCAAAGATGAAAAAACTCTTTATTGTTATACTCGGCCTGACTGTCTTTATTTTATTATTAACAGCTAAACGTTGACTCCAGATTAAAAAAAAAAACTGTTGTACATGTTGTACACCACTGTCACATTCATGTCAGGCTGACTGACATGGGTTATGCATTGATTTTAAGAAGATGACTCATGGGATGTTGTTTTCTCAAGAAATGTATTATTCAGTTTTGGAAAATCAATTATAATTATCAATATTACTGAATCACAGTACTTGTAGAAAAAGCATTAGTTATGAAAATGCAGTTGAATTGTGACGGGAGCATATCATCATCCCTATACCTTAATGTTATTGGTGTGGGTTCTCATTTAAAGCTGTGTATTCAGCTTAAACAGGACAAAAAAAGACAGTGGTAATATGGAGGGTAATTCATGCCTTCTCTCTCCCCAGCTGGATCCGTCATGTGCCATTGGCGGTGAATGATCAAACTTAAGTTGTGTGTCATGTGACCTCCTCTTGCTTTATTGCAGATACCAGACACCGACATTAAAGAGTGTCATCGTTGCTTACAAATTATGCAGAGAGGTTTTTAGCTCTGAGCGAATCCTCCCCGACTCAGAGAGTCTTATCCCACTCAATCCTGCGCTGCAGGAGGCCACTCAGCAGCAGGATGGGATTAATCTGATCGGAGGTCACTTTGATAGGAGTTACACCTTTAGCACAGAAAAAGAGTAATTAATCTGAAACATGAGCTATAGAGCTAAGCTGTCAAAATTAATTTGACAGACATTTCAAGTCTCCAGGAACACATTAGAAAAGGCAACCATAAACAACAAATATGGATGCATTGCTTTTTTTTTAAAAAAATACATTATGCAGCCTGAATGATTTAACCTGTCATAAGTCATAGTGATCAGTGATCCAGCCTCATGTGACACTGTGTTTTATTTTCTTCATAATCACAATAAACCACTTCCTCTAGAAGTGCACCATGAAAATTCTGCTACAGGTGCAACTCTTTTTCAAATTAGTTAATTCACCAGTCTATATTTGAGCTTTAACCTTGCTATTGTCGGAGGTACAATAAGACAAACAAGCAGATTATTTTCAGGTTGTGATTAACTAATATGAATATGATCTTATTTTCTATGCAGAAAATTAAACATGCAGTATCATTTTAGGAAATTTTAGGGGAAAAACTCCCCAATATTCCTGGTCATTCTCCAATCAGGAAGCTGTCAGCAAGCTTAGTAATAGTATTTTAGTATTTTTTTCCCAAACATCACAAAGCTAGAACTATGAGATAGTTTGCAGTAAGTGAAAAAACTGAGTGGTTTCAAGGTCAAGGGGGACTTTTTCTAATTTACAAGATATTGTTTATAAACCCGTAAACCCCAGTGAATTCCTGCTGTTGTGACATTTTTCAGCCCTGTTTTGAATGCTCCTTTGCACTGTTTGTTTTGCCAGTAATATACTGTAATTCAGTCTGAATGACTTCATTGTTTCTTTTACTTATACAGTATTCCAGGTCCCTTCTGATCTGGCCGTCAAACAAAATGACTATTCAGTCTAATCATCGAACTTCACAAATACATTTTTATCCACAGAAAATTCTACAAACTACATTGAATTCCCGCAAATACCATGTTTTAAATGTGCACAAACGTCGTAACAGATTCAATTGTCAAACTCTCAGTGTCCAATCACAGTCATGTCTCAGAATTTGGACATGTCGTCACCGCCATCTGTTACCATGGACATGCTTTGGACGAAGAAGCTCGTTAGCGTGTGAACGTAGGAGGAAGGTGAGAAATCCTGTCCTCCTCTCATCATCACTGCACTAAAGATAAACACGTCATTAGCGTGTTGACCTTTCAAGATGATATTAACACCTCCCACTCAATCAATACCACACAATAAACAGCATGTACATAGTAAGTGTCACTTGGAGTGTAGACTGAGCTATTGCTACCAGGATGGACACAGTGTGAGAAAGTGGGATTCAGAGTGAGATGAACCCCCCCCCCAGAATATGATAATTTCAAGCCAGAGAAGAGAACAAAACTGGGAATCACTGTATACGTATCACCCTGTTACTGATAATACACCAGGTAATATGGTGCTCAGCAACAGCAACACAGGAAGGGACACATTTATTAATTATTTTTTATGTTTTCATCAGAGCACGTGTATTCATTTTGTACTTCCAATGTTTACGTACTCAATGACTATATGTTATATATCCAGCATTTAATTTCCATCTCTATTTTCTGATTATTTAATGTAGATTTAAGTTTTTGGCCCTTGTTTGGCACAGAAGCACATTTTGCATCTGTGATTTGCAGGAGCAATGCAACTGAAACAACTATCCTCACTTTCTTCACATATACACAGGGTTTATTTCTCAAACTTATAACTGGCTTTCCAAATTTTAGTGGGACCTTTAGTGACATTTTGCTTTGGTGGCAATTATTCCGCACTCTTTTTAATTGAACTGTCCAAAGGAGACACAGTTTGAATATGAAGGCATTTATTATGGCCCTGCACTGGATTGACGACCTGTCCAGGGTGTCTCCTGCCTTTCACCCTATGTCAGGTGGGATTGACACCAGCAGCTCCACAACCTTCATGTGGGGGATAAAGCGGTAGATAATGGTAGGCTTTTTTTTTAAAATTTGGATGGCATTTATTATAAGACACTGAGTCATCTCAGTGCAAGTCTAATATTTGTCACTGGAGGGCAGCCTTACACAAATCATACGAAAAGCATGGTCATGCTTCTTCAGTGTTTTTTTTATTATTATTATTTTATTTGATGTTATTTGCATATTTGTTGTAGAGAAATCATATTTAAATTCTTAAATAAACAAACAAACAATCAAAAAAAAAAACTTTGCATGCTATTTATGCTTATTCGCCTCAGTAAAATGTATGTATGAGAGTAATGAAATGTATGTATTGATCATGCTTGAGTTTAATTTGTGTGTCCATGAGTCACACTGTAGCTCATGTGGCGCAAAGTACCATGAGGAATAATCTCAGGTTAAGGTGCTCCGACATAAAATTGCCTAAAAACCAAGGGCACAGCTTTAAAAGACAACAGCCCACAAGAGAAACTACTGTAGTTCTCTTTACTTGGATACCACTGTTAAATCAAATAACACACTCAGATATCTGGAGATTGGATGCCATATACACAGGAGATTCAGGCAAAAAAGTCTGCTGCCATTACAGTATTTGCAGATGGTGTCTTCCTCTGAAATTCTCACCTGTTAAATCCTTTGAAAATAAAGAAAGGGATTATAAAATGTGATATGAAAAATATCATGCTTTGTAGACATGATACAGCATTGTTATTTTTTTGTTAAATGCTGAACAGGTGACCTTTGTGCCACTTGTTAGGAGAAAATTAAGATACCTTTACGAAAATGTCACATACTGTTCTTTGATTACAACTGCCCCAAACTATTGGTTATCGGCTGAACATCGGTGTGTTGGAAACGTTTCCTCCCTGTCTTAGCTTGGACATGGTCACAGAACATTTAATCCATAATTAATGAATTTTCTTTTGAAAAATGAACATAAGATGTTGAGATAACATGCACAGATTGATGTATTTGGACAGTTAAGCCTTTGTTTTTGTGGTTTTCTTTTATTAGAGGGATCTGGAAAAAAGAAGAAGCAGATGTTGAGTTGATTGCTTCAGTTGGACAGCCACAGTTGGTGCAGTATGGAGACAAATTAAACCCACAGAGAGACAGAGAGAGAGAGAGAGAGAGAGAGAGAGAGAGAGGAACTAGTAAAAGCTCTCTGATTCAGCAATGAACTCTCTTATCCACAGCCTCTCTCCGGGTAGGAACATGGGTGGTTAGGTAAAAGCTGTAATGATTTTATTCAGAAAATTCTTTAAAAAAAAAAGTACTGTGTACCTCTTTATTATCTGAACTCACTGTGATGTAATGAAGAGAAAAATCTTTCAAGATGACATTCACATATATTATTCCCCACTGTGGTTGTTAGAGCATGCTCCATATTATATAACAATGCATCTAAAGGCACAAGTTTATTCGCAACTAAATGCATTCATTTTTGTATCTGCATCGTTTTCAAACTGATGCAGTGAATGGTGTATCCTTGCGCAATCACACCCATGTGTGCTAAAGGTGGATGATACCATTTCTGAGTGTGGAAGGGGTGATGTATTGCATAAATGATTAATTTATATACAGTATATAAAAAAAATTAAGATTGTTTATGCTATCTTATCTAGAAGTGGAGATTTTTCTAATGAGTTGCATGTGTCTAACCCTGGCCACTAAAGGACCTGACATTCAAGAGGGAGAGCAAATTTCGATGAAAAGGGAAAGGCAATCTCTCTGCTCAAATAGTGGAGATGATGAGGTTGTGAAAGGGATAAAGGAATCATGTTTTTTACAAAGTTGAAGGAAATAAACGTTTTCCAATGACCATTTTAGTTTTTTTTAACAGCATAAAGGGCTTTACTTAATATGAAAAATGAATAATTTTGTTTATTGAAACGTGCTCAGTGGTACTCCTGTTTAAGCTCTGGTGCCAAACCCCTATTGCCCCCTGTTAATTTGTGTGCAATTACTAAACAATATGTGGCCTCTAAGATCCTCTGATTCATAACCTAATTGTTCTCTCCCCGGCCCTACCCACTCACAAAAATACACACACAGTGATGGAGAGAGCGAGAAGAGAAAGCATTATGCTGTTGTTCATGTTGTTTATATGCTCCTTTCATATGTTATGTGTTGTACATCTGTCTTTGACATAGCGTTACATGTTCAGACTGCACCTGGGAAACTTCATTGGAGCTGTGTGATAAAGGGAACAGCAGCAGCTGTGACTGAACATGCAGACATAGTTAAACAGTTGATTGCTGTGGGCAGAGCATGCATTTTCAATACTGTGAGTATAGCTAAAATCATTATTGTGATGTATACTATACTATATAACACTTTTAATGTGTAAGAACACCCACAAAGCAATCTAATAGGTGCAGCTTATTTACATAAACTTCATAATACATTTGATTAGGCTTATGTTTCCTAACTTTAACAATAATACATTGTCCCAAAAAATAACAAGAAGAAAAGCCAGCTTTTCCTTATTTTATTTTATTTTTTTTTTACTTTTAGCCCAATTTTCCTTAAGAAACCAAGTCAGTTCAGTTAGTTGGGCCTCGATTTGAGAACCAGACAATTTCCCCCTGACACAGAATTAGATTATCACACTAACGACGCCGAGAGAAACTGGGCTGACTGATTTCACTTATGAATGACACCATTTTTATGTAGTAAAATCGGAACAGAGGGGTTTTGTGTGTATGTGTGTGTGCCAGACGTCTGTTTATTCCAAAGAAAAAAGGCAGCGACAGGCGTACCAGCGGCAAAGAGAAGGACGACACTGATTTTCTTGCTTCTTTCTTGTCACTGTCCACTTTTGAGTTGATTGGATTTCGATCATCTTGTTGCTTGAATTTTGTGCATTACAGTTTTGACTTCAGCATGATGGAACCAGAGCTCAGGTCCCTGGAGGTGAGGTGTCACTGTGCTTTTATTTATAGAAACCACAGCAGAAGATGCTGAGTGAGTGTGATGATTCGCACCTTCAGCTCTGGATGAATATTTTATGCAAAACTATTCTTAGGTTTCAGTTTTACTGATCGATTATAAAGCATACTTGTGTATGTGTGTATTTTATGTTACATTTAGTGACATGGTGAGAGATTGTCAGAAAAAAAAAGTGGTATGTGTCTGTGATCCAGAATAAATTCCCAGGGGTGTCATCTGCCTCAAGAGAGAGTCAGGCCCTGAGACTGAGGCTCCTCTGAGGCTCAGAGTGTGTCAGGATTATTCTTGTATGCTTGAGTGATAAAACAGTGGCTGATTGTGTTTCTGTGAAATCTGAAAACAGGATACTGGGTTCTCCATTAGCCAGTGGAGAACCAGGAAACACTCATCTAAGCCAGCTTTTATATTCAGCTACTGAGACAAAACCCTTACTGGGGTAAAAATGAGCTGGAAAGACCTGAACAAAAATGGTGTTTGTGATGAGTATCAGTATAAGCAATGGCAGTGTATGAAAGTAATGTCAGGATGAAGATTTTCTACACGACCTTGGATAAATTTTGGATAAGTTTTGAAAATATTGAATGCCATTTGTCCAGCCAGGGCATTATCATCTTCAGGAGCAAGCTGTATATAAGATATAAGTATCTTTTTGAGTGATGATGCTAAATGAATGCAGGATAGGTTCTCCAACACACTTGGAAGAGAAGGGTGAGGTAAGGAATGCTGTATTCACTGTACCTAAATATGCAGCCCATAAACACGTGAGTGAGTATTTTTCCTTAATGGAAGAATTCCACTGATATATATTTAATATAGACAAGTTTCACTTAAATATTAGTAATAATTTAGTTAAGTTAGTGCTGATAATCTTGATAAACTTTAACTCAGTCTCAAACCAACGATGACTCAGATCTTGCTTCTGAATTTGACATCATGGCATGATGTGTTGGCTCCGAGCACAGGTTTTAGTTTTTTGTGTTTTTTTGACAGTATGTCCTTTCTCTCTGGTCTCTCGCTTGGACGACTGAAGTTTAGCCAGTCTTTGGGTTGATAAATGAGTGCTGTCCACTTGGTCATTCACCAAACCTTGACCTACTTTTTTTTCTAGTTCACGATACTGGATTAATTTTTTTTTTTCAGCTCACATCCCCGCTGGGTTTTGTATCTTGATTCTTTGTGTGCTATATTTCATTTTGTCATCCACCTATGCCCATTTGTTACCGTTACTTTAATTGATGAAAAACAAGGCTTTATATTAAGGACAGTAAACTGAATTTGCAGTAAAATAGAATAAAAGGTATTATGGGGTGAAAATTGTGCAAATTCAGTTAAAAAAAAAAAACTTTTACTATAATTATCCTGAACTCATTATACAAGTGTTTAAAAGCTGCCTGTGTAGCTGATTTTCACAGCTGTTGCTCAAAAACAACACAAAAAAAATATTGGTTAATAATATAAGAAGCTTACTCTTGCTTAATAACTTTACAAAATCCCAGAGCCACAATGTCAACATCCATGTGTATCATCATGGAGGTGATTAACGGGTTTTGCAGGTACATGCCTTTCATCTGGCAGCAGCTTCACACCCTCACATCTGACTGTCTTTATGCTCGTGCTGTTTGCAGTTTTGCATTTCTATAAATGGATATTTAGGCCTGGAGGAGATTTAAAGCAGTGCCACAGAGTTTGAGAACCATTTTCTTCCTGCAAAATCCACTGACGTATAAATTAGTATTCATAGTCTGAACTCTTATTTTTTTAATTGTGATTGTTATATAAAGAAAACACATTTTGTTGACTTTTGTAGAGTTTTTCTTTTCTAGAAAATGGAGGAAAAAATGGAGGAAAAGGTGTTTCATTTCTAAATAGCAAAGTGAAGCATCACAGGACTTTAACACATTTTATTATCTGTAGAACTTTAAGCTTTAAAAAAAGCTTTAAGAAATTAACAAAATTTTCTCTCCAGATTGTCTTCAAATCTTGAGAGTAGGAGGGAAAAAAGCACCTGCAGGTAAAATCATCATGGTTGATTTATATAGCACCAGGCTTCATCATAAAATAATGCTGTTATATTTTTTTATCCCAGAGAGAAATAAAAGTGAAAGACTTTTCTGTCTTTCGTGATTCCAGTCTGCTCTTAGAACCTTCAGGGTCAATGAACCCACTTAGAAGGCTTTCTTATCACTCCACTTTACCTCAGTGGAGCCAAACCTAGAGTCCTGCAGGTTAATTACATTCTCCTGGCTCTCTCCCAAGTGTGAAACAGTCCCTGATTAAACAAGAGTATAATTCAGGAGGGTTTGGAAATCGGGAAAGAGCAGAAACATCAGCTGTTTTGGCTCGTGGCCCATTAAAAACAGCATTAGCTGCTGCTGTGTGAAGGTTTCTGGCCTCTTTTGGTTACAATTTGGTGTTAATTCAGTCTCAAATGAGACTATATTACTAAAAGGATGCCATATCAGGTGCAAAAACAAATAATGTGTGTTTGCATTTCAGTCATATGCAACTAAAGCAAAGGAGTTGGAGATCTAGATTCCAGGACCACCTCAGTGTTTACATCTAAACTAAAAATAAAACAATTTATCCTGAAATCAAACAAGCCATGAAAAAAATTGACTACTGGAGACTTCCAACCTAAACTAACATAAAAAACTAAATTGATAAAAAGAAGAAATGGTGCTCTCTCTATATATATATCTCTCCAGTCTGTGCTGCAGCCAGAGAAGACAAAACACAGCTCCTTCTTTTCTGTTTCTCTCATCAGGTGCTCTCCTGATTGAACAATTGACCACAGGAGTGACATTCCTGAGAATAAGAACAGAAAGGGGGGGGGGGGGGGACAAATTTGGACACATCCACCAGCAGAACAGCACAAAAAAAAAAAGTTTGCAGTGTTTGATGCTACTTACTTTACAGCAAAAATCACTAAAATGAACATATTTTTCTGGGTAAACACATTAACACACACATAATTCACAGTGTAAAATAAAAGCTTTAAGACTGCTTAATGCAAAGAACTAATGACGCATGCAAACAGAAGCTTTTGGTCTAAAAAAAAAGGTTTCTGCCTGTAGGACATTAGTGAACTCCTAAAACATCAGCAGAGGTCAGATAGAACATGATCGTTTCCATGTGGTTTTTCATTCCACCTGTTCAATATTTAATGGAAAGAGGGAAAGTGTCCAACCTCGGGCTTTGAGGATACTTTCATTTCTCTCCTATGTTCCATCTCTTTCACTTATTCCTCCCCATTTCTTCCTTCTCCTCCTCAACATCCATTAGCTTCAGCATCGCACCCTCTGCTTCTCCTTTCAATTTTCAGTCTGCTGTCCTTTCCTTCCCTCCTGCCAGGCTCGTTGACCTAATGCTTTCCCTGTCATCTTCATGCGAGAATAAACACTGCTCACTGCGGACGTGCTCAGTCGCACTACTGCACGTTTCATGATTATAACACATTAGTTGTTTCAAAAGATGAATGACAGCAAAGAAAAAAATGCTTTCATTTCTCCACGTGAACCTAAAAAAACACTGAGTATGAGAATGCAACTATGCAATGGCAGTATATTTTAAATTAAAATGTTGCCTTGTGCTCTGTTTTTCATTTTGGACCAAGTTTGCCTCAAGGAGGTGGCTGTGCTATTTAAAACATTCAGAAAAAGAAAAAAATCCCTTTCCCTTTTTTAACATCTTTGACATTTCTTTCCTGTAAAATGCATACTGATCATGCCAATTTATTTGAAAAGAAGATTAGATATTAAGGCCATTTTTTTATTTTGAATATTAACGTGGGCTTAGAAAAATTCTAAATTAATTTTGAGATGTGTCTTTTAATTAGTTTCTGAAAAAGCAGAATGTGTTCCTTCTTTCAACCATCCTAGGACAAAAATAAAACAAACTATTTAACAAATTCAACAATTCCTGTCAACACACAAAAATTACAATAAATGTAGCAGAAAAAAACAAGAATGGGGGAATGAACAAGTAATGGCAAGAAAATTGACAATTAAATAACAAAAAACAGTTCAGCTCAGTTAAAAATCAGGTTACAGAGATAAGTTTGGTCATTCATTTTGGAAACATACTGCGCAAGGAAAGTGCTAATTTGAAATATAGCATTGTTTTCCTAAAATTCCATACAGTTCAGTGACTTGCAAAAGACTTGCAAGTCACTGAACTTGCAAGTCTTGCAAGTCTTTAATGGGCCAGAAATTAAAAGGTGGAAATAGTGTAGTAAGAGTGTAGTAAGAGTAACATGTCATTTTATCACATACTCTTCTACACTACTTCCATTCTTGTGATTCAAGGCAAACCTACACCCAAATACAAATTCATTTTAAACGTCAAAGAAAATTAGTTTATCTGTAGATAATTTCTGTTGCTAATCAGACTAGCAGAGGTTATCTAGTTTCAACCCACAGTCTGTCACAGCCTACATCTGCTGCATGTAGCTAACACATTTAATACTGTCACATATTTCTAATAAAGTGTGTGAATCAGAGCAGACATTTCAACTGACAACCTCGTCAATCATCACAGACACTGATTTCTCTCATAATTCTCTTTTTAGCTGTGAAACAAGCATGTGACTGTAGAATATTGCCACCAAATACTCTGACACTTTATTAGGCGCACTGCTTGTATTGTATTGTACTTGCTCAACTTGTTAAGACCAATGTGTGATCCGTCAATCACATGGCAGCAACGCAGTGCATTTAGTCATGTAGATGTGGTGAGGACATGCTGCTGAAGTTCAAATGGAGCATCAGAATGGGGGAGAAAGCTGGTTTTCGTGACCTTGACTGTGACATGTTAGTCTTAGTATTTCAGAAACTGCTGATCAACTGGGATTTTCATGTACCACCACTTTTACAGAGGATGGTCCAAAAAAAGAAAATATCCAGTGAGCAGCAATTGTACGGGGGAAAATGCCTTGTTGTTGCCAGAGGTCAGAGGAGAATGACCAGACTGGTTTAAGATGATAGAAAGGCAGCAGTAACTCAAATAACCACGTTACATTTAAAGAGACCATCTCTAAGTAAATGTAAACATTTTGCATCCAAAATGTGGAAAATATATGTGCAACAAAATGTGCAACATATATTCAAGAATAAACAGAGAAACAGACCTGGTGGCAGTAACTTAATTTGAGGGACTTAATATGTAAACATGAGATATTTTTTAGCCCTTAAATCCTTTCAAGTGTAGACATACACATGTTGACCCATATCGGCAGGCTGGATTGTCCTTTAACATTCATTCATTGATTCTCATGGGTGTGGAAGGAGGGAAATGGAAGAATATTTTCTGATGTTTGAGTGTGTGCGTGTGCAGCCCACGTCTTCAGGGTTTTCTCTGTGACACCTATCAGTTTGCATTCCGTCACTTGGCAGCAGGGAAGGCCAGCTGGTTACTGATCTGCTCGATTGTCTCGCTTCATTATGCTATGAGGGATTTCAGATGAGGCCTTGTTCTGTACTGTAGTGCTATAATTTATTTCCAATGGATATTGTAATACTAGATATATCACAGAATGCCCTGAAGTCCGTGAAGTGGTACTGTGGCAAATTGTAGACCAAACAGATCAGTGTGTATCAAATTTAAAAATAACACATACATTGTTGTTTTATTTAGCATTATAAACATAGAGTACATACATAATTTTATAATAATTTATGATTAAATCAAGCCATACATTGCATAATCTGTCAGCAAACCAGATTGGCAATTAAATTACATACATGACTCAGTTAAATTAATGAGTAACCTCATGACTGACTTCAACAGCCTTAATTAACTGAGCAGCTCTAATGTGGCTGTATACTATGTGGGACTTGTTACTGTTAAATATTTAAAGACGTTATATAACTTAAAAACTTAATAATTAGGTCTTAGACACAAAATGGAAACACTGTAAAAGATATGCTGTGCTTCATATAAACAAAATATATATATATTTTCAGTATCTTCATTAAAACATGAGCAAAGTGGTCATTGTATCAACACCAGAAGTCACTAGCTAATGGGAAAACACTAAAATCATAAACACCTAGTGGACCTATAATATGATAGAATTTCCTAGAAATGCCCCGTGTTTTCTGGCAGCACCATGGACAGCTCTACATCACTCAGTTCATTCAGCACCATGAACAGAGACACAGACGTGGATGGATGGATTGTCCTATTTGCACAGTAAAAAAAAAAAAAAAAAAAAAAAATGACGCTGGCTGCATCAAAGTTGACGAGAAACATGTAAAGTCACACCGGAAAAGTCATTTCATTATAAAAATAAAAGACCATTTCAAAATCTGTCAACTGAAACGTAATTATGGTTATATGCTGCAGTATTCTTCAGCCGTTCAATATAGATTAATGCGTTCCAACGTTTATGAACGTTAATTTGCAGCTACACTGATAATTGAGTATTTAATCACCGTCGTTGATTCGGCCTCAACTGTGTAAATAAAATATGAAGCAGTCATTACTAAACTTGGTGTTATATACATGTTATTTATTCATAAACAGGCAGAAAATAATCTTGGAACCACTCTCACTCACTCATTTTCTACCGCTTTAAATCTTTGAACCAGTCCTATAAAATTATAGATGATGAGGAAATATAACTTTTATCACAAAACTAAAAAAATACTTCAACCCACTTCAACACCACTTGTGTTCATTTTAATGATTTTTTTTTACAGTGGGAGTCCATAAAAAAATAAAGTTCGGTAGAGGGCTTTAATTTTGAAAATCAAATCCGGAAACATTGTTTTGCCACTGCTCCTGCTGATTTGACAGATGTGGCTGTTATTATCGGGCTGAGCCGCTGGATTCAGGCGGAGAAACGAGGCTGTTCCTCGGTTACAATGACCGCGTCCAAAGACCCGACCAAGAAGAAACCAAAGGAGGCACCGCAGGATGAGGTAGATACAGATAAAAACATCAGTAACATTTATTTATGTTGTTTGAGCTAAGAAGAGACAGCTATGCTGTGATACATTTGGAAGGACAGTATGGAAAAACCTGTGGTTACGCTTTGTGGGTGCGTGCTTGGAAAATTACAGCAACTCTGTATTAAAATAAAACAAAAATCAACCAAAAATGAAAGAAAGTACAGTATTTACAAATGAGTCACAACAGGATTTTTTTTCCTGATCATTTTGCATGTAAATCCTAATGTTGACCATTTTTAATTGCACCTAACGTTTAGATTTGTTTGTATTTATTTCTGCAGAGTGTAGTTTATTATAGAATTGAAATTGAAAACAGTCAGTGAAATTGATGAATTGCTGACAACTACACATTTTAAAAACAGCTATTTTCTCAGTGTAGGTAGTTTCCAGATTTCCCACAGCAAAGTTGTGATTACAGTCTGTGTTGCTTTTGCACAGTACTTATGTTCTTGTTTTTGTTCAGTCATTACTGTATATTTGACTCCCTGACTGTCTAGACGACAGAAATACAAATAGCTGACATCCTATACACTGTAGTACTGTATATCAATAGAAGTGTTGTGTTTTGTTTTGGTCTGAGGTTTATTGATTTTGTACATTAGTCTTCTTTTTGTTTTTTCAGTGGAAACCTGAGAATTTACGGAACCATACATTAACATGTAGTGCTGCAACTAAGGGTTATTGTGTTGTTTTTCAGCCAGAAGTCATGTTCATGTTTAGTAATTCAAGTACAAATATTTAGGCAAAAATATTAAGGCACAGGAAGAAGTCAACAACAGAAGACTGAATGACCCACATAACACACCAAATCACCAATATGGCAAGGAATGACACACTAAATAATATTTTTGGTCTATAAAACTGTTGTAGACACACCGTTCACACAGTTTCATACTGTCTGCTGAGGCACAGACAGCGTTGCTCTCTCTCCTCCTCTTGCTGTGTTGTAGAACTGACTGTCGGGTTGCCAGGTTAGTCTTCTTATTGTGGTCCACTGGGTTGTACTGCCTGCACTATGCTAAGCGGGACCACACTTAAAATCGCGCTTTCTTTCCCCCATTTTGTATCCATTGTTAGTTGTTTTTCAGATTCAATTTTGTGTTTGTCTTTTTTGTCAGCATCAGATAGTATTTATTTATTTTTTTTTTCCCCTCTTCAGCCAGATTCAACTTTGTACAGTCAAGTCTGTAGACACGCACATAGGTTTGTGCAGGTAATCGTCTTGGGATACCGCATTGACTTCCATCCAATTGGACAGACTAAACTAAGCCTTATCCTGAACCTTAGCCATAACCAGTTATCACCTTAATCTAACCATAATTAAAACCTTACCTCCTTACTTAACCAATCCCTCAATTCTGCCTCATAGGACCAGGTTTTGGTCTCCATAAGGACTACTGGTCCTGTAGTTTAATTTATGTTTATGCCATAAAAGGTCCTAAAGAGATAACAAACACAAGAACACACACACAAACACATCATGCAGAGCATTAGGTCCAAGATGTTGAACTAAACTAATAGTGAAGTTAATGGCCCAGTGGTGTGCATGAATGCTCCACCCACAGCTGTGTGTGTGCGTGTGTGTGTGTGTGTGTGTGCGTGTGTGTGAGTGAGTGAAGGGAGTCTTAGCAGATACAGTTCACTGCAACAGTCTGTTGTTCGAATTCACTTCAGCGCAACATGAAAGCAAGCACCGAGTGTGTGTGTGTGTTCCTGCTTCATTAATTACAGTCTTTAGAAGCAGTGATACAAATTGTTCTGGTCACATTTCTTCCTCTTATGCTGCGATTTTGGATACAGTCATTCTTTGAAAATGGTTTTATCTTCACAGTCCCCTATGATTACTGTTGAATTTATGCTAAACTGTAATCATACACACAGGCTACAGATTTACATCTGATTCTGTGATTGTTTTATCTTTCCACTGACCTGCAAATAAATGATGGGCAGAAAACAGCAGCTTCGGTGCATTAATCAAGATTTAATGTGATCACAATTAATGTCAATGATTTTGTTCAATTGAAATTTACAGTGCATCACGATGCATCCCCAGTTTTCTATTTTAATTCAGTTTTTTTCTACCTTTCAGTATAAGCAGTCTGATAAATATGAACTTAAGGATTCTAAAGATGTCTTTACCAATTAAATGCATTTGTACCATCCCCCCAAAAAGTAAATGAATGTAGTTGAGCTGCAGTTTCTAGCACCTGGAAAATCAGCAAGCGATGTTACATGGATATAACTGATGATGTGTCAGTGCATTGCGAGAGCAGAATCATCCATGCCATCAATGCATATTAAAAATGATTATTTTCAACAGCACTATAGCTGTCTCAAGTCACATGCCTTAAAAGTATGGGAAGATTTTGTACATTCAGTGTAAATTTCACGGAGGTAAATGAGAAGTAGTGAGTCAAGCTGCTGTAGTAGTTAAAGTTGGCTTTGGCGTTTCTGATGTGTGAAAAAGGCCTCACACATATTCCTCCATGTCTCTCTGAAGCCCAGAGAAAATCTGAATAAATGCCCCATGACTGTTTTCTATTACTGTAATATTCAGTGCTGTGTCACCTACAAGCACAAGGATGAACTGAAATCCCTTCTTATATCTTTTTCAGCCCATCTCTTGTTTTTCCAGGTAACTTTCACAAACCTGAAGCGAAACAAAAAGATCTGTGTGCTCTAGAGAATGATGTAACCAGGACAGAAGGGTCAGAAAATAACATATTGAAACTGTTTTACCCTCAAAGAGACGTGAATAAAGTCGATTTAAATTTCCAGAACTCAAAGGCACAGACTAAGCTTTATGTTCAGCCCAAGTGTTGTCCTTCGTTCTTTTAGAAAATACTTAGTCTAATAACTGTTTTAGGAGATAAACACTGTTATGTCTAGACAGTCTTGTCTCCTTTCACTGTACAAGTACATGAGGAGCCGGAAAACAAAACTCTGTTCATCTGGTAATGACATATTTAAGAGGAAATCCAAATCTGACACTATTCTCTCACCATTCCCCAAGGTTTTCTAGTATTTACTTTATTTTCATTTATCTTTCATTTCTTAGTATGCTGTGTTGGACTGTAATGTCTTATTTAAAAAAAAAATAATTTGAGTCTACCTGGTTTTTGTCATCTTTTATATGTTGTTAGGGCAACAGCAATGTACAGAGCTTTTTGTTTTGAGGTTTTGAGGTAGAATGCAAATATAGAAATGTTCCACCCACATAAACCTGATGCATAAACCCACGAAGAAGAAGGAAATGGGTTAAAAATGAAAATGCAAGAGTGGAGAGACTTAAAGAGTGTTTAAGAGTATATACAGTACTACGTCCTATCTGCTATACAAAGGCCACTGTAGTGTTATGTTAACAAATAATTAGGACCCAAATGCAGGACAGAAACAAAAGAACCAAATACCATGCAAAAGAGTAGGAAAGGGTAAAAATAAAACAGGGAGGAAAACATACAATACCTGAGAACATGGGGAGCAGGATCAGGGAACTTACACAGAAAGTACACAGACAGGCAAGAATAAGCGAACACAGATGAAACTCATAAAACTCAATCACATTAGGGCGGATCAGACAATCAGAGGAGGGAAAAACAAGACAGGAAGTGCAGTAAAACTAGGATGAGCTATATAATAAAACTTGAAACTAACAAGGCCCAAAGAAAACACAAGGAAAAAAGAATTAAATCCCAAGGTTAAGACAAAAAAAACATCCAAATAAAATAAATGCCTGACAAAAATCACCAGGAGTAATGCGGGGCCATGGCACGTGTCATCTGCAATCTCACTTTGAGATGTCACTGCTTTTTTACGCACTGGACCATTAACATGTCATTCTAGCAATTCCTGTCCATTTCCTGTTTCAAAATGACAACGGCCATCCCAAAGCAGAAATAGTGCAGGTCCTTGTCCTCATGGACTCTCTCACTCAGTGTCTGTGATATGATTGTTCAGAATAACAGTGTTGATTGTTTTTTTTTGTGTGTGTGTCGGCAGGATTATGTGGACGTCAGTCCTCCACAGAGGAACTGGAAGGGCATTGCCATTTCCCTGCTGGTCATCATAGTGGTCTGCTCACTCATCACCATGTCTGTCGTCGTCCTCACACCAGGTACGTCCAACTACAGTATGCCCAAACATGGACATACAAATATCTAAAAACAAGAACTAGATTTTGTGTCCACATGTTTAAAAGTACAAAATATTTTAGAAGAAACATTTTACAGCTCCTTTTTTTTGTCTCTATTGACTTTAGGACCTTTAAACACTGTTTTGTTTAGAAGGGACTCCTATGAATAAAGTCAGAGCAAAATCAGGAGACACAATTTATGTGACTTTTATGGTTATTATTAAAAAAATGTACTTAAATATATTAAAATATTCAGTTTCATACAACTCAATGTTGCATATTAAAATCTATTGAGAAATTAAATGGCACCCACACTGTGTGTGTACCTGCTGTTCCTTAAGCTGTGGGGACCTAAGTCTGTTTACACAGTCACATCATGGGGCCTTTTCTGCCTTATGGGAACAAATATCAAGTTCCCATAACATAAATGACTACATTTAAGGTGAAACGTTATTAAGCTGGGCTGAGGTTCAGGTTAGGTACAGGAACAGTTGTCCTTGTGGACCAAAACCTGGTCCCAATGAGGAAGAACCTCATTTCTGAGAAATTGGTGCTAATTTTTTAATTGTGGTTTGGCTAAGGTTTGGGTTAGGCATTAACTGGTTATGGTTAAGGTTAAGGTTAAGGTAAGGCATAAGGCTTTGTTTAGTCTGTCTAAGTGAAGAGTTTACATTATAGGGTTAGGTTAAATGTTAGGGTTAGGACATTTAGTTATGATAGTTAAGTTTAGGATAAGGGGTTAGGGAATGCATGGTGTCTCATTCAGAGTGTCCTCGTTAAGAATGCTGTGTAAGCATGTGTGTGTGTGTGTGTGTGTGTGTGTGTGTGTGTGTGTGTGTGTGTGTGTGTGTGTGTGCGTGCGTGCGTGTGTGTGTTAAATAAGTGCAGTCATGAATAGTTGCACAGTATTTGTCAAATCGCTGCATGTCTATACTTGTTTTTAACTTTCCACAGCCTCTCTCCCCTGCCTTCTGTCTTGTCAGATGCCATTTTGATGACACGTTTGTTTTCGATAGCTTCATCCTTTGTTCTAGAGCAATAAGTCTATGAAAACGAGCTGATGATTTGTGTTTTTCACAGTGGAGGTTCCTGGCAGCAGCAAGTCCAGGCTGACTGTGGCAGATCTGTGGAAGCCAGAGTTCAGCGTTCATGACCCAGAGGCCATGTGGATCAGTGGTGAGGAAAAGTACTTCAGTCATAAAAAAATAAAAGCGAAACAACAGCAGCAACACAGTCAGTGAATACATGGCTTTTTATCATAGGTGTTCTACACCAGAGTTTCCCCACCCACACTCTCTACCTCATTCAGACATTTAAATCAAGGGAGACTAATGAATAAAACATTTATTTATTACATACAGAATCTGTAATAAATAAACATCAGTAAAACTTAATAAAAAATAATTCTGTCCTTGTAAAGAGTAAATATTCTTCTGCTGTAAAAGGGGACATGAAATAAAAGCACAACTATACATTAAAAGCATATACAGCTAATAAATTATTATTAATTGAAACTGACAACCTCATTTACACCCTATCATTGGACGGCAACAAGTTACTTTACTGTTGCAAGTTGTAAGACATTTACTGTTTAAATTATTAGATTAATTATTAGATTAATTATTTCCAGTTTATGCTCTTGTCTATTCATGATAATATACATGTAAGTCTAGGGGGATCTAGGGGAAAGGATGGACAGGATGGCTCCTGTCATTGGAGCCAAAATGAGTTCAGAGCGTTGTGGTTAGTGCGTTAGAAGAAAATGAAAACCTCTACACCTGAAGTTTCATTACAGACTCCAAACATTTGTCAGAAGAAAGAGGGGAGCCAGCAATAATTCCATATTTATTAAAACCATTTCCGCACCAAGATTATTGTCTCTGAATGAGCTGCTAACTGTAAGCTGTCTGAAGAGCTGCAGAGAATTCATGGAGGCAGAAGGAAGCATGATGACCTCATATAGCAGCAGCTGCTCAGGCAGGTAAATGTGCCGATAAAGTAAGAGGTAAAGCTTGATATTCATTCTGTCTTTCATGCCGCTTTGAAAAAAAAAAAACAACTCCCCCCCCCAAAAAAAAAGGACTCCATTTTTAAAAGTTAATCATATAGAATGTGGAGACACCTTTGGGAAATCCACGGTACATTCAGGGCCACAGTCAGGAAGAAATACTGAGGTCATTTGTGTAGTTACTACCACAGGGACCAAACTGCCATGCACCAAAGAAATTGGGCAAAAAGACAGAATTAGTCACCAAACAGAACACGACATGGGGAAAAAGTTCAATATCCTTCTTGCAAAACGCGGGAGATCAGTCTGAGTCAGGTGGAGGTTGAAAAAATGCCAGGCACCGCTGAAAAAAAACAGGCATGCTTAAAAAGAAACATGAGCAAAAAACACAAGAAGCTGCAAACGCCCAAGCAGGAAGCATGAGCAATGAAAACAGAACATCAAAATAAAACTGAAAATCTTTCAAATGATAGGGAGATATCATTAAATACCAGTCAAGAAAAGTGTACAGTATTATTTTAAATGCTGAATTATTTTCCTTCGTTTATTCATGTGTATTCATGTGTACAAATCATATATATATATATATATAAACACATAATTTGAGGGTTAACAGAAAACGGAAACAAAACAGCAACAATGTGATATACTGAGTTCAACAGATGTTATGAACGTTATAAATCGTAAACACCCATAAGCAACACCTTAAACTGATAACTCAAAATAATCACCCTAAAACAAATCCTCAAGATGGACAAACACTCAGTCACTCGTTCTGCGCCACTTTATCCTCCACGTGAGTGGCGCTGGTGCCTAACTCCAGCTGACATGAGGCGAAAGGCAGGGTACACCCTGGACAGGTTGCCAGTATATAGCAGGGCCACATAGAGACAAACAAACATTCACTCTCACATTCACCCTGTAGGAGGAAACTGGAGAACCTGGAGGAAATGCATGCACACACACGGGGAGAACACGCAAACTCCATGCAGAAAGGCCCTTGACGGACCAACAATATCTGCCATATCTCTTCTGATGGCAGAAATGCTGTAATTTGATTAAAAATCATTTTGAAATATTGACATGACAATTACAAGTCTGCATTTAGTGTTATTTATATGGAAATTAGGCATATCTTTGTTGCAGTTTTAAATGAAATAGAAACACTTTTAAATGCTTTTAAAGAAGACTCAGTTGGACTAAATATCAAAAAATTAAAACTGGAAAATAGGTCAGTTAGAGTTGTCATTTCCTCAACTCTTTAGTCAAACAGTGCCAGAGACTTCTCATTTCAGTTATGATTGCAGCTTGTGGTCTTTTTCTTACTTTTACTGACATTTACTTAATGTCAAAAACACATGAGCTAACGCAAGTGACGCCTGCTGACCCGCATACCCAAACACAGATGGCCTCACAGTGTCACGACAGCAGTGACTTCCACCCTCTGATAAACCTAGATTTAATAAACATAATAATAGTAACAGATTGCATTTCTACACGGAAACATTCTAACATTCAGAAAATAATAATAGTAATAAATAGTGGGTCCATCTTGCATCTATGTGTATCTATCAGTTGCAGCAAACATCAGCAGCAAAATCAATGAAAGTGCAAAATGGATGAAAGTGGATGTAAGGTTTGTTTTGTAAGAAACCGGAGCCAAAATTATTATTTTGTTGAACCCAGCTCTACCTAACACTACAGAAAGTACTTCTTCAAGAGAACATGATGTCAATTTTGCTATTTGAATTCCCATTTAGAGGAAAAGAGATCACAGCGCACATGAGTGGACACCAGTGTGATTGACAGCTTGTATCCTATCCTATAGATGCCTGGTTGCAGGTGACGCCTCTTAACCTCCATCTGCAAAGCTATAGTGTATCAGATTTTAAAAATGATGACACTGGAGTGTATACATCCACATTCCACAAGTGAATTTTAAAGGCCAGTTTGAAAGAATTTGTGTCGGGGAGCAAAGGATGTCCTTTGTTTGCATTTGTTTGCAAATCCCAAAACTCAACCGCTGGCTGGTTTGTCCATTCAGGCTACTGTAGAAGGAAACATGACAGACAAATGAAAACAAAACTGTTTTTATTTTAAAAGACTCTTACTTACAGTACGTAGTACTTTCATTTTCTGTTCAATGATACACACTGCAACCAATGATTATTTTCATAATCGATTGATCTGTCAATTATTTTACTTGTTTGGCCATCAGTGTTTCCCCAAACCTGGAAATGATGATGTTCTCAAACACTTTTTGTCCAAAAATCTAAATGATTTGGATTTAATGGTTTCTTTGTTATGGAGCAAAGAAAACAGAAAAGATTCAAATGTACAGTAAGAAGCTGAAAAATTACAGAAACTTGTTTTAATTCTTAAAATAAACCATTCAAACCTATCCATTGATCTTAGCTGCCGATCAATTTAGTAATCAATTAACAATCGTTGCAGCCCTACACTGGACCTGCTTCTTATCTGCCATAAGGGAAACAGATGACACAATTATACATTTATCTTCTTCTTAGCAGGTCAGGTGTACAGATGGGGTCAGACTTTTATTACAGGGTTTTGTCAACTTGTCCTTGGGACAGACAGTTCCACTTTAATCTCAGTCACAAAGGTGAAGCACAATCACATTTATCACCACCACTTTGTTCCGATCAGATCTCTTCACTTAAAGATCACTGACCTCTCTCCTCCCCACTCTTTACACGTTTTCTTTTCGTGTTACGTAAGATGTTTCCTGCTGGAGGTTTTGCAGCATGACCATGACCTGCGACTCGCTCCTCCTCCACATCGATCCACGAGTAGTCCAAATGTGGAGAATCTGTGATGTTGTACTCAGTGTTTAGCTGCATGACAGACAGAGAGAGAGAGAGAGAGAAAGCAAAAAAAAACAAAAAAACACTTAAAGCTGGAACAGCTGAAGAGAAGAAATTCATTTGTCAGGGATGTCATTGCATCAATTGTTAAACTCAGGAGCATAAATGGCAACTAAATGTCTACATAACATCAACAGAAGGTAGAAGAGTAGGGAGGAGAGACCCAATGACAAGAGAGGATGGAGAAAGACAGTGAGAGATGGTTTTCCTGCTCTGGATCCTCAATGCCTGCTGTGCCCTGTCCTTCTACAGGGAGATAATACTAATGACTAGTCCTGTGGCCTGTGGCTTCTCATTACAGGCTGGGCTTCAGATGGCTTCTAACACACACACACAGATATTTGTACACATAAGAGGACAGAAGCAGGGACACGTGTTTGCACCAAACAGATTCAGGCTGAACAACTGATGGAGCTGAATTTCTTCCAGCTCTACCAATTTGTGCAGTCAGTCAGACAATAAAATTGTACAGTTTTTTAGTGTTTAAAGCTGCTGTAATCAATTTTTCAATTAACTATCAGGTGATTATTTTTTTTGCATATGCAGGGGACCATTCCCTTTACAGTTCCACTCGGGTACTGTACATGGAGATTTGTTGTGTATCTTTAAGTTCATTGTTCTGGCTTTCAGGCTTCCAACAATATTGTGTGTCGGCCCGACCTTCAGTGCAGATGCACGGTGCATGCTAGGAACCACCCTGTGCTCAGTTGTTGTCACGTCTGCAGGAGACTGACCTAAATCTTTCCATCCTTGTATGCATGATCGGTCCATATTGTTGCGTGTGTGGAGTCACAGAGCAGTTGGCTGGTGTTGGACAGTTACATCAAGTGAGAGAGTGAGAGGGTTTGTTTTTGCAGAACCGCTGTAATGAATTTCTCTGCCCAACAGGGTCAGCCGTCCCATTAGCTGTTTTGTTGTGACTGATGATAAATCTGGGAAATTAACGTCTGCCATGTTTTGTGGTGTAAATCTTAACATCGACTGGTTGTGATGAGAACTGAGAGCCCACAGTCTGCACCTGAATTTACTGCTGGGCCTCCAGAAGATGCCGTGCATGTAATTCAAACACGTCTGTGATGAAAATTGCTTCCTTGACACCCCCCTTCTCCCCCTCTACTCATTTCCTCTTCTCTGCTGTAACATACCAGTCGGGCTTCAGCTGCTCCCTCTAATTTAATAGCATGAGGGACACTTACATTAGATCTCTTATAATAGTGCTTCAAGAAACAGCAGACTGTTGATAAATTGAATGAAACAAAGCAAGAGGCAGGGAAATTCAAAATGAGCCTCCCATGCCCTCAAGATACCAAGATCACATCCAGACACTTAAAAAAAAATTATTAAATAACCCAAAGAATTAAGATGTGGCTCCTCCAGTTCAGCGACTGTGCAAGTGCTGAATATCATCACGATAATATTTCATCTCAACCCACTTCAGAGCAAATCAATCAAACACATTCTTGCTAAACATTTGTTTCCTGACCACACAGGGCATGTTCCTCCAGCGCAGATGAAGGATGAATAATCCAAATAAATAATAATGTCATCATTATCATGGCTTACATCCTGTTATATAAAATGGATGAGATTGTTAGTGTTGGAAGCATAGAGAAGAAGAAGAAGAAGGAACAAATGCAAGTGTTTCAGCATTGTTTTGAGACGTGAGATTTATGTGTGTGTGTGTGTGTCATTTCTAAATGTAAAATTGAGTGAAGTGAAAAAGGCTGTTCCACAGACTTGATTCACATGTGAGTTAAAAAAAAAAGAACTCCTGGTCAAAATTGACCTGAGAGTTGTACATGAGGTCATAAAATAAATCTACACCATTCACACCTGGGCCAAGATTTATTATCAAATACCATAAAGGAAATAAACTGATAGAATGCTATAATATAATACTACACTATATTTAAATATATATTATTGATACATAATAATACTTGAAATTTCAGGTAGACTGATTTTTGTTGAATTGTTTTACTAAATGACACATTTTTTTTTTAATCAGCCAATTATCACCTATTTATGTAATTTTACATGGAAAACTGTCAAACCATAAAAGGGTTTTTCATCCATATAATGTAGCTTATACATCATTTTTGACTATTTAACTGCAACTGTAATTTTAATATCAAACTTTAATATCGTATTTATTGGATTAGAAAATCAGTCAAATTTATTGGCCCAAAACGCTGATCATCATACCGCACTGATTTCTAAACATCGTCATGAGCAAAAATAAAGCCCATATCAGTCCGCCTTTGCTTTAAAGATAGCGGGTGTAACGTTTAGGTTCAAAAGTGCTCTGTAAATAAACGTAGCGTTATTATTACTAGGTAATGCTCACACATTTCATGCGGCAGTTTCGGCAGATTAACTCGTCAAAAGGCAGAGACCAACTTGAAAATAAAGAAAACATATAAATACTGTATGTTACACTCACTGCAGGGTGTAAACTGAAGACAGCGTACAAACAGGAGGCAGCTCATCAGCATTCATCTCTGCTCTCGGTTCTACTTAATAATGATTTTCTTACACCATCGGCGGCGATTTGGACAAGACGCTGTTTTGTGACGTTACCAAGGGAACGGGTGTAATCGCCTTTCAGTGTTTCACTGCTTAGATCTAATGTGACATTCACATGCGCTGTAGGGGTCATTGTTGAAATATACACGAGTGAATTATTCATGGCGCTGTTGTTTACATTGTGTGTGCAGCTCATGTAAAGCCAAGATTTTGTATACTGAATCCCTTCACAGATAAGGAAAACATCCAGGTGCTTATGTAAGACAGAAGGAAAGCCAGTGTACACTGCGTCCATGTTACATTATGCATGAGTGCTTCCTGCTCTTGCTATGTGTCATACAAGAGTGCTAATGAGGTTTGCACAAACAATAGGCTACATCTTCAGCACTGACCCATAAAAACAATTTAAAAAATTGATTATTTAGGATTACATTTGGTAAAACTAAACGCAAAACAATAGACCTGTAAAATGCTTTTATTTTGAAGTCCCAAGCAGGGGCACTTTCTGAAATCCAATTCAATCCATTACAATCTAAAAGAACTAGAGGCTAATTAGGCCAGTTACTAGAAAATAATTTTTGGCAGGTGCAAGTGAATGGAAACAGGACGTATCAGAGTGAAACTCCTTTTTTAAAAATGACAGCCCATCTTGCTCCAAATCAAATCAAATCAATACAAATCATGACAAGCGCAAATAAGTACACATTTCTGATTGTTTTACTGGCATTTCTGCTGTACCCTCTGTTTTAAAGCAGTAAACCTTCTAATGCCATATGTTTCATAAATTCATCACAACTTCATTTCAGGCATGTTTTATCAATAATGTAAAGTAAAAGACTGAAAAAAATACTCAGTTGACGGATGTAGACCATTAAAACTTTTTAATACTCTCCTTGTGCAATGAATATTTAAATGTACGCTGCATCTGAAAAAATGGAAGCACCTCTTACGATGTAAATGCATATTTATCTACGGATTTATGCTGTGTGCTGAGTGACATCTTACAGAATGCTCGTATTCATAAATGTAAATATTAGCAATAATAGGTGCTTTGTCTTGAAAATGACCTTTTTTTTTAAGAAAACACTTCTCTATTATTTAACTCGGAGTAAGACATGTTGAAGTGTAAAATGTTTAACTGGGATGGTCAAGTGAGCAGTATTTTTTTTAATCGTATTTTTTCCTCGCTTTTGGTCAAAAATTCTTCATTACTAGAGAAAACTGACCTTTGCATTAAGGTGAACTCAGTTGTTTATGAAAAGTGCTGTAACTGTGTACTGTGAGCTTTACAGAAGCTTTACTGTCTGTTGTTTGTTTCCCTCTCTCAGACACAGAGGTGGTATACAGGAACCAGGATGGTCATGTCATCAAGTTCAACTTCGTCCTGAATGAGACGCAAGTCATTCTGAGCAACAGCACATTCGTAAGTTTGGTTTTTCTGCTGCTTTTAACATGGCCTGTTCTTTTCTCTTATTAACCAGTAAACTGAATGAAATGTTATATTGTATATTAAATATGATTTTGTTGGTGTTTTACATTTTCTTTCATGAACTGAATATTTCACTTTCAGAAAATGAAAAATATTTTCTGAATATTTTCTAAAATCATCTCATTTTGGAAAATACCCGTTCATGCAATGATTTGGGAATCAATAAACTAAACTGAACCCACAGAGCAGAAGTCCATGACGAGGTAAAAGGGGAAAAACAAGCAATTTATTAAAATAAATCAAATAAATAAATAAACTAAGATTCTACAAAAAGTCCAAGGGAACAGAGACTGGACGTTTTCAAAAACATGAATAAAAAAGTCAAAAAAAGGAAAGTAACCCTGAGCGTGGACAGTTACTGACTGACATGATGAGGCGCGCTGACGACGTGACGTGGAACCTAGAACCAAGGTTTAAGTAGCAGGTGAATTGCAGGTGCATAAGTGAGAGGCTCCGCTCGGCCGCCCAGCCAGCCTCCTGAAACAGAGAACAGAAACACACTCCACAGGAAATAAACAAACAAAATAAGACCTCGGAACAGGCACGTGACAGTTCTCTTATTTTTAATTCACTTACATTTAGTATTTACTGTTTATACAGTGCATTTTGGTTTGGTTTAAATATATTCAGTGTCTTCTTAGCATATGACACAGGTGTAAACATTTGCATTGTATATATATATATATATATACACATGTTTGAACTGAACAAAGTCCAAGAACTTGACATTTAAAAGACTTTTCTTGTGTTAAAGTCATAAAATTCTGAGTGCAAAATAATCAGATTGCAGTGACACCAGAAAAACCACACGGCTGCTCTTCTCTGTTCTACTCAGCTCTCAGCGTTCTCACCTCGAGCAGAGAGGTCATTTGGTCCTCTTTGGAGATACCATCTCAGACTAGTGTTTGCCTGCTTGACATGCAATCAAATCACTGCCTCTAAATGTCAAATGAACACTCAATCTCGGGTTTTCTCCAGCAAAATCCATGTTTGTGATCTGATTATCATCAGAGAAGGAGGCCACATTTTGCTTTTTTCTAACTGGATCATAGTCCTGTCTATTTCCCATCACTCACACACTGCAAACTACACTGGCTGGCCAGAAAAAAGTCGCCACCTGGATTTAACTAAGCAAATAGGTAAGAGCCTCCTATTGGATAATTACTGCATGGCTGATTATCTTTCAGCTGACAACAAGTTATTTAACCCCAACTGATGCAATGAGTAGCTTCTCATTTCTGAAACAACCATGTTGAAAGACACATCCTGTGGTCGTGGAAAAGATGTTAGTCTGTTTGAGAAGGGTCAAATCATTGGCATGCATCAAGCAGAGAAAACATCTAAGGAGATTGTAGACACTACTATAATTGGGTTAAGAACTGGGACTGAACAGCTGTGTAGCCTTAGGAAAATCCCTAATCAGTGAGTCCAATAGGAAAAAAGGCTTCAGTTTGTTAGGGAGCATAAAGATTGGACTCTGGAACAATGGAAGAAGGTCATGTGGTCTGATGAGTCCAGATTTACCCTGTTCCAGAGTGATGGGAGCGTCAGGGTAAGAAGAGAGGCAGATGAAGTGATGTTCCCATCATGCCTAGTGTCTACTGTACAAGACTGTGGGGGCAGTGCAATGATCTGGGGTTGCTGCAGTTGGTCAGGTCTAGGTTCAGCGACATTATGTGCCCAAAGAATGAGGTCAGCTGACTACCTGAATATACTGATTTGGATGGATTTTTTTCTTCCCTGATGGCACGGGCATATTCCAAGATGACAATGCCAAGATTCATCGAGCTCTCAGATTCATCGAGCTCTCATCCTTTTCTGACATGGATTGGCCACCACAGAGTCCAGACCTTAACCGCATTGAGAATCTTGGGGATGTGCTGGAGAAGGCTTTGTGCAGTGATCTGACTCTGCCATCATCAGTACAAGATCTTGGTGAAAAATTAATGCAACACTGGACGGTGCTGTAATCAAAGCTAAAGGAGGTCCAACACTTCTCTTTGGTGGCAACTTTTTTTTTTGGTCAGTGTGTATAGAGTCGTGCAGCTGTGTTCCTCACAGTTTAAACATTTTTAGTATTTATGGCTACATGGAGGCAGAGTATTAGAGGCCCTGTGGTTTTAAGGACTAAGATTTTGTCCCTACACTCACCAGACTGACATTTTAGCTATACATTATGTGACCAGAAGTTTCCTCTCCCAGAAATACAAAAACCCCCCTGTTTAGCTGCTTTAGTTTCATTTTCATGGTATAAAAAGAGCAACGAATATGTCTTTTCAGGAGGCCTTTCATGACTCTTTATTTTCTCAACATGGCTTTAAAAAAAAATGACATTGTGCCTGCTTTTTAGTAGCCAGTAGTTTATTTTCTCATTAATTTACTTCATCGAGTTACACATCAGTGTCTATTTAGCTCATTTTCTTGACAGTCTTAAGCTGTCGCTTTACTTTGGTTGTCCTTTTTTTTCCTGTCAGACGGCATTCAAGGTGGTGAAGTACTCACTCTCTGCAGATCTGAAGTACGCGCTCTTCGCTTACGATGTCAAGCAGGTGAGTTTCACTATAAAAATGCCACGTCCAAACAACATGATAAATCAGAATGGCACAGAAAACAAACCCTCCAGATGATTGCTGAACTCTGATTTGCATCTCTGCTCATGAGCTGTGAGTGAAGTCGTGGATCATCCTCAACATTGCCAGCTGTTCTTCTCTGTTGGCTGTTGTTTATTTCCTGACAGGCTGTCATTTCCATTGTTCTCCTTTGAAATGCCCAGGGGGGCTGTCACTTATCTATCGGCACACACCACGCACATACCCACAGGCAATAGCCATTTTCAACAGGTTTGTTTGAGCTTGATTTTATTTATGCTCTATATTACAATACAATATCTCATCTCATGTGCAATGAATATCAAAGGTGTGCTGTATATATTTTGGATCTTATCTTATCCCACATATTAAGCTTTTTCTATTTTCTGCTTTTTTATTATCAGAGTTGACTTTAATTTAAAAAAGACCAACTCTGATGCTTTTGAATAATTAGGATAATTCACAGGCACCACATGGATCAGGCAGACAAGTGCACACCAACTGTTGTTGGAGGAGTGAATTGTTGTATGCAAACAAACTCTCCGTCTTTCCCAAAAAAACAAATGGCATCACCTGACTTAAACAGGTGTGGATTTATGTGTTGTGTTTCTGTTTCTTTAGCCTTAATGTGTGTTGTTTCTTTTTTTTTTTAGTCATGTTGTTTTTTTACATTGATTTTTTTTTTAGACTTGTTTGCAAACAGATGGATCCAGGCCCAAGGCGAGAAACTCTGCAGCAGAAAAGCTAAAGGATATTTGTGGCTCATGCCATACAGTAGTATTTCTGGGATGATTGTCATGATGATTCTGTGATTTGCCATGCATGAAGGGAGATCAGCTGTGAAGGAAGCTTGACAGTAAAGCTTACCCCAAAGGAGTCAATAAAGTGTCACAACCTTATTTGAACTTGACGTGAGGATCCTGAAGTTCCTATAAAGTTCATATATATATATATATATATATATATATATATATATATATATATATATATATATATATATATATATCTGTTATATATTGCAGTATATATGTGTATATATATCTGTTATATATTGCAGTAAATATTGCAGAGTAAATATTAGGGGATGGCAACGCGGAGTCCTCGGTTTTGCATATTCCAGTCACTGTGAGAACAGAACCACTGTAATTTTAACAGGTTGAATGTGCAGACCAATATATGATTTAACATTTAATGACACATTATATCATTTTGTTCTGTTTCCATGATGTTGACCTTTTCAAAGTGCACATTTCACTCTAAACGCATTATTTCGAATGTTTATGACTTTATGAAACTTAGGACTTTGAATTCTGTAAAGTCAAGTTTGCTGAAATAGAAATAGGAAATAGATCCTACCACGTACAAATGTGATCTGTATCAAAAATATTAAAATAAAATAGGTTTGTTGTATTTATATTGCACTCAGGTCTAGAGATTGTTGATTTCTCTCATGTTCTTTTGTTTGTTATCTTCCTGCTGGTATTTATTCGCTGCTCCAGTGACTCCGTTCTTTTCCTGAGGTGGAGTTACCGACATTGGCCCAAGGTTATAAGACAGGGATCAATATTTGCATTATATAATGTTTTGAACTCTCATTGCAGATGTACAGATATTCATACACAGCATCCTACATCATTTACAACATCTACACAAGGTAAGCCATTTTACCAAATTTTTTTCAAAAATGCCATCTGATAAATTAATGCCTTGGCGTTCAGAAAAAATCTATAGTGGCTGCTTATAGAGCATATAGACCTATGTATGTCATGTGACTTAGTTTGTTTATTCTGCCACGTTGACAGGAAACTCTTCTGCCAAAATGAACAGTGCCACTGCTGATTTCAAGCTGTTAAGAGATCAAGTGATATATCGCAGAACTTATCAGACTGAATATAACAGACGTCACTCCATCTTATATGCTTGCTTTATGGCACTGGTCCACCTCTGGCATCTCTCAGGATATTTAGGGATCTGAAAAAAAACTAATTGACTAATAATTGACTAATTTGGTTTCCCAAGCACTTTTATGAAAACAGCTGGTGACGACTCAGAGACGAGGTCCCTCACATATTTCCCGGTATATATGCTGCCCATTTAATGTCTATTGTTTTAAAAATTCAGAGTGGCCTCCTCCCAAAATGGCGTCAAAATTGCATGATCCTATCACTTGCAATGTTAGACTCAAATGCAGGGTTTAAATACAGACAGAAACTACACACATGCTCTGAAACAAAATAAAACAGGAAGTCCACGACACCAGCAAGACAAAAACACATCAGGAAAATTAAAGCCCAAAGAGTAACTAAAAGTCTAAATATGTGTGTGTGTGTGTGTGTGTGTTTGTTTGCATGTGTTTATCAGGGAGGTGTGGGAGCTAAATCCTCCTGAGGTTCAGAACGCAGTTCTCCCATATGCAGCATGGGGAAAACAAGGACATCAGCTGGTAAGACTCAAGGCCTAATCTGTCCAAAAAGTTTTCTTGGTTATAGCCTGACACAGAATGGAGCTAAACAAAGTTCAAGTAAAATAAATCCACTTGGGACTGATCCTGTTGCAGTTTTGCGAATGCAGATGTCAAAACGCTGGCGTGAAGCTGAAGAGACAAAATGCATATTTGCTGCATGGTGAGATGAACCGGATGAAATGAAAACAGGAAGCAGGAAATTAAAAAGAAAAAAATGAAAAACACAGTGTACATAGCAGCAAAAGCATGATCTCGAAGGGAGAGTAAACAGCTGCCAGGCAAAACTCAATTAAATTGAATTTAGGTCTGATAAAGAGAAAAGGAATATTACTGAATATGCGTGTGTGGGAGTCTGATTCTCCTCTTCGTTTTCAGATCTACATCTTTGAGAATAACATCTACTACCAATCAGACATCAGGAGTGTGTCCCTGAGAATAACCTCCTCTGGGATGGAAGGAGTCATTTTCAACGGGCTCGCTGATTGGTTGTATGAAGGTGAGCCAGCATCACGTGTGGAATGCGATGCCACCACAGTTTGTGATCTGGGTTAAGGCTGTGCTCACATCTCACTTTTTTCCACAATATTAAAATGCAGTGTTTATGTATATGTTTAAATAAGTAGTTTTTTTTTAAGGTGTTTATTCATCTCTTGATGATAATCCCTGTTAAACATGTCTATAAATTAAGGAGGAACATTTTAAATGCTAAAGGTTTTAAGATTTCGCCTTCTTTCTCAGATGCCTGGAGGCATTAAAAAAAGATGAAACATTCTGTGAACTTTGGTGATGGATACAGTTTCGGGACACACTGCTATTGCCCTCGGTTCAGCTGCAAATTAAGTTTTTCAAAGATTTGTTTCTGCTATTAAAAATTCAGCAGAGGAGACTCAACAAACAAAGCAGAATATCAGTAAAATGCATCTACAGTCCATTAAGTCGCTGTGTAAACAAACTCAACAACATGCTCTGTTTGCAGTTTGTGCATCATAATCACGGATGGGAAACAAAACAGGAAACTTTCAGCTCTGAGAGTCGCTGTGGGGTGTTTTATTTTTGTTATATTTACAGTGGAGGAAAGAGCAGGATAAGTGTTCTTATTGTCCTATTTTCACTGCTCACAATGAAACATGGTCATTCTTTTTTCTTATCAGAGGAGATTCTGCGTTCACACTTGGCTCATTGGTGGTCACCGGATGGAGAGAGACTGGCCTTCCTCACCATCGATGACACTCAGGTTCCCAACATGGCTCTGCCCCAGTTCACTGGCAGCACCTACCCACGAGGACTGCAATACCCATATCCTATGGTGACCTTAAAGTGCAGCGTTACATATAAATGCTCGTATTTTGTTCTGTGCCCCCTTTCTAATGTTTAAATTTAAATGGTGCATGTTTACAAATGGTTTCTGTGTCCTATGAAATAACACAACTTAAGGCACCAAGTGGAAGGGAGTTTCTAGACCAACAAACATCATCTAATGTCAAGAATAAGGGGAAAGAACATTTTCTAGAACTAATGGAAGTCAATCTTATTGACATTTATTGTAAATTTTTCGACAAAATTGAGATGAGTTACACATTTTATTGTTGTTATCTTAGCAAAATAATTCTCTGATTTCAAAAGCAGTTCTTAAATCCACCAGTATGTGTCTCTTTATTTCAGGCCGGTCAGAGAAACCCCGAGGTCAAGTTGTCGGTGGTGAACCTGGTTGGAGCGACGCACACTCAGGAACTGCAGCCCCCAGATCAGCTGAGAAACAGGTGAAACACTCCCACACACCCACAGAAAAGGACCTAAAGAGCTGGCAAATACAAGCACACACACGACAACTGTGCTCACTGTCTACGGAAAGCTCCGCACTGATCTTCCTCTCTTCTGCAGAGATTTCTACATCACCATGGTGAAGTGGATCAGTACCACTCACCTGGCTGTGCGCTGGGTGAACCGGCCTCAGAACATGTCGCTGCTGACAGTGTGCGATGCCAACTTAGGAGTCTGCCTTCAGGTACAGGAGCTGCTTCTGACTGAATACCTGGTCTCAAAACTCCCTCATCTGTTGCTGAAGACATGCAGCTGACAAATGACTGAAACGTTTGCTTTAGGCAGTCTGAGTCATTTTGACAAAAGATGGTAGACATGGAAAGAACTCATTAAATATAATTTGCTTAAAGCTGCAAGATCGGTTTGTCAGTCAACTGCATTTGAACACATACTGTGGTAATCAATAATTTTTGTGCCAATATCAGGCTACTTCACTGGGATGGAGGTGTGCACTCTTGTATTTCGATCGTTTTACATCATGCCTGGTTAAAAGTCAGGTCAAGGCAGTTTTATTGAAACATCCCAACAGCACAAACACAATTTGCCTCGAAGGGCATTACAGTCTATACAGCAAAAAGGACTTGTAATTGGAGGAATATTATTGATAGTGAACAGTGCAGGCATGAGTGTTGTTTTAGGACAAACTTCTGCTTCTTAAGGTCACAGAAAAATCCCAACATTCACACTATATACTGTACAAAAACTTGAAAACGTGCAAAAAAGTGTGACACAAAACTGATCAAAATTGATTGTTGCTGGATTTCTTCACAAACCGATTCTCATTTGCTAAGTGGATTTCATTTGTCATCCCTTTCGTTCAGAAACATGCTGACTCCTCAGAGACATGGCTTTCCAGGCAGGTAAATCATTTCTCATAAGAGTGTGTGATATCTCTCTCTCTCTCTGCTGTACTGTTGTCACTGCAATGTATGCAGTTTTCTATTATTGAGGCAGATCAGCGGCAGAAGTCATTCATGCATAAAGCAAGTCACCTCTTAAGTCTGTGTCTCTCCCCTGCAGAGACAGGAGCCGCTGTTCTCCACGGACAGGAACAGGTTTTTCCTCGCTCTGCCCGTGAAACAAGGAGGTCAGGGAGATTTCCACCACATCGCCATGTTCACAAAAAAGGTGCCTGTCCTCTGCCGTTCATCCCAGACACACTGTGTCTCTCTCCGACTCTGTTTTGAGTTCCTCATCGACTCATTAGGGGTTAGGGTTTTCTTTTGTTTCATAGCAGGTGGCAACCACAGCTATCATAAAACAATAGTGGTAACAGAAAGTAGCCACACTTCATATATGCGAAGAAATTAATTGGGTTTCCAGTGCAGACGGGAAAGTGACATGGACAAGCTCGACAGGGAACTACAGTGACCTTTACATACCCGAAAGGATGTCGTTCATCTTCACATTGTAAACTCTTCACATTGTAAACAGTACATATAAACAGCTTAATCCAAAGCTTCAAAAACAAAATGAATTTTAGAGCGATTACACACCTATTCAAACATGCTTGTGAGTTATTACGCAATTTCTGTCAATAACCACTCCTAAATGATGTGCACTGGACCTTGAAAAGCAACAGACGTGTTGAATTAATTTTTCCCCTCTGTGTTTCCAACTGGTTTTCTTTCAGTTACGAAGTGACCACGATGAAGTGCGCCACCTGACAACAGGGGACTGGGAAGTGACAAAAATTGTGGCTTACGATGAAAACGACCAGATCGTGTAAGTTTCTGTTTTTGTTTCACACACTAAATTCAAATAAAACCCACTTTTCAAATAGCAACAAGCACTGTTGCTATTTCTATTACAGCTGTTTTTACTGCCAATACTGGTACTTGATGAATAGAATAGAATAGAATAGAATAGAATAGAATAGAATAGAATAGAATAGAATAGAATAGAACTATATTTTCTAGCTGGGACAGGAAAGGCAGCCAGTGTATGATGCTTTTGGTGCCCTAGATCTGCAGACATGATTCACAGTGGAAAAATATGCATTAGAAAATGAATTATTAAAGAGTCTGTGCAATATGACTTGTGGTTGGAAGTGTGTCTTTGGCATTTTCTCCTTAAATACATCTTGATTGTGGCTAAGCATTTAACTGCGCCTCAAAAGGAGCAGGAACACTTTGCAGTTAATTTCTCTACCATTATAACCGATTTATTTGAAAAGGCATGCTTTTTTTTTAAAGGTCTTCTGTGAATCACAGGCAGGATCTACGACCTTGTCATACTGTAGCCGCTCTGCTTTTCTCCACACAGATACTTTCTGAGCACAGAGGAATCTGCCCAGCAGAGACACTTATACAGGTACAACATAACAACCACACATTCTATTTAAAAGTGTTTTTTCAGTCTTTATTTACCACCATTACGTGTGACGCAGTAGTGGTCAGTCAACATTTTGGCTTTCTTTCTTTGACAGCGTGTCCACCATCAGCCCGTTTCCAAGGAGATGTCTCACCTGTGGACTAAAGGAGGAGTGCACCTTCTTTGACGCAGATGTTCACCCTGATGCACATCATGCCATCCTGTACTGTAAAGGTCAGTGAGAGCAAAAGCTAAATTAAATAAAAAACATGTTATTAAGTTATTTATTTGGGATGATGATTTTGTAAGCAATAGTCTTGGCATATCAGAGTCTGTATGATTAATTGAGATTGTATAAATCAATAATGTTGGGTTTTAGAGATTAGGGAGAAGTACTTTGATTTGGAACAGTAGGTTGATAACTTTGTGAATGTCATTGTAAATAGCTATAGGCACAAACTGGGAGATTACCATGATACATGTTTTAGTGATACCAACACTAAAACTTAAATTTCTCAGTGTGTTCACTCACAATATACAGATTTATATGCACATAGTGTAATAATTTCATAAGAATGTTCATGTTATTGCCTTTTTGTTTGATTTAGCCTTCTTGCTTTAGTTAATGCCAACTTTTTTTTTTTTTTTTTTAATCCCTCTGCCTGTAATGAGTGAAAATATTATCATCGACTTGTGTCGCACTCATAACTTGACAGAAACATTCAACGTCGTTTCTCTCGCAGGCCCTGGAGTTCCAGCTGTGCTGCTTTTAAGTTTTGATGACATTGACTGTGAGTAATCAGAATTATGTATAGCTAATAAATGAAACCAGAGTGTATGATGAGCAGCTGTTGAGCTAGAGGACACAAGTAATTGGTACATTTTCAAGATGTTTTTTATTATCACACATTAAAAGGCAATGATTCATCTCATTTCCATAATGTAGCTGATAGCTAGTGCTCCTGTTTAGAGAGGAAAATACTGAGCTCTGTGTCTTATTTCTCTAATGACACAACAATGGAAATCCAGCTTCCTTTGTGGAATAGTTAGTGGTCATAAAATAAAAATGCAGCGATGTCCTACTATTGCCTGTCTTGAAGATGAAGTGGTTAATATTTTATGTAACCTCTTATTGGTGGTGAGTTCACCTCTGCGTAACCTCGCTGCTCATCTGCACCACCTAGAGGACACGCGCGTTCTTGGCAGGGAACATCCACTCAACGAATGGATGCTCAGGCGAGACAGGTTTAGGTCAACTGTGATTTAAAGGTGAAATTGCATTCACCGTGCAATGCAAGAGCACAGAATTGGGTGACACAAAACAGTAATGGTTTTCTCCAGTGCACTTTTTTTTATACATAGAAAATGTAAAGTGCCCCATATTAAAACATTAATGCAAGAATTTATAACCAATAGATTAAATAAATAAATAAATAAATAATTGGAGCTGAGGAAATGCCAGTTTGTAAATGAGAGTCTGTTTAACACTTTTTTTTTGGTTTTCTACAAAATTCCATATGTGTTCCTTCATAGTTTGGATGTATTCAGTATTAATTTACAATGTCCAAAATAAAAAAAAAATTAGGAAAAACATTGAATGAGAAGGTGTGTCCAAACTTTTGATTGTTACTGTATATGTTTATAATGGTATAAACATTTTAGTTTTAGTTTTAGTTGATAACCAAAGGGAAATGTGTATGGATTTGAATATATAAAAAATGAATGCAAAATTTAAATATCTACCCATTTGATAACAAAAGGGGTGCTATAAAACTGTGTTTCACCGAGACTTGCCATGTTGAAGGAAAGGGGGGGGGGGGGGAATCCCATCTGCACCAAAATAAATCATAACATTGTTTAAAAATAGGTTCAGTTCAGGCATTGCATGGTCTAATTTCTAGTCTATTATTACCAATGTGTTCTTTCACTTCAAACAGCGTATTTTATCTTGGAGAACAACCTGCCTCTGCGGACTGCGCTGGAGACGAAGAGGACAATTCACACTGATGTCAGGATCATCACTAATGACAACTATGGTACAGCAAAAAACACACTGAGCAGCTGTGTGAGATAATGGAGACACGTACAGAACGTGAATGACATGAGTGTTATTTCCTGCTCTCCCCCTGCTAATGTCTCTTTACCTCCTCTCTCTCTCTCTCTCTCACACACACACACACAGAGCTTCCTGTGAAGCTCATCTATCCTCCCGACTTCTCCGAGTCCTTCCTCTACGGCCTCCTCCTTATTGTGTAAGCTGTGATTACATTTGAATTTTTACCTGCAGTCTGCCAAATGCGTTATTTCCTCAGAATTCCACATTATAGACACGTTGAAAATGCCCGTGAATCCATTTTGAAAGTGGCACAAAGAACTTCTTTTTCCTGCATCAAAAGCGAAATAAAAGTCAGGACATTAACAGCTTAGCATTTTACAGAAAAATATACACAGACACACAAGCATAATGGAAAAAGCCTTTAGAGCAGAAGTGTTAGCGTTCACGTGCTTTTACTGCACAGAACTTCCAGAGCTGCCTGGTTAAACCAATAACTATAACCCTAAACACAGATCACACTGCTATACTTTCAAATCAGACAGTTTAACAATGACAGTTGATCAAATGCACCATTACTACTTTTTATTACGTTGCTCATTCATTGTCTACCACTTTATCCTTCACATGAGGGTCGTGGGGAGCTGGATTCAATCACAGTTGACATAGGGCAAAAAGGCGTGCCAATCCTATTATGTTATTAAATTTTAAAAATAATGGGAGGAATTTTTTTTCTTCCTCAAAATCCACAAAAAAAAAAAAGAATAAATAAAATAAACAATAACTTGATTACCATTATCTTATGAGGCTGGCTTTATTGTATCAATATCTTACAAACAGCTAAACAAAATAAAATTATTCAGACAAGCTTTTTCTTTCACTTTGGATATTTTTAAATGCATGTTATTCCCTTTTATTGGATGTTTTCCCTGCATGCTTGTCAAACCGGACTGAAGCACTCTACCTTTTATTCTTATTTATTTTTAGCTGCTTCCTATGTAAAAACAGTGTTATATAAATATTTTTATTATTTTTATTATTTAAAGCTGAGTATGAGCCTCAATATATATTTATATATTTATATCAACAGCTGAGTCAGCTCTACAGAGGCCATGTTTTTACAATAGCCCTCAATGGACAAATTAAACATAACAGGTGAGGAATATTTAGCGGCAACATGCAACTAAACCAGAAAATGTTTATACATTTTACACACTGTGCCTTTAAACCCATCAGCTCCACACAGTTCTCTCTATGTCTCTTGGTATAAAAGTGTTTAGATCTGACAGGAAGTGATTCATTTTAAATTGATACAGATGGTTCCTGTTCACACAGACCAAACAGAGGCAGAATAATGGCACCGTCAACAACATGAAATCACCATAAGTTGCTCACAAAGCATTACTGTGACGGTGAATAAAGGGCTCTGTCTGTTGGTGGTGGTGTGTTCTGATAGTGGCAGTTCTCCTGGTGATCAGACGGTGACAGATAAGTTCAGGTTGGACTGGGACTCGGTGCTGGTTGGATCCGAGCAGGTCATTGTGGCGAGAGTTGACGGCCGAGGGTCGGGGTTCAGAGGTCAAAGGTGCCATATAGTTACATAAACAATCAACACAGCAAATACTCCGTGTGTGTGTGTGCATAAATCTTTTCTGACCTTTCTCTCTCTCAACTGACAGGGTTTTGAAACAGGCTCACATGAGGCTCGGCACAGTGGACGCAGACGACCAGATTGCAGCGATTGAGTACGTAATGACGTTGGAATGGCAGACGAAACCAGATTTCAGAGAGTCTTAGATTTTCTGAGAGAACCTTCAATTATTTCCTGCTCAACATGAGAACAAAAAAACAAAAAAAAAGGCATGTTTGTGATGATCTGCGTCTCTCCTCAGCAGCCCCTCTCTCTTGATCAAAGAATAACCTGTGTCCTCCTGTCGGCCTCTTATTTGTGTGTAAATCAAATCTTCCTCCTGAGGCCACTTTCATTCACTAATGAAGTTAAACTGTGCATCCACACCTGTGTTCTTTAGATACCTGGTTGAGCTGCCGTTCATCGATCACACTCGTGTTGGAGTATTTGGAGAGGTTCGTGTGAATTTTATTTCATTTAATCTTGGAACTAGTCATAAGCCTCTTTGTTATATTGCTAAAAGAAAACAAACAAAGAATTGAAAGGGTAAAGAAAACAAAAAGTCCTATTGTACGACATAAAGCTCCTGCATAAATCCGGCAGTTGTGACAGGAAGATCTCCATTTCCATGGATGTCACAGTTTAAATACTGCATAAACACATAATTTGATGTCTGTCAAATATAAAGGAAATTAGTCAGAATGGAAAAGAATGGATAAATGCTTTATCTAAACTAATAAAAACCTACACTGATCAGCCACAACATTAAAACCAGTAACTGGTTTTAAATTTGCGGCTCATTTTAGGATCTGTGGCCCATTTTGAAATAGTTTATTCTGAGTCATCAATAATAGAATTTGGAATTTATCCGATATTTATCTCTATGGCTTCACTAAATCAAGGTTTAATAATTCGGGGTGAATGCTATTAAATGCACTAAAAGCTTTGATTAATATTAAGTTATTTTTATTTACAGTGTAGACACAGTACAGCAGAGCTATTCAATTAATTTGGAATTGGGGCCAGCTCATGAAACTGAGGCAGAATAAGGGGTCGGAGAGTAATTATGGTAACAAATAAAGACATACCGAAGGAATCAATATATTCTATTCTGTAAATGCAGAACAACATACACTCATTGTACATGCACTAAGACACATAGGCCAAAGGCATTGTTACATTCAAATGGTAATACAATGTTGAGAAATCAGAGACACAGACAACTAGAGAAATGCAATAAACTAACAGAAAACATCCAGTTAATTGCACATGACTGTACCATCACATCTTTACAGCTTGTCATCCTCAACTGACTGGCTAAAAAAAAGAATCGGTAACTGAATACATCTCACACTTTTTTTTTACTTCTAAAAAAATAAAAAATACTGCCCTATAAATCCACACATGGACTACTACTGTACTCACTTTTGACCATTTTGAACGTAAACCAGACACCTTAAAGGAGACATACACTACACTGAATTCAATAATAAAGTGTACCCAAACTTTTGACCGCTAGTGTAGAATGGTCTTTTTTGAACCAAAAATCGAGATTACAGATGTCTACTTAGATAAACTAAATAATATTTATGGTCAAAAACCTCATAGTCTCTTCAGATTAAGCCAGTTTATTGCTCATCTCTGACAGCATTTGAACAGGCACTCTGTTTCTGAGCTAATGCCCGCCCCCCAGAACACTGAGTCTCTTGCGATTGGCTAGCTACCAAGTGCATTCCCACTCGCTTGTGATTGGCCAGCTATGAGCGGACTAACTGCTGCGCAGTGCTTCACCCCCGGAACCGCAGGAGTGTCAGTTTGAGTGCCTGCATTGTTTAATTTACATGTAAAATAAACCGTTCATAAGTTGTTCCCTATGCACACAGTTTCTCACAGCTCATGCAGCAGTTCACTTTTAAAACAGGGAGCTGAGAAAAACAGAAAGCACACACGATCCCTGCCTGCCGCACAGTAGTTAGCGTATGTGCTAACCCGAGACACTCGCAAGCCGACACAAAAATACACACATTTCCACACAAGTCATGCAGCGTTTTGCTTGTAAACAGCATCATCTGGAGCTGAGACAAACACTCACTCTTACTCACTCATTTTCTACCGACAATGAGAAAAGGCAAACACACAGGCTGCCTTTCATGAGGCTGCAATTAGCCGTTGTTAGCTATTGCTATTCAAGACAAGAAGCAGTCAAGCTACAAAGACATTATTACCTCATTTGGAAATACATTGCTTTCAGGAAATCCATTACGGATTGTTGGAGCTGCTCCCTACTTGAGATGAAGTTTTGAGCTGAGTCCCAAAGTTTGTATAACTATTCACTTCAAAGTAACTGCTACAAACAAACAAACAGAATTTCAGGAAGCTTAGCAGGGATATTACTATCAAAAATGAAAGATATCCACTCTGCTCTTTTTTGCTCATTAGAAGGGAGTCTATTAAGCGTCTGATGTTGTTTTTGACAACCAGCAACAGAGCAACATTGAACTGAACCTTTCTTCTGAGACATATTTTTCTCAACAGATACAATAGTTGTAATGGCGGAAGCGATTCAGCTTCTTCTTCTTCAGGTTGAATGTTAACGTCCATGACCGGGAGTAGCTTTTGTGGGAGGGTTCAATACACGCCAAATGTGCTAGTTGCGTAACTAAACTCGACTTTTCAAAATCGCTTGCTTGAGCACAGGTAAACAGAGAAGCCCTTTTTTTCCTCAAAAGTGGCTGAAGTGTTTATTGTGACACTTTAGTGATGTTTAGATATGGGAAGGACACGGGGGACACACCAAAAAACAAACATTAAACATTAGAAATTTGATTTTCCAGTGAATGTCCTCGACAGGCAACATCAAATGTATCTCCACCAACAAAAATAAAACCAAAGTGCATAGTATGGTACAGAATAGAATCTGTATCGGCAGCAGAGAATCAGCAGCAGAGCCGGGTTGGAAAGCAGAATCAAAGTTAGCGTGCGTCGTCCTCAAATGCCTTCTCAAATTATACTCTTTGCACACGGCGAGGCGCTAGTTGCAGATGAAGCACACCAGATTCGCATCAACGGCAAATAAATGTGTATTTTTCTGTCCATTCCTTGCTGAAATGCCTGTTCTCCGAGTCAACTTTTCCCTTTCTTCAAGGTAGAGAGAGAGTTTTTCTTGCTAGTCACATTTCGTGCTTGGCTTGAAAGAAACAAGTCAGAGCAGTCAGAGCTCTACACTTCACTCCAAGGGACGGTACAAAATTCCTAAACGGCTGGACCCGGTCCGGGGGCCGCCAATTGAATAGCAGTACAGATTAGAGAGACAGACCATAAGTGTAAGCATTTTTTTTTATCATTTATTGTGATTAAACTGTTATATTTTATCGTATGGAGGAAAAAAAAAGAGAAAACAAATCATCAGCCATCGACTGCACTGGTTTCTAACGATTGGCATTGGCCATTGAAAAATACATCTTGGTCGACCGCTAGCTGCAGGCTTATCCTCAATGTCTGGTTAGTACAAGTGTGACTGTGTTTTTAATATAGAGCCGTGTTTCGTTGCTGACTGTGAAACATTTTGACTGTGTCTCTGTGACTGTGGTCAGGACTATGGCGGCTTCCTCACACTGACGATGCTGAAGTCCACAGAGTGGCTGTTGCGGTGTGCTGCAGTTCAGGCTCCCATCATTGACTGGTCCATGTACGGTGAGCAAAAAGCTCCCCTTTGCTGCCCACGGCAGGGAAGTGCTGATGTTTCTAACTTCGTCTGCTGCCACAATCATTTTCTGATACTTTTCTTCTTCATATGTTGTCTGAGTAGTGTGACATGCAGGTTGTGTTTTGGGAATTTAGACTTACTGAAGTTTATAATGTAAAGCATTCTTTTTGATAGGAGCAGTATTAGGGCGACACTGTAGCTGCAGACTTGGATTTGAATTGAAAAGACTCTGAAAATCCTCTTTGTTCTTGTATTCTAAGCAAAAGCAGAATCTATTGAGGATTTCAGGCTTTGAAATACACTATGTGTATTTTAAAAGATGAGAAATATCTTCCTGTATTCATTGGAAGTATAAAAAGAAACATTCCTGTTGCTTTCTACTCTAAAACACCATTTCTTTCTTATTCTACTCATTTCTTTCTCTTTCAGCCTCGGCAGTTTCTGAGAGGTACTTTGGCTTGCCTTCATCTGAGGAGAACAGATACCAAGTGAGCTGCTTCCACCAGTCATCTGTTGCTTATCCTATTTATTTATTTAATATTTTTTATGCACCAAATGATCAAACGTTAAGTGGAGATTATTATATCAAACCCTGTGTTTGCAGAAACAGGAGTTAAAGAATAGTATAGTGCCAACGTTATTCAAATTTATTATTAAAGCAGGGGAAAAAAGCACCAAATCAATCAAATATGTGAAACTATGAGATACTTAAAGCTAAGCACGTTTAGTGTTCAAAAATCATAATTTATAAGCTGCTGCTTAAAGCCATCTAAAATGTAGTGGAAAAGAAGTGGAATAATAAAAACCAAAGCATGATTAAAAGTAGCTGTAAACAGTGATGTTTGCAGTAAACAAAATATCACTCTAGAGCTTTGATTCTGGAAATAATATTGATAATCATAGGTCAGATCCAGAGTGTTAAGGAGCATCTATTTCTCTTAAAGCAGATTCATGGTGGTTTAGTCACAATTGTAGCATTTTTATCATGTCTGAAACTAACCGCATTATGATTAAAGGATGCTTTTATAACCAAATCGGGTTCTGTGGGTACCAGATTTATTAGAAATGCAATTAAATTGATGTCTGTTTAAGATATAGAAGAAATGGTTGTTTTAGATGTTTCCTGCTCACATACACCTGATTCAAATGAATGGGTCGTTACCAGGCTGTTGCTTGATGACGGGCTGACAATTTGACTTAGATTTGTTGGAGCAGGGAAACATCTAGGATATGCAAGCAGGGCAGTGGGCCACTAGAAACAGGGTTGAGAAACACTGTTGTATTGCAAAAATTTTGTCTGCGTGGCAAAAGAGAAAAAAAAAAACATTACAAATCAGAGGTGTAGTTTTAAAACGGGAAAAAAGAAACGAAATCCCACCACAGTTGTCCTCCAAGTCAAGGTTGCGGTTAACGTGTGTTTTTCCTTCCTTTGTGGGCTGCCTGTAAGTGGGGCAGAGGACACTATTTTTGTGACTCTCGCAGCTGCTGATGGGGCTGGGGTGTGTGTGTGTGTGTGTTCTTGTACTTGTTACAGAGTGGGGACCAAAAATCGTATAAACACCTACCGAGTGAGGACAATTTTGCTGGTCCTCACTTTTTTTAGGGTTTAGGGTTAGGGTTAGAATTGGGTTTAGGTTAAGGTTAGAGTAAGGGTTAGGCATCTAGTTGTGATGGTTAAGGTTAGGGTAAGGGGCTAGAGAATGTATTATGTCTATGAGGGTCCTCACTCCGATAGAAGCGCAAACGTGTGTGTGTGTGTGTGTGTGTGTGTGTGTGTGTGTGCGTGTGTGTGTGTGTGTGTGTGTGTGTTTTAACTGACATGATGAGCAATGTGGCACAATATGATCAGACAATAATCAGGGGTACATCATCACTCGTCCTGTCCTCAGGAGACCAAAAGCAGTCACTGAAGTACTATAAATGGGTTATACAATGTGTGGCCAGAAAATGAGGCAGTGTGACTCCCTGCTGAATAAAGGACTAAAAGTAGAGAGATGACCTCGTGCACCAACGCTACCCACCGCAAACTGTGCATTTCTGCAGAATACGCACACTATTTTCTTTGATATGTGCAAAATCTACCTTTGAGTCAGACAGTGATGAGGAATAAAATACCTATACTATGGGGCCTTTGCAGGCCCTAAAAATAGTTGACCAAAAACATTTAAATTCTTCCGTTTGTTAATTCTGTTTTTAAATGAATTGAGTTTCTTCAAATCGAAGTACACAAGCTGAAAACCAAATGGATGATGATAGTCTAATCTAATTTTTTTTTAATCTATAATAATAACAACAGGGGGAAAAATCATTATTCCATGTGCAACAGCCATCTTCACCACCCAGAAATAGACACAGCACATTTCTAAATGTCTTTTTTTAAGCCATTTGATGAAAATGTGTTTTGTTGAGCCCTGTCAATTTTACTACATAAACAGAATGTCGAGTGATACATTTGCCTTTTGTGACATTCGTGGCTTTATATTTGTTTTGTCTGTATCTCTGTGTTTCAAGGCGTCCAGAGTTCTGACCAACATGAAGGGTCTGCAGGGAGGAACTCTGCTTCTGGCTCACGGCACAGCCGATGGTACAAGTATTTCTAACAGCAAAAGCACTTCATCAGATGTCATTGTCATGTTGACTCTCAAGGCCTGACTCCTTTCAGGTGTTGTTTGTTTTTGAAATGAAACCCCTCAATGTAGGGCATTAAAATGCACTCAACCCCGCGCCAAAGCACTTATTTGTACGTCTTGTTTTTTCCTCCACAGCGAACATTCACTTCCAGCACTCGGCAGAACTCATCAAACATTTAATAAAGATTGGAGCAAACTACACAATGCAGGTAAATAATGACACAAAGGAACTGCCCTTTTTTGAAAAAGTAACCGGGACTGTAGACAAAAAAAAAGAGTAAAATTAACACCATCAGAAAGAAAGAGCTTCTCATTCATTTCCCTTCAAATCAGTAGTTCCACATGTTGGGCAATGGACTCCAATAATGAGCATAAAAATTAGAATTGTGACTGCATAATTACATAAAATACTGTATATACAGTATGATTGACTTGTTTTTCCAACACTTTTTTTGATAAAACTCTTTGATGTTCACATAAAATCAAAACCTGACAGTTTTTACAACTGAGCTGAATGAAAATATTTCTGTTTTCCAAAATATATCCTATTTCAGGATCTTAGGAAATCTCCATTTGTATTTCAAATAAAGTTTAAAGTTCAACCAATGTTCGGCAGCACAGCAGGAGTCTAATTACGCAGTCAACATCTGAAAAAAAAACATAAACTCTACACCACACACATGAAATTGTGTAGTTTCTGACAAATTCACCTTTTTGACAGTAAGTAATAGTTGTAATGATGTCGCTGCTGTGACATCATTGTTTTGTTTTTCATGGTTATTTACTTTACCTGAGGCTGACATTACTCTTTTAATTCAAAATCAAATTTTCCATCCCAGGGCTCATAAAACCTTATGTCACACCTCGATGAGTCACATCAGAAAACATATGTGCATGAAAATGAGGGTTATTTGTTTCAATGACTAAAAAAAAAAAAATCTTAAATAATGTTTCCTGCAGATAAATGCTGTGTTAAAACTTTATTCTGGGCATAGTTTTGAATTTGCATTCACAAAAAGCTGAACAAAAAGTATGTGTTTCAGGTTTGTTGGAAAGCCTTGATCTGGTGTGGTTTTTTTTTCCGTTTCAGATTTATCCCGACGAAGGACACTTTCTGTCAGAACGCAGCCGCATTCAGCTGACTCACTCCCTGATTGGTTACTTCAAAGGTTGTCTCCTCGACGCGTCATCGCTACTCGACCAACAGCGCGGCGAAGAGTGAGAAGGCCGCCACTGAACCGTGTTTCGACAGTGTTTGTGTTTATGAGCACGTGTGCCCCTGCTAGACTGACATGTGTCGGCCACGTGTGTAGACATGTGTGTCATGTGTGTGTTTTATACCCGTAGAACGTTGTTTAATCCCTCTCATCATGCAGCATCAGACTATTTTCTATCCTTGCCGCCTCAGTTTTCACCTATAGTGGGCACTATGACAAACTACCGTGTGTAACAGGTGGATTAGAAAGAGAAGGAATCATGTCTTTCTTCTGGAGAGACAAAACGGGTGACATGTAAATCCTACAAAAAAAAAAAAACATTTTGTCCAAAAAACATAGCAGGATTTATTGGACAAAATTTAATATAATATCCATAAATATATTTGTATACGTGTATAATTAGTTTAAAAATATATATATTTTGATTTTCATAGCATTATACATGTAATTTAGGCCAGCGCCTTGCTTGTTTCTACAGCAGCCTGAAGGGACAAATATGTGAGAGTGTGCATTTAGCTTCTTTTTTTTTTTTTTTGAAACAAAAATTTACCGAGCAAACGAGGACAAATGCATCCTTTTCGTGACACGAAGGCCACCGTAGTTCACTGATGGGCTTGGGATCGCAGTTAGATGTCACTAGTTCTGACACTCTGGACCAAAAATATTCACAGTAGAATAAGAGGGAGTAAAATATAAAACTGTTTACTGTTCTGTTGAAGGGTTGTATTCATCTGTCAGTGTATGCTTATTTTATTTGTTTTTTTTTTTACTTTGTCTAGCCTTAAATAGATTTTTTTGTCGTTGTTGATCAACTGCAAGCTCTTTCTCTAAAGTATTAAACTTTTTTTTGTTTTGTTTCTGCTCTGTAGGAATGTCATCACTATTTCTCTGTCTACTGACTCTACCAATTTTTAAACGCATGTTCCAAAAATTCTTTTAGAAAAACATCTATTTCTACCATCTTGTTTTTCCTATCATTGTACAGCCTTAGTCTCCTCATTTTTTTTTATCACATACATAAGTGTGACAATGTCATACGGTAATGTTAGACAGCAATAGATGGACAGACTTTAACATTGTAAAAAGGGATTTATTTATTGTTGTGTTTGTTTCCCACAGTGTATATTTATCGCTTCGTAAAAAGTACTTTTTTGACACATATTCTGAAATAACTTTTTTCACTGATTTAATGTCTAGAGTTTATAGCTTCAGCCTGAAATCTATTTGATTAATCTATTATATATATATAATACATATATTAAATTAACAGTTTCCCCAGAAAGACTGAACATCAGTCCAAAACATTACTTGGGCACAATTTTCTTTGTGGAAAAAATGCAAACACGTTTTGTTTAAATGAAATAGCTGAAAAAGGAAACTAAATTCAATTTAATTTTGTGTATTTATTTAAATATCGCTGCACCACTTCAAACAAGCCTATATCTGTTGCCGTTTTCACAGTTATGTAAAGCATAGCACTAAAAGGCATCATACTGGAAGTGTCATGGCAACACGGAGCCTGAGAGCACTTCTGGCTGTTACAGATGGACATGAGAGTAATCAGAGGATTACTGTCTGTTGCACACAAGTGCCATTAATCACAACGTGCAACAGTGTGATTTTGGACAAGAAAAGACAAATTGCAAATTTAATTTCTGGAGTTTTTGAGCCATATTAATAAACCCCATCATTTGGCTAGCAATCAGTTGCCATGGCGGCCATTTGGTATCTGGGTACAACCTCACATCATAATTTAATTTAAAGGTGAGGCATGGAACTGTATGGCTCTTGGGCCAGTCTGATGCTTATGCAGTATCTCCCTACATAGATTTAAAGACATTTGCCGTTGCACAAGATATCGTACATTTTATTTTTAGTCTCATTAGACGGAACATAAAATAATAATGTGATAATTTGTCAGTGAGCTCATTAACTCGTTAGGTCCTGAGGAGAAAAGGCAAAGAAAACCTAAGAGAAATGAATACATGATGAAGAATCATAACATAAAATTTGCTTCTTTTTTTTTCTTTCATGCAGGCAGTAACTGTACAATGTAAAGATCCACTTGATCCAACAATAAAGCTCTTTTCTATATAAGCTCTGTTTGTGTGGAAGCCTTATGTGTAACGGTGTCAGCTGTCTGAACACTCACATTGAGAGGACAACAATGGAAAATCCTTCTGTGCTTCAGAAATACAGGAGTAAGGAACATTTATCTTTGTCTCTGTTCCTCATGACCTTCAGAAATCCCATGCCCACACTGCCTACACACTGCTCAGACCCCACTTTAATTACATCAGACCAATTACTGAGCCAATATGAAGGCCTTGTCTACTGAGGAAACTGTGAATTACAACCTGAATCAGGAAATAAGTTTGTCTCTGGTGGCTCTGGTCAGAAAATTAAGGAAAAAAAAAAAAGTGGTGTACTTTGCTGTAAAAAAAGGGAAATCCATACTCAAATGAAAGTTGCTGAGGTTAGACCAGTCAACTTCTACCAGGGTCATGTAGGTCCTGGTGGAAATTGGTTATTATGCACATCATAATAGTTGTTTGTGACTCTTTGATGTCAAAATTTTACATATCGTTTTACAAAATGTGCATTACTTCAGGCAGAAGTTCCCTCATGACCTTTTCTCTGCAAGGTCATGTTTGTGCTATCAGCATTGTTAAGATCTACACTGGAAATGAGGGGCTCCAAACTTCTATACAGACAAACGCAGCCTAGAACAAAATAAAAAAGTCAGTAGAATGTTCGGAGATGATTAAGTTCTTCCTAGACTATTCTGACACTGCCATCTCCTGGTCAATGCTGTGCAACTCACCCACATGGATAAATATTTGTAGTACTATTTTAATCTGATTTTTAATCAGTGTAGCTTTCTACTTCTAACTTTAATTTGCTTTTAAGTGCTTAAATGGTGCTGCCCCGCCATACCTCTCTGAGCTTCTTCACACCTACACACCCTCTCGGTCTCTCAGATCAGCTGACCAACTCCTTCTGAGTGTACCTAAGTCTAATCGTAAGCTCAGAGGGGACCGGGCTTTTGCTGTGGCAGCACCAAAATTATGGAATGAGTTGCCTTTGTACATTAGACAGGCCTCCTCTATACACATTTTTAAATCACTTTTAAAAACCCACTTGTTCACTTTGGCCTTTGGCACAGCTCAAGATGCGGACTTTTTTGACGTGATTTTAATTTATTTCATTTATTTGATTTTATTCTTTGTTATACATTTTTTAATGTTTTATTCGTATTTTATTATATTTTGAATGTGTTTTATATTTTCATTCATTTGTTATTTTTAGTTTAACGTTTTATATTGTCAGCACTTTGTGTCAACGTTGTTGTTTTAAAGTGCGTCACAAATAAAGTCACGTTACATTACATTCTAACTAGTACTGAAACAATCAGTTGACCTATTATTGAAAATGAAAGCTCTGTCTTTTTGATGACCCCCTTCTCTCGCTTTTAAAAAAAGACAGCAAGGAATTGTAATGAATAACAGCTTTATTTATTTATTTATTTATTTAAAAAAAAGAAGGTAAACACATTCTCTTTTACTACAAACATTTTTCAAAATGACCAGACACCATTAAACACTTAGACAAGTCTTGGAAGTTAAAATAGACTCTGGAGATAATAATCTGAGTGAATTGTACCCTTTCTTAAACCCATCTCTGCCTCTGGTTTAATACTCCTCACCATCTGCTTCTTCCTCTAATGTGTCGAAGCCGACCTCTTCGTAATCCTTCTCCAGGGCAGCCATGTCTTCTCTGGCCTCTGAGAACTCTCCCTCCTCCATTCCCTCTCCGACGTACCAGTGGACGAAGGCTCTCTTGGCGTACATTAGGTCAAACTTATGGTCGAGTCGAGCCCAGGCCTCGGCGATGGCAGTGGTGTTGCTCAGCATGCACACAGCCCTCTGCACTTTGGCCAGGTCACCTCCCGGAACCACAGTGGGCGGCTGGTAATTGATGCCCACCTTGAAGCCAGTGGGACACCAGTCTACAAACTGAATGCTGCGCTTGGTCTTGACGGTGGCGATAGCATCATTGACGTCTTTGGGCACCACGTCTCCACGATACAAAAGGCAGCAAGCCATGTACTTTCCGTGACGGGGGTCACATTTCACCATCTGATTGGCTGGCTCAAAGCAGGCATTGGTGATCTCAGACACAGTGAGCTGCTCATGATAGGCCTTTTCTGCTGAGATAACTGGAGCATAGGTGGCCAGAGGGAAGTGGATTCGAGGGTAGGGCACCAGGTTGGTCTGGAACTCGGTCAGGTCCACGTTCAGGGCACCATCAAAGCGCAGGGAGGCAGTGATGGAGGACACGATCTGGCTGATGAGGCGATTTAGATTGGTGTAGGTGGGACGCTCGATGTCCAGGTTCCTGCGGCAGATGTCGTAAATGGCCTCATTGTCCACCATGAAGGCACAATCAGAGTGCTCCAGTGTGGTGTGGGTGGTCAGGATGGAGTTGTAGGGCTCCACCACCGCAGTGGACACCTGAGGAGCTGGGTAGATGGCAAACTCCAGCTTGGACTTCTTACCAAAATCCACCGAGAGGCGCTCCATCAGCAGAGAGGTGAAGCCAGAGCCAGTTCCTCCCCCAAAGGAGTGAAAGACCAGGAAACCTTGGAGACCTGTGCACTGGTCCGACTGACGGAGAAAGGAAAGAAAAGACTGTAATGAATCTCAGATCAAATCAGTAATGAGAATTTTTAACATAACAAATAATATAACAGGATGTCCTACTTTAAAAGTCTAATCTTTTCTTGATAATTGAATTCACTTTTACTTGATATGTTGGCTTTCATTCAGCTCACAAAAGCAATAAATCAACAGCTGGCATGATGAATATTGCGAAATCACTCTAGCATAAGAACACGTTCATAATTTTTGGTCCTAAGCTGTCCCGCTTACCAGTTTGCGGATCCTGTGCAGAACATTGTCGATGTGCTCTTTCCCAACAGTGTAGTGACCACGTGCATAGTTGTTGGCGGCGTCCTCTTTGCCTGAGATCAGCTGCTCAGGGTGAAAGAGCTGTCGGTACGTGCCTGTGCGAACTTCATCTAAAGAAGAGACCAGAGCTGGAGTTGAGGGATTTTCAGATTCAAGGATACATACAGTACATTGCCCAGATTTTAACGCCCACTGAGACATATTGTACTGTAAATAGCTTGTGTGAGTATATAGATTACATTTTTATTTTGTCTTTTTAAAAATGATTTATATTTGTATACAGAGCTAAAAAATAAATAAATAATGAAATAATGAAAATAAATGATAAAATAATGGAATTATACTGTTAAAATGTTGTATTGATCCCAGATAAGTTTAGGGAGCATTTAATTGACCGGTCTTTTTGCACAGTACCATTCATGTATATTAATATGAAGCACTTTAAAAATCTGGTCTAGACAGGTGCATAGTGTAAATACAAATTTCAATTTACCAGGACAATGGAAATGGATTGCAGCCATTTTTTTATAATATTAGTTATATGTATATCTTTATTTTGAATTATTTTTTGTTTTTTTAATTTATGCCGTGCAGGCAAAAATGTATCTGATTGGCTGATTTTAAGTGCAAATTGTTAAATAGAAAACTTCAAATTAAAAACTAATTTGAGAGTTTGGATTTACTCTTCTGCACTGTTTTGACATTTACTGGCCTAGTTTTATGATCAGCTGGATTAATCTTTATAGCTTTTACATAGACTTGGTCGCTTCCTTCTCTCTTGGTAATTTACTTTGATTGATCATGTCAGTCATACTGATACATACTTAACATACCTCAGTGGGAGGAGTGTTTAAAAAAAAAACCTGAGACCAGGTTTCTCCTGCTCACCAATCACAGTGGGCTCCAGGTCAACAAAGATGGCCCTGGGCACGTGTTTCCCGGTGCCAGTCTCACTGAAGAAGGTGGTGAAGGAGTCGTCGTTGCCTCCAGCGGCCCTGTCTGTCTGCATGTGGCCGTCAGGCTGAATGCCATGCTCCAAGCAGTACAGCTCCCAGCAAGTGTTGCCCATCTGGACGCCAGCCTGGCCCACATGAATAGAGATACACTCGCGCTGTGGAGGGGAAAAATTAAGAAATTAAATTATTATCTACCTTTTTTTTTTTTTTTTTTTTTTTTTTTAAATCCAATGTGATTTCTGGTCTGACTGCAAATTATGATCAGCTTCTAGCTTCTCAAAAACAAAAGTAAGTCAAAGAATTTTTCTGAAAGGCTTCTTGCAACATTGAACGTGTCCCAACTCGCTGAAACCTGAGTCTAGTTAAGTCAAGCCCTCTTCTTGCAAAGTTTGGGAAATCTTTTAATTGCTCCAGTATCCTTGCAAGGGGAATGTGATTGATGCATGAAATCTGCAGTCAGGGGTCTAAATAAGGAAGCATCGCTGTTTAGCACAGTCTTGTCAGACACTCTCTGGGGGTCAAAGGGTTTCCACACCCAGTTGAAGTATTTCTAGTTTCTTGGTAATGATGTGTGGTGGGGTAAAGAGTGACAGGGCGAGGCAGTGGGCTGATGAGTGCAGTGGAGTAAAACATTCAGAGGGAGTTCAGGATGCAGTGTCATCTGTCCTGTTAAGTGAACTGTTCCAAAGTTAAAACTGATCAGGAGCGCACCAGTTTGACTAGTGTGGATGATTTATTGGCAGAAATTACACATAATAACACCTAATAAGTATGTCTTCATGAGTGTATGATTGATAGAAAACTTAGAATCAGATTTAAAATGTACTTTTGGCAAGGGCCTTGCTTTAGTTTTTGGCTTGCTTGAGGCCACCATGTTTCCAAACCAGCTAGAGCATGCATTAACCATTTTGACGTGTTATTTTACAAACCAAATATTCTTCTCAGTATGTGAAGACCACCATAGCTCGCTGACACACGTGAGAAAGGAGGGGTGAGCAGAAGGAAGAATGCAGGAATTAAATCAGTTCCCTCTTATCTATAGATGCCGTGTCCAACTGATGTGGGCCAACGTCAAACTCTGACCTCATTTTGAGGAGAGCAAGGAAAATATTTGTTGTAAATTCCTGAGACGCGAGTCTTTTTCCCAAACCTTCGACTTAGCCTGGAAAAGGATTTTGACAGAGCAGCGTGTTGTGTTTTTCCACTTTGACTGATCTTTTTAGCAAAAAAACACATCCTTTCAAGTGATCACAAAATATATATTTAGATTTTTACACGGACGACCCAGAGTAGAAACAACACGATGTTATAGCTGAGTGACAATGCTTTATACATACAGAATTTTGCTAAAACCTACATGAATACAGGTGAAGTTTCCAACTTTTTCACATTCCAAGCCATAGATTAACTTTGAAAAACAATGGAAACCATGCAAATGGGTATTAATCACACAAAACTGCAACTTAAAAACGTAAAGTTGGATTCAGTGTGGATTTTGTTCTTATTTTGAATGCTGACCTCCACATTTGGTGCACAAAAAGCTTTTGTTACAGACACAGAAGGCTCACAGTGACATGCTAAGTATGGCAGCACAGCTCAACAGTCTGCTATTTCCAGCGAGGTATCAACCCCCCACCGCACACACAAACACACACGTCTCACCCACTAACCTGTTTGGACTCCAAGACTGCAAATTATGTCATGGACAAAACATGCTTTCATAAATAGCAGTCAATGGCCGTTAGCTGATCTAAACTTAAATCTTTAAACAAATGACAGTACACCATGTTCAAGAAAACTAATAAATAAAATCATTACAGTAATATAAGACGTATAGCCATGCAGTTTCAACTGTGTTATTTTGTGAGTTAGAATTTTTTAACACTAGATGGTGGAAAATGGTAAAAAAAAAAAAAAAATTAAAAAATAAAGTTAAAAAAATTAAAAATGGTGGTGCTCATCTGTGTTGAAACACAACACATTCTTTCATGTATACAAGGATCCCAGCATAGGAGAGCAAATACAGAGAAGTATTGTACTGAAATAAAAAAAAAAAAACATATGAACATGCATCTATTAAAAAAAAATACATACTTCAGAAAAAATAAACTTAAGAATTATTTCAATAAAGCACAAACTCTAAATGTTACGAGAAACAAGAAACTGATCTAATTAAAATTAAAATTTCTAAAATCTCTAGAAATTTCAAAATATTATTTTATATACAAGTCCAAACTCCTGATTGTATGAATTATTGTTTTTTATTACCCCAGAATGAGCTGTTTATATTTATACCAGGAGCCAAGTCATCTCTGAAGGACACTATATTGTTCCATGTTTTTAAAACAGCCCACAGTGTACAAACTAAACATCTTTTGAATTTTGATACTAAATGAAGGCTACATAGGTCCTCTAAAACAAATAGAAAGGAATTAGGTGAGGGATATTCAGCAGCAATAGGAAACTTCCCCAATAGGGATCTGTGCACACATAAAGGAGATAAACATTTTGTATTGTATCCACTTTTTATTCACACAGAACTGGTGATTTTGGAGCCCTAAAACACTATTTTGGAAAACATGCCCCAGTGTAAGACAATTACACATGCCATGCTTGCAACAGAGCCCCGCCTATCTAACCCTTCACCCCACTAGATGTAATTTTTCTTCTTGTGTTTGGAGTTTGTGCACAGCATACAAACTTCACGTGCATGCTCTATGTCTTCCTCTCCATTGTTGACGTATTTCTGTGGCAGCATTACATACTATATACTACAGCGGTGAGATTTATTTTGGGGCATTTCTGGAAATTATGCTGTGGTTACAGAAACATATTTTGCACACTGTACCAGTGCAGTTTTCTTATTCATTTCTATTTTTCCTCTCCTTTCACTGTTTGTTACATAAGAGCAAAAGTCAAAGATGAAAGTTGAACTTAATGATCTGGAATTTTGATCCAAGGCATCAGGGATTCATGTCAAGGGCTTCCTCTCATCGTCAACATGAGAAATGTGTGTTTGTGAGTGATTATTACTGTACGTGCATTGCCTGTTTCTTTAAATGTGTGTATCAAAAGAGCCAACGGCAGCAGCTTCAGCTCTGCAGGAATGCAGCAGCTTATCAGCACAGCAGTGAGCTGCAAGCATAAAAATGTGAAATACACAAGAGCGACTGCTGGAAGCCACATCAGCATTCCCAACCAGCCTGGCAAACAAGCACACCCTGACTGACAGCTCTCCAAACAACATTTGGAAACAGTTAACCTTTAATGGGGCTGCAGCCACAGGCCTGGTAGCACATTTCCACAGACTGACGTTGTTTCCCCCCCATTTTGAGCACACAAACACTTCCTGTCCCTGTATGTCATGCGCCATAGCAGAGGCAGACTATGTTTCATCAGCCGACAGTCACGTTTCGGAGGAATTTGTGCAGATAGAAGGGAAAAACTATGGTTTCTACACAGTTTTCCTGGTCACATGACAGACACAGTAAGACTTTTCACCAGCAGCAAGAGACAATGTTTCAAAATTTGTTAGTAAGTCCACATTAATTGTTAATGAAAGTAATTAATGACTTGATACTCACCATTCTGAATGTGTGATTGTCCCTTGTCTTTGGAGGAGAGGTTCAAACTTGTGGATTCTCACAGTGCACTATAATGGGAGCTCTGTGAGAGGTTTCGCCACAGTGTGTCGTACACTCTTTTATAACTTCAGCAGTGGGTGGAGAAGAGGAGGAGGAGCCATCAACAGCTGACTACATTCTTCTTTTAAACCCCCCCCCCCTTTTTTTTACTTTTTGTTTGGCCTTATCAAAGTAAAATGATGAACATCCGCATAAAAGCTTAGGTGGTAGGAATTTAAATTTTTTTAATTTACAATGAATCTTATGTCTACTCTACTTCATTTTAGGTTTGATATTGTAAATTCTGCCAGAACTACTACTACTACTACTAATCATAATAATCACTCGCTCAAAGGAGATAGATAGATAGATAGATAGATAGATAGATAGATAGATAGATAGATAGATAGATAGATAGATAGATAGATAGATAGATAGATAGATAGATATCATAATTGTGTTGACATTTTTCTTTCATATGCAACTACATTGTTTACAGGTCAGGTCACTTCAAACAGCAGTATAGTCAATAGCCACTAGATGGCGGCATTGATCTTCGTGTCTAACATTGACCATCCACTGGTGAATGCATTTTAAGTTGTCATTTAATAAAATGTAAATTAAGTAATGAAAAAATGAATTTATGTGCAGTGGCCAGTTATTGTTGTATATAATGTGCTGCGTTTCTATGTAATATTTCTGGTTTGTTGTTCAAATCCTTGGGTTTCTGAATGTTTATTAGCATGTTATAGTGTTCTGTTCACAAATACGTTGCACATGTCTTGTGCAAGGTGTGCTTTAAAAACTGACGATAAAAGTGTGCAAAATGCAAACATCTTCCTTTATTATACCATTAGCCGTGGAATTATAATGCTGCACGTAGAACTCACCGGGAACAAGGACATAAACTTTTCCCATTTACTGTTTGTTCCCAGTTTGTAGACTTTGCCTGTCCATCACCCTTTGCAGGAGCGTATTGCTGATCCATGAACCTTCAGATGCCCGAGCTCATCACACCAGGACTTCAACTGTGAATGTAAAGGCCATCGTAATCCTCAAACAAACCCATGTGTCCACAGGAGTTAGAGTTTTATCCCCTAAACTGCTCGTTTCTCTTCAAACACTCCCCTGAGCATCTCTCTCTCTATATATATATATATATATATATAGTTTGCAATAGAGGGATAATGGAGATCTTTTTCAAGTGTTGAGTTTTATCCTCCTCCCCTAGGAGGTCCACACATTACTCTTCTTTTAGTGTTTGTACTGTAAACGATTTCTTTCTCTCACATTCCCTGACTGGTTTTGCTGCTTTGTTTTGGAGGGGGGGGGGGCAAGTAAACAAAACTCCATCATTTACTGAATTATGAAAAAAAACAAAAACAAACAGGTAATATAAATACTGCTACTATAAAAAAAATGTTTATTTTGTTCCTTGTTTCCCTTTTCAACACTTCTCTCTGTTTTCAGAAGCTGCAAATTCTGGTACATATGTCAAAATGTCGTGTTGCAAAAATGGCACCCAGCAACATAATCGAAATGTCTGGAAACAAAAATATTCATAACACTTGTACCTCAGGCTTCCTGTCTATAAATTGAGCATGAATGTGGAATATTTATCTTTAATTTATGGACATGACATCTGGCCGCACATTGTTTAAATTCGGCCAATCAAGTATCTTTGCTGAGAGAGCATAAGAGATGAAATCACTGCTATACTTTTTAAAGAGGAAAATTAGTTGGGAAGTGTTTTCTACTTTTACACTACTCCATCATTTACTGAATTATGAAAAAAAACAAAAACAAACAGGTAATATAAATACTGCTACTATAAAAAAAAATGTTTATTTTGTTCCTTGTTTCCCTTTTCAACACTTCTCTCTGTTTTCAGAAGCTGCAAATTCTGGTACATATGTCAAAATGTCGTGTTGCAAAAATGGCACCCAGCAACATAATCGAAATGTCTGGAAACAAAAATATTCATAACACTTGTACCTCAGGCTTCCTGTCTATAAATTGAGCATGAATGTGGAATATTTATCTTTAATTTATGGACATGACATCTGGCCGCACATTGTTTAAATTCGGCCAATCAAGTATCTTTGCTGAGAGAGCATAAGAGATGAAATCACTGCTATACTTTTTAAAGAGGAAAATTAGTTGGGAAGTGTTTTCTACTTTTACACTTTTGTTTCTCAGAAACTTTTTTGTCGATTTTATCTGTTCTAATTCTCTTTTACACTAACGCTGCAGATAGACTGTAAACTTAACCAATACAAGAGGATTTTCTTATCAGTAAAATCCGTTTTTTATTGTTGGTCCACATGTGAATCTCTTCTGATGCTTTCAGCTCGCGCACAGCATCACAGCTGCTGTTCACCTTCATCGTTAATGTGATGAGTAACGGCTGCTCTTTCGCTCCTCTCTGTTCCGATAAACTGAGCAGGTGATTCCAGATTGAAATATTTATTAAACTGCTTTCAACTTTAAACTTCATTTTGATTGTAATAAGAAAATAGGAGAAAATGTTTTGGTTTTTTTTATCATTTCAAAACTGATTCAAAAAGAATATGATATTCTTTTCCTTCATATACTGAACACTGAAAAGTCACCTGTCAAAAAGGAGTAGGAAGACGTGCAAACACATCTAATCTGACCTCTTACCCGCTAATTATCATTTTTATGTATTCCTCTTTAAGCAAAGCATATCTTCAATATGACAGACAGTATATTTTAAGCTTGCATTGCTGGTCAATATGCATATTGCAGACCATCCATTGTTTCTCAATCCTGGTCCTGGGGACCCACTGCTCAACATGTTTTTAGATGTTTCCCTGGGGTCAATACCAGGCTTTTACAGAACGTGATAAAGAGCTGACCATTTGAATGGTTTGTATTTAAAAAATGTCCGTTTCAGTCTCAGAGTTAAATTAGTTTTCCTTCATTGATCACAAGTGGTACTCCTAGTTTCATCATATGCTGTCTGTTATTATGACAATAAAGCCTTCAGGTGCAGTGCGTTGAGCTCTCTGGGCCACCATAGTTTTGCTATTTTGTCAAATTTGGCTGCAACATTTGCGATAAGGTCCAGTTTAGGCCGAGATCATGCAGCATTGCCAGATTTCCGAAGGTGCTGCTGTGGACGTCCTGCACATGGAGAAATCACATACACCATTGGAAGGAAGCAAATTTGGCAAGAAACTATGGTTTTAGTCAAATGACAGCAGCACCTGGTACTCTTTGACACTAAAGGATGGAAGGAAAAAAAACAAGGAAAAATGTCGTTTATCTCCAGCTAACCTAACACAATAAAATGTGTGCTGAATTAGAACTGTGACATTATTTTAAGAAAATCCCTTCAACATTTGTAAATTTCCGTTAATAAATAAGCTGACAATTTGTGCTGAAACACTTCAGCGGGGTATTTTGAGTGGCTGATGAACCACATGGGACCCACTGTTTGTATTGTGGGCTGACATAATCCATGTCAGTGATTCAAGTGTTCAGGCGACTGTTTGTCCCGTTAGCAGAGAATGCTAATTTCATTTCTTGCTGAGAGAGACCGGGACTCCCAGAGCGATTTAGCCTCAGATATAATAAATGCTATAATCCCCTTTAGTGAATGTGTTGCTTTAATGACAAGACGATTTAGAACAGAAGTGGTTTATAAGTGTTATGTCTTCCTGTTGTCTTCCTAAACGCATTTAAGCTGTTTGACAAAAAAGAAAAATTAAAGTCTGTTTGAGGCCATTCATATGCTGCTATCCATGTGGGTGTGATGTGTGACTAGAATATAGTCTGATGGTCAACAAATCAAAGGTACACCTCTTTCTCTCAGAGCTGCAGCCGTTGCTTAAAGTGAAGAAGCTGCTTTTGATTTCATGCCACTGATGGTGGTGGTGCAACATCCAGAAAGAAATATTTCTATACTTAGAGCCAGTCAGTGCTATAAGTATGGAATATATGAAAAACAAAAAAAGCAGCAGTGATCAAGGATCAGGTATGAAGTGATTATGACACAGGCAGAAATTACTTCCACTCCTGCTGTAGCCTTTTAGACCGTTTTCTAATTTTATTCATTATAAAGGTTTTTTTCATATTTTTCATCTTTGATTTTATGTTGCCTTTTTTTTTTAATTTTAGTTTGCAGCCATTTTCTTGTTACAGAGCCCTATAACGTTTTAAACAACATAATAAAATAACATAACACAATAGTCATTGGACAATGAGGCTACATAAACTATCTGATGACACATGCTATCAAAATAAAAGCTCTCCAGCAGGATGAAGAGTTAATTACTGTTAGGGCCAGACCTAGGGGAAAAACCTGATCACAACAAGATGTCACCAACTCAGAAGTCACCAATATCACACTAAAACAATTTTAAAGGTTAATTAAAAGCAAGTACAAAATGTCTAGTGGCAGTCTGACTGAGAGTGGTTCAGCGGAAATCCACTGCAGCTGGGATGATCAGGCCTCTTATATTGGAGCGTCCTGTGCAGGACCAATCAGCTCTCAGGATCCACCTGGACACTCACTCGCACACACATACACACATGTCATTCAGTCAAACATGCATACCTGCAACCCATCACACACTCACATGTAGACTCATACACACAAGGAAAAAAGGAACCCACGATCCCGGGGTCGTAACAATTACATTTTCTGTTAACTGATGAAATAACTATACCATGTGTTCTCACCTAATATGGCAAAGTGGCAATGTAATCACATGGCTGATCACAGAGAAAACAAATACGGCTACAAATAAATATAATTTCATTTCCTATCAAATAAATTTGATTTCCTATAACGGCCACAATCAAGGTAAAATTGAATTTAATTTAATTTAAGGTTACATGTTTGACTGCCAATAATTAAATTCATAATTACTATAGCTGTTGAAGCATCTGATCAATAATCTGTAATAATCTGTGAGGAATTACATGTTGAAAGTAACTGGAGGGGTGTCTGCCTATAAATCTGTGTTGATGCTGGCTGTGTCTGGGCTGCCAGTGATAAGGGTTAAGCTGTATTGAAGCTGGATGGATGCAGAGATCAAAGTCGGCAGAGCCTCGGAAAAAAAAAAACATCCCGCAAATCGTGCTCTCGAGATAAAGTAGGTGATGCTGCCGGACGACCACAGCCGGCAGCCTTGAGAAACGACAGAAACCTCTCCTCTTAAAGTTGAAGTCATCTCTGAATAGTTTGGCAGTAAGGCAATAATGCAACACTAGAGCATTTCAGAAAATGTCTGGTAGCTGCTAAATGAGTATTGGTTTTTTTTTTTACATTAACAAGCCGTGGTGCTGATGCAGTCCTCATGTTGAGAATAACCTCCATGTGATGTCCATTTGTCACTGAACTCACTGAAAAATAGTGAGGACCAGTAGGCTTTGTTGAAACCACACTTTGGTGTAGATGAATTGTGTAGATAGTGAGCAAAACGACTGAGATGTGGCCGTTTAAAAATCTCCAACATTTTAGTTTTCTCGACAACTTTATTAGCTTTATTAAATTGCTGAGACAGCTCTAGCTTTATTTGTTCTTTGTTTTGGATTTATCTAGGGAAGCGCTTTGTATAAAAATGGCACATAAATAAAGTCTAATTGATTGATTGATTGGTTGATTTCCTGTTAGTACCTGAGAGCATTTTTATGTATGTTGTCTTTGCAAATAGTAACTGGACATTCACTGCATTCATCCTGAATTTACTGGAGACTCAAACGTTTCATTCATTCTGTACGTGACATGTTATGCCAAAGATCAATGGCCATTGATCTTCGGCGGAAACAGCCTCATCTCTTCTGGTTTCAAGCCTGTTTTTGAATCTGTTTACAATCCTATGACCATGATGCACCTGCCATATTTGTCTTTATTGTCCTTTTTTGAAGAAAATAGAAAGACCCATTCTTTATTAACATGACATGATGCACTTTAACCCTTTAAGTTGAACTTCTGTATGTTCTTCTTCTTAGTTTCCTGTGCCCACAAACTGATAACTTGATTAAGGGCTGTGGATTATTACATTTTTCTTAATTATCATTTAAACAATTTCTTCCTCTTGATTGTAATAATTCATACCGTCTATAGTGAAGCAATTTAAGCTGAACTTATTTGCATGGTTAAGAAGGTGGTCCTTTTTGTGGGTAAGCAAAATACTAATCCTACCATTTCAATAATGAGAGAGCTTTCCCTAAGGGAGGAAATCGAAATACCAAAAATACCAAAAGACAAATGCTGTCAGGTGATTAATATGATGTCAAACATAAAATCACATACAGCAAATTTCCACTTCAAAATAAGTCAAAAAGGGACTGGAGCTGGCATGGTCAGGTAAATAACTGGGTTTACTTTATCCTGCGGACACCAGATTGTATGACCCTCAACAGAGGCTCCTAACAGTCTAATGGTTACCCCAGTATTAAGTGCTCAATTTACCTTGCACTTACATAATATCGGTTGCACAAAGTTGTTTAACTGCCTGTGGAAAAATTGAACTCTTTAAAATTAAATAAAAAATGACACACTTGTGTCCATGAAACAAAATGTTCCCTTAGCTGTAATCATAGCACACGACCAATAATTTGTTATGATATTATTATGGAGATTTGACATTGACAAGATACAATAATTTGTGTAATACTCAAATTTATTCTTTACAGTGACTAACACCAGAATTCTTATTAGTCAATAATGTTCCAGACGATTTACAGTTTTGGATTTCTATCTTTCCATCAATCATCGTCATCATCAGACTGAATTGGACCTTTCTCACATACTGTCATTGATTCACTTCTATCTCAGCCCACCACACTGGAGCAATGAAGAGCCTGTACTATTGATCCGCGGCTATAATAAAACCTCCTTCGGAGCATCTTCTTATTTGACTTCTTTTTAAGAAAAAAGATAACATGATTGAATTGTTTTCTGCCAGAAAAGAAAAGAAAACATGTCACACACACTTCTCCCCTGCAGTGATCAGATTAGGACGTAACATATTGTCATCATAGATTTCATTTGCTACAGTCATCGGCAGCTGTATTTATTTCCAGCTGTTTGACTTTTCCTGGTGCAGTCCTGGTGCTTCTCTAATGTCACATCTGACCACAGGGCTGCAGAAATGTCAAGCAGCTTACAGCGACACACACGCACACAGTTTACCGTTGGTCGGGGAAATTAATATGTAATGTAAAAAATTCAGTTGGATTACATTTCTGAAAAACCATTTCCTCACTGTGAAACACGCGGATAAATCCGACCTCTGACATTTACAGTATGCACATAGACCACATGCAAATATGTAGATCAGACTCACCAAATTTTGCCTGTTTCACATTTCACAGTCACATTTTAACTGAATGTAATTTCTTTTTGTAGACTATAGACTAGGTATATAAAATTATTAATCTTAATGTGTATCCACGTTCTAAAAGGTCTCAGTGCTAAAGTATTTTTGTATGTACTTATGTGACCTCCTTTAACATTTGACTTTATTCTTGGACCCTTGATTAACTACATTAAATACCATCTGGCCTATCTGCTCCACAGCATCAAACAAAATGAAAATATCTTTATTGCTCTTGAAAACCTGTGAGTGTTGCAGACAAAATATAACTGAATCAATTTAAATGCATAAATGCAAATAAATGTTGAGGTATGTTTACTCCCTCCAGGAAAATGTACCAGTATTTAACTTTACAGAAAAACAATGACAAGTCTGGAAATAGAAAAGAAATAAAAAGGGGAAAAAGGATTAGAAAAAAAGATATAAAGATAAGTTTTGATTCATTGACAAAGAGCCTGACATCAACCGTTGAAAGAAAAAGGGAAATGTATATATGAAATTTTCGCATAAATGGTTAAAATATGGTTCTTCAAATAATTGAAATGTACATCAAAATTCAGCAGCTGTAAGCTCATTTATTTATTAAATTATAGACAATAACAGTTTACTCTGAAAACACAAGACCATGGTAGTTGACTGATTACTCTGTTAATCATGACATTACTAATAGCCAGTGTATTTTAGACAGAACATAACACGATGACACATTTCTTGTACCAAAATGCCTGCTTTACAAGCTGGGAAGCATAAAAAGGTGTGAAAACAAAACAACTTACCTGCCAAACATTATTTAATTCACCAAGAGTGTAAAGATTTATCCTGGCAGTCACTTAAAATCACATTGTAAAATGATAAAACTAAAATATTTAAGGAATTCATTAAACTATTTCCTGGTCTACAGGATTTAAAAGGTCACCATCACCATGCAAACATGTCACTAGATTCAGTTCAATTAATATAGATGACATTTTATGATGGAAATCATTCTGCTTTCAGTTGTTGCTTTGGAAATTGAATATTTTATGCAAAGCACAGAACTCAAACTGACACAAAGGACTGCCATTGCTGAGAAAAACAAAACTGACCCTGTTTGTCAGCTCTTCTCTCCCATCTCTAAAATGGCAACGTGTCAAGGAATAACTTATCTATTACTGCAGGTGGTGGCACCAGATCCTCCAGCTTCAAATAAAAAATCCTTTGCAGGCCTTGGATGCACAGAGTGCGGAGTTCGGGCAGCTTTTCTAAAAGTCTAGACAAATGGTTGGACCAACATTCTGAGCCTCCATCAGTGCACGTCCTGCCATCCTTCAAGCACTTGACAATGTTGTTCTGCAGCTCCTCCACTTTCTTTGGCTCTTTTAGTCCATGTCGCTCTGTAGGTCCATAAATCAGATTCAGAAAACACAGATTATATGGTTTATCGTGATCTATATTCTCTAGTTTCTAAGTCCTACAAAATGCCAGAATGTAACACCAGACCGAATCATGGTGTGAGCACAAATGTAGTGTTTGTGAACATCTCACCAGTCACCATTGCGAGGGCACATATGCAGGAAAAGGTGGAGATGTCCAGGTTCATCCTCTGCAGATTGGAGGAGAATTCAACAATGCTGTCAATCCACTCCCCGAAGCCCCTCAGGCACTGGAACCGGTGCCACACTGACCCATCGCAGAAGATCAACTTCCCCTCCTGTGGATTTGATCTGAAAGATTATGAAAGAAAGCTTGTGATAAAATTAAAATTCTGAGAGGCAGAGGTAAATGTAGAAAATAAGATAAATGGCCTGATTGACTTCTAGTATATGCATTTAAGGCTGGGTATGGAACTTTTGTTATATCGACTGGGTATCAAACATCCTCTTCCTTGTGTTGTCATTCTATAGCAAAAAGAATTTAGTCTCAGAAATTAGTATGAGGCATACCATTTGATTGAGATATAACAGAAGTCATGATTGGCTGTCTAGAGGAAGCTATGCCCAGTGATGGAACTCATTCTTAAAGGAGCAGAGGAACCCAGGGCTCAACATGTGTGACATGTAATTAAGTCCACTGAATATATATGAGAGCACAATGCTGCTCCATGTTTAACTGCATGAAGACAGCTAAAACTACATATTGTTATTATTATTATTATTATTATTATATTACCACAGTTTTTTTGGTTTTTTTTTTTTGGTTTTTTTGGTAAAATTGATTTAATAAAATTGTGACCTATGTGCATTGTCCAGTTTTTATAAAGAAAAGACAAATGTTGGAGGTCATACCTCAGCACGCGGTGAATGGTTTTCTCTGTACCTGTATGAGAGTCGTAAAACAAAAAGCTCCAAGAAAGCAGAATAGAAGAGGAGGTCTTGGTCGTGTTTAGGTAGGGAGGTGTAGGTGGGAATCTTCTGTGCCCACCCTCGAATCACCTCCATCGAAGAGGTCAGGAGGTCGTAAAACTGCCTGACATGTTGTGCATCATCTCCCAGTGGACTTCCAGGACTCTCCCTGAACTGAAGGTCAACAGACGTAGGTGATAAGAAATACCATCATGTTTTTTTTTTTTGTGTTTAGGCAAATAATTCTTCTTAACTCTGCTTACTTTGGAGTAGTCAAGACGAGAGGGTGACGGGTTTGACTCCAAGTGTGCCCTGATGAGGGCGTTCAGAAGGGCACTGACATGGGAGGATGAGTCTGTGAGGGCTTTATGTTTGGAGGGCAGGCGACCTCTTCTACCTTTCAGGCTGTCTGTCCTCACCACTGCAGAGCGTTATAATACATGTCAGCTTTTCTTTTTTAATAAGGCTAAACTGTATGTACACAATGTGGAAATCTGTCATTGGTCCACATAAATTATGAAGATAACCAACAATTAAAATATATATATATACATATATATATATATATATATATATATATACGGTAAAAACCTGACAAGAGGTTTCTTGTCGACATTTTTGTAGAGTCATAGACAGTTTACCCTTGATGTCCAAGTGTGTCTATCAAGCCTCCATATTAAAATATACAATAAGTTCTACCAGAAATATTTATTATACCAAAGTATAATCTGTATTATCTGTAAAATCAATGTAACTAATCCATCTATATGGGTTAATTTAATAAATCTGTGTTTTTCTTCAAATTCAGAGTAAGTGGATAGGATGATCTAAAAAGAAATGTGGTTCTGAGGTGTGTGGATTTACCTTCTTTGACCATTCCCACCGTGAGGCACTTCTGAAAGCGACAGTACTGGCAACGATTCCTCCTTCGTTTGTCCACCGGACAGCTTTTGGCTGCCAGACACACATACTTGGCATTTTTCTGCACTGTGCGCTTCATGAAGACAAAGTACAAAGTTTTAAAATACTTTCACATTACAGGTGGAAAAAAATGCATTCAAGGACATCAAGCCCTCTGTGCTTTAAAACTGGTTGCCATAAGCTTGTCTCCATTATTTTACTCAAGTAAGTTAAAATTTGTGTTTTTTTGTCTGTTTTTCTTTCTACTGACTTTGTATTTATTGTTTTGATTTTTTGTATTTGTTGGGGTCCTCCTGGATTGGCTATAAATGACCACACTTTTTCTGCAATTGATTTATTCAAGTAGAGAACACTTCTTGTTGTTTTGGGTTTTTTTCCCAATTTTGCATCATTTTGTGAATTATTATTAATATAGTAGTAGAATTAGTACTAGTAGTATGGTGGAATGTGTCTCTCCATCTCCAGTGATGTGAGTGTGTGTTTGAGGTGCGTTGTGTTTGGGGGTTTAATCCATTTTTTGACAGTCAATGCAATTATTTCTTAAATGGAATAATCACAAAATTAGCAAATTAAAGTTAAAGCACAACTTTGAATACATTTCATCTCTTTCGGTACGAGTGAAACTATCACACTGTTGTAGATCTGTTCTCAACGTGGACTTTGTGGCACATTTCCTTTTTCACTAGACTAATGGACCAACTAATATTTTGGAAAGGGGAACATTATCAGAAGGTTTCTTTATTAGTCCACATGAAAGATGTCACCTATCTTGAGTGGTTCCTCGAAAAGAGTTCCACAAACAGAGCCTTAAATAGTCCTATTTAAAATGAAGAGCAGCAGCTGAGGCTGCGTGTCAGGCATTCAGAAGGCGAACAGGGCACTCTGGGTAAATACTGGCTCGTGGTCATTCATAATCTGGGGACTCGCCGGGGAATCTCCCTCAGAGACAATAAGGGGCGTGTTTTTATTCATGGCACGTCGATGGCCATTTTCATACACGACATTTGCCCCTTGAACGCACGTGTCAAGGGATCAGCGCGTGCATTTGAAGTATAATAACCAATTTAGGAGGGCAGTCGGAAGTCACATTGGGAATTCATGTTATAGCCTATCACTCGGAATTCAAGTTTTATTGGACACCGTGGACACCTTAAAGTAAATATCCACATTTTAAGATTTTTCTTTTCATTATGACAAAAATACAGTTTGAAACAATCGTAACTTAAAAGAACAACGTTAAAATCTAATGGATACATATTTTTTGGTAAATTAGTTGCATTCATTTTTTTTAAATACTTCCATCTTATGCATCATTTCCAATTACAGCTCAATGTGTTTCCTGCCTAAATTAGATCGCACTAATACCAAACCTTGAAGAAACCCTTGCAGCCCTCGCAGGTGCGCACTCCATAGTGCTGGCACGCTGCGTTATCCCCGCACACCGCGCACAGCCCCTCCGCGCCCAGCGGTCCACGGCTGGAGGCTGAATTCTGGTAGTCCATAAATGGGTGACCGTGCGCGACGTGCAGCGGCGGAGGGAATCCCACTGTGTGTCGCTTTCCAAAACCTCCGGAGCTGTCCAGCGGCTGGTGAGTCCCGGTTGCGTCCAGGTTCATGGACACGTGGAGAGATCCGTCAAACTTCATCTGGCAGGTGGACAAGCTCTGACTGCTGTGTTGCGCATGTTTGAGAGAAAACAGCGAGAATCTGCATAGTGAGTTTTTCCTGTGCGCCGCCGCCAAATAGTCTTGTCGAAAACTATACAGAGACCCGGAGTCATCCCAGATGTGTCCTGCTGGGGTTTGGAAGCTGGGCGTGTGTGGAGAGGGAGGCCGGTAATAGTAAACTGAGCCTGGAGGGGAGAGCAGCTCCTCGGAATGGTGCGATGGAGGCTGGTGGGGCTGATATCGCGGACAACCGTGGGTATCCTCCAACTTTACGCACGGGATCTCCCCCTGTACCGGCATCTGAAAGACGCACGTCGGCTTCACGTCGTAGCCACAGTCCGTCAAAGGTCCCAGATTGCTGCCAGACGACACAGCAGAGATTTCACTGTTAGTGAGATCCATGCTGAACTTCACAAACTCTGGTGTGAGGAAGTCGCAGCTTCGGTCTCCGCCGGCGCTCTGGGAAGCCGGACTGGCTCCCTGTGGCGAGGAGCCGCACTGTGTGTGGACACACGGCATGATCCCTGGCAGCACAGACACACAGTGCAGTGCAGTCAGTCCAAATTCGACAAAGTGGACAAAGGAATGTGTAGCAAGTAGGCGTCAAGATGGAGTCAAGAGATTGCAAGTTTGTTACTTTACTTTTTCAGTTGGTGGCTTTTAAACCATGCAATACTTAGTATGTTATGATCAATATATTTTGGTATTTTTAAGCACTTTACCAACTTATTATTACCAAACGTATTGTCAAGCAAAATAAAGTCTATTTAAAATAAGTTATGCATATGTTTACATTATTTTCTTTTGCAGCATGCAGAGAAACCGCCTGGAACTCGTACCTTGAAACCACAGTTGCCTTATTTTGGAGATTTTCGCTGGAATTTTTCTGGCATGAAACAAAAAAAAAACACTATTGCACCACTCTGCAAGCTATTGCTGTCTTCATAATTGAGAGAAAAGAATGTGCAAAACCTTAAAAATCCATCCAGTAAAAGATGGCGGCGACAAATAAAAACATCTTTGTTCGAATATTTCTTGATCTATTGAAGCTTTGGCAGCGACCACAAATGACCACAGTGTCTGAAGACCAAGTGAAATGCTCCCTGCTCTCTTGGTTCGCAGTCTGACGAGCAGTGACACCGACAATGTGCTTTTGTTTACGTGGTGCGCCCTGCTCATCGTGTGCCAAACCCCTATTACGCACAAAGCAGGAGAGTGGAGTGGCTCTGAGGGAGGGAATTTGAATGGAATTTGGATGTAAATTGAAAATATGTGTGGCCAACTTTCCGCTTGATGGGTATTTTGTTTTGCTTGGTGTTATCGGTTTCATTAAGTAAACGATGAGACAGGAGATAATACAAATTTGGAACTGGATTCGAAGTAAGAAATTTACTGATAAGTCATCTTCAAGCTGCTTTATATTTATCTGTTTCTCTTTTCACTCCTTTTAATGTATCCAATATCATTCGGTATCATTGGTTTATCATTTATCATTATATTTCTTTGCTTGGATTCAACTAATTTGGACATTTGGAGTCTCTGTTGTCTCTTTTTGAAGTCTAGAGCTAATTGTGGTTGGCTATGCATATATTTGTCATGGTTAAGCATTTTTGGAATCCTCTTAAACCTCTTTGTGTCCTTGTAGCCATATTCGAGGTGTCTTTTTTATTTAACATTTTATACTAATTTTCAGAAATATATAATGTTTGTGTAACAGACTGTTCCATCCATCCATCTTCTGTCGCGTATCCGAGGTCATTCCTAAATACACAAGGTTGTATCTTTATGCCCTGACGTAATGCTGTGGTTGGCGGACTTCCGCTGTTCTTTTTCTACGCAAAAATGACATTCATAATCAATTTACATGTCTGTTTTTTATTTGTCTGTTTAGAATTCTAAGATTATTTTAGTTAATTATTTAGTGTATATATGTCATTTGTGGCTATATAAATGTATTTCTTTGTGTCCAATATTGTGCAAAGAGTGCATATGTTCCTGTGGTAAAATTCCACGTGCTTGCATGGATAAGGTAAAAAATAAAGTGAATTAAGTCATATGAAATAAAGTATATAAAGAATAGAATTTATATATAATAAAAAAGTTTAGAAAACAAGTCACGGCAAAATGAACCGCAAATTAAAATAAACTAAACCGATTCAAACTCTTAAGGAGATGATGCAAAGTAATTGAAATAGTGCAAAAAAATAATTGAAATTGAATAATGTTTGTTATGGTAAGTGGTGTGATTACCCACTTGCATACTGAAGGTGAAACTAAGCGCCACTGTCACTAATCCATGTATGGCTTCAAGAAGGAGAAAACGACAGCTGGTGACTCTCTCCCTCTTTATTATTATCCTCGAGGAAGAGGAGGAAGAAGATGGAACTGAGTTGTGCAACCTCGCCCTCCCCTAACTTATAAAACACAGCCCCGCCTTTTCTAGAACACAATTGGACGAGCTCGAACAAACTGTGCGTTCCTATTGGCCGAGCGAGACGTCACTCAACGCAGCTCCGCTTCCTGGTTGTAGCCGTCAAGCACAGGCTACAAACGATGCCCTTAGTCGCCGCCCTGCGTCGTTCTGACCAACTCTACTCCATCAAAATTACAAGAAATCCTGTAAGTGAGAATGTCTGCCGTCTCACGCGGTTTTTAAACGTTTTAAAATGTGTCAACACAATGTGTTAATCGTCAAAAAGCCACAAAAAAGCGGAGCAATATCTAAAAGTTTCTCTTTGCTAGTGAATAATTATTCTCACTTATCGTGAAGGAAATGCCTGGTAAATTGTGTATATGTTGGTGATTTAAACCAGTAAAAACAGCTGAATTATACCATTATGTCTTTTTAAGGTAAAGAGCTTGTTCAAACGAAGCTTGTTGTTATTTTTGACTTTAAAGATCAGAAGCTGACATTTTAATCCCGGACAAGATGTCAGTTGAAAACAACACCCACTTCCTCCTGTGTGATAAAAGAAAGCTTCAGTATATAATAATACAAGGACCAGATATACTGCTGAATTCCTGCTGTAGTTATGTAAGTGTAATTAGTACACACAGTAGTGCCAGTCTTCGTCGGGGATCACGTTGTTTTTTGTGTTTCTAAAGCATAATTTCAACTGAGCTTTTGCATGTGTTTCTCCATAAACCAACATTTTTTTTTCCCTGACAAGGGTAATTCAATTTTATAGCACATAATCAAACTCAAAGGTCACTCAATGTTCTTTAGTTGAATAAAAGAAACTCACTTAAAATACAAAAGAAATGAATCACTAAATAATTAAAAATTTAATATAAAGTGTATGAAAAATAATTATCGTAAAAATTTAAAGGGTGGCAGCAGGATAAAGTGCTCTAAAATGATGTTGTTGATGAATGTTTTGAACATTTACAGTTCTAAAAGAAAGGAACAGATACAGTAAACAAAAAGTTAAAACTGTCATTTGAAGGAATACAATATACTTTTTTTCAGGAGGAAAATTTGTCTCAGGCGCTAAGTGCTTCTACATTTTCAATAAAATCAGCTACTTAAAATAATAATAATAATAATAATAATAATAATAATAATAATAATAATAATAATAATAATATAAAAACAAAAGAACAGGCTGAAACAAATTACATTGGTGAAAATGTGCGTACTTGCAAATTAAGTGACAGGGAACAGTAAAGTGCATAATTAAAATGTAGTAAAGCAGCAGAGTGGTTTGACTGCCCCAACTTCCTCTGCCGAGGCTGATGTATTGAGGAGGAGAGTCTCATATTCACCATGTAGATGAAGAGTTATGTTTCCTTCTCTATCACTCACTCATTAGTGCTGCAGGTTCACTCAAACTGGAGAAAGCACTCGGAGAGTGCAAACTTCTCCCAAAGCCGTACCGTTTTTTCATAGTGTCAGTGTACTCCTTAATCTTGCTAGGCTTACAATTTCTTTAAAACAAATACTGAATCCAGGTCTGTGTCCTCGTCACCACAAAAATCTAACAATTTCTTCCTCGGGCCATAACTTTAATCCCCACAACATTTCATCCTTTACTTTTGTAGTCAAGGTGCTCAGTGACAAACAGAAACAGGCAAAAGCAGCCAAAAAACATCACCTCTGTGGCAAACTCAACAATTAGTGCTGTTGTTCATCTGGCTAAAATACAGCCTTCAGCAGATTCCTGTCAGAAGGGTTGCTCTGGGCTAATTATCGTCATATTTGGCCTTTAGAGTGTTCAGTAATGAGTAGCCTTTATGAAAGGGTGTGAAAGCCGATGGTATATCTCTGATTAGGCTCTGTTTTATAGGGCTTTGAAGGCCAGTACACAATGCAGTGCAGGCTCATGTGAGTTTTCCAAATATATACTAGAACAGTGTAACACACTATCTTTTGTACTGACCAAAAAATCTTTATTTACGTGTAAATAATCTTATTTAATCTATGTTGTTATGTTATTTCAATGATGCTTCATAAGCTGTTTTTATGCTATTTATCCCGTCTACTGTATTTTTGCATTAATACTTGTTTGAATTGTTGTTACCTAACCTGCAATTGAACTATTTTCCATACCTAATTTCGATTACAAACGTGATTAGACATTGCTTGGCTGTTGGCAGCAGCAAGGGGACACTGAAGCTCACCAAGAACCAAAATAATTATAGCTCAATGACACACTGTATGGTCATATATCTCGCAGCTTAGCACCTAACACATACAGCCGTAATACGATAGAGTAAATGATTCACTTCTACACAGTTCTGTGGACATTTTCTATTCACCTCCTAATGAGAAGTAGTAAAAACATGGGTGCATTTCCTCAAACAAGGTGCAGTAAATTTTTGCCTGTGAATATTCTGGAATATGTGAATGTGCTGGTTAAAAGCAGGAAGATGCAAGACGATGACGTCCATCGTCTTGAGGTGTATCTTGAAGACGATGGATGGACAGACCGAGTTTGTCCGATGTATAGTAAATGTAAGGTACATTATAGTGACATTTTGTTGTAGTTTAACATTTGTGTTTAGCAACAATTTATAATTTGGCAGTAGAAATATGATGAGGTTCAGTGCTAATACTGGCTTATTCAGTAGAATAATTTGTTAGACCAAACCAGTTGTTGACATTTGTGCCATCTGTAGTTGTGTTTTATTAAAATTCATTACAAGCTGCTTCAGTTTACTTCACTCCCTGAGAACCTTTACCTTTAAGTTCATAATATGGAATGTAGATACTTCTTTTTGGTGCTGCCCCTTGGGGGGGAATTGAGGTTTCCAATCCTGCCAAACAGGACTGGTGTCATGTTCTGCTCATTATTTACCACGTGGTAGTTATAAAGACATTATTCAAACAGGTACTTCAACTATACACTCATTACACGTTGTGCTTGGGTAATGTTTGAGTTTTTATCTTTATGCTGTATGTGCTACAGTTTAAAACTGATCAACAACTAAATCAGTTAAACTGTCACGTTATAAGTAAATCTATAAATAAGAATTTAGTACTAATATAATAATAATAAATAAATAAGCAGAGATAAAATAGTAATAAAATGGCAGGAAAAAAAGAATTGTGGTCAAATTAGTTTAGTTTGTTTTGTCAGATTAAATGATAATAGCATGGCATGAATAGCAAGAATAAGTGGATAAACCAGTGATCACATGTGGCCGACACCTGTGTTGATCCTGATACCAGTCCAGATGGTTCGAATGATGCAGATCTAATCTATTAATTGTCTTGAAGTTGTTTTTTCCCCTTTGAATATGATGAATGACTTGAATATGAGAGCACAGCAACCCCCATAATATCCAAATTGCTCAACATTAATGCAAAATAGTTACAGTTTCATCACAATAGTGACATCTTCTTTAGTTTAACTGTATCCTCCAGTCCACTAATTGAATAATCAGCTGTCTTTTAAGCTCCATATGTACAGAAGTATTTAAATATATGCAGGAATATAGTCTAGTATTATTGCAGCATTAAAACTGTTGAATGCATGTCACAGTTTCAATGCATTGCACACAAAAGTTAATTATCATAGCATATGTGGGCTGTGTTGCTGTTGCATATTCAGACACCTAATGATTTTGCAGGAGGTACAAACTACCAGTCATTTACACCATTGATTAATCTGCCAATTAGTGTTTGCAAGAAATCCATTTTTCTGATCATGTAGTGTTTTAAAATGTCAAAAATGAAAACAAGTGACCATCACAATTTACCAGAGGGAATGTTGGGTTGTTTTTCATTTTCCATTTATTCTCAAACTATTTAAAAGGCTTGTCCTCCATTTTAAATGATGATTAACTGAATTTCATGATTTTAAGAAGGGGCGAACAAAACAAACTGCAGATTTTTTTTTTTTTTTTGGCATTTAGACATTGTTTTTAATCTCCAACATAAGGGGCTCGCACTCACTCAATTTCCTCCCATAACCTCAACAATGACACCTGAGTGGAATCGCCACCATTTCCGAGCTAAATATGCATACCCTATACTATATACTGTAACAGTTAACGTTAGCTTTTGGAGGCTCTTTTGTTTATGCTAAAAAAAAACAAAAGCAAATAAAGGAGCCATTTTGATTACATCACATTAAGATTAAAGAGCATTTTTTAGCTTTGAGAGGCTCTTTTTGTTTATGCTCAACAAAGAAAATAAAAGCAAATAAAAGGAGCCATTTTGAATACATCACATTAAGATTAAAGAGCAATATTCAAAAAAATGTCTGTGATGTCTGTTATATTAATGTTTGTATTACTTTGTAGCTTAACTAAGTGTACTGTACACACATTTTTTTATTTGAATAATAGTATTATATCTCAATATTCCAGGGGACATCTGCCAAATATTTAAATATTTTAAGTTGGTATTGTCCACCTCCACTCTAGCATACTATATGTGCTATATAAATAAACGGTTGCAGTGACAGTTTACAGGTTAGTGTCCAATTATTGAAAGCTTCCGTGTTGTCTTTGCTTTGAAGTACAGACATTGTAAACAAACAGACTCTGGCAGCATTCCACAGGCTGTCCACGTGTTCAGCACGTGAACTTTTGTTTTAGTGTTGCAGCATTTTAAAAGCCTCCCCCACCCCCTCCCACTGAGACTTGCTGTAAAAAGCAGATGTCCCAGCTCTGCCTTCTCACTGTTCTCCACTCCGTCTGCAGGGACAATGGCGTTCAGGAAGACTCTGAAGCGGACAGTGATCATAGGGGGCGGGGCTGCAGCCACATATTTTGGCCTCTCGCAGTTGATCGAGTACAAGAAGACCCAGGTAAGCTAATGTAAAAGTAACCCCTCTGACTTTGTTTGCAGCTTTAACTGAGAGTTTGCTTTTTTTTAAGTGTGCAAGACTTGTTTCTGCAGGAAATTTTTATCATTTTATGAGAAGCTTGTCTCCTGTTTGTGCTTTTCCTCCTTGGCAACTGTTAAGACAAACTTTAGGTTAAATCTTGATCCAGTATAATCTTTCATAATTTTGCTCAGGAAAAAAAGGTAGGAGGGGCAGACTTTCAAAGCATGTCCTCTCTAGATTTTGGAATGTGTTTGCATTTGCCTCTAAGGTGTGTGCTCAAGTCTACTGTGTTAAAAGCTGTGTACTTGGGAGCACACACTGCATCTTGATCTGTACAGAGATGATTAAAAGAAATTTTAAAATATAATTTTAAAAGAATATAAATAACATTTTGCTCTACATTGTGAATTTTTGATCAGATGCTGACATTTAGTATTTAGTTGTACTATAGTTTAATGGAAAATACAGTACATATGATCTCGCCCTAAATACAAATATGCATGTGATTAGGCTATGCAGAGTTTAGTGGAAGGCCTAAATACAGGTAAAGTGTCACTGACCTAAGGTGACTGAATTAAATTACATTCTATGTGGTATTCAAAAGGTCCTAAAAAGACAGTTTTAATTTGATAAAACCTGTATATTTTGTTTTATTTTACTCTTTAACCACCAGCAGGAACATTTAAAAGACCTACCTCCTGTAGAAAAAGGGTGCAGTTTAGATGGACAACACCACAGGCCAGAGGTGGTTAGAGAACAACAGGGTTTTTTTTAATCATAGTGGAGGAATTACAGTGTGTCACTTCTTAACCGGTGCTGCTTGAAGTGCTCCTAGTCTTGAAAGACACCAGTTTCTCTGTCCTCAGCTACAGAGTATCGTCATGTACACAAGAATAACCAAACCTCATGGCTGTGTTTGAAATGGACGAGCAGCTGTGTTTCCCCTGACCTCTGACCTGCCATATTTTAGGCATGTCACACAGCTACATAATATGACTGTACAACCTAATGTGAACTCTGTTTTGTATCCCGGCACAATAATGTCTACTCTTGCCCATCATCATCCTCTCAACCAAGCCTGGATTGGTAAGCAAAAGTGTCGGCCCTGATGACACCTTATTATTTTCACAATAGTTAATAATCATGCATGCGTCTAATCCCAGTAATTGCACTGCTGATGACACAAATGTCCGTCTTGCCTCCTTCCATGTAGGCATATGGCTTGGAGAAGTTTCATAGACAGCGGCCGATTGGCTATTAGCAGGGGCCTTGCTGCACCATTCACTGGCTTAACTTGATTACAGGGGCACGCTGGGACTTAATTCTGTGGCAATGTTTTTCTGTATGCATCCTCAAAAAAAATAGACAATGATTATAATATCATCGTCTTGTTTGGTGTTTCAGGTCTAAATTACAAACGCCTGCCCCCATTTGCAAGTCAAATGCTGCATTTGCTTCAAAGCTGCTTGATGCAATCATTAAACCTGAACTGCTAAACAGAAAATTTAATAAATATTTCATTTCAAGTGGAAGCCCACAGCCTTGTATGAAAAGGGAGCTGTGTGTGTGTTTCTTTGTTGCAGCTGTGATTGTGTCTTTAATTATTTAGCTAATCAAACAATGAGTATAGATGAATTTGAATTTGCTTCATGTTGTGGATTTTGCAAAGATGAGCAGCGTGTTGCGGTAGGTAGTAACCCGAACAAACTTTGCTTTGCTACTAATTACATCAAGTTAATTTTTAGAGCACTTGTAAACTAAAGGTGAAAATGAGACATAAGCACATTTCAGTTTAATCTCACCTTTTGATAAGAATAGCCAAAAACCAAAATATATGCAAATTTATAGCAGGCATTGTGCATTATATCACATTATTTTATGAGGTAATTATAATACAAGAATAATGCATACACATGACACTGAATGTGCATGCATTGTGCTTATTATGTTTCAAGTACACTGCAAGGCAAGTGTTATTTATATTTTAACATAGAAATTAACACAGAAATCTTTTGCGCACAGTTTTTCAGAAGTTCAGACTAATACTGAAGTCATGAAGGTGCACAGCTTATTGAGTTTATGTTTCTATGATACATTCAGGCTCGGTTAGCCCATGTGGCAGCAGAAGCAGAGCTGAAGGCTCACTTCGCAGATGAGCTTCCTTCTCGACAGGCCCAGCTCACAACACTGAAAACCACTGAGGAGTTTGATGTTTTGGTCATTGGAGGTGGAGCCACTGGGGCAGGATGTGCCTTAGACGCTGTCACGCGTAGTAAGCTCACAGATCCTATCCACTTTCAATCATTCCTCTGAATGTGAACAGGTGTGCAGCTCTAAAAATGTCCTTATGGAGGGAAACTTGAAGGCTTGCAAGAAGAAAAAAGTGTCTGAACTATTGCTTGTATTGTAATATAACAAGATGTTCACCTCAGGTTGAATGCTGATCTTTCACATAGTGTATAATCTTTAAGCCTGCGCACATTTCTGTGGTCCAAATTAATAATTAAATGACTGAGTTATGAAAATGCTGATAAGTTTCCTTCAGAGCAAAAAAATCTTGGTGTGAATCATCAGTTCCTTAGAGCTGCACACCGATATCTCTCATGCCTTTCTTCTTTACATGTTTCTTGTTGGTGAAATTCACATTTTAATATTTCCAAAAAGCTGATCAAGACAATATTTTGGCTTAAATTTTGAAGTATCCATGTTCATATTAATTACCTAAAAGCCTTTCTTTCACTTGAACGTAAGTGAAAATTGGTCACTCAATTAGTGCTATCAAGCAACTGCATTATTCTCCCTGACTATTGCTGCATCAGAAATTGATAGGGACTGGAAAGTTGCCTTTTGCACCTTTAGTCAAAGCTAAGGCAGCTAAACTGTGTTCAAATTTATTCTTATTTAGATTTATTTGTATTTTTACCTCAATGCTGTACATTATTTTAACACATACAAAAAGTATGACATAAATATATATACATACCTTTTTTAAAGCACGTTAATTGCTCGGTTTGAATTAATCTCTACGGTATATTAGAGAAAAAGTATCTTCTTATGAAGTGAGCATCCTGTACAAGTGCACTGATTGAGATTGTATGATTTTATTTAGACCTCAAAACTGCCCTCATAGAGAGAAGTGATTTCTCTTCGGGCACAAGCAGCCGCAGCACCAAACTAATCCATGGTGGAGTGCGCTATCTTCAGAAGGCTGTCATGCAGTTAGACTACGAACAGGTTCGTGTTCACCTTTTTTTTAGTCATTGTCATTTCATGTAATTGCTGTTCCTTTCTGCACTTACTTTTCTGTTCTTGCTCTCCATCTGAAACAGTACAAAATGGTGAAAGAGGCCCTTCATGAGCGAGCCAACCTTCTGGAGATTGCACCTCACCTGTCTGCACCACTACCCATCATGCTTCCTGTTTACAAGTAAGGGTCAGACTCACAGGAGTAACATTGCAATGAGAGAGTACAGGACATGTGGAGACAAAAATAACTTCTGAACCTTCTGAATGTTTGTTGTAGCATTTCCTAAAATCATTAGTTGTTGATAACATGATAAAATGGCATTTGTTTACAACTTGAATTCCTATGTTTAATTCCAAGATGGTGGCAGTTGCCTTACTACTGGGCTGGGATCAAGATGTACGACTTGGTGGCTGGGATTCACTGTCTGAAAAGCAGCTATGTCCTCGGTAAGACCAAAGCTCTGGAACTGTTCCCCATGTTGAAGAAGGACAAGCTGGTGGGAGCAATCGTCTATTATGACGGTGAGTCACTTCTCCCTCATTCCCAAGTGTGTGCTTTGCTTGAATTTGTATTTTTTCATATAGACACGACAGTGTGTGGACAGTCACTGAAAAGGACGCGTTCTCTTTATTTTCTGTAAACATGAACAAAGTGGCTGAGTCAGAAAAAAGGGGCAAAAGCAGCACTGTTTTTTTGCAAACACTGTTTTCCCTTCTAAAGCGAGTGATGCAGCTATATAAAAGCATTATGCGTGTCTAAAATCAGCTGGTGTTAGTGTGCTTTCGTTTCATTTAGAGGTTCTTATGATAAATCCAGTCAGGAGATGAAAGCATGTGGTGCTCACTGGTGCACTGGTCCCTGACAAAATGGTGGAATGTCCTCTCTGCCCTGAGGCTGTAAAGGTTGTGTATTGCCTCAGAGGGTGCGGAGGAGAACATAACATATGCTTAGTGTTCAGCTGATTGTAAGGAGATTCATGCAATTTTGTGTCTGTGGGTCATGTATCTGTAACTATCAGCAAATTATGTCCAGTCACAACAGGTAGCTTTTGTTTTTCATTCACTAGTTGTTCAATTGACAGTTATTAACAATAGACTTCTCAGTTTGAGTGAGTTTTTATGAAATATAATCTCTGATTTCAGCTTTTTTCTTTGGGGGGGGCATTTGAGGGTGTCTTCATTTTTGATGTTTGGGAATCACACGTCGACCTTTTCCACCATTTTTTTTTTTGCATTTTATGGATTAATTAATTCATATTTAATTAATATTTGATTAATTAGATGAATCAAATATGAAAACAATTGTTAGTTACAGCACTCACTAGTACAAACTACTCACTCACTCTCACTCATCTTCTACCGTTTTATCCTCCACATAAGGGTCGTGGGGGGGGGTTAATATATTAAAGTACATTTATTTGATAATTTTACTTACATAGTTAGACACATTTCTGTTTGTTGTTCAAAAAGTATACAAACAGTATGTCCCTGATAAGTGGAAGTCACACGTTTTTAACAATTTATTACTTACTTATTACCTATTATTACTTAGCTGAATCTAATATTTTTCCTTTTCTAATGGGATAAACAGTACCTGAATTTTTAAGACAATAATATTTTGGCAGATACTGTGATTTTTGCTGCATTGATATGAAAGTTGCATTTTTTGAAACCTACTGTAAGTAAAAGGACCATTTTCTCTCTGAATGTAAAATGTAAGTGGTCAGATAAGACTGGATTCAGTTCCGGCATGAAAAATAGGAAGAGCCTTTTCTTTGTGCAAATCAGAATATGTTTGATTTCCACCTCCTCCTCCTTCTCAAGCTACCCCCCATCACCTGCTCTGAAGGGGGGACAGGGCCATGATAGTGGAGGGGTGGAGGGTCTCTTCTCCAATTATGCTGTCTGGAACAATCACGCCCGTGACATTTCAAAATCTGACCTTCTCTCCTGGCAATGTGGAGCGCAAAGGAGCGGCTGTGGCAGCAGCGGCAATAGGAGGGACTGAACAGCCATTTCTTCTGCTGTCTTGGTTACCGAAGCTCCTTTTTCCACCAACAGCAGCAGAAGCTCAGACGAACCCTGCCTCTTCTGTCTTGCTTTGAATTAGCTTGTTGGTGTGTTTATTTCATATGCTCTGCTGACAACTACAGGGTGTTTATATTGCTGTAGTTACAACAAACATGCTTTTTTCTACAGAGGTTCATTCACAGTGCATATGCAGAGTTGTTTCTCTTCTGAATATTAATGGAGAAAGAGTTAGAAACACATTATATAGTTTGTTACCAAGAAAGGTGTCTGGCCTGAAAATAAATACAGATAAAAATGCTTTGTGATTTCAGCTAACTTCTAAAGCATTCAGCTCACAGTCTGAATTAATATAATAGGGTATGACATAAGTCACTATTCATACTGTGCATACTGTGCAGGGCAGCACAACGACGCCCGTATGAACCTTGCCATCGCTCTAACTGCCGCTCGCTACGGTGCCACCATCGCCAACTATACCGAGGTCATTCAGCTGTTGAAGGCAAACGACCCGCAGACTGGCAAAGAAAAGGTGTGCGGCGCCCGCTGCAGGGACGTCATCACAGGTGAGGCCATCTTACACTAAAAAAAATGTGTTTACTCACTCACTCATTCATCTTTTACTGCTTTATCCTCCACATGAGGGGCGCTGGTGCCCCACACTGGACAGGTCGCCATTCCATTGCAGGGCCACATAGAGACAAACAACCATCCACATTCACACCTCACAGGCAATTCACAGTGTCTAATTGGTCTAATCCTAAATCTCCCAAAAAAAATTTATTAAGTGCATGAGCAGAATTTATTAAATACAATACTTTTTTTGTTGTCACATATAAATGAAATGTAGGACAAATACATTTTAGGTGCCTATATATTCTTATCACACTTAGGCTTCTGCTTTTTAGAGTTGAAGGTCCATTGTGCAACATTTAATAAGGTTTCTTGGCAGAAATTGTATGTGAGTGTATGAGTGTATAATCACTCAACAATTTTAATTGCTTTGTTTTCATAGCCTTAAAATAAACCTTTTGTACACTTAAGACAAGGACCTTGCCTTACAAAGGCTGCCATCTTCTGCTGTGTTTGAAGTGGAAGTTACCTGAGCAAACAAAAAAGTGGTGGAATCATTTCTTACAGTCTGTAGTCTCACTTCTAGATGTCACAAATTCTTATACACTTTTTTTAAGTGTTGTGAGAAGTCATATCTTACAAAGTTAAACTTTGATTCTTATCTTTTGGTCTATTAAATCAGGTACTTTTTCCACTGTAATACAAAAACATTTGCTGACTTATTTGTAAAAGGAAAGGAATTTGACGTCAAGGCCAAGTGTGTGATCAACGCCACTGGACCATTCACAGACTCTGTGAGGAAGATGGACAACCAGGAAACCACAAACATCTGCCAGCCCAGTGCTGGTGTTCACATCGTCATCCCTGGTTACTACAGGTGATCACACCCACACCGTATTACACTTGAATGTGACATGAATTTTTTATTTAAGTCATAGAAGCATTTGCTCTTTCAAATGTATTAACTTTCATATTTATTGGAGTGTGTTCCTGTGTAAATAGTAAGCCAGCCAAACTATTATCTGACCTATACTTACAAGCGCAGAACAATCTTCTCTGGTTTAGATACAGCAGAGCAATAGAGTGGTTTTGTTGAAGTTTGAGGGTTTTAAAGTTCAACGAAGCTTATTGAGCAAAACCCGAGGGAGTGTGAGCCCTTTGAACAGCGGCAGAAATGCCAACCACCTAATTTTCCTTCCCTTACTCATGACTACCTTCTGCTGCTCTCACCCTCCTCCACCTGATGTCTTTTCTCCCAGTTTCTTACTTTCCGCCCCTCAATTTGGTAAACTCTCTTGTCATTATTTTTCTTACTTTTGTTCATGATGGCTTCATTGATTCAGTATATTGGACTTTATAATCAACAAAATGGGAAATAAAATTGTCATAGCAGCAACAAAGATGAAACAGTAAAACCTTTTGCTGCATCTCACAGCCTTTATTGCTTGCCTTTGTTTCATTAATGAACCCTCTGCTTTGACAGTCCTGACAACATGGGTCTGCTTGATCCAGCCACAAGTGACGGACGTGTTATCTTCTTCCTGCCCTGGGAGAAGATGACCATTGCAGGCACAACTGACTCCCCCACCAGTGTGACAGCTCATCCAATCCCAGGAGAGGACGACATCAACTTCATATTGAGGGAGGTTCGCAACTATCTCAGTCCTGATGTAGAAGGTAGAGGATTCTCCTGTCTGTTTTGCAGAATTAGTAGTCACGTTTTGAAATAATTTGCTGCTAAAATCAATACTTAAAATACTTTTGTTTGAAAAAATGGTAAGTCCAAATTCAAACAATAAGTCAAATAAAGCTTGTTTTTAAGAAAACAGCAGTAAGTCATACGGCTGTTGTTCAGAAAAAAATTCAAAATAAAACAAACTAACAAATTATTGGTAAGGAGTGAATCCTGTTACACACTTTATTCGTTTTGGATATTAGTATTTTTCTGTCCTTAACCTCAGTAAACTGTCAATATTATCCAAAGGCTGAAATTACCCACTTATTCATAAGCAAAATTTTCAAGGAAAAGAAACAAAAAATGTATAATAAAGTTATTTACTGAAATTTTTCTTTGTTTTCCTGCAACAATATAAGAAATTGAGTGAGCATTAAGCCCTTTTACAACAGTCCTGAGTTTACTGTTGACAAAAAGTCAAATAAAATGCAGGGCAGGGTTTTTAAATCACTAAGCTTAGTTGAGCACTAAGCGGTTTGTTGATCACTTGCACTTTTTTCCTGTTTAGTATCTATTTATTTCTTACATGTGTGATGATTGTGGTGTTTTAATGTTGTTAATGTCTATGATTTGTAAATTGCGCTGCTGCCTGTCTTGTCCAGGACACTCTTGTAAAAGAGATTCTTCATCTCAATGAGTTTTTATCCTGGTTAAATAAATGTTTAATAATAATAAAGTTGTCCCACAATGTAAATGTCTTTACATCCCGTTTGTGTGTACAGTGCGTCGAGGCGATGTGTTGGCAGCATGGAGCGGCATCCGTCCACTGGTGACCAATCCCAATTCCAAAGACACTCAGTCCATCTGCAGGAACCACATTGTCAGCATCAGTGACAGGGGACTGGTCACCATCGCTGGTTGGTTACTTTTTGTATATTCGAACATTCATAAAATCTGGGTTATAATATATAATTCATGATTGCATATGTGTCCAGGTGGAAAGTGGACCACCTATAGGTCCATGGCTGAAGAAACACTGGACGCAGCCATCGAAGCTCACAACCTGTCAGCTGAGCCCTGCAAGACAGTGGGTCTGATGCTTGAGGGAGCAAAGGGCTGGACACCGACCACCTACATCCGCCTGGTGCAGGACTACGGCCTTGAGGTGGAGGTAAGAAACAACAGTTGCTTAAGTATCCCGATTAGGGTTTTGTAAAGCAAGTCACTACTTAGATTGGCCCAAATGAATAATTTACAACACTGAGATAACAAAATAACACATTTGAACAGTGATGGAGGCAGCACTGGATCAGTTCCTGTGTGCTGTAATTTTCTCTGTGGACTTCTAGTGAGTTGTAAAGCTTTTCAGCTTGAAAAGGCCATTTAACAGTGAACCAAGTGTTGAACATATTCCGAAGATAATGTTGCCTTAAGCAGGAGTAGATTTTTTTAGCCTTTTATGAAGAGGTTTAGATCTGTTTTTAACCTTCTGCCCTTGCTGGCAGCAATATTATTAGTGTTAACAAATTTATGGGTCCCAAAACAAGCGTCATGCTCTGTGGAGTCAGTGTCGATCACATGTCAATATTTCATGTAACCACACTTCAAAAAAACCTTAACAGTCTCTTAAGTATCATATTGCACCTTCTTTTTATAAGCTTTTCTCTGCTGACAAATAGCTCCAGCTGATATAGGCACATTTCACAGAAATACTTAATTGTAAAATATGAAGAATTTAGTGGCTTCATGGACATTTTAAAGGAGACATAGAAGAGATTACAGATTACAGATGTCTACTTAGATAAACTAAATAATATTTACAAGCGGACTAACTGCTGCGCAGTGTTTCGCCCCCCGAACCACAGGAGCATCAGTTTCTGCGTGGTTTAATTTATGTAAAATAAACCATTTAGTATAAGTTGTTCCCTATGCACACATGTTTCTCACAGCTCATGCAAGTGGTTCGCTTTTAAAACAGTGAGCCAAGACAAACAGAAAGCACACACGATCTCTGTCTGCCGCACAGTAATTAGCGGATGAGCTAACCCGAGACACTCGCAAACCAACACAAAAATACACACATTTTCAGTTGTCCAGCGGTGTGTTAGTAAACAGTGTCGTGGAGCTGAGACAAACGCTAACTCATTTTCCACCGCTGTTGATATGAACACAGACTGATCTCTGCCTGACGCTACCAGCAGACTAACTGATGCGCAGTGCTTCGTCCCCCGAACCGCAGGAGCGTCAGTTTGAGTGCCTGCGTGGTTTAATTTACATGTAAAATAAACCACTTTAGTATGTTGTTCCCTATGCACACGGTTTCTCACAGCTCATGCAGTGGTTCGCTTTTAAAACAGCGAGCCGAGACAAACAGAAAGCACACACGATCTCTGTCTGCCACACAGTAGTTAGCGTATGAGCTAACCCGAGACACTCGCAAGCTGGCACGTAAATACACACATTTCCACAAGTCGTGCAGCGGTTCACTTGTGAACAGCATCATATGGAACTGAGAAACACTCACTCTCACTCACTCTTTTTCTACCACTGCTGAGACAATGAGAAAAGGCAAACACACACGCTGCCTTTCATGAGGCTGCAATTAGCCATTGTTAGCTATTGCTATTCAAGACAAGAAGCAGTCAAGCTACAAATCCATTACAGATTGTTGGAGCTGCTTCCTGCTGATTGCGTCCCGCATTGTATTGCCCAAAGTTTGTATAACTATTCACTTCAAAGTAACTGCTACAAACAAACAACATTTCAGGAAGCTTAGCAGGGATATTACTATCAAAAATAAAATATATCCATATGCTCTTTTTTCCTCATTAGAAGGGAGTCTACAAAGCGTCTGGTGTTGTTTTTGACAACCAGCAACAGAGCAACAATGAACTGAACCTTTCTTCTGACACATGTTGCTTTCAACAGATACAATAGTTGTAATGGTGGAAGCGATTCAGCTCCACCTCTCTCCTTCAGGTTGAATGTTCATGCCCACAACTGGGAGTAGCTGTTGGGGGAGGCTTCAATGCACGCCAAAATGTGCTAGTTACTTAACTAAACTCGACTTTTCTGTTTGCTTTCTGTTTCTGTTTGCTTCAGCACAGATAAAAAGAGAAGCCCTTTTTTTTCTCAAAAGTGGCTGAAGTGTTTATTGTGACACTTTAGAGATGTTTAGATGCGGGAGGGACACGGGGACACACCAAAAAACATCCAAAATTTGATTTTCTAGTGAATGTCCTCTTTAAACTATAACTTCCTTGTAAACTTTAATCACAACTAATCTTACCATGTGTTTTATGTTTGCTTGTTTAAATTAGAGGGATTTTTTCCTCCAGAAATGGCTGCAAGTATCTTGATTGCTTAGTTTAATGAGATCAATGTTATTTTCAGTCTCTTGAACTTTTGAGATGTTTTTGTAATTGAGAATTAATCTCATTAATATGCTCTATGTTTTCACTGCTTCTGTGGGAACAATTTAGGTCACTGAATACTGTGTTTAGTTTTAAGTTCTACCCAAAGGTACGAAGAACAGAGTTCAGGCTTCTGCATACAGGCGAGTTATTAGCTTAAGTTTAAGAGTAAAGACAAAAGTTTAAGGAATACTTTATATTTCTGAAGCGATTTCTTTTGCAACAGCCCTGCCTCAAAGAGCAGTTTGATTCACCAATACATTTTCAGTGTGGTAAGATGAAGAAAAGGGTTAAGTACCCACTGTACACGCACATTCATCTCAAAACAAACCTGTACGAGTTTCTTCTTCAGCAGCAGCAGCAGATCTGACATTAAAGCTGCTCCTGTAACAATGCTGACATTTCTGCTACACAAAAAACTGGACACACGTTGAAACACACTGTTTGCTGAACAATTTATCAATGGCATTAAGTAAGGGCACATTGATTTACATCAGCTACATGCCATCTTTCCAATAATTGGCCTGAGTGTTTTCATTAAACTCCAGTAGGACATTGTTTCATGAAGAAAATGTACTTCATGAAGTCTATGCTGTACTTACTCCTCATTAGAGGCATTTTGGCAGCGGTTCTGGTTGTTCTCTGGAATATTCCTAAAAGGTCACTGTTGATATTTGGACAACGTTTGCCCTTTGAGCATGATAGGCAAAGCCAACCATCTGAATAGCAAATAGATCTCTTGTGTTCTGTAACACCGTGACGCAGTATTGACAAAGTGGTGATAACGTTTATCGTTTAACTGCAAAGAGGTGAAATTGATCACTGAGCCGCCACGATATCGTTTTACTTGTATGTTTTGTGTCCAGGATGTAGCAGAAGTGAGTGTGTGTAAATAAATTTAAACAAAAGTTGACTATGTGGTTTCTCAGAGGAATTTGTTAAGCCATTTTGATTTTGCTGCATTTCCCCAGCAGTGGCAATGTTTGTAAAACGTTACAGACTTACACATTTTTCAAAAGTTAATATTTTTCTGCATTATTATTAATGTTTTAAAACATTTTACCAATATATTTATTGATTGTATTAGTATTTGTGCAGAATTTTCCCCTCTTGTGTTGCCCAGAAGTAGCAAGAAATTAAAATTTACATTTTTACTAACATACATTTTTACTGGTAGTATTTTTAAAATCATGCATCCCCACTGATCAGTATATTTGTAGGTTTTATACGTTTTTTTTGTCCAGCATTCTTACTTTCTATTATTTGGTTTTTGACATTGTGCGACATGATAGAATTTTAGGTGATCCTCTGTGCAACCCATGAAAATGACATTTCTTCCCCACTTTCTCTTCTTTTATTTAATCATTTTGTATTGTACATCTTCTTCCTGTGTACACAGGTCGCCCAGCATCTGGCCTCAACGTATGGTGTAAAGGCATTTGAAGTTGCAAAGATGGCCCAGGTCACTGGACAAAGATGGCCGATTGTAGGGAAACGATTGGTGTCAGAATTTCCTTACATTGAGAGTGAGGTAAATTTGCAATCTTTGCAAACTCTTTGTAGAGTGTCTTAGGTTTTTTGTGTTAATGTTATAAGGGTATTTGTCGTTTTTCTTCCCAGGTGATATATGCGATTAAGGAGTATGCCTGCACCGCCATTGATGTCATCGCCCGACGAACGCGTCTGGGCTTCCTGAACGTGCAGGCAGCCGACGAAGCCCTTCCACGCATCGTTCAGATCATGGGGAAGGAGCTGGGCTGGAATCAGGAGAGGAGGACGGTATGACTTGATGATGAGTTCATTTTTTTCATCTTTACTTTTGAGAGAGAAAAACAAGAAGTGCATGAAAACTCAATCAGCAGGTTTTGTTGGGGTAAAATTTACACCAGTGAACGATAAACCAAGTCAAAGATGGAGGGAATAAAGATTCGCCTTTGACTTTTCTCTATGATCATATGAAAACAGGCAGAACTGGAAGCAGCTAAGAAGTTTTTGTACCATGAGATGGGCTACAGGTCTCGTTCCGAGCAGCTGACCAAGACTTCTGACATCAACTTAGACAACCAGGAAGTAGTCAGGTAATTATCCCACTGTCTCTATCAATCCATGATACTCGTCTGTGATGAAAGTAACAATTGTCAACGGGAGCTGGTGACCTGTTGAATTAAAGCTGCCATTCCTGCTCAGTCTCTTGTTTTTGTTGATCTGACAAGAAAATTCTGGGAGACTGACAACTGCATAAACTATCATCTTAATCCAATAGAGAAAAAGCGTCAAAACTATCTCAAAAGGAAAGAAAATATTTGTACATGTATGTTTTTTAGAAGGTTCCTCAGCTTCTTCATTTGGTTTTATAGGTTTTATGGCTGAACCATATTCTCACATCAAACATTAAACAAACCTTAATTAGATCATGACTACTATTGGAATGTTACTATTTGTGATGTCAAAGTCCATCAGTGCAAATACTCCCTATTGCTGTAAAGTGCCAGAGTGAATGACTGTTGTTCTCTGTGACAGATACAAGAAACGTTTCCACAAGTTTGACAAAGAGAATAAAGGATTCATCACTACCGTTGATGTCCAGCAAGTTTTGGATGTGAGTTCACCTTCCTTACTTCCTTACTTCCTAACTACCTTCCTCACTTGACTTTTTATGGCTTATTGGTTTTTTTTGTCTTCTCTGCAGAGCATCAATGTCAACATTGATGAAAATGCACTGCATGAAATCCTTAACGAAGTGGACCTCAACAAGAACGGACAAGTAGAAATAGATGAATTCCTGCAGGTACGTAACACACGAGCACACACACACACACACAAGTGACGCCTCAGTGAGGAGGAGGAAGGTCTGCATCATTAAGGCATTAGCCGACGTCTGGTGAAAAAATGAGTTCACTTCTTCTTGTCATGTATCGATATCCATCCGTCTAGAGTTGGTTTTTCTTTTTTAGGTCACCCGATAAATTTGCAAATTGGCCTAAAATTGTATTGTGTACCTTTCAAATATAAGATGTCTTTTAGGATCAAATCACTGTCAAATGAATTTGCACAGTGCTGATGAAAGTCTTTCAGCTCCACCCGAGTCTGTGTGTGTTGACTGTTTCAATCTCGTTGACCGCCAACAGTCATGCAACTCAGGATGGAGTTTCTGTGAAAGCGCAGAAGGGTCCGCAACAGGTTTTCAGGAGTGAATTCTACTGTTCAAAAAAAAACAAAAACAAAACTCAGCCGTTCAGCAGTTTGACATGATAAAACTGTTCTCGTCTCTGCCCTGCTCTGCTGCTGTGGGGCAGTATTGCTCGCATACAAACAACTTACTTTCTGTTCAAACAGAGGCAGATATCACAATATCAAAAATCACCAAAAGTTACGCACTGCAGCTTTAAGATGTATAGATCTTTTAAAAAATATCGGGACTCATTTATCAAGTGTATCACATGAAGATATCTATTCAAAAGGTGGTACCGAAATCGCAGTAAAAAAATGGCCAAAATATTCTCAAATTTTATCTCATGATTTATATTGTGAATTTGGTTGCAATGGTTTCATTTTTTAGAAATTGGGTCTCTGTATAAATAGTTTGGAAAACAATCTTCTTATACATTAGCAGAGAATCTCATTTTACTTACTGTAAGTGAAGCATCCTTATTCCTGTCTTTTTTTTCTATAGCAGGTAGACATGGGAACATTTTTCCTCATATAAAAAAAAAGTGTACAGGAAACAGAAGGTGTGAAGTCTAAAAGCAGCAGGTTTGTGCCGCGGAGGCTAATGAGGGAGGAGAAATCTCATTTAGCCACTCATGTGATGAGGCCTGAAGGGCTGCGACAACTGTCTGCAGTTAAATTATGTTCACACAGGGCCTTGATGGCATTGGATGATTTAGTCTTAATTAGTGGCTTTGTCACTGCTCTGAATCTTTCATCTCTGAGGAAACCAAGTCAGACTATCTGTGAAGCCTCATCGTAAAAACCACTGCCTGACTGTGATTTTTCTAACGATGCTGAGTCACGTTGTCCATTGTTTGTTTCTGCTCGTGTGTGTGCGTCTGACCCGGCCCGTGGATGACGTAGGCACAAACAGGTAGCGTAGCACCGATGGGGAAACAACTACAGGCCGGAAGAAGGGCATTATTAACAAAGTTACACAATTTTTCCCTTCGGGGAAATTTTTCCCTTTGGGGAAAATTGTGTAAAGGACTGTAAAACTCTAAAGACTGACTGAAACATGTCCAAGAAGTGTTAAAGCTGCACTAGGTAATGTTTTGCTTTTCTACTTTTACACTGCAAAAGACAAGCATGAATCTAGTAAGATCTTATATTTTAAAAATTGACAAACTTTCCCGAACTTTGTCTGAAAATGGTTAAAAACACGACAAGTGGGTGACACGGGCCGTTATAGGTTGATTTTATTTATTTTATTTGTTTTTGCAGGCGTAATATTTTGTCAAAATGATACATTTTCGAACCACATGTCCCCAGACACAAAGGCCTTTTTTTTAATTCTTTTCAATGAACTAAATGTAAAATATCGTTGACGTTAGCCGTTGACATCCGTGCAGAATCTGAAGGTCTGCATCTATTTTTGCAGCTTCACTTTCCTGTAAAAATCACACCTAGTTCAGCTTTGACACGTAAAGAAGACGGTGTTGGTTTTTCCCCCCTCTTTAAACCCGGCATGTGACGGTGGTCGGACAGCTCTCTCTGAGTTTGTGGCTGGAGGGTTTCCTCCCCCCCCCCCCAAACACCTGTCATACATGTAATTATCTCTTGTTCCTTTGGACAAGTTAACCTTTCCCTCTCTGTGCGTCGTGTCCTCCACTGTCTGTCCCTCTGCAGCTGATGAGCGCCGTGAAGAAGGGCCAAGTGGCGGACAGCCGTCTGGCCATTCTGATGAAGACTGCGGAGGAAACTCTGGATAAGAGGGGGCCAGTGACCGTGGATCGCAGTGGGGGCGGAGTCTGAGGAAGTGGAGGAGTTCAGAGATGCCGAGGAAAAACTGCTCTTTTATTAAGGTGGTAACAAGAGCAACTCATGCAAATGGTGCTATTTGAATGACAATACAGCAATCAAATTTCTCCAAATCAAACGTGGACCAGCAACAAGTCTGAAACCACGAGGGTGTTTTTCTGTGAAATCCAGTGATTGAGCCTGAGATTTTATTTTTGTTAACAAAGTGAGACGATAGATCCATTTGTATGTGTGTTGTCAACAGCCGGTGCCTCTGATATTGATAATTTATCCATTTTATACAGTCTTTTTTCTACAATTTACAGTTTTCATGTTTATGGAATTGTAACCTTGCAAGTTTTTCTCAACACTCCTTTTTACAATGTCTTCTCTTCTAACAACACAGATTGTTGCGTAAATGTTCCATGTGACGCTGCAAATGGCAACTCTATTTAAAAGGTGACTTTTTTGGTTTCGCTTGTGCTTGACTTTACAGGTCCATCCTTTCCCAAAAGTGTCAGTTTTCATGGGGGGGGGGAGAAAATAGTAATTTTTGAAATTAGCTCCTGAAAGTATTAATCATTTTTGTGAGTGTGCATGCTATCAATCATTTCCTTTTTAGAGTGTATCAAGAAATGGCCTAAACTAAGAAAGAATATAAAGTGAAAACACAATATCAGGATTTTTGACATTTCAGACAGAAAACAGGAATATCAGGTGAATCGTCCTTTTCAGAAATAATGGACCTCTAAAATTAAGCTTTAACTGATCATCTCAGTGTGACGTTTCTGATCTAAACATGTTACAAGCACTTGTCGGCTTATATTAAATAGTTAATGAGAGGTTTGTGAATTACTTCTGCAGCCCTTATGCTGCCTGTTCTTTATTTTTAGCGGTTAAAAAAATGATGTGTGGGAAGATTGAAGGGGAATTTTTAAACCTGCTCTGGGTCACCTGTGTTTTCCATTCGCTCCGCTACCAAACTGCTGATTTACCGACATTTATAGAATGGCTGTTTCCAACTTTAGCACTACAGTTCAAAGACACTGATGCTCTTAAATCGCAGCTCATTCTCTGGTCTTTCCATATATTTTTTATGTGAGAATTATTTATTCCATCAGCTAACACAGACTCAACTACAATATATGTCAAAAGTGCATCATGAAAACAGGATGTTAGGGTTATTTTTAGAAGTGGAAATGCATGCTATAGGTAAACCCTATTCTGTCTATACATTTACAAAGCTGTATTAACGCACAATCGGCTCTGTCTGATGGCAGCACACTGATAAGCTTTAATTCTGCATGCTGTAACCTGATGTTTATAATCCATACCATTGATGCAATGCTGCCCGGATCATTCATCGTGCCTCTACGTGTTTCGTCCTCGGCTTCTATATGAACATGTGCCTTAATATGCTGAAGATATGACTCTCACTCATTCACCCTCTTTTTCACTCTCTTCATGTTCAGTAAGTAAATATGGGAACTGTTATTTATGACAATTATAATATTTTTTAAAATAAAGAATGGTATTTAAACTTTGCTACGTTTACGTTTGTGGAGCAGTGGAACAATAAAGATGGGACACCAGAATTTGAACCAATGGGATTTAAACTGATATAGCTAAATACTAATATTAATGTTTATTTAATTGGTTCATTTGAGTTGTAGCAGCTTCTTGTCTGTCCGGATTTATTCTTTGTCCACTGCACTTTCTTGCTTTTGGATAAGCAATTGATTTTGCTACAGTTACACCTTTTTGTGAGTATTATGGAATGCAACATGATAATTAAGCCTCTGTTAAAACTTCAAAACCCGTGCATCTATTATATTTTACTCCATCTGGGATCCCTTGGTCTAAATTACCTAAAATATCCCTTTAAAATATCCCTTTAATATATTGCATGTTTTTTTTTTTTTGTTTGTTTGTTTTTTTGTTTTTTTTTTCTTCAAAACTGCCATTTAAAAAGAAACAAAAATCTAAAACAAAAAGACAAAAAGATACCTAGCCCTTTTTATGTTGTTAAAAGTTAAAGTTTAGATGTAGATTCATTTTATTTCACTGCAACTTTCTTTAAAAGGTCAATAAAAATGACAGCTCGACTTCAGAAATTTGTTTCTACTCTGTGCTGCCTTATTGCCGTCACAGCAGGAATATTTTTATAACTACCGATTGTCTTCAGACTTTGGATCACTTTATTGCAGTCAATCATTCTGCGCTGCTTCCTCTCATGTACGAAACACTGCAGCTGTTGCGATGTGAAGTGTGTGTCAGTGTGTGGTCACGTGGGGGGGTCGAGTGCAATGCGTCCACGCCGAAAACCCTGTCAAGAGTCGCTCATGGGCAGCACGACACAAATCCTGAGGTCCGATTGTCTTCTCCTGGATGAAATTACAGCTTTATCCTCGACTCAAAGAGAATCATATTCCTCGTTCTATACTGTAAGAATATTGTGAGTCAGTCAGTCTTCAGGTTAAAAAAAAAGAAAAAAAGAAACAAAGCGGTTATATAATTAAATGTATCTGGTTGCTTGCAAACCATTGTGTGTGTGTTTTGTTTTGGTTTTTTGTGTGTGTGTGTTTCTTGTGAGCATCATTCAAACCTGGCGTCACAAC